>CM042221.1:2178125-3378125 GCA_023566465.1 Cottus gobio
TGATTATCTCCTCATTCACAAGGTCTATTTTAAAAATTAGGGATAATATACAGAAAACCCTTGTGAAGATAGATAACAAAGCCATATATGTGTTAGTGGTATATTGGTTTATGATAGAAAAAAGATTTATTTTTCGAAAAGAAAAATTAAAGTGAATTCTTATTATCGTAACTATTTTAACGAACACTTTTGATAAATATATAAAATAGCTCGATATTGTAGGAGTATCTGTGCGAAGTCTGGCTTTGATTGAGTGAAGTTAAGTATTTTTTATAAATATTTTAGTTCAGACATTTCGAGAACTCATGTCAACTCCGCTGAAGGGAGAAAGTTCATACAGTCCTCGATGCCGTCAGCTGTGTGTACATAGAAGGAAGGCCTGGAATATCCATATTTCAGCCATAAGTAAGTACATTTTAATTTATTTGCTGGACAAAAAGGACATTATTGTGCGTATCTTTGCAATGCTTTGTCTGAGAGTGGAATGGTTGGTATTGGTGAACTCTGTACATTACATTTCATTTAGCTGATGCTTCTATGCAAAGTGACTTACATGCTATACAGTAGACCACAGACACAGCAACGGTGAGCAATGAGGGATTCGCTAAGGATTCCAAAACCGTTGAGTAGCGTTGTAGCATCTGGCTAATGTTTTTTAATGTCTGGGTGCATTCTCAACCACTTTGGGGGTCACTTTGAATCATACTTATGGTTTATGTTCTTATTTATTGTGTAATATGGTTATAAACCTGACAAATTAACTTATATTGACTTGTGAGGCCAGGATGTGGCATTTAAAAATATATATATATATATTTAGGGCTGGTTTTTATTGATAGGCTCTGAACCCCAAAATCCCATAGCCTCTGAACCCTAAGCCCTCAAACATGGTTGCTCTGGCTTGCAACTTAAGTGACACATTTAACTTACACGATGAGCGCGATGCATTTAACGGTTGTGGCGACTTCACATAAGCAACAAAGTTAACTTGCACTTGATTTAAGTTAACTTAACGTAACGCACTTAGCTTATGCAATGTTTTTAACTCACGCTAAACACATAACTAAGTTGATGTATTACCCAATGGTATGATGTCATCACACACATGCTCGTCAACACGATTCAGTCAGTGTGTGCTGCGTGTGGTCCAACAAGAGATAAAACCCTGGAGGAACGTGCAGCTAAATGCTGCAAAATTGTTCATGACCCTCCTTTCATATTTGCGTGCTGAAGCACGTTTGAGCCTTTGAGCCTGTTTGCAAAAGATCTTGCAGCATTGTAAAGTGTTGGACAGGCCAACCAGAACCCGTCCACAGAATAAAGTCAGTCATAACAATAAAGACACATTTTTATTTTGTGGAAATCCAACTATACATACATGAAAGCATCCAGGTCAAATTAATCAACATGCTTCATCGATGTATACAAATTGGGTTCAGACATTCACAACACATCAGTGTGTCCACATTTTTTGTACAAGGCCATGACCCTAAATGAGGGAAAGAGAAGTTACCAGGATCCCATGCCACTCAAGAGTAGAAATGGGTCAAATTAACCCACAACATAAAAGGCATCAAAGGCAGACTGTTGAGTACAAAGAACTTCTGAGAGAGAAAGTCCACCGTTCTATAAAGCAACATTGAGTTTTAGCTGATGTGCGCTAACAACCTCAATCATTTCACATAATAACATATATAATTATATGTATTTAAGAGAAAAGGTGAGGTTGTGAAAACGAGTCCTTTTAAACATTTGCCATCGGTATGCTGGTCAGCTCTGAGAAGTACCAAACGTTAGGCTTTAGTATGCTTCTCTATCTGTCAGCACCGATCATCTCGTCATATATTTGGAGCACTGACACAGGGAAAATAAGGCAATTGTAATAACTGCAAAAGATTTGGGTAGCTCAGTTTCAATTGATTTGTATAGGCCATTAAAAAGCCCATACTGAAAGCATGTCCAGCGTTAGTGGCACAGCCAGGCACTTGTCAACCACAATGTTCATTCATGTTTCAAAGCGAGGTGAAGCAGTCGAGCAGGGAGAGGTCACGCAGCCAGCAAGGAATGCCTTGCCTCGTCCCTCTTTGATTACCAATTACTGCTGTGCTCTCCAGAGAAGGTTCAAGGCGAGCAGCCGGCTCCATCTTAATGAGACAGAGGGCCACTGCTATGCATCTGACGTCATCTTTCTAAATACCAGAGCAGATCAACCACACAGCCCGCGATTTGTCCCCAACTGACAATACCAAGCAGCAATGGGATGAGATGCCAGCGGGAGAGAGAGAATGGAGGGAGAGGGAAAATAATAAAGGAGAGGAGGGAAAAGGTTGAATGGAGGGAGACAGAAGGAATAAAGAGAAAGATGCGGTTACCAGTGTTACCGGTCTTCGCCTGTGTCCTGCTCGTCGTCTCATTTGTGAGGAATCAAAGGTTTTTTGCTGTTTTAAAATCAGCTGACCCTGACACTAATTAGAAATGCTCTGCACATTGCCACTTAGATTAGAGTGAACTGAACATGTGCCTCACTGTGATCACCATGCCAATAAGTGGGACACGACTTAGTTAAAGAGCAGATCTGCAAGATCATCAAGATCATCTGAAGAAGAGGACAGACTGTGACATCACTGTGACATCACACGTGTGGGGCAATGTTTCAACCTCTACAAATGCAAACGTGTATTCATAGTTACAATTCATTTATATTAAGTTATATTCCATTAAAACCCTTTGTGCAATGTGCCTTCGTCAACACGGAGCGGAGAGCTTCTTCTGAAACTCTTCTGAAACTCGAGTTGTCTGACCATTCTGAACATAATTTACATAATCTTGTCTCAACCTCAACTTAATGAAAAGAGATCCATTCATCGCTAGGCAGCAGGCTCACAAACTTATATTAAACAATGTATCTATACTTGAACTAGGATTCAAATATGAATCATATTCTGTTACTTCATATTGAGAAAGGTTGTGCTCTGGCCACCGCGTTTAAAGTAAAAAAACATTTTGACAGGAAAGAGGCTGAGGAGAAAACGGTGAACTCAGCAGGGGAATTGAAGGTGGGGAAGCAGGGGATCCTTCTTCAGAAGGGACAGTCCTGCCCGGTCACAACAATATACTGTACCAGATATTTTAAAGTAAGCCATTTATTACAGAATTATTTACAGGCTTTTAAATTGGCTTTTATATATTGAACTATTACATAGCCTATGTTTGACCTCTCTGCTCAATTCTGAGTCTGTTCTGTAAATACTTTTCTAATAAATTAGAAACATAGCAGATTCTGATCAATTCCACCGAGAAAATAACAACTTATGATTTAAGCCCACCCATTTTTAAATGGTAAATAAATGGACTTCTTCTATAATGCTTTTCTAGCCTTCTCACCTCTCAAAGCACTTTAGCCCCACCCATTCTGATACGGATAGAGATCATTTAGTTGGATGAACAGATACAACTACTGTTACACCATGTGACAGCTGCTTGTTTAATCATGAAGATTGAATGTTGTTGAGAAAGATTTTAAACCGTATTTTCAGGTATCTCTTCTTTTAATTTGGATGTAACTGCATACAACATGTGAACTTCAGTTGCTTTGATATGCAAATACCAGCGACATACCCTACCACAACATTTTCAATTAGTAAAAAGGTTGACAGAGAACTTTTTAGGGACCTACTTGGTAAGCATGAAGTTATTAGCTTCTGTTACACTGGGAATGTTTAGCATCTGCTCCAGACATTTCCCAACTTTATGTTAATATATTCTAACTTTGATTAAAAAAAAGACCAGGGGTGTATGTAGCTGAAGCAGTGACTCAGGTGGCGATAACTCTACAGGCGGGTCAAGAACGCGTACTGTAAACACCACGGTTAAGACTGCAGGTCAAGAGCGACCCTGTTCCTCTGTCAGAGGCGTCCTTTAACCACATGCTAAGTGGAGCCCACACAACACAGACACACAGAACAGCAGCGACTACAAAGCAGCTGCCTCGGGAACACAGGATGACACCCAGCAGTGGCAGGGAGAGGGCCGAGGAGAAGGGAGGACGAGAGAAAGAAAGTGTTTAGCCGGCCAAAGTGGTGCGCAGCTGAAAGAGAAGGCTTGAAGGACACCGAGATTGGGAGTCACTGTGTATTTAGCTGGGAGACTAAAACTGCAGAATGGGGACGAGAGGGGAGCAAGAAAGGGATTAAAAGCCTATCGACCGGCCTGTGCAATCGCCTCTTACATTATATGAAACCATGTTTAATTCAGGCCAATGCTGTGAACAGGCAGAGATGCGATATGGTGGTGAAGAGGTCACGTGTCCAAACAGCACCAAGACCTTCTTCACCTTTTTTTTATTTATTTCAGTCTTGTTTTTTCATATTCTGCAATTCATCTCTCTATAAATACTATCTTGAAGCCTTCGTACATTTCACTTTTGGTAGTTCCACACAAAGTCCACACCTCCTCTCTTCCTCTATTGTATCCTTTTCACTACTTTTTCTATTTATTTTGCATTGAATCATGTTCTATATGAAGGTTTGAATTAGCCACATACTGCTCCATAAATCCCCCTGACAAGTGAGCTGCATGTCACCTTGTGATTATCCTTTCATGATTATGGCAACCAGGGCTTAATGGTTCTCTGGAAATAGCCACTATTTAATATTCCCACAAATATCTTCAGCTCAGTGCAGCTGTAATAATATGCCTAACCCTAAACCCAAAAGGTCCACTGGTACATATTCTGTTTCTCTTTGTAGATATTTCTTTGTGTAACAACCTTCAGCTCCACAGAAAGTGTTGTTGTGGTGAAGGAGTGAGAGCTATGATCAATCCCTCACAGATAGCCTTGCATTGACGTAACAATGGACTCAGCTCCAAACAGCGCTGAATATCAGTCAGTGACAAAACCCTGTTTGTTGGCAGGCAGCAAATCCTCCAGTCAAATGAAGGTTAGATGCATTACAGCATTCCCCAGAATTGACTTGAGCTCAGCTGCACTGCACAAAAAGCATATGACCAAAGTAAACTACTGTTTACAGACAAATAGACACATGTAATAATACAAGATACACCTAACATGGGATCCCAGCTCAGTAAGGTTATCATAGAGAAATTATATTTGCTACATGTTCATATGACACTGACCACAGCAACATTAAAACTAAGTTTGGACAGGAATTAGCTTCCTTTGTAAATACTGTTCATTTGAAGGGAGTTTCCCTGCTGAGGTGGCAGGTTGCAAAATTTTAGAATTCTTTCAATGCTGAAAAAATTCAGTTTGGGAAATTACTGCCCATTACATTTGCAAATGCCAACAATGTTGTGAAAATGTAGAAATATCAGACTGTGCCCATATCACAGAATTTAAACAGTGCCTTCAAGACTCCGCTGCCACTGTTGATGTGGACAGCAGGAGCATGTGCAGTTGGAGCTTATTGACATGTAATGTGACGATACTCTGAAATCTCCAACGCAGTACAGGAGTTTGGAAAAGACCAGAATTCCCCCAATGAGGCACCATGCCAAAAGGATGCTCCGTTTCTTTGGCTAAGCCAACAGGAGCAGGCAGAGGTCAAAGCTGCCGACCTCCCTGATGCACTGCGAGTCTCCACTACAAGACATACACGACCCAACAGCAGTTCTTTAGCTGAAGGCCCAGTAGCACTGCTCCCATTACGAGTGATATTTACTGCTGAGTGAAATGTAATGGGGGTAAAATCATTTTACTGCTAATTCAAGTGTACGGTTTAACGGCTCATGTCTCAGGACTATATACTTCTTTCTCTATGTGGCCCCTGGTATGATAGGTTTGTACAACCCCACACAAGGTATTTATTTATTTATGCATGTTTTTCTGATGCTAGGACTAGGATTGGGACATAATTTATTGATGGCCCCATAGAATTTGCAGATATTCTGCATGTAAAAGTTATGCTCAAATACCAATACAACCAGGGGCAGACTGGGGGGAAAAGTGGCCGGGAGTTAGAGTCAGACCGGTCCACTCAATACACGGCACGCTGCCCACTCAATGCATCACACGTATCGACCAGTCAGTGGCCTACTTGGAAAAATACCCATACACTTAACATTATTTTGGATGATTACAAAGAAATTACATCTTTTTTTTGTTATAACATTTGGATCCACCAATAGTTTTTTGCAAAAAGCCAAGAATCGCAAGTCGTGCATGCATAAGCATAACTTGTTGACACTTAACATATAGACATTTAATCGAAAGTACCGGCTGCAAGAGGGTCTCCTTGCATGTTTGTCTTGACCTGCAAATAGCGCCCCCTAATGTCATGGTAGGGGAAACACTGAACTATATTGTAGAAATGAACAGAACAGAACATATGATGGGGTGTGAACAGCAGCGGTATCAGTAGTGTTGCATGCTGGGTGTGTGATTGTGTGTGTGTGTGTGTGTGTGTGTGTGTGTGTGTGTGTGTGTGTGTGTGTGTGTGTGTGTGTGTGTGTGTGTGTGATTGTGTGTTTAAGGTGCATAAAAACGACTCAAAAACATAAAAGCAGTTATGTAAAGTGTTGAGTAGGCTGGAGTGATTGACATTTAATGATTTTAGGTATCAGAGTAAATTTAACGTTTACTGTGAATCATACAATACAGTCGGGGTCGTCGATGTCAGAGGGCGGGCCGGTTGGTGATGGAGGTGGGCCGGTATTGGACCAGCCCAGCCCCGTCGGCCTACCAGGGATTTCCCCGGTATCCCCTATGGCCAGTCCACCCCTGCCTACGACAGACGTCTCTGCTGATTCAATAACTAAGACAGTTTTTTATAAGTTACAGTTCCTTAATATGACAGGAGGTGGAGGTCTGGGTAAGTCGCTTTGGATAAAAGCGTCAGCTAAATGAAATGTCATGTAATGTAATGGATGGATTGTTTAAAAGACATTGGACTTTAGCATGGGACACAGCTTTTTATTTTGTTTTCATCCATCAGTCAACTTTATATTTTTTACGGCATGACTGCAATCATTCCCTCACCTTAACCCAGTGTCATTGTAACCATGACAACGCAGTGCCCTCAACCCCAAAGTTAGTGTGAGAAAGTTTTAACTGGTTACAAAACAGTCTGAACTCAATGCTGATGCCTCTACATGAGTAAACAAGACCATTAGATAGAAGAGTGTCTATTTCTATAAAGCTGTTCGCAGCGCTGTCCTCAGCACCACCGGGTCAGAGTCCACTCAAAAGCAGATGTGTCCACTAGAATATACAGCTGTATGTATGTATGTATGTATGTATGTATGTATGTATGTATGTATGTATGTATGTATGTATGTATGTATGTATGTATGTATGTATGTATGTATGTATGTATGTATGTATGTATGTATGTATGTATGTATGTATGTATGTATGTATGTATGTATGTACCTATACCTATAACATACTCCTCTGTTAGATGTTATGTCAGAAGAGATGTAATCAACAAGCAGTTGCAGCCAGAGGACAGGAGCTGGACCGAATGGAGCTAGCCCTGTCTGCATAATATATGATAACATTCTTACGTATGCTTTTTTATTTAGTTTGTCTACCTGTCCTGGACCAACAGATTAATAATGTAATTTGAGAAAGGGCTCTTATGACTGTAATAACTATGGTTGACGTTCTGGCCTCACTAGAAATAGACAGTAGAGAAGAAAGGGTCCTATGATAATACAAAACTAACTATCCATCCACTACATATAATTAGAAGACCATATATGTGTTAGTGGTATTTTGGTTTATGATAGTACACATACAAAAAAAAAGAAAAAAATATATTTTTCGAAAGAAAAAGTTAAAAGTTAATTTGTATTACCTTACACATATAGATGCACACTTTTTAAAATACTATAAAATAGCTCAATATTGTAGGAGTATCTGTGCGAAGTTTGGATTTGATTGAGTTAAGTATTTTTTATAATTATTTTAGTTCAGAAAAATGTCGAGAACTCATGTTAACTCCGCTCAAGCATGAAAGTTCCCACAGTCCTCGGTGGTCCCTGAACGGGGCTCGTTTCACTGCAGCATGGTGCTCCTTGCTTGGCCTTATCTGTCAGTAGGGACCAGGAAGGGCTGGAATATTCATATTTCAGCCATAAGTAAGTACATTTTCATATTTTCTGCTGGACACAAATGACATTCTTGTGCATATCTTTGCGATGCTTTGTGTGAATGGTTGGTATTGACTCTTTAGGCTTTAAGGTTTCTAAAACCATTGAGTTTAGCCTTCTAGCTAGTTCCTAACTTTTTAAATCAGCATTTTTTCAAAACTCGGGGTTCATACTTAGTAGGTTTTGAGTCACTTATGTCATGCATATGGTTTATGTTTATAATTATTGTGTAATAATGTTATAAACATGACACAATTAACTTATATTGACTTGTGAGGCAGGGATGTGACATTTCTGGTTTTTTTGTTTTATTTATTTGATTTTTTCTTATATTTTTTCAATATGTCAGTCCCAGAGGCTGAACCCAATGTTCCGATATCGGGCCTGATGGGGAGTATAAGATATCCCATAAGCCTGTTTGTTCTGGATCCAGACATCCCTTACAGGGGGACCAAAGCTCATAGTCACAGAATCCCTTTCTCCATCCCCCTCTTACTCACTTTCTTGCATACCTGCCCCCATTGTTTCAGTTTCACCCTCTTATGGTTCTTATTTTGACAGAGAAACGTTGCATTTCAACGTTACTACTACACACCCAAGAAACATAGTAATGTTTTCATAGTGAATTCATCTTGTGTGACCTGAGAAACGTGATCTAGCTCAGTTGAGCTTAGCTATTGGAAGGTTGCTATGGCAATGGGAGAATAGGAAAAGAGAGGCAAAATGAAATAAAACAGACAGGATGTCAGTCAGGTAATTTCTTGATGGGTCTACAATGGGGCTATTGTAATTTCTGATGGGGCTATAGATTTATATGCACACCTAAGCAGTGCCTATATACCATATGTACTGATACTGCATATCTCTACAGTTTGTGCTGGCAACAGTTCTCGCAGTGTGGCAGGTGGGGCCCACAGGAGAAGTTATGTGTTGACATCCGAATCTGTTTCACAGCAGACAAACAAGTAAACAAGTCATGCTTTCACGATGGTAATGGTGTTCATTGTTGGACAAAAAGAAAAAGTGACAAAGCTTCCAAGACGAACAAGACAACATGCTCAGCTGACGATAATCAAAAGAAAATATGACGAAGCCTATCTTGCTCTTTGTTACACAGTGAATACAGCCGAGCTGAGGAGGGACTAGTGTTGATTTAATGTCGGAAAACTCTTGCAGCTGACAGACTCCTGTAGCTGACAGTAGGAGACCCAACAAAGTAAGAAGATTTAGAAACACTACACCCCAGTCACATCAATAAAAAAAAGCAATGTTCATTACCTCCATGTTACGTATATTTGAAGTTAGGAGGGAATTACTACAAGGAAAAAAGTTTGAAAACCACGGCCAGTCACATGCCCCTGTACACTGTATAGCATACCGCTGGGCTCTGTTTTACTTTGTGTCCACTTCAAATTCCACCCACATCTCTTCTCTCCTTGCCACTTTGGCCAGAAACGTAACAACACTATAAGCTTTGTGCAGGCAACAGACCTGCAAGTTGCTTCATGTTCCACTCCCTTAAACATTTATGATGCTGGAAATGGTCATTGGAGAACAATATTGTTATTAAAATGAGTTATATCTGCAGCAGGTAAAAGCTTATCGCCACACGGGTTTACTTTTCAATGTTTTAACACTTAGGTGGGATTCACATGGCACCAAAGATACCCCCATGACATACATCATCATAGAAATTAGAAAAGAAAATAATCAGTAATGACTATCACTAATGAGTCTGACATATGTCTAGAAATAAAGCAAAATATGTACTTTGTATTTACAAACAAAACAAAAAAAATATTATAAAATTGCCACTTTCCATGTCAAATTTGAATCATTGTAATACGAGCAATGATGCAGAAAGGATTTCTCTCAAGTTTAATCTAGTTTCATTATGTTTTATAGGCCTGTGACACACTATTCATACAGTAGAAATTCAAATATATTCTGTTTTTGGAAGGAGTGTGGTTTCACAGTGATAGCTGTGGGGAGAAATGCCAGTTGTCTATCTAATTGGCAGGGTTATTTTGTTTATGCAGATGGAGACTCACTGCGACAACTGATGCATGACAGTTGCTACATGAAACATTATTAATCTAAAATAAATTCAGTCTTGTGTTTTGTCACTCACATTCTACAAATGTGTTGCAAGTGGAATGTACATATCTGAGGGCCAAATAATACGTGGAAATTGATATTTTTGTGATTGACAGTTGAAAATTCTTCTCAGTTTCACAAATGTTCTGCAGTTAAATTAGATTCAAAGAAAACAAACCTAGACTGTATAGTACTCAAAAAACTAATAGTAGTAGAGGTTACGCACTAGTGAACCACTAGTGACTGAGGCTCAGTGGTGAGCAGGGTTCTTCTTCAATCAGAGGATCCCCGGCTCCGCTAGTCCATGTCAATATGTTTTTGGGCAAGACACTTAACCGCAAGCTGTTCCTGCGGTGTGTGACGTTATTTAGAGTCCTGATGGGACTTGTATCAGCAGGATGGGCAGGTACCTTGCATGGTAGCTCCTGTAATCAGTCTATGAATGGGTGTGAATGGGTGAATAAGGACATGTAGTGTTAAAGCACTTTGAGTGCTCGAGACCAGCAAAAGCTATACAAGTACAGTCCATTTAGTCGAAGCATTAACGACAAGCTCCACAGTCTTTTTTTCAGTGCATAGTGGTTTGCTTCTTTCTATTTTTTTTTAAGAAAATAGGCTTTAAAAGAAAAATTACCATCTATCATGCATTCATTCATACCATGGCAGAGGTCTGTAGTAGTAATAATAATAATAATACATTTTATTTGTATAGCGCTTGAAAGGGTACTCAAGGCACTTAGAAGCAATAACAATGCACAAAAGAGAGATGGTATAACAGTAAGAAACAAAACCAAAACATAGTTAAGTAGCATCAAAGGTTAAAAGCAGATTTAAATAAATTAGTTTTTAAGTAAAAAGATACAAATGAAACACCAAAGTATGCTTTACATTTTGTATGACCTTGTCACTTGCAAGTGCCTTCATGTGGCAAGTGGCGAGTAATGGAGAATGTCTAAGGTGAAGGGGAGAGAGAGTTTCACAGGAAGAAGGCCCCGCCCCCCCAGGTCCAATGCTTGGACAGAGTGGGGCGGGGTGTCGGTGCAGTAGTCCAGAGAGCTATGGAGGGTTTAGGGTTGTGAAGGGCTTTGCAGGTGATGAGGAGAATCTTGAATTTGGATTCTGTGCTTTAGGGGAGCCAGTGGAGGTTTTGAAGGACTGGGGTGATGAGATCTCTGGTGCTGGAGTGGGAGACGAGACGGGCAGCTGCGTTCTGGATGTATTGTAGTTTGTTGATTTTGGTGGATGTGCCGTACAGGATGCTGTTGCAGCAGTCCAGTAGAGAGGTGATGAAGGCGTGGATGAGTGTTTCAGCGGCTGACGAGGAGAGGGAGGGGCGTAGACTGGCGATGTTATGAAAGAAGGCAGTTTTTGTGATGTGCTTGACGTGGCAGTCAAAGGAGAGGGTTGGATCAAACATGACACCAAGGTTACAGATGTGTGTGGAAGCAGGAACAGTGGTGCCATCGATGCAGAGGGAGACATTGTGGTCGAATTTGTTGAGTTATTTGGGGCAGGTCTTTATCTGTCAGGCAATTGTTGAATGTGGAATAGGTAGTGGGTGTGATAGATTTGGTGGAGATGTAAAGCTGTGTGTCGTCGGCGTAGCAGTGGAAATGGAGACTGTGGTGGAAAATGGTGTTGCTAAGAGGGAGCAAGTATGAAGAGGAAGGGCCCAACTACCAAACATTGGGGGACACCTAGAGAGACTGAGGCTGAGTCAGACTTGGATTTATTGATGATAATGAACTGTTGGCAGTCAGAGTTAGGACTTCAACCAGAAGAGGGCTGTGCCAGTAATGTGGAAGGAGGACTCAAGATTAGAAAGGAGCATACGGTATGGTTGAAGTTGTCAAAGCCTGCACTGTCCAGTAGGATTAGGATGTTGAGGGAGTGGTCATCAGAGGAGAAGAAGAGGTCGTTGGTGACTTTGATTAGGGCGGTTTCTGTGCTGTGATGTTAGCTCAATCGCGATTTGAAATGGTTTATAGTTGGTTGGAGTCCAGGTGAGTTTTGAGTTGGTCGGTAACCGTGCGTTCCAGTATCTTTGACAGAAAAGGAAGAGTGGAGATGGGTCGGTAGTTGTTGAGGATGTCAGGGTCCTGGCCAGGTTTTTTGAGGATGGGTGTGACTGAGGTGAGTTTGAGAGCCGTGGGGACCAAGCCAGTAGACTATAATTCTTCTTATTATTAATACAAATATTAATGATATGGTCCATTATAATTTCCTGAGTTTCCCTATATGTTTTTTAAAATCATACATGTGCTCAAGTGGCCTTGCTCTTTATTTGACCTAATTCCAGATGCAAACAATGGGTTTATTCTGTACCTGGTGCCTTTCGTGCTTACACGATGGCTTGCCGGGCCTGTCAAGCTTCAATGAACACAATATGTTTCTACTCAAGCAGCAATACACACACACCTCCCCCATCCATCTCAAGCTTTCTTTTGTTGTCCATGTTTATCTCTTTATACCTTAGTTGTACAGTTCAGATTTTCATAGACAATAATTTTTCAGAAAAGTTCACCACATTTGATAAAGGTGGTAGGAAGCACATAACGCTCCAACAATTGCAGCGTTATGTGGAGAAGGCCAGAGCATACAATTCATATCATTTACACACTCATCAAACTATTCAGTGAGCATGTGTATCTTTGTAAGGAAGAATCTGTTGTTGCATTTACTCAGATTTTTCCCTATGTTTTGTCACCTGTCTGTAGCTGAGTGATGGTCTACATATACACACAATGTTATCACCAAGTTCATTAAAAAGCATGAGCCTTTAATGGTAAAAAAAACTACTATTGTTTTGGATAATAAAGATGCTTCCTTGGGCATTCGGGCACTTGATTACAGTTCAACTGGAACCCACACCCCTAGTATTACCAGATGATTTCCCTCATTGGAATTTATAGCGGGCGGGTGCAGGTGGTGAAGTGGCTAGCACTGTTGCCTCACAGCAAAAGGGGCCTACGTTCACATCCTGGTCTGGGCAGTCCTTCTGTGTGGAGTTTGCATGTTCTGTGTAGTGTGGGTTCCTTCCAAGTTCTCTGGCTTCCTCGTACAGTCCAAAGAAAACGCAGTTCTGGGTAATTGACTCTAAATTATTATAGACTGGCAAACTGCCTTCGCCCAATGTCAGCTGGTATTGTCTCCAGCGGCCCGCAACCCTGAATAGGATAAGCGGTTCGGATGTGTAGGAGCATTGTTGTCACTTAAATTTCATGAGGGCAAGTGATACATTGGAAGTCTGTTAACAAAGCCTGTGACAGCAATATAAAGCTGCCCCATATCACCTTATAGTTTTTTAAGTGAAATGTAACCCAGAACGCAGTGACGATGGTTGTGAGGGGCCCGGTCCACAGCAGTGTGTCACGTGTTTACACTTTTTTTGCCCAGGGTGAGAGGCGCCGGGCGGGAGTGGGGATACTCACGAGTCCCCGGCTGAGCGCCGCCGTGTTGGAGTTTTCCCCGGAGAACGAGAGGGTCGCCTCCCTGCGCCTATGGGTTGTGGGTAATAAGGCTCTGACTGGTGTTTGTGCTTATGCACCAAACAGCATTTCAGAGTATCCGGCCTTCTTGGAGTCGGTGGGAGGGTCCTGGAAAGGGCGCCGCCTGCCGACTCCATAGTTCACCTGGGAGACTTCAACGCTCACGTGGGCAATGACAGAGAAACCTGGCGGGGAGTGATTGGGAGGAACGGCTTGCCTGATCTGAACCCGAGCGCTGTTTTGTTGTTGGACTTCTGTGCTAGCCACGGTTTGTCCATAACAAACACCATGTTTGAACATAAGGTGGCTCATAAGTGTACCTGGTACCAGAACACCTTAGGCCGGAGATCAATGATCGACTTCGTAATCGTATCTGTCACGACTCGGGACTCCGGTCATGGGCCTCTGGCGGTCTCTAGAGGTGGAAGGACTCTATTGCGGACTGACTGAGGGTTGGGGCCCGGCTTTTCAGATTCACACCTGGGAGTCATTCACAATCAGCCCCAATCAGACCAGGTGTGGCCAGGACATAAATACCTGGCAGCAGACTGGACTCGTCACGGCGACGTTTGATCACAGATACTGTGCTTGCTGATCACGGTTCGTAATCGCTATCCTCTGCCTCTAATGTCCACAGCCTTTGATCTCCTGCAGGGGGCTCGCATCTTCACCAAGTTGGATCTGCGCAACGCGTACCACCTGATCCGCATCCGCGAGGGGGACGAGTGGAAGACGGCCTTCAACACCCCGACGGGTCACTACGAGTACCAGGTGATGCCGTTTGGCCTGACTAATGCTCCCGCTGTCTTCCAAGCGCTTATCAATGACTGTCTGTGTGATATGATTAACCAGTTCGTTTTTGTATATCTGGACGATATCCTGGTTTTCTCCAGATCACTGCAGGACCATCGTCTCCATGTGCGACGCGTGCTCCAGAGGCTTCTAAAGAACCATCTTTTCGTGAAGCCCCAGAAGTGCGAGTTTCACCAGTCTGAAGTCGCCTTCCTGGGGTACATCCTCAGGGAGGGCCAGATCAAGATGGACCCTAGTAAGACCAAGGCGGTGAGGGAGTGGGAGTCACCTACATCCGTAAAGGGCGTGCAGCGGTTTTTGGGCTTTGCTAATTTTTATAGGAGGTTCATTCGAGGGTTCAGCTCCGTTGCGGCGCCAATCTCCTTCCTGACGAGAGCAGGTCGAGGGCCTTTCGTCTGGACTCCCGAGGCGGAGAGGGCTTTCTGTGAGCTGAAGGAGAGGTTCTCGTCGGCTCCCATCTTCGTTCTTCCGGACCCGGCAGTGCCTTTTGTCGTGGAGGTGGACGCCTCCGAGGTTGGGGTCGGGGCTGTGCTGTCGCAGAACGGTCGAGACGGCAAGGAACATCCATGCGCCTTCTTCTCCCGTCGGCTGAGTCCCGCAGAATCCCGGTACGATGTGGGGGACCGGGAGCTGCTGGCCGTCAAGATGGCGCTCGAGGAGTGGCGACACTGGCTGGAGGGTGCTCAACATCCGTTCCTGGTGTGGACGGACCACCGGAACTTGGAGTACCTCCAGGTCGCCAAGCACCTAAACCCCCGGCAGTCTCGCTGGTCTCTGTTTTTTAGTCGGTTCGACTTCTCCCTGTCCTACCGTCCAGGGTCAAAAAACACTAAGCCCGATGCCCTGTCCCGGCTGTTTCCCTCGGCCAGTCCAGGGAAGGAGCGAAGGCCGATCATTCCTCCATCCCGGATCGTGGCTTCCATCCGCTGGGGAATCGAGGTGAAGGTCCGGCGGGCGCTACGGGACGAACCCAATCCTGGCCCAGAGCGGCCCGGGCTCCTGTTCGTTCCTCAGGCGGCTCGGTCTTCGGTCCTCCAGTGGGGGCACGCCTCTCGACTCACGCCGCATCCAGGAGGTCGCCGGACTTTGGAGTTCCTGCAGAGGCGGTTCTGGTGGCCTGGCATGGCAGGGGATGTGGCAGCTTTCGTTGGGGCCTGCGCGGTATGCGCACGCAGCAAGGATCCCCGTCTACGACCGCAGGGGTTGCTGCACCCACTCCCCGTTCCGCACCGCCCGTGGTCACACATCTCAATGGACTTCGTGACCGGGCTCCCGGTGTCAGACGGGAACACGGTGATCCTGGTGATTGTGGACAGGTTTTCAAAAGCGTGCCGCTTTGTTCCTCTGCCAAAGTTGCCATCCGCTTTGGAGACCGCGGAGCTTGTGTTTACTCATGTGTTTCGAGTGTTTGGTCTCCCGCAGGATATCGTGTCCGACCGGGGTCCGCAGTTCTCATCCAGAGTGTGGAAGGTGTTCTGCAAGACCATCGGGGCGACGGCCAGCCTGTCGTCCGGCTTCCATCCCCAGTCAAACGGTCAGACGGAGAGGTTGAACCAGGAGCTCGAGGCTACCCTGAGGGCTCTTGTGGCCGACAACGCATCCGCCTGGAGTTCCTACCTTCCGTGGGCTGAGTATGCTCACAACACCCTCCTGTCCTCTGCTACTAACCTGTCTCCGTTTCAATGCCAGTTCGGGTTCCAGCCGCCCTTGTTCTCGGACCAGGAGGAGGACGTGGGGGTGCCCTCGTTCCAGCTCTTCATGAGGCGGTGCAAACGGACCTGGAGGGCGGTCAGGCAGGCGCTGGTGCGCACGGCGGGGTCCAACCAGGTTCAGGCCGACCGGCGTCGGCGACCCGCTCCGTCTTTTCGTCCGGGGCAGAGGGTCTGGTTGGCGGCGCGGGATATCCCCTTGCGGGGGGTGACCCGCAAGCTGGCGCCCCAATGGATTGGTCCATTCATGGTCGTTTGGAGGGTCAACCCGGTGACGTACCGGCTCCAGCTTCCACGCGCCCTGCGGATCAACCCATCATTCCATGTGTCCTTGCTGCGGCCGGTCCGGTCGTCTCCGCTGGCTCCGGCGAGCAGGGCCCCGCCGGCTCCCCTCGTCTCTGGTGGTCAACCGGCCTTCATCGTGCGCCGGTTGTTGGACTCCCGCCGGGTGGGGCGGGGTATGCAGTACCTGGTGGACTGGGAGGGCTACGGTCCGGAGGAACGCTCTTGGGTTCCTACACGGGACGTGGTGGGGTCTTCCCTCATCAGGGATTTTCATCGAGACCACCCTGATCGCCCTAAGGCCGTCGGGAGACGTCCGTAAGGGGGGGGTCCTGTCACGACTCGGGACTCCGGTCATGGGCCTCTGGCGGTCTCTAGAGGTGGAAGGACTCTATTGCGGACTGACTGAGGGTTGGGGCCCGGCTTTTCAGATTCACACCTGGGAGTCATTCACAATCAGCCCCAATCAGACCAGGTGTGGCCAGGACATAAATACCTGGCAGCAGACTGGACTCGGCACGGCGACGTTTGATCACAGATACTGTGCTTGCTGCCCTCACGTAGCATTACTTTTTCCCTGCTGGATTACTTTTTCCCTGTTGGATGCTTCTTTCCTGTTGGACTATTTTTTCCTTCGGTCGGATTATTCCCTTTGTTTCACGAGTGACATTGTTGGATGATTTCCTCTGTGTGTACCCCTCTGACTCCTGAATAAAACCGAGATACGATTCCATACTCTGCATTCGGGTTCTCATTGGCTCACGAGGTAACTCGTGGGCTTTCCCTCCAGCGACCCGGGTTCGACTCCACACCCGGGGTCCTGACAGTATCATCTGATCTGCGGCCGTATGTTTTGGACACTCGAGTGAAGAGAGGAGCAGAGCTGTCAACTGATCACCACCTGGTGGTGAGTTGGATCAGATGGCGGGGGAGCCAGCTAGAGAGACCTGGCAAGCCCAAACGTGTAGTGAGGGTGAACTGGGAACGTCTGGCGGAGGATCCTGTCCAGGAGGTCTTCAACACCCACCTCTGGAAGGACTTCTCACACATCCCGAGGGAGGTTGGGGACATGGAATCTGAGTGGATCATGTTCAAAGCCTCTATTGTGGACGCGGCCGCTAGGAGGTCAGAAGGTCATTGGTGCCTGTCCTGGCGGCAACCTGAGAACCCGGTGGTGGACAATGGGGGTGAGGGAAGCTGTCAAGCTGAAGGAGGTCTTTTGGGCTTGGTTGGCCCAGGAGTCTCCTGAAGCAGCTGACAGGTACAGGTAGGCCAGAAGGACTGAAGCTGCGGTGGTCACAGATGCTAAAACTCGGGCATGGGAGGAGTTTGGGGAGGCCATGGAGAAGGACTTTCGGTTGGCCTCAAGGAGGTTCTGGCAAACCATCTGACGACTCAGGAAGGGAAAGCAGGGCCTTCCCCAGGCTGTTATCAGCGGGGGAGGGGGGCTGCTGACCCAGACAGAGGATATCGTCGGCCGGTGGAAAGAGCACTTTGAGGAACTCCTAAACCCGGTCAACATGTCCCCTGAACAGGGGGCAGCGCCTGAAGACTTGGGGGTGGATGAACCCATATCCCTGGCAGAGGCCACTAAGGTAGTCAAAAAGCTCCTTGGTGGCAAAGCGCCGGGGGTGGATGAGATCCGTCCTGAGATGCTGAAGGCGCTGGACTTTGTTGGGCTGTCTTGACTGACACGCCTCTTCAATGTCGCATGGGGGTCGGGCACAGTGCCCATGGACTGGCAGACCGGGGTGGTGGTTCCCATCTTCAAGAAGGGGGACCGGAGAGTGTGCTCGAACTATCGGGGTATCACACTGTGGCGAGGTTCTTGCCTACCCGGGGCTCACTGGCATGGACAGACACAGCGTACAAGGCATTTGCGGGTTCCATCGATTTTATTGTTCCGATATACAGCACTTCTCTCATGCTTTCACACCAACCCCCCCCCCGACTAGCCACCCCTGCCGGGCTTAAATAGCCCGGCCCACACTCCTTGGAACCAGCTGGGGCTTATTACCCCCAGCTGTTTCGAGTGTTTCTCTCCCTCTCGTCTGCTGCAGGTGCGCTAAACCACGCCCCTGCCCCACACACACTACTCAGCCTCCCGGGAAAAGCTTATGCCAGGGTGCTGGAACGGAGGCTCCGACCGTTTGTCGAACCTCGGATTCAAGAAGAACAGTGTGTGTTTCGTCCTGGTCGTGTAACAGTGGACCAGCTCTTTACCCTCGCAAGGATACTGGTGGGGTCCTGGGAGTTTGCCCAACCAGTCTACATGTGCTTTGTGGACCTGGAGAAGGCTTTCGACCGGGTCTCTCTGGGCTTTTTGTGGGGGGTGCTGCGAGAGTATGGTGTGCCGGACCCGTTGCAACGGGCCATCTGGTCTCTGTACGCCAGCAGTAGGAGCTGTGTTCGTATCCTTGGCAGTAAGTCAGACACGTTCCCGGTGGGTGTTGGCCTCCGTCAGGGCTGCCCTTTATCACCGGTCCTGTTTGTGACTTTCATGGACAGGATATCTACACAGCCGTGGGGCGGAGAACGTCAGGTTTGGGGATCTCGGGATCGCCTCTCTGCTGTTTGCAGATGATGTGGTCCTGTTTGCCTGCTCGGACCATGACCTCCAGCATTCACTGGGGCGTTTTGCAGCCGAGTGTGAAGAGGTGAGGCTAAGAGTCAGCACCACGAAATCTGAGGCCATGGTGCTCTGCCGGAAACCGGTTGATTACTCCCTCCGGGTGGGGACAGAGTGCCTACCACAAGTGAAGGAGTTCAAGTATCTTGGGGTCTTGTTCATGAGTGAGGGTAAGATGGAGCGGGAGATCGACAGGTGTATCGGTGCGGCTGCAGCAGTAAAACAGGCGTTGCACCGGGCCGTCTTGGTGAAGAAGGAGCTGAGCCGGAAGGTGAAGCTCTCAATTTACTGGTCGGTCTACGTCCCAACCCTCACCTATGGTCACGAACTTTGGGTCGTGACCGAAAGAACGAGGTCTCGGATACAAGTGGCCGAAATGAGTTTCCTCCGTAGAGTGGCCGGGCTCAGCCTTAGAGATAGGGTAAGGAGATGAGTTTCCTCTGTAGGGCTCAGCCTTAGAGATAGGGTGAGGAGATGAGTTTCCTCTGTAGGGCTCAGCCTTAGAGATAGGGTGAGGAGATGAGTTTCCTCTGTAGGGCTCAGCCTTAGAGATAGGGTAAGGAGCTCGGACATCAGGAGGGAACTTGGACTTGAGCCACTACTCCTTCGTGTGGAAAGGAGTCGGCAGAGGTGGTTCAGCATCTAATTAGGATGCCTCCAGGACGCCTCCCTTTAGAGGTTTTCCAGCCACGTCCAACTGGTAGGAGGCCCCGGGGAAGACCCAGGACACGCTGGAGGGATTATATCTCCCAGCTGGCCTGGGAACGCCTCAGGATTCCCCAGAATGAGTTGCTAAATGTTGAGGGTGAGAGAGAAGTCTGGGTCAGCCTGCTGGACCTGCTGCCATCGCGACCCGACTCCGGATAAGCGGGTGAAAATGGATGGATGGATGGTAATCCCAAAGTGTGGCAAGAGCAGAGAATACGTGTTATCCTCAACAACTGGACACTTTTGATTCACTCAGTTAGCCCAGTTACCCTAATCTCTGAACTCATCATGTTTCTCTCTGTGTGTCTGATGTCTGTTAGAAGGACTTTTCTCAATTTTGGTGAAAATTGTGATGGTCTAGACTTAAGGTTGTCAGTTTAGTTTCAACTCGGATAGTCAGCACTTCATATGGATATGGATATGTATCCAATATGTTTACAATATCAGGAATTAGGATATCATTGGCCCAATATAATAATTTTAAGGTGCTGCTAATATAGTCATTATGAACTCATATGGGACATAGAAGGACCCACAGTCACTCCATGCTAACTCGTTATCCATTAATCCCTTATTATGGGCACGGTGGCTAAGAAATCCCACCTTTAAACTGGTCAACTCCGATTTGAATTTTGAACAACCACCTAAAGACTAACATTGCAAGCCCTAGAGCCACTGTTGTAAAATTAGCATCCTGATGATTTAACTATTTCAATAAAAGGCCATATGTATTGGTTTCAACATACAGATCCTTTGGAAAACCTGCATTTGGTCCAATGTCTGATCTTTTATTCTTTGTTAATTCCGATCTAATTAATGACTCAAATCTTGCTTTGATCGTGTACTCCACCCGTATTCCAGCCGGTATCAGGCAGTGTGTTTTGGGTGAACCAGCCTGTGACTGCTCTCTCTCTCTCTCTCTCTCTCTCTCTCTCTCTCTCTCTCTCTCTCTCTATCTATCTCTCTCTCGGCAAGGTGATGGAGTGTGTCTTACCTGCAACACGCCAAAGAAAGCAATTGTGCCTGCTGATGGATGATGTTTCTCGGTGCAGTGGTGTCTGGCTCAATCTGTTTATTTAGTCTCTGTCAAATTGATCATCTGAAAATGCAAACAGATTCATCTGAAGCAATACATTGCTATTAAGTCGCAAGCAAAGCAACTCAAGCTTCCGGATGCATTCTGGGAATATATGTTAGATAAACTGTCAAGAAAGATAAGCTCAGAGCAAATTCCTGATGCCAGGCTTTTTGTTTTGGCTCCAAATCAATTACATTTAAGGTCATTCTGAATTTTTTTATTTTTCCTTTGGCCATCCATCAATCAAGATCTCTGTTTAAACTGGGCAGCAGCACAAACAGACCACAGCTGCAGGACACCAAGGTCATCATGTCCTCTCTATTTTGTCTGGAGATTTGGTGTCATGATACAATAGTGATGTCTCTTCATATGTGTGTTAACAATGTGTCCTTTAATGCATGGCAGGTCAGAGGGGTTATATTGATTACACAGTGTGCAGAACAAGTGGACAGTATTAACATGTGTTTTTATAATTAATGATGTACTCTTTGTAACAGGTGGCTGGAGGAAACATCTACAACATGCTTGGCTGGGATCATCATTTAATGTTTTAGTTTAGTTCTGCCAAACAGCCAGACATCTAGTCTCAAACTATACATATCTCACACAACGTCATGTTATCTACGTTACATTTACTTCAATTATGTTGAATCCAAAGAGGGACCAAAATATGATATATGATACTTTTTATTGACAACCCTATCTTCAGGAAATCCCTTGTCATTGCCTGCAAAATGCAAATAATTATTATAAGAATGATTCCTACAAGCCTTTTTGTGATCCTCCACCCCGAGTGTGGATGAGGTGAAACAGGGTTAGAGCATCACGCTGCTTCTGAGTGGGAGCTGTCATCATTTGTGTGCTCAAGTGGTTGCTTGTCCTCAACCACTTGTCAGTTAGATGGAAGGGCAAGTAGGTCATCAAAGGCATTTCAACAACTGTCTCTGCTTCTTTCAAATCACATTGTGTACATTCATTCCACCTCTAAGTGTTGCTTTACAATGCATAAGGCAGCCAATGGCAACATACTTTCTGATAAATGCTTATTCTTCCATTTGAAGGACTGCTCCTCTTTATACATTTCTGCTTTTAGATTCAACAAGCCTGATACATTATGTTGATTGTTGAGCTTTTGGGTTGTTGGTAGGTGTGCTTTGAATCTTTGAAACAGGATAAGTCAAACTAGCAGAAAGATACAAATCACCACATGGTACAGATGTTTTTCTGCATTGTTCTGACGCATTCTTAGAACCAAAGACCACATTTTGAAAACACTGGCTATCTGCTTGTGAATGTAGTGAATGAAACGATAGATGGAGAGGGATCTGTTTGTCATATGCATTTCCCCATTGCAACTTTTTGTTTGCTGTCTTATTGTCATTCTATGTCACTGCAACTAAAGTGAACATCAATCAAGTGGTGATGCACCATACGACACAGGTTCTTAAATATTGTCTGTCTTAAAGTTAGAAAGCAGATGTCTTGATCCTGCACACTGTACTTCAATTACTCCAGACTATAGACTACACCTGAATTTGAAAAATATCTTTTTTATGAACAAACCTTTAGTAGTCCACAAATAAAACCCCTCCACATGAGTCCTAGATTATTACTGGAGCTACAATTTCTCTTATTGAAAGGTCCATCATTTGAGCTAAATTAAGTATCCCTTCATCATCCTGTGTGTCTTTGATGAGGACCGAGCACTAAGAGTCCGCCTGTATTTCCCTTTGTCACAAATATCCGAGGCGTATTGCATTGCCTTCCTTTTTATTTGACTGTACTGATTGTCATTAAGTTCTATCTAAAATAGATTGTCAGTATTTTCCTCCAGTCGAATCAAGTGTTCCCACAGAGAATTCAATTTGGAAACTAAAAGCCACAAGAGAGGAAAATCTCTCTTCAGAGAGAAAAAGTGAATAATTCAGAGCCCATTCTTTTGAACAAGCTACCAATAAATTACCAGGAGTCCACAGACACAAATAATTATCAGAGCCAACCTGCATTCACACACACACACACACACACACACACACACACACACATATATAAATGAAAATATATATATATGTATACGTGCATGGTTATATATACATATATATTTGTATATATTTATATAACAATTGAATATAAGGAATATATCCTAGCTGTTTTCAGATAAAGGAAAGTGGAGGACTCAGAGATTTTGTGTAGATTGTTCTTCTACCTTGTTTCTCCTTTGGCTTAAGCTGCTGCAGCTCTCGTCTGAAACTCCTGAAGTGAAGTGAATGTTCAGGGTATCTGCTTCACAAGCCAAGACGTTCATATAGACCGCACGACATGATCCAAAGGCGCAAAGAAGAACTATACATGATTTATTACATTTACAGTATTCTACTTGTTATTTTGGATGCTGCCCTAAGAGGACGGGGTCAATCTCATGTTCTATTGTGCAATGCGTATAATTTAGAGCTGCCATACAGTCAGAAACACAGCCTCTGATTGGTCGAAAAGTCAAGATGCAGCGTTCCAGAGATATTTAGTATGCAGTATGCCATATATCTTACTCATTTCTTCAGCTTTTTAGATGAGTAAGTGGGCCAGTGTTTTTTCCAAGCTCGACCTCAAAATGCTTATCCCTGGTACACACAAGAGTGGGTTATACGATGAATACATAGTGATGTCTTTGTGGCTGACCAATGTACCTGCAGTTTTCTAGGCTCTGGTTTGACGAATGCTCTGCTTTGACAACACAGTGTGGGCTCTACATTTCATCCTGTCAAGTGGTGTTCTTGTCTATTATAGTGTCTTCCAGCTGCTATTGTCTACAATTGTCTGTCACTGTCGGCAAGTTAAAATAATTAACCTACACAAGGCAATCTGGGTCATATTTCTGACTCCATGGGTTATTAGCTACATTTTGCACTACGGCCCTCAGCAACACCAGACATACCTGCAGCCATGAAGACCTGCTCCTACGTCTGTGCTGTCCTCCTGTTGGACGCCCTACTGAGGATGAGACAGTCTGGCTGAAATCAAGGAGGACAGAATGAGGGAGCTGGGAAAGGAAAGGAAAGGGAGGAG
The DNA here is from genome assembly GCA_023566465.1 of Cottus gobio. Taxonomy (NCBI): domain Eukaryota; kingdom Metazoa; phylum Chordata; class Actinopteri; order Perciformes; family Cottidae; genus Cottus; species Cottus gobio. The sequence continues at coordinate 2,202,105 of CM042221.1, forward strand.
TCTGCATTTAGATGCTGAACAAGGCAATTATGTGTTTGTCTGGATGGAATTCTGATCTCTTCCAAGAACCAGAAGGAGTATGTGCAACATGTGTGGCGTATTCTCCAAAGGCAGCTGTAAGCCAGTTGGTTTTCGAGGCAGAATAATATCAGTAATATCAGAAATATCAGTAAAATCAGTAAAACCTGTTAGATGTATCAGAGGTGTTATTCTGGGGTTCATTGTCACCGCAGGCAGCATCCAGATGGACACATCCGGTCAAGGCAGTTACGGACTGGCCATGTGAACATTTCAATGAAGAGTAAAAGAAAAATCAAAAAGATAATCGAATCATGATCAGTTCTCATTGCAAAATTAGCTTGTTCGATGCAAACATCCCAGACCACTCCATCATATTTAAAGGATACACAATATAATTATTCATGGGAATTTCCTGTCCTCAAACATAGGGAGAAAATGTCATTTGGTTTGTCGCCCATTTCTTTGTATGTCAGGTGTTTCCATTATTTAGTCCACCCTATTTATATCAATGAGGGTAGGCAAAATAACAGAAACAGCTCTCAGTATGATGCAGTACAGTTCAACAGCACCACAAACCTCCATAATGATCATAAGTTGAATAAATATGAGGAAGTGAAAATACATGTGACAGCAGAACCTATGAGAGTCCAGGAATGAATTATGGCTCGCACAACCTGTCATCCATGTGGCCACACACATACACACACTTAACCCAGTCACTCTTACATGTAGAGTCATGAGCTCAAATGCACACTATGTGACTCAATTTGTCATTCACGCACGTATGCACACACACACACACACACACACACACACACACACACACACACACACACAGCCATAGACAGTAACCATGTATACTAGCTACACAAAGAGTGTGTGGTAGATTGGCTGCAGTTTTCAGGGAGGTGAGTTATTAAGATGTATGTGACGCTGGCTGCACCGTGGGAGAAGGGCCTTCACCGGGAGCTTACTTCAAAATGTGAATAATTAGGATGGATTTCTGCCTTGAGGGAAAAGCTGGTAGCAGCATCCTGGAAGCACATTAGCAGGGTGTCGAGGAGCTTTCTGACAAAAACAAATGGCCCCCCGTGCGCCACAGGAGATACCGAGCAGCCCTTTTCTTTTTTCTATTGAGAGCCAGAAGTGCTTCTCAGTTCGACTCTGATGCATCAAGTCTCCTTTAATGTGCCCACATACCCTGCACTCCCTGTGCAGAGCGCTTTGTGTCTGTGGGACAGAGAGAAATAACAGATCTTTACAGTAGTAGGACTGTAAATACACACCACTGGATACTTTGCACCTGGAAAGAGTCACAACTTCATATTTGTTTTTTCGCATTATTGTTATTGGACTTAGGATAACTTGAACTGTACAACTGGCTGGACTGACATTATGTTTGTTTCCAAAGATTGTTTTTGGCATGCACCATCGAAAGATTTAATTAAAATGAAATATTGCTCCAAAAATAGCAATTTACTCACCTGATGGTTGTCCTTAGCAGACTGCTTAGAATTGTATTAAACGTTTTATTTTAAACGAGGAGACTCCAGGACAAACATAACATGTTTAGTCCCACCACTGGTTACGATGCTTTCATACCCAAAGCCTGGCACAAAAAAAAGTCATTATTTCCAATGAGCAGCTGCACTCTTTTGGGCGACTGTGCAGGACATGGCAGCACAGACTGCATGCCTGTCTGACAGCTCTACCCGGTTACTAAATCAATATTGATTATTTGCATTCTTAGTTGCTTTGAAGGATTTTGTGTTGCTCTCCATTCTGCACAATATCTCATGTGTGTTGGGCATTTACTCTGAAGCCAGCATAAGGCCCTGATCAAAGGGAGCTCTTTTTGCAGTTTCAGAACACGAAGCCCACGTTTAAAGAAATATTTTTTCATGTTGTTTAAAATGTTTTTTTGTTTTCCTGTGCTTTTTTGCTGCATATGTTATTGGTCGTGCTAGCAGCATGGTTTTAGTGACACGCCAGGCTAAACAAATTATTTGAATTGTCCCTCCCCTCCCGTTTTTTGGGCAGTCAAGCTCATCAACAGAGCCCGGGTCCCCCTAACAGAGCCCGGGTCCCCCTAACAGAGCCCAGGTCCCCCTAACAGAGCCCAGGTCCCCACTGACTCGACTGACTCTGTCACCCCCAGACAATCTCCCACTGGACACTCCCCTGCACACACCCTCATGACTCATATTTAAATACACTTGCCACTTTCACACAACACTCACATTCTGTGCACTTTATTTTATTTTATATTCTACTCTAGATTCAATTGTAAATATTCATGCTCCCATTTAGTGCACTCTGTTTATTCTTAAATGTTTATTGTTAAATGTTATGCACCTCCTGCCAGGACAAATTCCTTGTATGTGGAAACATACATGGCAATAAATGTTTCTGATTCTGAATGCACTGGTAAGTTTTAGGATTTTAGGCTATATATATATATATATATATATATATATATATATATATCTATATATATCTATATATATATAGATATATATACTAACATCCTTAAGTAAGATAAGCATGGTAAACATTGTACATGCTAAACAATGGATACAAGTGCAAAGCACTAATCATGTGGAGAGGGTTTAAAGGTAGGATAATACTGTCTCAGTGAGTTTTTAATATCAAAGATACATTTAAAAATAACTTGAGAGGTTTACAATTTGCAACAATCCACAGACAGACATATTATGGTGACTAATGATAGTTTAAAGTACTGATTAGATACAAATGTGCATCATTACAGAATAAACTAATCATTATAGGTCAACAAAATTGGCATCATAACATGTAAATATAGTGAACCAAGACCTACAGACATTTCTTTCTCATTACGTCACAGAATTATGTATTTTTGCTTCCAATTCAACCCCTAACTGCTGAGCATTTAGCTTTTGCATTTCATTGTTTCGTAAGGCTATATATATGACATCTGTTTGCCTCGTGGATCTGGTGGTTTTCCTTGCAGTTAGGTTGTCTTTGCCCGTGGTAATGTCATCCACAGGATATTCACTTGGAATGTGGTTTATGTTGGATGCAACAATATCAGGGACGACAAGTCAAACATGAGGAATTCACATAAATAAAACTCAAACTGATGCATTGTATTCTACAGGTCCAGCCCTTTAGTGTGGCCTCCGGGACATGTGTGTGTGTGTGTGTGTGTGTGTGTGTGTGTGTGTGTGTGTGTGTGTGTGTGTGTGTGTGTGTGTGTGTGTGTGTGTGTAAGAGACAGAGACAAAATGAGAGTGAATCATTCTCTCACTCTCATGGAGCTCACTCGCGGCATAGCCAAAATTCAGTGGACACCACTCATGCATACAGTGCATGAAGATGTGTGTGTGTGTGTGTGTGTGTGTTGGGGGAGGGACCTGACCAAGAGGACAAACCACACAGAGGAATAACGCTAATGAAGTGAGAGAGCAGATGAGACACCTTCTTCTCAGGTTGGAGTCACAGTAGGTGAGTTATGAATTACAATGAGCTTGTCTAAATGAATGCACAGGCTGCTTTTCACATCAATGTGTGGCAACAGTAAACATGAAAGGAAATGAAGCATCCTTTGAGAATCTTAAAAGCATTTCACCTCTTCTTGTCCATATGAACTTTTCAGCAGTGATCAAGAGAACATAGACCACAGGACTGGTGATCTAAACCTCTGCCAATGGCCCCAGAATGTGTTTGGTATTTTCCTGACTTTGAAATTGTCTTTGTCTGTCTGTGTGGTATATTGATGCCCAGCACAGAGCACACAGTTTAAGAGGTGGTGGGAGGAACACTCAGAAGAAGCAGTGAGGTCTTGGTATTTTAGTAGGGAATGGGTCTTACACTTTGCAATATCTGCTGGAAAAAGCATCCACAAAGTAATTCAAATCTTTGCAAAAATCTTTTTGATCAGTGAGCTATCGGTCAGAGACCACAAGGTAAGAACAGGAGGAAAGTGAGGGTAGCAGTATCAACGAGGGCAAACTAAATATCTTATTCTTGGAGCATATCTGCAGCAACAACAGAGTAATATCTGTTATTGTCAAACTATTTGAAAATGTTCTTCTTCGGCTCATTACATCCCTGCAGCCCTCTGAAGGCAGCACAACGGATCGGGCCAGCTGATGAATCTGCAGCCGTAGATTTGAGAAGTGCTTCATCGACACATCGATTCTGGATCAGGAGTAGTTTGTGTGTCAGGGTTTTTTTTTTGTCCCAAAATGCATCACACGGTCACATTTTAGGATATGATGTGATCATTTAGCCACAATGTGAGATACAGCAGAATTATAGCTGAAGAACCATTAGAGAGATGGGATGAAATGAGCATTTTGAAATGATTAGTAACTTTAGAATACAATCTGAAACAAAGGCATCAGTGAAATCTTTTGTAATTCACAGTGTACTAATGGTGTAGCCTACCAGCAGGTCTACAGTAGCCCTTATTTAGGCTATAAGGGAACAAGATGGGAAGTTCGGGAATAAGGGAGTTACAACTTGGGAATTTAACCTTTAGGCTATTTACAGCCTCATCAGTCCTGGTCCTGGTCTGATGGGGTCGAACCTGCGGCCGACTAGGTATTTTAACTAGTTACCTATTATAATATTTTAGCATTTATTAGAGTGATCACAATGGATACAATTATTTTTGTCAGCCATCACTTCTGACATGTAATGACACACATTTTTGATTTCTACAGCCACAGATGAAGCCCAATGATTTTATTTGGACCTTTCAAATTTCTTCAGCCATGTTATTTGGTTGTCAACATGGCTGGAGGAGACTCTTTTGGGTTTGTGTTGGACAGAAACAATATATAATAATATTGGCTGGGGAAATTGGCAATAAACTCACTTAAATGTAAATAGTAAACATGTTCTGTTGTGGATATTCAGTATCCCCTTCAGTGAAAATGTACCCAATGTACCTTGTCATGGATTAAAATGTTGGTTAGGGGGAATTTCTAAATTGTGGGTGAAATTAAAAGAAAAAACAGAGTCTCCAAAATAATCATAAAACATGATCATGAATACCAACAGAAAAACGTCGGCATATCTGGTCAGAACGCCATACTTGTTGAAAGTACTTTAATCACATGGATATGCTGAGATAACACCATATGTGCAGTCTGCAGTTTTACAGAGCATCGTTGTGCGTGGGATTATCGGTGTCAGCGTAAATGTGCTGACACAGAATCTAATCTCCAGACACTGCCACCATAAAGGACTTGCTAAAAACTGTGTTTCACACAGATGACCGTGGTTTCTCAGGTAGTAGCCCCTTCAGCGAGATCTGTAACTTTCTCAACCAAGCCCCCAGAAAGAGCTCCAGGCTTTGAAGCAAATTTCAATTGCCTTTTTTTTTTTAGCAGCCAAAATGTGGAATTTCAACATCCGGATCCGTCACTCAATGCCAAAACATTATTATTTAGACTTACATGAGAAAGAGACATCTGTCACTCACGTGATCTTTCTTTAGGTAAATCAATTTCCCAGTATGAACACTTAAATAGCCCTTCAAGTGTGCCCTTACTTCGAAGTTGTAAAATGCAGTGAGTTATTCTCCTTCCTCTGTTCATGTGAAGCACACAGAGGGACACTAGTTTGCTTGCTGTTGGGCGTAAGATCCAGGCAGCAACCTCTGGGTCTGAAGCCAATGCTAAAGTGTCTTATAGCTGCATTCTTCCTAATGTCCACCAGGGGGCAACTCCTCTGGTTTGTATAGAAGTCTATGCTTCATGTGTTAAAGCTGCATTCTCTCTCCTGACCACCAGGGAGCGACTCCTCTGGTTGTATAGAAGTTTATGCTTCATGTGTTAAAGCTGCATTCTCTCTCCTGACCACCAGGGGGGCGACTCCTCTGGTTGTATAGAAGTTTATGCTTCATGTGTTAAAGCTGCATTCTCTCTCCTGACCACCAGCGGGCGACTCCTCTGGTTGTATAGAAGTCTATGCTTCATGTATTAAAGCTGCATTCTCTCTCCTGACCACCAGGGGGCAACTCCTCTGGTTGTATAGAAGTCTATGCTTCATGTGTTAAAGCTGCATTCTCTCTCCTGACCACCAGCGGGCGACTCCTCTGGTTGTATAGAAGTCTATGCTTCATGTATTAAAGCTGCATTCTCTCTCCTGACCACCAGGGGGCAACTCCTCTGGTTGTATAGAAGTCTATGCTTCATGTGTTAAAGCTGCATTCTCTCTCCTGACCACCAGCGGGCGACTCCTCTGGTTGTATAGAAGTCTATGCTTCATGTGTTAAAGCTGCATTCTCTCTCCTGACCACCAGCGGGCGACTCCTCTGGTTGTATAGAAGTCTATGCTTCATGTGTTAAAGCTGCATTCTCTCTCCTGACCACCAGGGGGCGACTCCTCTGGTTGTATAGAAGTCTATATAAATGACTCTACTTCTCTCTTGATGTATTCCCTCAGTAAACATTGTAAACATGAGTTTATGTCTCAATCTCTAGTTTCAAGTCTTCTTCAATACAGCATGATGTTCATTTAGTAAATTATGCTCATTCATAGTCAAACAGTCATAAAGCAGGGGATGCTTTAGGGCAGGGCTACAAGGTGATTGACAGGTTGTTAATTTCGGCTCTGTCCGGTCTGAGGGTTGTATGTTTTCTTTTTCAAACTTTCACCCTTTCACAGTTTGTTTTCCCTTCATGAAAGTTAATTGTAGGTTGCCATTGAGGTTGCCAGCACCATCAATCCATCACAGTAGCTTTACTGCTTGAGTTGAATTGAGTATGAATTTGCCTGACTTTTCAACCGGATGTTGTGACAGCAAGGGTGAAGCAACAAAATATTCCATGGGGCAAATAGCGAAGCTCCGGGTAGTTGGAACTCAAATTATTCAACTTTACCCTAGATTGTTTTAATGGAAGAAATAAAATATAGCTCTGATTGGTTGTTCCTTGCCACATGTCATGTGGTACGTGCTGCAGCATTCCTAAAGTTGAAAACATTTTCTCTCAGAGCTCAGCCATCACACCCTGAAAAATAGGCGTATGAGAACACTGGCACACTGCAACGCCGTCACTCTCGCTTTTGAGCCTTCTGCCCGTCACATGCCACCATGCCATGCCAGCAGTACAAATATCTAACTATATCTTTGTCAATCGCTGACCACAAAAATATAAAACAAATCATCTCTGTCTGATGTTACAATTAGGCGTGACGTCTCCTGGAGATTTGATCTTGGGGTGAAGGTAAAGATGAGGTTAATAAACGTATTTTAAGTTACTGTTTTGCAAGCTTTTTCAAAAAGTGACAAACCAGAGCTGCTGAGGAGAAGGGTGCCTTTTGCCTTGGTATCTGATGGTCTTTTACCCTAAGTCTACAAGGGCTACAAGGTTCCCAAGGAATGGTATCGTGGTTTGCTATTGCATGCAGCGCTTCTAATGTCTCAGTAAGTTTCGTTTTCTAGTGAATCTGCAGATTTTGTGTTTGCGCTCGTTATACACACAAGGGCGCTCGGACTGTGCGGAGTCAGCAGCTTTAAGATTGGGTAAATAGACAATAGGGCAGCGAACAACTCCACAAGAAGGAGCAGACTTCGACGCAACACCCCGATTCAAAGACACCTGTTCAATACCAGAAAGCTGCGGCGTACCCCGTTTTCATTCGACCGACTCCGCCCACGCGTGTTTCGGTGTACGCTGGTTTGTATTAAAAGCAAACCCTCTGTGATTCGGCACTCCTGAGTATAAATGGGTAATGTAGTCATTTAGTCTGAATTGAGACACGACTACCTCTCGTACAAACTACAACCCCCAGAGTTCATAGCGCACACGCGTCTTCTGTTGACATCCGCCGGTAGGCCGGTGACAGTCACACGCGTCTCGCAGCTCGCGCTACAAGGCGCTTTGAAGGTAGTTAGCCATCAAAATACGTGTTTTTACATCTTAATGGACCGCTAATGAGGCGCTATCCGTTGGTCCGTGACAGTTATTCCTCGCACTAAAGCTGAAGCTGCAGTAAGACTGGAAGTGGCAGCCAGGCTGACAAGCTAGCATTAGCTACTCTTAGCTACGCTTACACAACGTAATGTTAAAAGTTAGATAAGTGGCCATAGAAAACTAATGTTTTTACGTGAACGCATTATTGAACCATGTTGACTCTGGGTTATGTCCGGCCCGGAGAGAATGACGTGGGATTGTTAACACAGCTCGCACATGACGATCATTGTCAAATAACATTCACATTTTATGTTTTTGAAGATGCTTTTGGACGACTCAATAATATCCTGTACTATCTACCAAGCAGTGTCTGCTCCCCTCAGTCAGTTCGACGTGTATTACAGATATCACAGCTACTCAAACCAGAACAATGGTGCTTCATTGTAGACAACGTTTCAACTATTACAGATACTCACCTGCTCTACTGTGTTTTGTGGGAAGTTTACTGTACGCTGAATTCTCAAAAAGGACCCCATCGATTTGTGACGTGTTAATCTCCTACTTCATGTGTGTGCTTCTTGTTTATAAAGGAAACTTCACTGACCGCTTTTCTGCATAGAGTTCAGCGTGTATTTGGATGTGTGCGTGCTATTGATAGGTTAAGTCGTGTAGAAACCCCACTGCCGTGACAGCAGTTCACTGTGTGTGCCGTAGACATCCGCTGGGCCCAGTGCGTGGACCGGAGCGTCAGAGGACCATGTCCCCTCCGCGGCTCACCGGGGCCCTGCGCTCCTTCTCCAACGTCAGCAAGAAGGAGGACGTCACCCAGCAGCTCTACGACCTGAAGGTGAGGCCGGCTCGTGGATGGTTGTCACAACATAACGTCACACTGAGTAAAGTTAGAGTATTTCTTAACTCTACTTTAAATCAATTCCATTTATTTTGTACAGCCCAAATTCACAAAAACTAATTTGCCTTAGAGGTTTTACAATCTGTCCAGGGTCCAGGAAAAACTCCTTAAAAAAACCTTTAATGGGGAGAAAAAGGGAAGGAACTTTAGGGAGAGCTTCAGAAGAGGATCTTCTATCAGGATTGGCAGAAGTACAATATACAGTTAGGTCCATAAATATTTGGACATTTGGAAAGAATCAAGATGTGCTTTAAGTGCAGACTTTCAGCTTTAATTTGAGGGTATTTACATCCAAATCAGGTGAACGGTGTAGGAATTACAACAAATTCAAATGTGGCCACCCTCTTTTTAAGGGACCAAAAGTAATTGGACAATTGGCTGATCAGCTGTTTCAAGGTCAGGTGTGTGTAATTCCCTCGATATTTCATTTACAAGGAGTAGATAAAAGGGTCTTGGGTTCATTTCAGGTGTGGTATTTGTGTTTGGAATCTGTTGCGGTCAACTTTCAATATTAAGTCCAAAGAGCTGTCACTATCAGTGAAGCAAGCCATCATTAGGCTGAAAAATCAAAACAAAACCATCAGAGAGATAGCAGACACATTAGGTGTGGCCAAATCAACTGTTTGGTACATTCTTAAGAAGAAAGAACGCACTGGTGAGCTCAGTAACACCAAAAGACCTGGAAGACCACAGAAGACAACTGTGGTGGATGACAGAAGAATCATTTCCCTGGTGAAGAAAAACCCCTTCACAACAGTTGGCCAGATCAAGAACACTCTCCAGGAGGTAGGTGTATCTGTGTCAAAGTCGAAAATCAAGAGAAGACTTCACCAGAGTAAATACAGAGGGTTCACCACAAGATGTAAACCATTGGTGAGCCTCAAAAACAGGAAGACCAGATTAGAGTTTGCCAAAAAACATCTAAAAGAGCCTGTACAGTTCTGGAAGAACATCCTATGGACAGATGAGACGAAGATAAACTTGTACCAGAATGATGGGAAGAGTATGGAGAAGGAAAGGAACTGCTCATGATCCAAAGCATACCACCTCATCAGTGAAGCATGGTGGAGGTAGTGTTATGGCGTGGGCATGTATGGCTGCCAATGGAACTGGTTCCCTCGTATTTATTGATGATGTGACTGCTGACAAAAGTAGCAGGATGAATTCGGAAGTGTTTCGGGCAATATTATCTGCTCATATTCAGCCAAATGCTTCAGAACTCATTGGACGGCGCTTCACAGTGCAGATGGACAATGACCCGAAGCATACTGCGAAAGCAACCAAGGAGTTTTTTAAGGCAAAGAAGTGGAATGTTCTGCAATGGCCAAGTCAATCACCTGACCTGAATCCAATTGAGCATGCATTTCACTTGCTGAAGACAAAACTGAAGGGAAAATGCCCCAAGAACCAGCAGGAACTGAAGACGGTTGCAGTAGAGGCCTGGCAGAGCATCACCAGGGACGAAACCCAGCGTCTGGTGATGTCTATGGAATCCAGACTTCAGGCTGTCATTGACTGCAAAGGATTTTCAACAAAGTATTAAAAGTGACAATTAGATTTATGATTATATTAATTTGTCCAATTACTTTTGGTCCCTTAAAAAGAGGGTGGCCACATTTGAATTTGTTGTAATTCCTACACCGTTCACCTGATTTGGATGTAAATACCCTCAAATTAAAGCTGAAAGTCTGCACTTAAAGCACATCTTGATTTTTTCATTTCAACTCCATTGTTGTGGTGTACAGAGCCAAAATAATGAAAAATGTGTCAATGTCCAAATATTTATGGACCTAACTGTATGTCCTGTGTACAGAAGGAACAATATTCTATACATTTCACTTTAACGTTTAAGTTTTCTTTTCTACCACTTAACAGCCACTGGACGTGACGCTGACATTTACTTTCATTTTCTAGCACAAAATCAATGGAGACACCAAAGCATTAACTATTATGCACCTTTAATCAAACATAATCTCTGGTTGACCTTGACCTCATCATTGCGGTGTTAGGCAATGGTCAATGTGGAGATTTATTAGTCATAAAGGCTATGATAAATTCTCCATTGACAAACTTCTTTTGCCTTCTTTGTGTTGTCATGTTATCTACCAACTCCTAAGCTGAAGTAAATTTACTCACGATGCATATTACTACACATGACTACTTTTAGCTACAAGCAGTCACATAAATCTGGACTCATTTAGAAAGTGCTTTCAAATTCCAACTGCAAACAAATCTTTTCAATAGCAGTTTCTGTGTGAGCCACCTCAATCTACTCCATAATTATTACAAAAATAAAACCTTCTGCAATGCAATGCAAGTGTGCTGTTATCTACACAAATAAGGTTTTCACATAGCATTTGTAAGACAGGGCACTGAATGCCTGTGAAATGACTTAGTGGGCTTACGTTAGTAAGTTACTTACTTTTCCGGTCATAGCTCTTCTACTCTTAGTACATGTCCACACTACCACGTTTCCATTTTAAAATGAATACAGTACTGTGCAAAAGTACAAGATTGTTCTTTTGTTCGCTCACTTTGCATTTTGTCAATTGATGAAAATAAACTGTTCTATTTTTGAAAGCATTCTTAGTTTACAGCATTTTTTCACACCTGCCTAAAACATTTGCACAGGACTGTATAAGAAATCTCTGGTCCCTCTTTTCACCATTGCTGTTCTTACTCCACGGTGTTTTCTGCAACAAACCAACTGCAGTGTGTAGACTCATAAAAAGCTTACTGTGTGTGCACCGCTGTGTGCCGCCATGAAACCATCATGGCGGCGCTGGCTGTAAATGTGACCGGGAAAACGTTTTGTATGAATGATTGGCCAGTCGCTGGTCATGGCCGATCCACTGACAACCATCTGGTCTCACTGGTGGCTGATAAATCCGTGCATCTCCAAATAGATTATATAATCAATTAGAAACAACTAATAGATTATTTTCTCTGCATTGGTATTACGCTTCTTTCTTGGCTTAAACGCTGCTGCTCGTCTTTCACTTCCGTTTTCTTCCCTGAGCCTCGTGCTTTTATCCACCGTTTGCCGATGGCCAATATCTGGCATGGTTTCTGCAGGGTTGGGTCCATTTTTACAGGTTTGCTTTCATACGTTTTGACCTGTGTTTCGTACCCCAATTTGGCTCTTGCCATTTTATCATTGTGACAATCTTTATCCCATTTTTGTTTTTACAAGCAAAATGTCTTTTCATTCCATTTTTGTGATTTGTTTTTCACATGAGTCGCCTCTTCCTGGGACTTGAAAATAAATTGGGAGCCGTATTCAGCCATTTACTTTTACCTGGCTGTCCTCCAGTTAAATCTTCTCAGCAGAAAAAGTGCTTCTCCAGGGAAAAGATGGCTGAAGTCACTGAGATTATCTCTCGGCTTGTGTTAAAATGCTTCGTTTTGGAAGACATGGAGGTGCAGATTGTAATGGAGTCATTGTGTTAATGCTTCCCCGACCTCAGAGGCAGACCTTCTTAGAGTTAATACTCTACTGCTCCGATGGCAGGAGCTTTAAAATGAAAAAAAAAACGTATTCTCATTAACACTGACTTTTCTACAGAACTGAGGATGTATGTTCACTTGTTGTGATAGCAGTACTAGTATCAGGAATGCCTCTGTATTATGTATCTGTAATAACATGCACCGATCTGACATCACCAGCTCATTTACGATATAAAGGAACAACAACTCATGGACAGTATTTTGTTGTTATAGAGGCTAGAGCACTTTTTCAATGAAGCGATGAGTTGAAATGCTCCCAAGCACTTTTCTGTCAGAGAAAAACACCATTTCTGGAGAAATGGTTCATCGAGATGCAAACTCAGAATCGTAACTGCGTTAATACGAGCTAATCATCTCTGCTTTGGAATTGTTTGAATTAAATCAATACAGTTAAATCACGTGAGACCCAACTTCAATTCCTTGGATCCCCCAATGAACGAGTCCCATCTGGGCTCTCTCGATTTTGTTGTGATGAATCCGGCTTGCAGTGTTTGCTTCAAGAGGAGTCTATAGGTCTTATTAGGAGCACTCCACCAATTGTACACATGAAGGTCAGTGTACTCGTCTCTGGGAGTACTATTCAGCCTGTGAAAACGGTTGCACAGTGTCTTCTGTAGCTCTGGAGGACCTTTGTATAGCAGAACGCCACATGGGTGTGGAGTTCACAAGACATCCCAGTGTTCACCAGGCATTGAGTGTCTCTCGATACATGCTATTGAGTTGCTTGATGGAAAAGCATCTAGTGTTTTGGAAGCTCGGAGCTTCAGCTGGAGTTCTGTAAACTGCATGCTCATTTACAAAAATGTTAATGTTCTTTGTCCTTAAAATTCAAAATCAAATGAATTAGTTGGTACAACCCTGCTATGGTTTTTCAGTTTGATCATAATTACTGATAAGAATAATTTTAGGTTAAATACATGGCACAGAAAGCGGAGACGGTCTGGATTCATTTTACATGAAGTATGCCAGAATATGGTGCTGACTGGCAAAATACCTGCACCATACATTGGGAAACTGTTGGCTACAATAGTCGTATCTAGGCGATGTGATCAAAATGAAATGCCAGTGATTATAAGAGCAGTAAGTCCTGCTGAAACGTGACTGTGTTTCTCTCTGCTGCTCAGACCAAAAGACTGAAGAGACAGGAGCTGTTTGCCAGAGAGGGTCTGACATGGAAGAAGATTTCCCATTTCTGCTCCGAGCATCAGGACAAGGAGAAACAGCAAGATGCCAGTCAGGAACTGAAGAGCCTCCTTCTGGCAGCCAAGGAAATTGGTAAATATTTCTTCAGCCTCAAATCCATTTTACTTTCTTTCAATCTATTTTCATGTATTTGCATTTTACTGATGAAAAAACTGTTTCAAATAACAGACTGCTGTTAGCTGTTTTTAGACTGCTTCGCTAAATGTGATACACTTACCAGCTGCTGAAATGATCCGTTAGTGTTATGTGCCTTTGGTACATTGGAACTAGAAATGCTTGTGAATATAAAAGGAAGAGCTTTTTGTGTCTGGCTTTAATAAATTGTCCACTTAAAAGCACAACTCACTCGAATGACAACATTTTGTGGCGCTCACAGATTAGAAAAATGGCGAGTAAAAACTTCAGTAGCAACTATTTTCCTACATAGAAAGTTCCCTCGGCTCCTTTAAAGTCCTAAATTATCTTGAAATATAATCAAGGAAGTTAGGGTTGTCAATTAATTTAAACTACTTTACATTTAATAATAAGAAATATATGTACACATGAGAAATTAAGATATATAACATTATACAACATGATGAAGTGAGATGCAATGATTGTGATTTTATTGGCCGATTCCATATTGTTTTTTAAATCGATTTTCTTCATCAGAGCTATAGTTGAAAGCAAAGATCCAAACTAACTAACTTTTTTTACTACCGTCCCAGAAACATCAAACAACTCTTGATTCAACTTTATCGTCAAAAACTACATTTGACAGCATCACATTTTGTGGGCTGTCAAATGTTCCTTGAACCCATATAATGCAACCTCCGTTAGCATTAGCTGTTAGCTCCGTTATCAGCAGGACTGTGAGAGAGTGTCTGATTATATTCCTTCCTCCATGGCTTATTTGGACTTATAATACAGGTAGATGAAATCAAGCATTCTGATTGGTTGAGAGTGAGTCATGGGGTGTACTTTATTGAGCCATAAAGTACTGTAGCTACACCTGTTTACATTTACCTGAGCGTTCCATATTAGTGTGCACTCAAAATAACAGTTGGAAGCAGAGAAGTCATGTCAGTGAGGACATGAATCCCTTCAAAGCTACTGGGCACCAGTTTAAATTAAATATTATTTCATTAAAGGTGTCCCATTGCCATTTTTATTATTTTAATGGCATCTTTTATAAAATGAGCGGGAGATCAACAGGCGGATCGGTGAGGCTGCAGCAGTAAAACGACCGGTAAATTGAGAGCTTCACCTTCCAGTTCAACTCTCAGTACTGTATCTTCAATAATGTACTGGTCAAGGGTTTGTCTAACAACACCCTCAACCAGTAGATCATTGTACGATACAGAACTGCCTCTCCAACCTTATTGCTTAATTACAGCAGTGACAAATTGTGAGTTATTGTCTTCACTTATGTGGTGTGTGTGCTGGTGTAAAACTATAATGCAGTACAGGCACGTGCACAGATAGACCCCTAGTGGTGCTCAAGCACCTGCCCTTTTGCCCTGAATGAGAAAAGTGCCCCTTCTACTGGAGCCCAATGTTTTCTTCATTCATCAGTATTTAAGAATAAAAATTACTCTCTCTGTCATCAATTCCCCCCAAATGTGTTTTGATATCTGACGGGGCATTTATTTGAGTTCTTGTGAGAATTTCGCCCCGACATGCTCCGCGGCGCTCACAAGCCCCGCCCCTCCTCCTCCACTTAGTGCTCATGCAGTGAACGCCAGGCCAAACGGGTGCAGCACTTCTTCTCTGACCCGCAGCATCAGACTAACAGGTAATGACGGTGTTTGTACAATCCCCCGACGTTGTTTGGTGATAAATTAACCACAACATTAGCGCCGCTGAAAACATTACGTCACAACTGGTCCGA
Source organism: Cottus gobio (assembly GCA_023566465.1). Lineage (NCBI taxonomy): Eukaryota > Metazoa > Chordata > Actinopteri > Perciformes > Cottidae > Cottus > Cottus gobio. The sequence goes on from CM042221.1 coordinate 2,217,526, forward strand.
CGTTTCCTAAAAAAATAAACAAACAAAAAACTCACGAAATCCGTGATTTCAAAGCCTTGTCCAGCTGTTTACTGACGTTAGTCATGTTTAATGAAGAGAGAGAGGGAGAGATATACAGACAGGCATCTTCTTTGTGTTGTTGTATAAATGCAGTTTAGACAATTTCAAAAGTATGTTGATCAGTATGTAGCCAATCATCTTTATTCATAAGGAAAATGTAAGCTAGCTGTCTAATCTAGCTAGCTGTCTAGTCAGAAAACAGTAAAACATGTGTACTGTGTTGTCAGCTTTATAGAGAATATGTAAGTCACTCTTGATTATTATGCACTGCATAATAATCAAGAGTGACTTACATAATATTCATTTATTTATTCAATTTGATAATTTGAGTTAGTTTGTTAACAACAATAAATATATAAGTTGAAAATATCGTACTGTGTTTTTTATTTATTTATTTATTTATTATTATTTTTAATTTCATAAATAATTTTGGCGATGGGTGCCCTTTTTTTTGGTTTGAGCACCTGCCCCCCAAAATGTCTGTGCACGTGCCTGATGGAGTACCATATATGTTTTTCACAGTTTGGGCAAACATACCTTATCAGCTGAAATAGTTAAAGCACAACATGTATGTTGGACAATACTGATTCATTCACCTTTGATTTGACTTTCAGATATGTAATTGAGGTAATTGTGGTTAACAAACGACCTCATCTCCTTTTTTATAATCCCCCAGGCTGTGTCTAGCAAGGTCACATTGTCCTAGTGTCTCTCTAACATAAAACGAGTGAGTAAAACTGATATGAATCTTTGATAAAAAAGGACAGTATGTTATAACCCAGTCCGTTAAAGAAACACTTTATTTAAAGAGTGGAATCTTTTAAATGATCATCAGGGTTTTTTATTATGTCTGGTCTATTTGGATACTCTTGGCATCGACTGTTTGTTCCCAACATTTGACCCCATAGGAGTGCCATGATGCTCCACTGATACGGGATTTTGAGTGAGTCACGAAGTGATGTTTCCCAAAACCCCTATTATACCTTTTTGTCATACTACAATGGTGCACTTGACCTTTGCCATCGGGATTGATCTGATGACGTACGAAAACATTAGACTGGACATTGGGAAAAAGGAAAGAATACAACTTCTGTTACATGTGTGGATTTTTTTACAAACTGCTGAAGATTGAGCTTGACATTCTTACTTACCTTTCAACCTCCTTCAATAGAAGTAGCAACGTGACATGATATTTACAGGTAGGTAGTTTATTCTCAAACTGCAGAGCAGGGCTGGAGAAGAGACCTCTGACGTAAGACACAGTATACTGTAGGATTGTCACAATACCAAAATTATGACTTCGATACGATACCTGCAATAAATATCACAATACCGATACTTAAGATACAATATCAGAATTTGATACAATACCACAAATACGATGTGATAATGGTATATTTATCTATAATAGTAATAAATAAAACATCTGTATGGATCCCTTTTTTCCAGCTTGTTCCTGCCCAGCATTTTAAACACTTAACAAATGTCATTAATATTAGTGTTAGCCTACAGCAAGATATTAATGAAAACTACATGGTGCCATCATAGCATTGATTATACACGGATATGTAGGCCTATTGATTGGGGTGTCTGAAAGGTGTTTTGGCATGTCTGACGTGTCCTCCCTTGGTATGTTAGACGGGTCTCTGTGTGTTAGAGGGCTCTCCTTCACAGTCTGAGGTCATGTCTCACCTGATCACTCTGTGAGTGAGCGTTGCGTGTGTGATCGTTTTTAACGTACGCGTACCGGGGTACCTTTTTAGTATGGATATACGTGCAACATTACTGTACTCTGGATTAAGAGTTTAAGGAATTGAAGCAGGAATGGTCTGGCTCCTCAAAAGTCTTGTGTATCCCATTTCTGCTTTGTTTCCTGAAAGGAGCAAACCAAAGAGCTTTCCACTGCAGCTCTTTTGACTTCATCAGGGCACTGTGTTCAATCCATGATGTGAAGGGGTTCTCAGACCATGGATCCAGTTGTGTTCCCTCCTAGAAAACACCCCAATGGCCTCCTTCTCGGGAAGTGATGCCTTTTTAATCTCACTGCATCTTAAAAGGAAATAGAATCATTCAATTCAACAACATGGGCTGCTGCTGGATAATTCATGATAAGATAAACAACCGACTTAGTGTGACATGAACTAATTCCTTTTTGTAGGGCTCTCTTTTTGTGCGTGGGGATGTTTGAAACCGTTATAACGATAAATACAGTGACGGCAGCACCACAGCACCAGGTGCCCTTTAGGGAAAGTGTTAAATTAGCTTGAGATGTTCTGATTGCAGAGAAGGTTACATGTGAGTGCACACGGTGGTCTCAGGTTTTATCTTTCATACATCATGAGTGGCCCTTCTTTCAATACATCACTGAGTTGACAATCGGATTCCACTACAGTATTTGCCAATGCTCAGTGGTTACGTTAGACTTTCTTGTTGGTCCTCATTATGGCGGACATTGTCAAATGTATGTGTATATACAGTTAGGTCCATAAATATTTGGACATTGACACATTTTTCATTATTTTGGCTCTGTACACCACAACAATGGAGTTGAAATGAAAAAATCAAGATGAGCTTTAAGTGCAGACTTTCAGCTTTAATTTGAGGGTATTTACATCCAAATCAGGTGAACGGTGTAGGAATTACAACAAATTCAAATGTTCGTCTCATCTGTCCATAGGATGTTCTTCCAGAACTGTACAGGCTCTTTTAGATGTTTTTTGGCAAACTCTAATCTGGTCTTCCTGTTTTTGAGGCTCACCAATGGTTTACATCTTGTGGTGAACCCTCTGTATTTACTCTGGTGAAGTCTTCACTTGATTTTCGACTTTGACACAGATACACCTACCTCCTGGAGAGTGTTCTTGATCTGGCCAACTGTTGTGAAGGGGTTTTTCTTCACCAGGGAAATGATTCTTCTGTCATCCACCACAGTTGTCTTCTGTGGTCTTCCAGGTCTTTTGGTGTTACTGAGCTCACCAGTGCGTTCTTTCTTCTTAAGAATGTACCAAACAGTTGATTTGGCCACACCTAATGTGTCTGCTATCTCTCTGATGGTTTTGTTTTGATTTTTCAGCCTAATGATGGCTTGCTTCACTGATAGTGACAGCTCTTTGGACTTAATATTGAAAGTTGACCGCAACAGATTCCAAACACAAATACCACACCTGAAATGAACCCAAGACCCTTTTATCTACTCCTTGTAAATGAAATATCGAGGGAATTACACACACCTGACCTTGAAACAGCTGATCAGCCAATTGTCCAATTACTTTTGGTCCCTTAAAAAGAGGGTGGCCACATTTGAATTTGTTGTAATTCCTACACCGTTCACCTGATTTGGATGTAAATACCCTCAAATTAAAGCTGAAAGTCTGCACTTAAAGCACATCTTGATTTTTTCATTTCAACTCCATTGTTGTGGTGTACAGAGCCAAAATAATGAAAAATGTGTCAATGTCCAAATATTTATGGACCTGTGTGTGTGTGTATATATATATATATATATATATATATATATTACATTACAATACATTACAATACATCACATTTCATTTAGCTGAGGCTTTTATCCAAAGTGACTTACATGATATACAGTAGACAGTAGACACAGCAACGGTGAGCAATATATATATGTATATGTGTGTGTGTGTATGTATATATTATGTATATATATGTGTGTGTATATGTATATGTATATATACACACATATATATATTTATATATATGTATATGTATATATATATACATATATATATATATTTATATATATGTATATATATACATATATATGTATATGTATTTATATATATATATTTATATATATGTATATATATACATATATATGTATATGTATTTATATATATATATATATATATATATATATATATATATATATATATATATGTATTCTTTTATATACTTATATGTGTGTACATATTACACAGCCATTTGATTATGTTTTAAGAGATCACACCTGGGTGCGTTTCTTTATTTTAGTGGCAGCATCAGGATAAATTCATTATATCCTCCTTGTTGAAAATCCATTTCCTTTCAAAAATCCTCAGTTTTCAGAATAAAAGGAGACTTGATGATGATCAGAGTCTGCCCTTCATAAAGTATTTTTGAGCAGTAGGTTTTCTCAACACATCCATTTACAATGAGCCATATCTCGTTTGTATTTGTAGCTGCATTTTGAGGTTAAAGGAATCAGATCTTCTTGCTGTAAACTACATCAATACTACCTCACTGAAATAGTCATAGATGCATTTACCAAAGCTTTGGTTTGCTTGCTTGGCCCACAAACATAACTCTTTAAAAAGTTATGTTACAACTGGCTAAGAGGACTTTCTGTTTACATCGTTGTCTTTTTATGGGATGGTGCTACAGATGTTACTTTACAAGTGATTTATACATTGCTAAAGTATTTTCCAGCTGAAATATTTGTTATGTTTTAATGGTGCTGTCTGATTTAATGAATCAGTAGTTTGAAACTAACAAATAGTCACGTTGAATTTATAATTCTGGGTGGACTGAACGCACACACAGACGCCTAGTACCCGTCCTCCGGTTCCCCCTCAGGTGAGCACTGTTGGCTCGGTCAGCACTTTTGCGATAGCTGTCAGCGCTGTTAGCCCCGTTAGAGATAATAAAAAAAGCTTGTCTGAGGCAGGAGAATGCATATTTCTCTGTCATTAGATGTACTAGTTTATATTTTTGATGGATGGATGTCTATATAATTTGCTTATAAATATGTATTTTAGGTCCAGGAACGATAAAGATACGTGTGTGGGTTTTGACGTATAATCTTTGAGATTGTCTCCACAAACAGGTGTTTGACAGCATGTACATGCTGTAATTCCCCCCCTGTTTAACTTCAAGTGTTAGCTGATGTTCATGAGTCAATTATGGAGCTCTCTCATGAAAGCCCGTAATGATTTTTATTTACTTTACTCGTCTCTCCGTTTATGGCGGTATATGTTCTTCTCATTCCCAGACAAGAGGAACAGTGTTTGTTGTTGTTGATGTTCCACTAATGCTTTATCTGTTGAACCTGCCCTCAGACAATGTGGCTGGATCCAAATAAAAAGTTAGTGTTGAGCACACTCTGGAGAGGATGAAAGCAGCCATTCTGTTCTGCTGCGTGCAGCAACGAGGCCGACGCTTTTAGACTCTTTTAATTGGTTTAAATCCTTTTCATCTGTGTTCACTTTCCTCTGCCTCTCCAACCTTCTTCGCACTATTCTCCCTCTGCTTCTCTGACATTTTTTCCTCTAATTGGACAATTACTCTGTATTCCTTTTTTTAAAAGTGCGGTTCTGGTTAAGCATGAATTGTTTGGAATATTATTTAAATTAGGTGCAGGAACCTTAAACAGTGAGCTCATCCTGTAGTCTTTATTGCTCAGAGGAGCAGCTGCTGATTCTTCTCTGAAGCTATGAATACTGCACAGCCCATTTAATGGCCATACAAAACAGCACTGCTATCTACCACTAATGCTTATTAGTTGTACTTATATATATATATATATATATATATATATATATATACATACAAGCACACACAACACAACACATGCACATTTAATTAGGGCTGCAACTAACGATTATTTTAATAATCGATTAATCTGTCGATTATTTTTTCGATTAATCGATGAATCGGATAAAAAGCATACTTTTCAACCCTTTATTCAAAAACAGAACTGATGGTGCAAAAATCTTCAGAAAGTGCATAAAAAGGTTGCTCCTTGAACATCCCTAAGCTGTAGTAATAATAAAAAAAATAATGGACTAACACAAACATACACATGTATGCTTTACAACTGCCAAATATATAAGCTTTTATTAAATAAAGTGCACAAAACATTTTGCACTAAATTTTGTTTAATGGGACCTGAGCTGTCAGAACAATAAATAACTTATAAAAAATAAAGAAAAATACTAATCAGAAAACTTAACAGGATTTGTTTGAACATCAGAACTTGTTCTCTACACTACACTCAGACGCACACACTCACAAACACACACTCACAAACACACACTCACTCACTCACTCACTCAAACACTCACAGAAGCGCGCGCACACTCTCTCTCTCACTCTCTCACTCTCACTCCCTTTGTTCAGACACATTGTTCTTACGAGCTAACGCTAACTTGTCCAGCTAATAACGAGTAAACAGCAGAAAGCTGCTGGAGGGACGTTACGTCTTCACTTCAAAACGGAACACAACCTGCCGACTAGCCGCAGCACCGGAGCCTCAACCGGAAGTGCTCTACTAGCTGCCTGTTGAACGGCCTTACCTCCACGATGTGTTTCAGAATAACGTTACGGTCTCAGATGGTCTCTCCTCTACCTCCACTATGTGTTTCAGAACAACGTTATGGTCTCAGATGGTCTCTCCTCTACCTCCACTATGTGTTTCAGAACAACGTTATGGTCTCAGATGGTCTCTCCTCTACCTCCACTATGTGTTTCAGAACAACGTTACAGTCTCAGATGGTCTCTCCTCTACCTCCACTATGTGTTTCAGAACAACGTTACAGTCTCAGATGGTCTCTCCTCTACCTCCGCGATGTGTTTCAGAACAACGTTACAGTCTCAGATGGTCTCTCCTCTACCTCCGCGATGTGTTTCAGAACAACGTTACGGTCTCAGATGGTCTCTCCTCTACCTCCACTATGTGTTTCAGAATAACGTTACGGTCTCAGATGGTCTCTCCTCTACCTCCACTATGTGTTTCAGAACAACGTTACGGTCTCAGCTGGTCTCTCCTCTACCTCCACTATGTGTTTCAGAACAACGTTACGGTCTCAGATGGTCTCTCCTCTACCTCCACTATGTGTTTCAGAACAACGTTACAGTCTCAGCTGGTCTCTCCTCTACCTCCACTATGTGTTTCAGAACAACGTTACAGTCTCAGCTGGTCTCTCCTCTACCTCCACTATGTGTTTCAGAACAACGTTACGGTCTCAGATGGTCTCTCCTCTACCTCCACTATGTGTTTCAGAACAACGTTACAGTCTCAGATGGTCTCTCCTCTACCTCCACTATGTGTTTCAGAACAACGTTACAGTCTCAGCTGGTCTCTCCTCTACCTCCACTATGTGTTTCAGAACAACGTTACAGTCTCAGCTGGTCTCTCCTCTACCTCCGCGATGTGTTTCAGAACAACGTTACAGTCTCAGATGGTCTCTCCTCTACCTCCGCGATGTGTTTCAGAACAACGTTATGGTCTCAGATGGTCTCTCCTCTACCTCCACTATGTGTTTCAGAATAACGTTACGGTCTCAGATGGTCTCTCCTCTACCTCCACTATGTGTTTCAGTCAACGTTACAGTCTCAGCTGGTCTCTCCTCGACCTCCGCTCTGCTCCGCGCTCAACTCAACTTTTTTTTTCATACTCAAACATCTCCGTGACTTATTGAGTGGCGTAATAATCGCGCGACACAACGAATCGATAATGAAATTCGTTGCCAACGCTTTTAATAATCGAATTTTATCGATTTTATCGATTCGTTGTTGCAGCCCTACATTTAATACAAAAATAAAAAATTGAATATCACATCGACACAAATACCATTATTCTGAACTCAATACTTGATTAGTCCACCATATGTATATGTTTATAAGAAGTGCACGTAGTCATGGTGACGTCACTCATTGGTTTGTGGTCTACCGTTTTGAAGCCTTGAGTTCAGCGAATTCGCTGTCGCCGTCTACCAGTGAACGGAAGTCACAATATTTGGACTGGAGGAGTGATGTAGAGACGCCGTATACGTCTCTGGTAGAGAGAGACCTGTCGATCATAAGGTAGCCCCGCCCTAAAGCATCCCCTGCTTTATGGTCTGTTTGACTCTAAATGATCATAATTTAATAAATGAACATCATGCTGTATTGAAGAAGATTTGAAACTAGAGATTGAGACATAAACTCATGTTTACAATGTTTACTGAGGGAATACATCAAGAGAGAAGTAGAGTCATTTATATAGACTTCTATACAACCAGAGGAGTCGCCCCCTGGTGGTCAGGAGAGAGAATGCAGCTTTAACACATGAAGCATAGACTTCTATACAACCAGAGGAGTCGCCCCTGGTGGTCAGGAGAGAGAATGCAGCTTTAACACATGAAGCATAGACTTCTATACAACCAGAGGAGTCGCCCCCTGGTGGTCAGGAGAGAGAATGCAGCTTTAACACATGAAGCATAGACTTCTATACAACCAGAGGAGTCGCCCCTGGTGGTCAGGAGAGAGAATGCAGGTTTTAAGACACTTTCACATTAGCTCGGCAGAACTGGAGGTTCCTGCCTAGGCCAAACACTTCAATCTTTGTTTAATCAGACCCAGAGATTGCAGTTTCTCACAGCCGTAGAGTCCTTTCTGTGTCATTTGACTAAGGACAGGCTTCTCTCTGGCCGCTCTGCCATAACCACCAGAGCTTTGGGAGTTTTGGAGCTTCTGGAGGTTTCTTCCCGCTACACACAGGATTGCTGGAGCGACAAAGTTTTATAAATGTTGATGTGCTGCCTGCAGTTTGTCTCAGTTGTTTTGTTGCTGCTTCTTGTCTAATTCTCAGTGGATCGTAACTTTACTGACAGAGACATAATGTCGCTGAATGCCGTGCAGAAGGTCACACTGGTAATCAATTTGATAACAAGATATATTTCCGGGCAGCAGGAAGGTGCTTTTACTAATCAGGAGCTGCATTGTGTTTTTGAACACATGCATGCATATTGTTGAACAGGACTTTGCATTTAAGAAGCAATATGTTCATTTGTCTCTTCTGTCTTTGACATTGCACTTCAGTTTTATTAGTTGACAAAAAAAAGTTTCAGTCATAGCAAATAGGTCTTGATCGTCATTCATCTTTCCCTCTGAAATGTAGTAGAAGTATAAATCAGCATGAACCCGAAAATATAACTACCTCAAAATTGTGCTAAACTACAGTACTTAAGTAACTGTACTTTCCCGCCACCATTTAAACGATGTGATTTATACATTCTGGTTTAGGCAAAGGTTGAGAAGCAGCCTGGTGTGAGGCCCCATGTGTGGCTTTGCCTGGGGCCCCCACATCACTAGACCTGCCTCTGGCCGTAGAGATGACGCCAGTCATGACATCTAAGTGTGAACATGTTGTGCTTTGTTTTTCAGTGGGGACTGAACACGGTCAGGCAGCCATTGAAAGTGCTGCTGTCTTTCTCTTTGAGACCTTCCACAACAAAGACCATGTGGGCACAGAGGAGACCCGGGCCATCAAACAGATGTTCGGCCCCTTCCCGGCATCTGCAGCCGAAGCCTCCTGTGCCTGTGTGGCTCGGCTGGTGGCTCCACTCGGAGACTCTCGAGTTGAGAACTTCATCCAGACTCTGAGCTCCCGTCCCAACCCCCAACGTGGCACTGCTTTCGGACGCAACATCGCCTTCTCGCATGACTGCTACGCGCTAGACCCTCTGGAGGACCTGCCCTGCTCTGGCATTGATGAGAAGAGCGCAAGTCTGGACTTCATCAACTTCCTCAACAACCAGCAGAGCGAGAGGAAGGCCGATGAGGAGGAGGGATCCAGGTCAGGACAAGCTATGAGATCTGGGGATGGAGCCGTCCTTAGGACAGAGGTGGAGAAGTATCTGGATGGAGGCAACATGATCTCATCCAGCCCAGAGGAGCTGTGCACCTCCCTATTTGAAATGCTGGCCTCCCACAAGAGTGACGACGAGCTGCAGAACGAGGTTTGTGCCACCGGGAGATACAATCTGAAAGATAGATACTGAATCTGATAAATTGTTCTTGGGAAAATTAGCTTAGTGCGGCTCACAACCTGTTTTATCTGTAAAATGAACAACATAACAGCTTAAATCGGTTCCTGACACAGTCTTTACTACCTTAGACAAGGTATGTGACATAGATACATGAATCAATTCAGTTCCATTTTGTTTCAGTTATAGAGACCTGATACTTTAATCAGGACACATTCAGAGAAGCAGGTGGTAGTTTTGTTAACCCTGAGCAGTGTCTGCAGATCTGGACTTCACCATTCAGACGAGTGGTGCAGCCTGTGCATGTGACCATTCAGGGTTAGGACAGGGTTTTAACGCCTCATTATCTTACTATTCACAGTCCAGCACACCTGCAGAGCAGCCACTCTATTCTAAGCCAAGTCTTGTTTCCCCATTGAGACTCACTTTGAATGCCTTTGCTCATCACCGTGCTGTGAACACATCAGATGTGCACAGAGACACAGCAACTGCTCTCAGTTCACTTGTAGAACCTGCTGATTGGCTGTGGAGAGGTCGGTCTGAACTGGACTACAGCTGAGGAGGTTGTAGTGCTTTAGCTCAGCGGTTCCCAACCACTGGGCCGCGGCCCGGTATCGGTCCTTGTGTCCCTTGGGTCCGCACAGAAAGAATGAATGAAAAGAATGTCGCAAAAAAAAGGTCAGAAAGATGTTTTATTTTGAAAAATGACTGGATACATCCATCTGTGCGTCCAAGCCTCTTGACCCCAAAAATGAAACTTAAAAATACGTTTCAATGGTGTTCTGGATTAAAATCAAAGCAGAATATCCTGAGATCGCCCAAAAAGCTCTGAAAACCTGGCTCCATTTCCAACATCCTGTCATTGTGAAGCAGGTTTTAAGTTACGGAGTAGATGACATAACGAACATGTCGGGTGTCATCGTCTCCCGTCAGCCCGAGATGGGCCGGCTCCTTGCAGAGAAACAAGCTCAGGGCTCCCACTAATTCGGCGTAATGGCGAGTTGTAGTTTTATGCACTTTATAATTCTCTTTAGGCTGTTTGTATCATTTTAATACGTCATATGTATTACGCGTCATATTTGTTACGCCATATTTATCGTCCACACCGTGAAGGCCGGTCCGTGAAAATATTCTCTTAGACGAAACCGGTCCGTGGCGCCACAAAGGTTGTGGACCGCTGCTTTAGCTGACACTGAGAGCTGGAGCAGAAAGGAGATGCACCGCCCTCTGAAAGGAGATGCACCGCCCTCTGAAAGGAGATGCACCGCCCTCTGATTGGGTCACACATCTGTCACTCAGCTCATTTTGTCTCAGACTCAGCGTTTCTGGCCATGCTGTTATTCTGTGTTCATCTGGGCTTCTCAACAGGTAGTTGGTCGTCTAATAAAGACCTGCTCAAGAACTTTAAGGATCATTTTAAACTTAATCTGAAAATGAGGCGTCAACTTTCAGCCTGGTATTTCTGTGACATGAAGTTTGATCTCTCTTAATGGTATGTTTAATATCTCGTGGGCTCCTATTGATTCCATCACCTCGACCTTCAACGGCAGGCCTTTTGGGTTTGACTCATCCTGTCCTGGCTGTTAGACCGAGTAGTCCTTGGCCTTTACCTCCAGACCTTTTTAGACATTTCCAACATCCTGCGTTGCTTTGACCTTCGTTGGTAGTAAAGACCCTTTAGCGTTATTAGCAGATCGACATGTACACATAAAAGCAGAGGTCAACCTTTAAGGCGGCCGCTTTGAGAAACCCAATATCTTTACACTGTAGAGAAAGATGAGATCATGTTGATGCTCTGTGTGTGGGGGAGGGGGGCGGTGGGTGCTGATTCAATATAAATAATGACTTCATGTAAAATAAAACAATCTCAATGTGATATTATATTTATCTCATGAGTTAATTTGGATTATTGTATTAATCATTACAAACAAATAGTATAATAGTATATAGTATATAATATAAATACATCTGAATGAGCTTGATTGGGCAAGAATGCACACACAGGGGATTTGTGTTCATTCTCTCCATGAACTTCCACAGAAAGAGAAATAACAATACAGGTAGAGAATAGACACGACTGTCATGTACTCAAGAAGGGAGCATGCATTGGTGCATATATATATATATATATATATATATATATATATATATATATATATATATATATATATATATATATATATATATATATATTATTCAAAGATATTGTTGTGATATAAAAAGCACCCAAAAAACACAGACTAGCACAAAAGAAAACATCAAATGTTTTGTTTTACATGCATACAGATGCTGAAAACATGAGCATGTTAGCCTGATGATTATACTGAAATGTTGTTTTACCATAACTGATTAATAAGTGATACAGAAACAACACTTATGGCTCTGAGCCGTTAACTCAAAGTTTGTAGTTCTGTTTGAAGTTTTATTTTCAAGTTGTGGCTTTTTAAATCCACCACCAACACCATCTCAAACCCGCTCGTGGTTAGTTTCCCCACCCAGTGTTGTCAGTGAGGAAGCAGCAGAGAAAAGTGTTTGAGAGGATGCATTTCTTATTGATAAAAAAACTGAAAATATTCCTGCCTTCCGAGAATAATGGAACGACGGTGTAATTTATGTTCCAACACTGGCTGAACATCTTGTGATAAACAGGGGGGGGGTTCTCTCTGCTGTGCTATTACTAGCGTTTTGTCTCCAGCAGTATGCATTTGTAAAAACGGAAGGGATGGCAGATATTTATATGCAACATATGTTAAATGTCTTTGGGTGAGTCCACGCTGTGACTGTCAGCATCTCGCAAGAAAAGCTTTCAAGCCGGAGAAAATAATGGAGGAACAAATCTGTTTTTACCAAATGTTTTTGAGTGTAAGTGAGCTCAGAAAGGACAGCTACCAATATAGCATTGTTGTAGTTTTCAAGCTTGGATTGTTGAGAAACCTGAAATCCTGTTTGACGGAGGGGTTTACAGGGACTGGACTTCCTCATTGCCACGCTCTCCATTACGTGGAGCTAATAGAGCAGAAGGCTCCGCCTCCTGTTAGTTCTCCCTTCACGCCGCCATGGGAGAAGACAGAAAAGAAAACCAGAATACTGCAGAAGGGATTTCCAATTCTTAACGTTTACTTATGAGTCAGGAAAGAGCTCATCATTCTGTCCTCTGCATTCTCTCTTCTCACTTCCTGTCTCTGTCTGCCTCAGTGTTTGAGTTTGCGCCTCTGCAGCATCTCTCTTTCTCTCTGATTGTCTCTCTCTCTCTCTCTCTCTCTGTGTTTCTATTGCTCTCTCTCTTTCTCTCTGTTTGTCTCTCTCTCTCTGTTTCTATCTCCCTCTCTACAGAGAGATAGAAGTTGTACTTCAGCTGGTTACAGTTAGTTCCAATGTTTCTCACGTAGTTGACATTTGGAAGCAGCTCTCCCACTGACATATTTAGATGGTGTGTGTGTGTGTGTGTGTGTGTGTGTGTGTGTGTGTGTGTGTGTGTGTGTGTGTGTGTGTGTGTGTGTGTGTGTGTGTGTGTGTGTGTGTGTGTGTGTGTGTGTGTGTGTGTGTGTGTGTGTGTGTGTGTGTGTGTGTGTGTGTGTGTGTGTGTGTGTGTGTGTGTGTGTGTGTGTGTGTGCACCTGCAGACTCCATTATGGCTGTACTGAATATCATTGGGGCGTCGCAGCTTCAGCAAGGAATATTTGACAATATTCGAAGCTTGAATAATATGAGATTTCATGATGAGTAAAGACGAAACAAAGAACAGTTTCACATTGAATGCTCTGAAAAATTACAATGAGTTGTTAGACAAGGAGCTGAGGGGGTTGGGAGAATTCCTTTGCTATGATTTTGATTTTTGTAGCAGCTGTAGAGGCCTACTTGTTGTTTGGGATTGGTGCAATTCCAATTTCCATTCCATTTACAGTAGCTCCTCCTCCTTGTGGATCCACTTCTGAGTCATGTAGTTGAACGGCATCTTGACTCCGGACATTTAATGGCACAGGTAACATGAAAGTTCACTTTCACTTCTGCTCTCATCATATTTCATCTGATATTGTCTGACGAGAGACACAATTTTGTTCATTTTTGCTGCATATTTTTGTTTGTTTGTTGCATCGGCAAAATGTGTGAAATGTAGTTCATTGCAGAAAAGGGTTTCATAGGTGAATCACTTTTGGCAGCCCGACCGCCTCCATCAGTGTTCAGGACAGCCCAATACACAAGCACTGTGTTTGTGCACAGAGGAGGACTGGGAAGCCCAGATGATGTGTGTCCTGTCGTGATTAGACAATAGTGTTAGTGTCAACACTGAACACCTGCTTCATTCTCTCATTTAACATTATCTCTTTTGCTAAACAAAAACAAAAAAGATTTCTTTGTAAAAAGTCTAAATTATTGACAGATTATTTTGGTAGTGGTACTGAAACTCAGACTTTACTCTCAAAACATTTCAACCGATACAGTATATTTTATTCCAAATAGAGGCAGGCACAGTGATTTGGACAATACAGTATATTAACTCATTAGTAGTTGTAATTAAATGTTCCTAACATCAGGTTCATGGTATTGTTTAGCACACTGTGACATTCTCATAAAACAGTCGTGAGCTATGTTAAGCATCAGCTTGCACTTGGGGACCTGTGAATGAGCAGAAAAGTAGCCTATTATAGCCTTATTTATAATAAATGCTCAGTTTGAAAAGGTTATATCTATTTATATACGGTCAAAATGAGATTCCACATATGTTTATATATTGTTTTCTGTGTTAATGTACCATGTCATTTATACATTTATTCATATATTAATGCCTAAACATTTCTTTGCACAAACAGAATTCAACCAAGTCCTTAAATAGTTTGTGCCTCATCATCAATATTATTGCACTGCATATTTGACTGCTTTAAAGGATCTTGGGTGCATTTTCTTTTCCCATGTTGAATTGGTCTCTCACAGCCTTGTCTAGTGGTGACTTCCATTTACCAGCTGACAAACAAAGCAGGCAGGTCTGCATATTAAACCTGAGATAAAGGGGCAAAGGACCCAGTTGTTCACACTCCTGACCTGTCGCCTTGGGGATGTGGCGCTCCTGTACAGGTGATGCTCTGGGGCCGGTCTTGCCTGCAGGTGAATCGTACAGAATTCATCTGATGGAGAAACTGTGCCTTCGGTTCCCAGGGGAGCTCAAACCTAATCATTCCACTGCGAGGACGGAATTCATGGGAGTTCACAGGAAAATAAAAAAATCCCTTTGAGCAGGTGAAACCCCCCCCACTCCCACCATACTATACACTCATCTCTAATAACACAGAGACATTCAGGGGGACCAATAGAAGTTTGGAACAGATACAAAGACAACCCCAACAAAGACTGGCTGACCTGACATCAAACAGCGTCTGTTGTTTTAGTTCCCTGCTGTGCTAACTATTGCCTTCCCAAGGGAGGACAGACTCAAAGAGCAAGCCATACGTCGATTCTGAAACCAGCCCTGAGAGGATGAAGGGAAAAAAACACTGCATTGTTGTACAGGACCAAATTACACACCCTGGGCCTTCAGGTCTACTATTTTCCAATTAGAGAGCACAAACTTGATCATCACTTCCGTCTCACGATGATATTGACGATTGTCTGTGCAGCCTCGTCCTCACTCGGGTTGTAATTGTGAGCTGCTGTGCACAGGATTTCGAGTTGTTGTTGTTTTTCTGTCACTTGCTAAGTGCCAGGTGGCTATGTTTGGGAGGCTAAGCGGCAGAGCATATTCTGTACCAGGCGGATGGTAATTACCAGGTGCTCAGCCTTGGCAGTAAGAAGCCATAGGATGCGTATACGTGTGTGTGTGTGGTGGTGTGTTTGCTGCTACTGTAGATGGCTCTGTATTTTTGGCTACTGATTTTTACCCCCCTCCCTCTCCTCCTCCTCCACGCTCTCCCTCCAGCTGTTCGAGCTGCTGGGCCCAGAGGGGCTGGAGATGATCTCCGTCCTCCTCCAGTGCAGGGTGACCATCGTAGACTCCCTCCTCAGCATCCCGACTGACAGGACCAGCTACCCACCAGGTGAGACAGCCCCATGGCAACCAGGTCATCGCCATAGTAACGCACTTCTATTGACTAGTTGAAGTAAACATGAATATACCATTTATTAGTTTCCATAGATAAAAGAAAAAGATTCATCTGAACGCACAGGCTCCTGAAGGTCTTCATGTTATTTATGCATTTTTCGACCACATCTCTTGCTTTCTGATGCAAGCGGGTGACACAGAGGTTCCAATAACCACGGAGAGCCTTCCCCGCAGCTGCAGCATTGTGTGTGTCAGCTCTGGGGAAAGTTTTGCTGGAGCTCATTTGCAGACAGACCATTGCTGCTCAATCTCTGTGTGTTTAAACCCGGTTTAAAATTGTTGTGCAATGTCATTGAACCAAACAACCTACTGTATCTGCCTACACAGATAAATAACAAGAAACTGCAATTCAATAATACTAGTGATGGGCAGTACACCCATCCATCCAGCATACATGTTTATCTTCTCGGATGATATGATTTCTTCATTTACTGCCTCTTTGGCCCTTTGGCTGGAAGGTCGCCATGGTCGGGTTAGGGTGTGACCACAATGAGAAGTGAACCTTTTCACCCCCCGCCCTCTCTCCTCTCTCTCTATCGCTCTCTCTCTCTCACAAACACAACTAACTCTATTCATACACAACAATAGCACATAGACAATGTGTAACACTACACATTTTCCCCATCAAAAGGCATGTTGGGTAACGTTATAGCTGCTAGTTAGTAGCCTAACAATGTGTCAGGCGCTGGGAGAGGCACAGTGAAGACCAGAAATGAGAAGAGATGGAGGACAAAGAAATTAGATGCACCGGGGGAACCTTTGTCCAAGGGAGGAGCCATGTTTCCTGTTTAGAAGCTTGTTTTAGGTTTTAGCCACTGCTGCCACCACTGGTGCTAACAGTAGAGTTACTCAGTCACCTCAGCAGGCTTTCTTTATGTACGTTTTACTATGTTGCAGTTTAAACGATAAACAAATGTTGCATTCTGATATGTTGAATATGAATTCTGTGGCCAATGAAACTCTGTCGTAATCAATGCCTTTAGTATCTATGATGAATTCAACTGCTTTTATATTCCATGCTCTTG
The DNA here is from genome assembly GCA_023566465.1 of Cottus gobio. Classification (NCBI taxonomy): domain Eukaryota; kingdom Metazoa; phylum Chordata; class Actinopteri; order Perciformes; family Cottidae; genus Cottus; species Cottus gobio. The sequence goes on from CM042221.1 coordinate 2,234,453, forward strand.
TGACGGTAAACCCCTGTAAATGTATATATTCACGCTGTGAATCCATAACATGGGGGTGTTATGTGTTTGTTCATTGCCGTCATCAGTTTATTGGCCCCGGGCAGTAGTAAATAAGTCAATATCGTAATAGTAGACATATTCATTCATGTTATGCTTTGAACACATCTGATGCACCTACAGCAGCTCAGCAGTTGGATCAGAGATGGAGCATCAGCTGCTTCAGGTGTGATTTATAGAATAGGACTTTACATGGCAAACATTTACAGAAGATGTAAATGTTGAGAGGGAGGCATCAAATTGATCAACTATAGCAACCTTTGTGTAAGCTTGTTGGCCGTTGTCCATAGTTACATTAAATGTCCAACAGTGATTAAAAGTCAAACTGCTTAGTATGAGGTGAAAAACTAAGTTTTGGGGGAGGACGATAAGGCGAGCTGATCAAGTAATACTTGAATAAGAGACATGCTGTAATATCATGCCATACATGGACACGGTGCTGCTCAGGCACAGGCGTCCATGGGTTTTTGTTGTCGTTATCTGGCTCTCCAGCAGCTTAACGCTGTTTATTGATTCTGTATCAGGTCGTATTTCACCAGGCTTGAAAGTGAGCTGTTCTCAAGCAGCCCAGCTTTAGCTTTACCCGCCTTCATGCTCATGTTTTCATGAGCAGCCACAACCCGGAGGAAGTTTTCTGTCCGTCCCTCTGTCCGTCTCCCCCTCCGTCCCTCCCTCCGCCCGTCCCTCCGCCCGTCCCTCTGTCCGTCTCCCCCTCCGTCCGTCCGTCCATCCCTCCCTCCGTCCGTCCCTCTGTCCGTCTCCCCCTCCGTCCCTCCGTCCGTCCCTCTGTCCGTCTCCGCCTCCGTCCGTCCGTCCATCCCTCCCTCCGCCCGTCCCTCCGTCCTTCCGCCCGTCCCTCCGTCCGTCCCTCCGCCCGTCCCTCCGTCAGTCCCTCCGTCCGTCCCTCCGTCCTTCCCTATGTCCGTCCCTCCACCCGTCCCTCTGTCCTTCCCTATGTCCGTCCCTCCACCCGTCCCTCTGTCAGTCCCTCCACCCGTCCCTCTGTCAGTCCCTCTGCCCGTCCCTCCATCAGTCCCTCCGTCAGTCCTTCCGCCCGTCCCTCCGTCAGTCCCTCCGTCAGTCTCTCCGTCAGTCCCTCCGTCAGTCCCTCCGTCAGTCCCTCCGTCAGTCCCTCCGCCCGTCCCTCCGTCAGTCCCTCCGTCAGTCCCTCCGCCCGTCCCTCCGTCAGTCCCTCCGTCAGTCCTTCCGCCCGTCCCTCCGTCAGTCCCTCCGTCAGTCTCTCCGTCAGTCCCTCCGTCAGTCCCTCCGCCCGTCCCTCCGTCAGTCCCTCCGCCCGTCCCTCCGTCAGTCCCTCCGTCAGTCCCTCCGTCAGTCCCTCCGCCCGTCCCTCCGTCAGTCCCTCCGTCAGTCCCTCCACCCGTCCCTCCGTCAGTCCCTCCGTCAGTCCCTCCGTCAGTCCCTCCGCCCGCCCGTCAGTCCCTCCGTCAGTCCCTCTGTCCGTCCCTCCGTCCGTCCCTCCGTCCGTCCCTCCGTCCGTCCCTCCGTCCGTCCGTCCTTCTGTCCGTCCCTCCGTCCGTCCCTCCGTCCGTCCCTCCGTCCGTCCTTCTGTCAGTCCCTCCATCCGTCCCTCCCTCCCTCCCTCCCTCCCTCCCTCCGTCCCTCCCTCCCTCCCTCCGTCCCTCCGTCCGTCCCTCCGACCGTCCCTCCGCCCGTCCCTCCGCCCGTCCCTCCGTCCGTCCCTCCGCCCGTCCCTCCGCCCGTCCCTCCGCCCATCCCTCCGTCCGTCCCTCCGCCCGTCCCTCCGCCCGTCCCATCCTTGTGAACATGATAACTCCGTAACGCCTGGTGGGAGTTTCCTCAAATGTTATACAGACGTCCAGATGGACTCAAGGATGGACTGATCATATCTGTGTGGTTTAAAGGTCACTGTGATCTCAGATCTTTCCCATTCTCTTGAACTTGATATCTCCAGAACACCTGGAGGGAGTTTAATAACTTCTGGTACAAACATCCACTTGGACTCAGGGATGGACTGATTAGGAATTGGTGGTGAAGGGATGCTGTGACCTTACAAAATACATTCATGTCCTTATCTCAAGAAATCATGTGCTAATTATGACAATTTAACACAAATATCTGCTAGAGTGAAGTGATGCCATTTTGGACAGACATGGATGTGAAGTGCAAGCTGACCGGTTGGCGCTGGGATTTAACCGCACGGTGGAGGTTCTAGTTCAAATGCCGTCCTCCATCCTGAGCCACTGTTTCCTTTGTCCTGAGTTGGCTGGTTGTCCCCTTCTCAGTGTGTGGAGTAGAGCTGTAAGTATTTAAAGATATTTGTGGGAAGTTAGGATTGATATTTTTTCATTGGCAGAGCTGTCTTTTGATCCATATGCAAGGTAGACATCAAAGAGCGGCTGAAGATTATAGGAGAGAGCTCTTTCTTTGTCAGAATAATCCCTGCAACTATTTCAAGTCATTCACACTCCTTTAGATCCTGTAGTGGCTTGGAGTCACTTGAAACTCACAGGTCCTATATATAGATTTGAATACTTTGTGTGAAGCAGTACATGAGATAATTAATGTTCATCTATCAGGTTAAATCATAGATGTGTACCATCTCCTCTTGTTCAGTTGTAATATTACACAATGCAATTATTAGTGTAGCTCAGACATGATGTAATAAATCAAATGCATTTAAGTCAAATGCAAATATTTAATCATTCAGATGCATAAATCATTTTATAAATCTATTATGAATGTTGTCTGTCTAGTTGCTAGCTGGCTAGCTATCGGCAAAGTGGTGGTTCCTTCATTTCATATATTATTACTAGGGATGCACCGATACCGGTATCGGTGGTCGATACTGCGTTAAATACTCGTACTCGTATCGGTTTCAATGGCCGATACCAAGAACCGATACTCACTCAACAGTATTTCACTACAACAAACTGGTCGCGCTTTGTGGAGAAGCAACCCCGTGGCGGAGCCGGAGACACTCTTCTCTGTCTCAACTGTCTCAACAGTCTCAACTTCTGAGCAGCCAATCACGCTATCCAAGTTGTTTTGCCGTCCAATCAGATGGCCAGTTTGTCTCAACAGCAGAATCTGGAGCCGCCATCTTGGATCCTCGCTACGCAGCGCTCACTTCTTTCAATAGACAGGAGAAAAGTGAGACGCGAGTACAATACAAGACTTTATCGATATTGTGCTTATTAACCGGTGTTGCATACGTGTGTATGACATATTAGTGCTCTTGTTAGTGGCTGACAGCCCCGGAGTTACTTGTAATCAGTCCGTCCCAACGCGACGTAAATGTTTCGCTCGACCAGATTACATGTAAAGTCTATGCACAGACGCGTGTGGTTGCGACAGACGCAAATTTATAGACGTTAGACGCGAGAGTTGAAATTTTCCATATTTAATACATCTATAATTGAGAAGCTCTGCGCGTCATCACCGCCGTCCTGCCGGTTTGAATCAAACTGTTGCTGATCCACCAGAAGTAGCGCTGGCAGCGGCCTCATTCAGACGCTGTTGTGCGGCTACGGATGATATTATTGTAGCCGAGTGTCTGTTGTGTGTCTATATTTGTAATTCTAATAAAATGAAAACACGCTGCAGGGTAACTTGAACCACTTTTTTTATCTCCTACACACACGTATATCCCACAATTCCACTCCTCTTTTCCTTTCCGTTTCTCCCTCCACAATAAAAGCCCCGGAAACATAACTTGGAACACAGCTTCCTATATAATTGCTCGATCCCTAATATTATCGCTTACATTATGAACCCGGACACGGGGCGTTTTATGGTCCGACATTAGAGGGACTTCCACAAGAAGTTTAAAGCTTGGGATAGCCTTCTGTTGATTTTGTACTATAGGCTTGACATAATCTGCAGAGGATAAAATAAAATCTGCCTCCAAATTAATTGCACTTTCATGGAGACCAAATCTAAGAAGTATCGGTATCGGTACTCGGTATCGGCAAGTACACAAATAAAAATATCGGTATCGTATCGGTTTGTAAAAAATGGTATCGTTGCATCCCTAATTATTACTTTTTAATACCCCATGGTTAAACTTACACGTGCAGTTTAACCTTGGTCTCACCCGTCTGGCAGTGAGAGTCATTACAAAGACATTGTTGGCTGACCAGCCGTTCTCCCAGAGCCAGCAGCTCCTCACAGCTCCAAAAGTGTTCGTGGACATTTCTAAACAGGCGTTATTTGGATAAACTGATCACATATTGGCTTGTTATGAAGCTTTAACAAATAATGTCAGTACAGAAATGTTATAATATTTATCAAGGTAATTTCACAACAATCTCACAATACGTCATAGTGTGTGCAGGTTGCTGGTTTTTAGGGTTCTGTGCTCTGACCTCAGGGTTCTATACTCTAACCTCAAGGATCTATGCTGTGACCTCAAGGTTCTATGCTCTGATCTCAGGGTTCTATGCTCTGACCTCTGGGTTATATGCGCTGACCTCAAGGATCTATGCTCTGACCTCAAGGTTCAATGCTATGACCTCAGGGTTCTATATTCTGACCTCAGGTTTCTATGCTCTGACCTCAGGGTTCTATATTCTGACCTCAGGTTTCTATGCTCTGACCTCAGGGTTCTATATTCTAACCTCAGGGTTCTATGCTATAACCTCAGGGTTATCTGCTCTGACCTCAGGGTTCTGTGCTCTGACCTCAGTGTTCTATATTCTAACCTCAGGGTTCTATGCTATAACCGCAGGGTTCTATGCTCTGACCTCAGGGTTCTATATTCTAACCTCAGGGTTCTATGCTATAACCTCAGGGTTATCTGCTCTGACCTCAGGGTTCTGTGGTCTGACCTCAGTGTTCTATATTCTAACCTCAGGGTTCTATGCTATAACCGCAGGGTTCTATGCTCTGACCTCAGGGTTCTGTGCTCTGACCTCAGGGTTCTATATTCTAACCTCAGGGTTCTATGCTATAACCTCAGGGTTCTATGCTCTGACCGCAGGGTTCTATGCTCTGACCTCAGGGTTCTGTGCTCTGACCTCAGTGTTCTGTGCTCTGACCTCAGGGTTCTATGCTCTGACCTCAGGGTTCTATGCTATAACCTCAGGGTTCTATGCTCTGACCTCAGGGTTCTATGCTCTGACCTCAGGTTTCTATGCTCTGACCTCAGGGTTCTATTCTCTGACCTCAGGTTTCTATGCTCTGATCTCAGGGTTCTATATTCTAACCTCAGGATTCTATGCTATAACCTCAGGGTTCTATGCTCTGACCTCAGGGTTCTGTGCTCTGACCTCAGGGTTCTATGCTCTGACCTCAGGATTCTGTGCTCTGACCTCAGGGTTCTATTCTCTGACCTCAAATTTCTATGCTCTGACCTCAGGGTTCTGTGCTCTGACCTCAGGGTTCTGTGCTCTGACCTCAGTGTTCTGTGCTCTGACCTCAGGGTCCTGTGCTCTGACCTCAGGGTTCTATATTCTGACCTCAGGGTTCTATGCTCTGACCTCAGGTTTCTATGCTCTGACCTCAGGGTTCTATATTCTAACCTCAGGTTTCTATGCTCTGACCTCAGGGTTCTATATTCTAACCTCAGGGTTCTATGCTATAACCTCAGGGTTCTATGCTCTGACCGCAGGGTTCTATGCTCTGACCTCAGGGTTCTGTGCTCTGACCTCAGTGTTCTATATTCTAACCTCAGGGTTCTATGCTATAACCGCAGGGTTCTATGCTCTGACCTCAGGGTTCTGTGCTCTGACCTCAGGGTTCTATATTCTAACCTCAGGGTTCTGTGCTATAACCTCAGGGTTCTATGCTCTGACCGCAGGGTTCTATGCTCTGACCTCAGGGTTCTATGCTCTGACCTCAGGGTTCTGTGCTCTGACCTCAGGGTTCTATTCTCTGACCTCAAATTTCTATGCTCTGACCTCAGGGTTCTGTGCTCTGACCTCAGGGTTCTGTGCTCTGACCTCAGGGTTCTGTGCTCTGACCTCAGGGTCCTGTGCTCTGACCTCAGGGTTCTATATTCTGACCTCAGGGTTCTATGCTCTGACCTCAGGTTTCTATGCTCTGACCTCAGGGTTCTATATTCTAACCTCAGGTTTCTATGCTCTGACCTCAGGGTTCTATATTCTAACCTCAGGGTTCTATGCTATAACCTCAGGGTTCTATGCTCTGACCGCAGGGTTCTATGCTCTGACCTCAGGGTTCTGTGCTCTGACCTCAGTGTTCTATATTCTAACCTCAGGGTTCTATGCTATAACCGCAGGGTTCTATGCTCTGACCTCAGGGTTCTGTGCTCTGACCTCAGGGTTCTATATTCTAACCTCAGGGTTCTATGCTCTGACCGCAGGGTTCTATGCTCTGACCGCAGGGTTCTATGCTCTGACCTCAGGGTTCTATGCTCTGACCTCAGGGTTCTGTGCTCTGACCTCAGGGTTCTATTCTCAGACCTCAGGGTTCTATGCTCTGACCTCAGGGTTCTATTCTCAGACCTCAGGGTTCTATGCTGTAAAAATGACCCGCTTGGTCACAATAAAAAATAAAACAAATAAAATTCAAAGTATTGTTAAGTTCAAAAATCTTTGGGCAGTTGTGTGAAGAGAAGTCCCAGATGCAGAAAGTTATAATAAAAATGTATTTAATAAAAAGATGATGAACAGCATTTCAAAATGAATCACACTAATAACTACACAAAATATACAAAATATATCCCATGAGAGAGATGTCCCATGAGACAGAGATCCAGTGCCCCCCCCCACCGGGCAGCAGATCCATACATACCTGCCCGGCAGAAGGCACCCAGAGATCTGCTGATGTTCTCAAAATGTCTCAGCTTTGCCAGGTTTGGGGTCAGCCCCCCTTCCTCTGGCTAGCCTCTCTTCCAGTCCATTGATTGGACAAGACCTCGTCCTTTTAGGTGTTGGTCAACTCAAACCCCCTCTCGCATAAACAACAGTACTCAGGACTTCAATCAACCCCCTCACAGGGACATTCCTGAGCACGTCCTCCTTATCTATCTGCTCCAATCTTCAGGCTGCGTTTGTGGGCTCCTGATGTTTTCAGGATTCATTCCACAATCACTTAATACATTTGTACATTTGTGTAGTACATACAGTGTCATTCACTTGATATTTGATAATCCATACAGAGTTATTTATTTGTCTTGACCCTCCAACGTAAACTCTCTAGCTCTCACTAGGAGCACCATAAAGCATTATTTTCTAACAGTGTCCGAGGACGATACTCTGTGTCAAAAGGAGTCAGCTGAGGTGGAGAGAGGCCTGGGTCAGCATGGGATTTCATGATCTTTGTGGCTCCTCCCCTTTATGTAGGACTCAAGTTGTGGGCCTCCTGAAGTTTAGGTTTCTGGGCTTCTAGCTTGACGTGGATCTCGATGGCAAAACCAGCGCTCGGAGGCTCCTCATGTGGTGCTGTGGTGTCAGAGGGACGTCACCACTAGTCAACAGCTATCAACAGGATTATGACACTGCAGTATTTCTTAAAGCCGTGTATAGTTGAGAACACATCATTCTAAATATAGTATGGAAAGCTACACAATAAAAGCTAATTATCTTCAATAACTTTTCCAGTGACAAATTTTACGGATATTTGTTTTTTATGTTCACCGGTTCAAATGTACACCTGAATTTGACAAGGATTACTAGCTTACTTTCTCGGCTCAGAACTAATACTTGTTTAATTATTTTTAAGGTAACTAACGTACCTGCACAAGGTAACCTGCTTGCTGCAGAGCAACTTTATAGAAATGAAATTGGAAAAGTTGTGCTTCAGGAAACATCCAACATGTTTTGCTCTTGTTGCATCACGTTGAAAGTGGTGAAGGGAAGCTGCAGATCGTCGGGCTTCTTCCGGGGCCTTTATGGTTTACGCTGCCAACAGACAGCTCCAGGTTGATCAGACTTCGCCATTGAAACAAAACATCTGGGACACATCTGCAAAGCTTTGGTTGATAAAATGTGTTGTGAAACATGTGGGCCAATAGGTTTGCCCATTTTAGTCCAAACCCGCTATAGTTGTGCTGTCACCAGGATGCTGCTTCAAACTCCGCTGATGTTATTCCCATTTTGACGAACTTTTGATCAGCGTTTTAAATTTTCACTTGCCAGACAGCTTTTGAGATTAGTGTTGCCTTGACGACTGAGGGTGAAGTCAGGAGAGGTTAAAAAAGGCTGATTAAATTTTACACTATTTGCATGCCGTCAGGAAGAGTGGGATTTAGTGGGAATGCCTGTCTCTTGCTGATTAGCTTTTAAATTGCAGTTTGCAGCTTGGCACTTGCATGTTTATCACAGAACAGATTCTCTTGGCGGCTCTTTCCACATTTCAATGGCTGATAGAGGCAGTGATATGTGGAGTGGAGTGGACAATTATAAAAACAATATGCCTCCACATCCCAAAATTGTTTAACACGCGCTGAATAAATCATTGGCTATTCAAGACAAAATCAGATTCAATTTTATTGTTTTTACACAGAGTACAAGTACTGGGACAACAAAATGTAGTACAGCACCTGACCAGAGTGTAAAAGAGAAGCAGTAAAAGTGCAATATGGTGGATAAATACAATATAAGACAGTATAAACAGTAAGGCAAGGCAAGTTTATTTGTATAGCACATTTCAACAACGAGGCGATTCAAAGTGCTTCACATACAACCATTAAAAGCATCGAAACATAATGCAGACAAAAACAAGATTTAAAAACAATTAAGAACATTCATTAAAACAATAAAAAACAGTTAAAAAGCAAAAAGCAAAAATAGATAGATACAGAATTGAATAAAAGTTGCAGTGCAGTTTAAGATATAAAATGCAGTAGTAAGATGCAGAATCCGGTTTACTTAAAGGCAACAGCAAACAGAAAGGTCTTCAGTCTGGCTTTAAAGAGGCTGAGGGTCTCTGCAGACCTGCAGCTCTCTGGGACCTTGTTCCAGATGTGTGGAGCAGAAAAGCTGAACGCTGCCTCTCCGTGTTTAGTTCTGACTCTTGGAACAGAAAGTAGACCCGTCCCAGACCACCTGAGGGGTCGGGGTGGTTACAAGTGATGGACAATAAAAACAGTGGATCTGCTGATATATACAGTCTATATATGTGTGTATATATATATATATATATATATGTATATGTGTGTGTGTATATATATATATATATATATATATATATATATTATATATATATATATATGTGTGTGTGTATATATATATATATATATATATATATATATATTTTATATATATATATATATGTGTGTGTGTGTGTATATATCTACAGTATATATATATATATATATATATGTATATATAATATATATATGTGTGTGTGTGTGTGTGTGTGTGTGTGTATATATATATATATATATATATATATATATATATATATACATGTGTGTGTGTGTGTGTATATATATATATCTACAGTATATACACACATATATATATATGTGTGTGTATGTGTATATATATATATATATGTGTGTGTGTGTGTAGCAAGTATGTATAAACATTAAAGGAAGGTGTCTGATAATCATATGAACGTACTGCAGTATATCATAATGTTTATGGCCACCACTAAACCTTGATCCCCTGATTGCAACCTCATGTTGTCGATGAAAGCATCTTTTTATTTTCTGCTGTGTCATCGTACAACACAACTGTTAATGTTTACAAACCTGCTGGTGCTACTTTCTCTAACCTCAAACCCTAATTCCTTAGAAATAAAAAGGGATGTGGAAAGACTGTTGAAGAGACTAAATGAGTAACTGAGAATGAATTGATGGTAAAACAGGTGCAGCCCTTGTTGTAAAGTTGACCACTGTTGAACATTTTTAGATATTTAATATTATATTTACATTATTTTTGTATGCACAAATAAATGGGATTAGATATTAGACATATTTATTACCTGCACTCATCAATGCTTTGTACAATAGATCTAAATCTGTGTAAAGCCAAGTTCATACTACACAATTTTTAACGTTGTCAGATTGCTGAACATAACTTTCTGTCTTCGGGAGTCTTGAAGCCCGAGAAGGTCTCTGACCAGGAGGAGTCCCAGATGAGTGGGTCTGCTCTAAATCCATGGAAGTGACGCAAGTTACGTCAACCTACTAAAATAATGTTGACTGATTAATGCCGTCAGTTAAACCAGACACATATATATCCTATTAATACTCATAATACATTGGTCATCAGGGCATGCACACGCTGCTCTCATCAACCAGATGTTGACTGTACATCTGGCAGTTCAGTGGAGGCCGGCACTGAGCAGCCAGATATCTTAACAGAGCTGGTGAGTTAAAACGGAGCTAAAATGAGTGTGGATGTTAGACTTGCTTTCGTCAGCTGGCCATATTGATCGTTTGTGTTATCCACGTTTGCTGGGTGTGTGAATAGGCATCTTTTTTTGCTAACATTAGCAACAGCATAGCAACAATCCATTTTATGGCAGTAGTCTGTTCTCTGTATTGTTGTCGGCCGAGGAGAGGAGGAGCAGTTGTCTGAGTTTGAGCTGTGTTGTCTGGCCGTCTCTGAAGATCAAGGAGCCACGCAGAGAGGTGAAGCCCGGTTGGAGGCCGACAGCCCCAACCTGGTAGAAATAACCCCCCGTGGAGTGTTTGTGTGCACAAAGGCCTTTGACTGGGTCATTAAACACACCTCTTTTTCTGTTCATCGTTGGAGAAAGCCACGCAGAAATCAGGTTCCCAGGCTTGATGTACCGTAGAAAATGGTTCTGCCACAAATGTAACAGGACTTTTGGACAATGTCCTCGGGCCGCGATCAGAACAGAGCGGCTCTCTGCTGCTCGAGCACAAACTCAGCTCACCACTGTGTGACAGCTCATGAGAACAGTGGATGCAGGGCTCCTCACTGCTGAGCCGGTTTTACAATAAAGCAATCTATTGGCTTCCTGAAGTGCTCGGTAACGCATAGACGTCAGTACTTAGACACTTTTACTTTCATCATAATTATTGTAGGGCTTAAGTGTTGGTGAGAGCTATATATTGAAATGATTATACAACACTTTGAGCAAAAAGAGTTATAAGGAGTGCCTTGAATGACTTTGTGATAGTGGAAATATGTAATTAGCATTGAGCCGTTATTTGGATGAAGCTGAAATTGTATATATACCTCAGATGTGCATATGTATGTGTTGTTATGCAATTAAACCCAGGATTAGATTGACAACAATATCTGACATCCAAATGCAGTTTTCTGCTCTCACTAACATTACATGTACTTCCACAGAGTGGTCACAAGGTTAAGGAAATATGTCAATATAAAAGTTATAGACTCGTTCCAATTTAGATTAATTTTATTAATAAATGATAACATTTGCAATAAAACAGTCCCTCCTGCGCTGGTGGCCTGCACAGTCCAAGGTGGTTGCTATGGAACTTAGCCTACTCGAGCAGCTCGAACATTTATTTTTCCATCATCTTGATTTCATTATCTGGCTATTATTTACATTATTTAGTATTTTGCCATTTATTGTGCAACCAATGAGAAACTGCCGAGCATCAGGAGGATGACTTTGATAATGCTTGTGCTGTGTTGCTTTAGTTGGGGTGTGTTGCTCCACTTTCTCTGGTCCCTGGGTGTCGGTCGCCCACTTCTTTATCCCCCTGGTTCTGGAGGCTGGTTAGTGTATCTCTGCTGCCTTACTGCTCACCTCCAACATGGTTGACGCCTATCGGCTCTCGTCACACGCGTCATTATGAACCCCACTGCTCTTCTGGGCAAGACCCGCCCTCTGCAGCATTCAAGCGCTATGATTGGCCAGGTGTCCACGAGGTAATGGTCACCTGATTGGTTTGGTTCCTACGCCCTGACCAATGGGCTCTCCTGACCCTTTCTCCCCAAGCAGGGCAGAAAGGATGGTGAGGTTGTTCCTTTCTGAATCATCTGGTGCGCTCTGTATTTATCTCATGTGGGTCATTGTGGTTCTTCATCATGTCAAACCACTGTTTGTTGACTCCCCTCAGCAATGTTCATCTTCTGATATTGAGTCCTATGGTGAAGGCTTTTGTATACATGGTTGCTCATCGTGAACTTTGAGGAGACTCCAGGACTGAATGGATGTAACGGTAATAGAACGGCTCAGACCACAGATTTAAATATTTCTGAGTAAACAAAGCAGGTGGATTTCCTCTCTGGACACTGTGCACCCCACTCCTCCATCGTCAGGCCAACCAGGAGCTCAAAGTTAACGTCAGATGTTGACTCGTTTAGTGGCTTTGTTACTTTGTAGCTGTTCGTAACCGTTCTGTGTTAACGTTTTTTTTCTCAGACAGGGATTCAAAAATTGTAAAGCACTTAGACGAAGCAGAAGCATTGGGTGTTATGTCACGGCCATGAGCCAATTAGATAGCGACCTGTTTTTTTATATCCAATATCAGCTTTTGGTGGAATCCTGTTCTGCATCTTTAATGTGCACTTTTGTCTTCAAGAGAAGACGCTACAGGTGAATAGGATAAATCATTTAACTTCCCCCATTGACTACTTACATTAGGGCAACTCTTCTTGTTTTAGTTTTCTAAAATGTAACGTTTCAAAATGTATTAGTAGTGACAAAGTAGTATAACTAATTGCTAATAGGTTTCCAGTGATATAATTATATTTACTAAGTCAAGTAACGCATTACCACCGGGAAACACATCTTTAGTGCTAAATGTTTTATTTCATTCACCGTGGAAAAGAAAACCAGTGAAAAGAAACACAGCTGTGATTGACCGATTTTCATACAAGTGTTAACAATACACGTGAATACATGAATGAGTATTGATCGTATTGTTGTCTCCGACGGGTGGTGTCATGCACCCACATCCTCCTCCTGCTCTGCGGCTGTAAGATTGAGCGTGACGAGCTCATCTATACACAGTACGGGGCCAGCATCCTCTGGTGGAGAAAGCAATGCCACACTAATAGATGGTAGCCAAGCAAAGGTCTGGTGCCAGTCCATCACCCAGCGGTGGTGAGAGTAGTGACATGTCATAGAAACAAACTAGATCTTGAAAGTAACTAGCCCAGCACTGGTAAGTCACGACTACATTTTGACTAAAACATGCTGGTGTGTAAATGTGTGAAAACACTGTGACCCCATCTTGTAATCAGACCGATCTGCTTTGGCGACGCTCTTCACCATGATTATGGCGCCATGATCACTTGTGGAAAAGAGGGATCCGGGAGATTTGAAAGCAATCATTATAGGAGACGCACAACAAGGCACAATAGCTCCCTGAGAGCGGGAGAGAGAGGGACGGGGAATGGTTTAGACAGAGGAGTTGGTGCATGGAGGGTGACAGAGTTAAAGGGGTTGGCAGTTGGAGAGGTACTGGGAGGGAGGGTGGGAGCGACGGGAAGAGGGGCGCTGCTGGAACGAGAGCAAAGGCCGTGCAGCAGGTAGAGCCGCCAGACGAGATAAAGAAGAAATCATTCAGTCAATCAGCCGGGCCGCGCTGCAATCATCAGATCTCATCTGTTTTCAAGAGCAATTCGGCCTTTTATTGAGCTGTTGTGCCTCAAACAGGGAGGCTGCAATGGGGAACATTAACCCCCGCAGTGCCACATGCACTTGCATCTGACATCAATGGGTTATCAAGATTACTGCAGAAATATGAATCCATCTCCACTGACATTGGCTGACCCAATGTTGTTTTCTCAATGTGAGCAAATGCTCCTGTTGTCCACCTGGGGTCAGTTCAACAGTGAGGGAGGGGCCTGTAAACCCTTCAAATATTATAATCTGTGCTCAAAACCATTTTAAGTATGGAGGTCATGGAGAACATTTAAAATTTACTAATCTCTTTTATGCAAATATCAGCTTGGCAATCAGTGCAGAGCAAAGCTATATATAGTATTGTGTTATTAACCCCTTTAAAAGAAATGCTGAAATCAACACAAATGTCAATATACCAGTGACGCACTGTTATTATAAAACACTGACTAAGATTAATCAGTGGTTTGGCTGCTTAGTTAGGTCAGGTGTGATCAAGTAGTCCCAAGTCTTGGGTCTTTTTTTAAATGTTATTTTTATTTTTTATATATACTTCACTCCAATGATACTTTGCCTAGTCTGTCCACTTCATTTGCTGCATTAATTGTATTTTTTCTTAAAGATGATATTAAAAAGGTCTTAAAAGTCATTAAATGAATACTTAGAAATGTGCAGATACCCTCGTTGTCCTCCATAATGATTGGATCCTGTCTAGGAAAAGCTTTGATGTAGTAACATTTTGCCTTTTCTTCACTATGTTTTTCCTCCAGATATGAGCCGGTTAGTCAGTGGAGAAGTGACCAAGCCCACCTTTGGGTGCCAGGTGACTGTCCAGTCAGAGCAGGAGAAACAGATGATGAAGATGTACCGCAGGGAGGAGAAGAGAGAGAGGAAGAGAGGCAAAGGAATAGATGACAGCGACGTTTCAGATGCTGCGCTGACCTTTGACCCCAGAGAGATGAGAACTCAGCGGTATATCATCTCTTCAAACTTTCTCTTGGTCTTTTTTTCCTTTTATTTGTCTTTGTTCTCACCCTGTCCGCCTCAGGTATCCGCACCAAAACCGACAAGCTTCTGCATTTTTCATGACAACTGGGCATGAGTGTTACAAAATAAAAAATAACACACATCAACAGCTCTTTTTTTGTAGGGGATTTTTCTGAAAGTTTAATTTCGTAGGATGAAAATTAAAAAAAGCAAAGATCTGTTTAATTAAAAACTTAGCATGACCAAATCCAGCCCAGTGTGAAGGAAAAGATTAGCAGAGAGGTAAGCCACTTTAGGAAGGAACATAATGCCTCACATCTGTGCCTCTGCATTTGAATCATCAACTGCACTATTTATTCTAAAGCTGAAACGTGGATGGATGCGTGGGTTCACATATGGAACCAAGTGGGTGCAGATGTGTTTCTGTAGAAATGACATTGCCGTTTATTTCTTTCTCCTAATCTTGAAGTAATTAATTTACCCTCTCAAGCTCCTTTTGTTTACAGCTCCCAGAATCCTGTTCTCTTTTGTCTCGTCTGCACAGGGAGCAGGCCCTGCTGACGGCACGCCGCGAACCTGTGCTGAGCAGAGAGCGGGTGTATGAGCGGATCCGGTACCCCAACGTCTACGACTGCTACGCAGAGGCCGCCAAGATGCCTGCGTTTGTTGGAGGAGCCAGGGTGAGGCTTGTTGGTTCTGAGTGTCTGCTGACGGTCTCGTGGGTCTTTTGCCTAAACACAATGTAAACGTTGACGAAGAGCGGAGTACTGTATACTACATATGCTTTGCATTTTTGCACTTTCTTTAATGTTTACACTTAATTCCTAAATTAACACACTCTGCTGTTCTGTTGCATATATTGAGTTTTTGTTTTGTTGTATATATTGAGTATCTTTTTTAGTTTATTCCTGATATTTTATTTTGTGTCTGCTACTGTGACCAACACATTTCCCCTTGGGGATGAATAAAGTATCCATCCATCCATCCATCCATCCATCCATCCATATACAGTGCATCTGGAAAGTATTCACAGCGCTTCACTTTTTCCACCTTTCATTATGTTACAGCCTTATTCCAAAATGGATTACATTCTCTTTTTTTTCTCAAAGTTCTGCACACAACACCCCATAATGACAGTGAAAAAAGCTTGATCAAAATGTATTAAAAATAAAGAAGGAAAATATAACCTGTACATAAGTATTCACAGCCTTTGCTCAATACTTTGTTGAAGCACCTTTGGCAGCAGTTACAGCCTCAAGTCTTCTTGAGTATGATGCTACAAGCCTGGCACATATTTCTGGGCAGGTTCTTCTTTGCAGAACCTCTCAAGTTCCATCAGGTTTGATGGGGAGCGTCGGTGCACAGACATGTTCAGATCTCTCCAGAGATGTTCAATCGGGTTCATGTCAGTGCTCTGGGCCCCTCAAGGACATTCCCAGAGTTCCTGAAGCCACTCCTGTGTTGTGTTGGCTGTGTGCTTCAGGTCGTTGTTCTGTTGGATGATGAACCGTCGCCCCAGTCTGAGGTCCAGAGCTCTGGAGCAGGTCTTCATCCAGGATGTCTCTGTACATGATGCATTCATCTTTCCCTCCATCCTGACTCGTCCCCCAGTTCCTCCCGCTGCATGATGCTGCCACCACCATGCTTCACTGTAGGGATGCTGTTGTCCAGGTGATGAGCAGGGCCTGGTTTCCTCCAGACATGACGCTTGGCATTCAGGCCAAAGAGTTCAGTCCTTGTTTCATCAGACCAGATAATTTAGTTTCTCATGGTCTGAGAGTCCTTCAGGTGTCTTTTGGCAAACTCCAGGCGGGCTGTTGTGTGCTTGCTACAGAGGAGAGGCTTCTGTCTGGCCACTCTACCATACAGGCCTGATGTGTGGAGTGCAGCAGAGATGGTTGTCCTTCTGGAAGGTTCTCCTCTCTTCATAGAGCAACGCTGGAGCTCTGTCAGAGGGACCATCTGGTTCTTGGTCACCTCCCTGACTAAGACCCTTCTCCCCCGATCGCTCAGTTTGACTCTAGGAAGAGTCCTGGTGGTTCCAAACTTCTTCCATTTCAGGATGATGGAGGCCACTGTGCTCATTGGGACCTTCAATGCTGCAGACATGTTTCTGGACCCTTCTCCAGATCTGAGCCTCCATACAATTCTGTCTCGGAGGTCTACAGACAATTCCTTGGACTTCTTGGTTTGTGCTCTAACATGCACCGTCCCCTGTGGGACCTGATATAGACCTGATGTAGACAGGTGTGTGCCTTTCTACATCATGTCCAATCACCTGAACATAGCAGGGTGGACTCCAATCAAGTTGTAGAAACATCTCAAGGATGATCAGTGGAAACAGGATGCACCTGAGCTCAATGTTGAGCATCATGGCAAAGGCTGTGAATACTTATGTACATGTTATATTTTCGTTCTTTATTATTAATAGATTTGCAAACATTTCCCAAAAGCTTTTTTCACTTTGTCCTTATGGGGTGTTGTGTGTAGTATTTTGAGGAAAAAAATGAATTTAATCCATTTTGGAATAAGGCTGTAACATAACAACTGTGGCACCCAGGGTGAGGAGGTGAGATTCAGGGATAAAATAGGAGACAACAAGAGAGGTGGGGGTTTAACAAAAGGAGTCTTTTAATGCAAAAGTGGGGGAGTAGGGGGTGGGGACAAAGTTAACATAAAGTTCCTCCCGTCCGGGGTCCGTGGCCTTACGCCGTGGGTGCGCCGTGTCCTCGAGCCTGTGGGCAGAGCAGAGGCGAGAGGTCAACATGCAGATACCTCCTCCGACGCGGCTCTTCTCTCCGGCTCAGCTGAATCCTCTCCTCTCCCGCTCAGCTGCAGCTCACGGCCTCCTGGCTTCTCTCTCACTCTGCTGCCGCTCGTGGCCTCCTGCCGTCTCCTTCCCTTCCTGCAGCTGCTCAGCCGAAGATATACTCCCCTAATTGGGAATTGCCGGCAGGTGCGTCCACTGCCAAGCTCCCATTGGCTGGAGCACCTGCACTGGAAAGTACCTCCCGTCCACCACTTCTCCCAACCGGAGCCTTGGGCTCCGCCCCCTGGCCTCCCGCTCTCTCCCTGGTCTGCCACACACCCCCACCACCAGCTCCAAGTTGTGGCTGGGAGCGTCAACCCAGAAGCACTCGTCCCTCCTGGACAGGGCGTCGGCGTTCCCGTGTGCTTTCCCGGACCTGTGTTCAACCGAGAAGTTAAAGTTTTGTAGCTCTAGGAACCACAGCGTAACCCGGGCATTGGTGTCTTTTGCGGTGGTCATCCACTTCAGTGGGGCGTGATCGGTCACAAGGATGAATTTCCTGCCCAGGAGGTAGTACCGTAGCCTGGTGAGGGCCCACTTAATCGCCAGACACTCTTTTTCCACCGTGGAATAGTTCATCTCTTGATGCTTGAGGGCGACTGTGGCTCAGTGGTTAGCAAGTCAGTCTTTCAATCAGAGGGTTGGTGGTTCAAACCCCGGCTCAGCCAGTCCATGTCGTTGTGTCCTTGAGCAAGACACTTAACCCTAATTGCTCACCGTTGCTGTGTCTACGGTCTACTGTATACCATGTAAGTCGCTTTGGATAAAAGCGTCAGCTAAATGAAATGTAATGTATGTCACCGGGTGTTCCTCTGTTCCCCTCACCTGGGACAGCACCGCGCCAATCCCGGATCCAGAGGCATCCGCGTGGACGACGAACGTGTCCCCGAAGTCTGGCGTGCTCAGCACCGGCTCGGTGCACAGGGCTTCCCGTAGGGTCGCGAACGCCTCGGTGGTCCAGCGTACCTGGTGCGGGTGGCTGGCCCGGGTCATCTCGTGCAAGGGAGCTGCAATCGTAGCAAAGTGCGGGATGAAACACTGATAGTACCCCACCAACCCCAGGAATGTTTTCACCTGCCGCTTTGTGGTTGGCTTAGGCCAGGTGGTGATGGCTTTCACCTTCCTGAGTTGGGGTCGTACGCAGCCCCTCCCGATCGTGTAGCCCAGGTATTGGGCCTCTTCCAGGCCGAGGTGGCACTTCTTCGGGTTGGCGGTCAGCCCCGCTTGCCGTAGGCTCCCCAACACTGCTCTTACGTGCCCCAGGTGAGAGGTCCAGTCCGGCTGTGGATCACCACATCGTCCAGGTAGGCCGCCGCATACTCCCGATGGGGCCGGAGGATCTGGTCCATCATCCTCTGGAAGGTGGCCGGCGCTCCGTGGACGCCGAAGGGGAGGACCTTGTAGTGCTAGAGACCCTCCGAGTCGCGAAGGCCGTCTTCTCCTTGGCCCTCTCGGTGAGGGGGACCTGCCAGTACCCTTTGGTGAGGTCTATGGTGGACACGAACCGGGCCTAGCCGCTCAATCAACTCGTCCACCCGGGGCATCGGATAGGCATCGAACTTCGAGATCTCGTTTACCTTCCTGAAGTCGTTGCAAAACCTGTCCGTGCCATCCGGTTTGGGGGTTAGGACGATCGGGCTGGACCACGCACTATGGGACTCCTCGATGATCCCCATCTCCAGCATCTTCCTCACCTCCTCCCGGATGGCTTCCCTGTTGGCCTCCGGGATGCGGTACGGTCGCAGCCTCACCTTCTTCCCCGGTTCGGTGACGATGCCGTGCTGGATCATGTGGGTGCGCCCCGGGAGGTCCGAAAACACGTCGTTGAACTGGCCGGTCAGCTCCACCAGGTCCTGTCGGTGAGCCGGTGCCAACTGGGGCCCCAGGTTCACCGGCGTCGGGCTAGGACCTGGAACTAGGCATGTTACCCTTGGTGCCGGGATCTCGTCCGCGGCGTGCCACTTCTTCAGGAGGTTTCCTGAAGAAGTTGTGGTACAACTGACATGGTTTCTTTCTCCCCGGCTGTCTCACCTTGTAGTTGACCTCACTCACCCTCTCCGCCACCTCGTAGGGCCCCTGCCACCGGGCCAGGAACTTGCACTCGGAGGTGGGGACCAGGACCAAGACCAAGTCCCCCGGCTGGAACTCCCTCACCTGCGCTTTGTAGTTATAGCTCCGGGCTTGGGCACGCTGGGCTTGCTGCATGTGCTCCCGCACCAGGGGCCAGACCTTCCCCATCCTCTCCTGCATTTAGTCGACGTATTCGATGGTGGAGCGGTGGGGTGATGGTTGTTGTTCCCAGGCCTCCTTCGCCAGGTCCAGCAGGCCCCGAGGCCTCCGCCCGTAGAGCAGCTCGAATGGCGAGAACCCCGAGGAAGCCTGGGGGACCTCTAATGGAAAACAAAACATAGGGGATTATTTGGTCCCAGTTCTTCCCGTCCACCTCGATCGCCTTTCTCAGCATTTGCTTCAGGGTTTTGTTGAAGCACTCCACCAGCCCGTCCGTCTGGGGGTGGTACACCGAGGTTCGGAGTTGGCTCACCTTTAGCAGCTTGCACATCTCCTTCATGACCCGGGACATGAAGCAGCTCCCCTGGTCTGTTAGGACCTCTTTCACCAGACCTACTCGGCTACAGAGGAGGAACAGTTCTCGCGCAACTGCTTTCGCCGTGGCGGTGCGTAGTGGGACGGCCTCGGGGTACCGGGTGGCATAGTCCATGATGACTAGGATGTATCGGTGTCCCCTACTGGACTTGGGTAGGGGTCCCACGATATCCATGGCCACCCTCTGGAAGGGAACCTCAATTATGGGCAGCGGGATCAATGGGTTCCGGTACTGTACCTTCGGGGCAGTCATCTGGCACTCCCGGCAGGCTCTGCAGTAGTCTTGGACCGCCCTCTTCACCCCCGGCCAGTAGAAGCGGCCCAGGACCCGGTCATACGTCTTCTCAACGCCTAGGTGGGCCCCCATCAGGTGGGAATGGGCTAGGTACAACACTTTGGGGACATAGCATTTCGGGACTAGCAATTGTTCAACGACCCTTTCCTCTAGCTTGGCAACCCTGTAAAGGAGGCCATTCTTTATTGCAAAATGGGGAAGGGAGGTAACACTCACCCCGGTCACTGGTTTCCCGTCAACCACAGTCACGTCCCGTCGGGCTTGCTCCAGGTTGGTGTCCTCTACCTGGGCGGTCCCAAACCTCCCTGGGTTGGGGCCAGCCCCCTCTTCGGCCAGGGGAAACCCGGAGAACCCCTCTCCTGCTGAGGACTGCGTCCCCTGCGGGCTCCCGCCCCCTGGGGTCTCCGCCGGCCGCCGTACTCCCTCCTCCATCTCCCTCTCGGATGAACTGGCCGGGCTTGAGGGTGCCGCGCAGGCAGGTACCGGTTTGGTTGTCTGGGCCCCCCGGGGCCTGGTGGGGTGGTCTCTCACATCCCCCGTCACCTGGTGGGCCCACAACCGCCGGAATATGGGGCAGTCCCGGCCAATCAGCACCGGCACGTGATCCACCACCCCCGCCGTGACCTCAAACGTGCCCCTGGTGGTCTTAATCGTAATACGGGTGGTGGGATACTCTCGGGTGTCCCCATGGACACAGGTGACCGGAATAGGGGGTCCCCGGGGCCCCATGGTCAGGCCGGGTCGCAGCAGGGTGACCGCGCTCCCTGAGTCCAGCAGGGCTTCAGCATCCTGGTCCCCTATTCTAACCGGGAGCTTCGGGGCCCTTGCGCCCTCATGGGCCCAGCACGTGGTCAGGAAGCTGCCGGTCTGCAGCTGGGGGTCGGAGGCGCCCGCCGTCGGCATCAGCACATCCGTCCCTGGGCAGTTCCAAGCCAAATGTCCTTCTTGGCCACAGGTGAAGCACTTACGGCGGTCCTGGTTCACGAGGGGTCGGCGTCGGGGCGGCGCCTGGCTCTGCCCAGCCCGAGAACTCTGGCCGGGCGGGGCGCTCTCTGGGTCCCCCTTCCTCCCTTCCCGGCGCGCCCCCCCTGGGACTCGGCCGGCGGGGTCGTAGGACCTCGCGTTGATGGCTCTGCACCAGCTCCACCGAGACCTGGTGGAAAAGGTCTTTCCACCAGCTCCACCAGGGCATCCACCGTCTTTGGGCAGCTTCGGGCGGCATGCAGCTGTGCCTCTCCGGGCAGCGCCCGGATACAGCGGTCGATCACGACCCGGTCCAGGGCGGGGGGCCCTTCCCCCATGGTTAGCCAGCCATGGGTCAGCCGCATCAGGGCTGCAATCTGCGGCCGCACGGGTTTGGTCGCTTCGTAGGCCCAGGAGTGGAACCGTTGCGCACGGGCCTGGAGGTTATGGCCGTAGTGGGCTAGGATGGACGCTTTGAGTGCCACGTAATCGTCCTGGTCAGCGGCGGACAGGTCCACGCAGGCTTTTTGGGCGTCGCCCGTCAGGAATGGGCTCAGTATCCCCGCCCACTCTGCTTCGGGCCAGCGCTCCTTCCTCGCCGTCCTCTCGAAGAGCTCTAAGTAGGCCTCGATGTCATCGTCCCCCGTCTGTTTGGTGAGCACTCGACTGGGCGGCGTGGGTCTCTCGGGTCTCACCAGCTGCCGCCCCAGCATCGTCATGGCCTCCTGCAGCGCTTGCAGGCCCTGAGTCTGTTGGGCTTGCGTCTGCATCAGCAGGGCTAGGGCGTTCCCCATGACGCCGCGTGTCCCTCTCCCGGCGTACCTATTTTACCCTGAATCTCTCAGCGCTGGATCACAGCGCCCACATTCTCCACCAAATGTGGCACCCAGGGTGAGGAGGTGAGATTCAGGTGTAAAATAGGAGACAACAAGAGGTGTGGTTTAACAAAAGGAGTCTTTTAATGCAAAAGTGGGGGAGTAGGGGGTGGGGACAAAGTTAACATAAAGTTCCTCCCGTCCGGGGTCCGTGGCCTTACGCCGTGGGTGCGCCGTGTCCTCGAGCCTGTGGGCAGAGCAGAGGCGAGAGGTCAACATGCAGATACCTCCTCCGACGCGGCTCTTCTCTCCGGCTCAGCTGAATCCTCTCCTCTCCCGCTCAGCTGCAGCTCACGGCCTCCTGGCTTCTCTCTCACTCTGCTGCCGCTCGTGGCCTCCTGCCGTCTCCTTCCCTTCCTGCAGCTGCTCAGCCGAAGATATACTCCCCTAATTGGGAATTGCCGGCAGGTGCGTCCACTGCCAAGCTCCCATTGGCTGGAGCACCTGCACTGGAAAGTACCTCCCGTCCACCACTTCTCCCAACCGGAGCCTTGGGCTCCGCCCCCTGGCCTCCCGCTCTCTCCCTGGTCTGCCACACAACATGTGGATAAAGTGAAGCGCTGTGAATACTTTCCGGATGCTCTGTATTTAATACCAATCACAGCGAGATGCACAACCACCGGATTGATGAACAATCATCCGGTTCAGCAGAAATCCCCCTCGTCCTGGCATGAGCAGCAGAGTTAAAAACAGAGGTTTTTCATATTTATCTTGGGAACACTTATATTAAGCAATAGACAGAGAGGTGGAGAATAAAAGTTAACAAACAACCAGGGACCATGTGAATTTACTGTTCTGTGAGACATGTACTGCTCTCCTTGTCCGGTTGTTATTATTATTATTATTATTATGTCGGCCGTTTTCACATTGTTTTGAACCAACGCTGCACCATATAATCACTCCCTATTTTCAAGTCTTTACCAAAAACTCCCAAAGTGCCCCAAAACACAACGCTCATAATAATTCATACAAACCATAGTACAACAAACTATTACAAAAACATTCAACTATGCCATGATTATCACATTATATTCCATGTAATTGAGCCTTCAAGTATGATGAGATGTTCAAAGTGTGTTTGATCCGCTCTGTATTTTCGAGGAAGCATTAAGGATATGGGAATAAAAGAAATGTGAAACAGCCGAATTCTTTTTGTATCTTTGGTGACTTTATGTTTTCCTTTCCGAGTGTGTTTTAAAATCCAGTTACCTTCATCCAGAGTGTTTGAGGTCATTTGTGAGGTCTGGATCTTTCTCATTCTAGTGTTTGTGTGTGTGACATTCAGATGCTGCTACCTGAGGGAATCCGCAGAGAGAACGCCAAGATGTATGAAGAGGTGGAGATCCCACCCAGCCAACCCATGGCCATCGGCTTTGAAGAGAAGCCTGTCTACATCTCTGAGCTGGATGAGGTAGGTGTGTGTGTGTGTGTGTGTGTGTGTATGTGTGTGTGCGCACGCACACAGGCTGAATGACATTTCTAAGTCAACTGTGATTGTTGTATTCATTCTACTGTGACCATACACAAATTTAGCATGAGCATACATTAAACTATTGACTTTTCTTTTCCTTTTTCGGCCCTTAAGCTTAATTTCATTACAGCTCCATTATACAGTGCACACAGCTATTAACAATAATGGCTGCGATACCAACACAAATAGTTGTTTTCACATTTCTGTTTGTGTTTGGATGAAACCAACACAAAGATAGGCATGTTAATTATTCACATTGAGAGTTGTTGGAGGAGGATTTTTAATATTTGGATGGAGCCCGGCTAGCTGAGAGGAATTATCCTCTCAGTCTAGGCAAGAAAATAAACAAACTTATTTAATGTTGGATTTAGATTTCACAAAATTCGCCAAAATGACACTGAACTAATAGCGAGTAAATAGGCCTTTTCCAAACCAGTATACTGATGTTCTTACTCATCTTAATTCTGTGTTCCGCATGAGGCCCTAACCCAAACCCAACCCCCAATTGCTGGAAGTGATGTCATGAAACCGCGATGCGTTTACTGCGCTGGACGGCAGCAACCAGTTTGAGAAAAGAAATTTTTTTCTTTCCTCGAAAAGCAAAGATTTATATGTGGCCTGAGTTTGTCACTCCAAAGAAAACTGTGTTATTATAGGGTTACATTATATTACTTTACTATACATTATAGGGTTGTGGTGGTGTGTTTATATATTTACCCATATTGTTATTTGTGGCTTTTAATATTGCTCTTTATTATATTACATCATATCATTGGACGCCCACAGCCTGGAAGCAACGGCAGACAGAGTTATTCTTGCACAAGTCGGGATGAAGACACACATTCTGAACATTCTCGTGCAGTCAATAAAATATGTTGTGTGGCGATAACTAATATTATATTTTTAATACTAAATATATTTTATTATTTAAAATGGAAATTAAAAACAAGCTATGACGAACTATGAAGCAGCAAATATCTGGCACTGATCAGCGTAGGCCACCATGTTCTGAAACATTTTGTAACATAAAGGCTGGACGGGGGGCATCTAGACGTGTGTCTGCAGACCCCTCCGCTCACTCCAGTCTTTCCGAGCCCGTGGACAAACACACACACATATGAGCCCAAGGACACTGTGACATGTATGGACTGCCGGGCCATGGGTTGAACCGTTGATCCTCCTGGCTCACAGCCGTCCCTCATCACACAGCTGTGACAAAGACATGTCATATTTACAAGTTCATCTACGTTATGGTCCAAAAGGACTTCAGTGTTCTGAAACCGTAAACGTAATATCTTTTTTAGAAGTGTTTGAGATGTTTGCCAAAGTTGCCGGTGGGCAAAGCTCCATCCCAGTCCCCATTGTGTCTTTGACACATGTCTGTTGAAAGTAAAAGAAAATAAACAAGCTCCCATCCCAACATCCCAAGTGAATATGGAAGCCCTCAGACTTCACAAAGTCAAGTGTATTAACTTCAACGGGTGCTATTGTTGTTCTGTTAATGTGAAGTGTTAGAGGCGTTGATGGAGAAAAGCTTTGAGTGTAGTGGAAGTATGAATCTGTGGCGTGTTGTTGAAGTTAAGAGTCTCTGGACCGGTGGTCCCAACCTGTACTGGTACAAATACTCCAAACCACCCTCTTGAGTGTGTTGAGCTGGCTCCCCTCCTCAGTCAGAAAGGCCTTTCTAACTTTATAATATTACTTAGTAGATAATTAGACACAATAAGATAGCGTAGGTTGTTCTCCATAGAACTATGAATATCAAGCATCAGATATATAAGTTAGAGGAATGTGAACCGGAATAATTACAATTCGACAATTTAATAGTGAGCAATGAGATTTCATGAGGTGACCAGAAAACCTATATTTCATAACACATAGAACAATAGAACATCCCAATGTTGTTGTGTTACCATAGAAACCGCAGATAGACACAACTTCTATAGCTACGCTGTGCTAGTTACCCACAATGCTATGAGGCTGCAGCCTTTCATTGCACAGTCCATACCACTGCTATGTGTGTGTGTGTGTGTGTGTGTGTGACCTGGCTCTCCTGATAAAGAGAACAACATCAATACGATTAGAGGGAAGCTGGAGATCGTTATGCCAGCTAGGGGCCGATCTCAGCGCTAACATTGGCCCAAGGCCAAAGGTTAGCGGTCCCAGATCTCGTCATGATTTGCACATAATGATTTAGATCCTGGATAGAACTAGATACAACAATTCGTTCCCGTAGAAAGAATGAATCAATAACTTTTAACAACATTTGTCAAGCTGAACGTGTTCACACATACAGACCCCAAACATCTGCCCCAAAAGGAGATGAGAGGGCTTGTGCTCGGTTTCACTGACCTGTTACATCTGCTGTCTCAGACAACACATTTCAGGGAAATCTTCAAGCTTCCGTTATTTAGAACTAGCATTATGTACAACTGTTGAAAGCTGAACTCAGCTGGATTAGTTCAGCAGACTCCAGGCTGTAGATGTGATGCAACACTATGGGGACCCCGATCCTAGGAATGGATTCGGCACACCAACATGTGGAGGTTCATCTGTCTGGACAACAGGACTTGCCTCCTTGTCACTCTGTTCAGCTGCCAGGAGAGTTTGCCGCTGCCGGGTGGATCTGTGGGCCCGTTATCCTCCGTTATCCTCCGTTATCCTCCGTTATCCTCCTCCCCAGCCAACAGCAGAGGGCTGCGGCTGTAATGGCCGGTGACTGATGGTCCTTCTTAATGGAGGTGCTTGTAGCTCTCAGCCGGCTGTCAGCGGACACATTGACTCGTCGGCCTGACTGACACCTTGACTGACAAACCCACACATCCCCCCCAGCCTCCGGCGGCCGTTACACGGCCACCACTGGGCCGTATTAGGGGGCGGCAGGCTAGAAAAGCAGAGTTCAGTCTGCTGCAGCCTGGAGGGAGGAGGCCTGGCAGGAGACATCATTGTTCAAAGACATCATTGTCTTTGAAAGGCTCTGCGCCCATCCTGTCTGCCGAAGAGGACTTTGTGATCCATCATTACTGCATCACCAGTGAAGATGCAGAAGTGCAAAAGGTCACCCCTTCTCCTCCGGATCCAGCCTGTTGTTGATGAAGGCTCGAAAGAACAATACCCATGGTCCTCAGGAGCATTTTGTCACACTACAGGAGACTAGTGTAACTGCCCACCTCTCTTAACCTTCCTGTCAGTCATGCTAATGGACATCATAATAAACCAGATTTAGTTTTGGTGTGAGTGTGTAATTGCCTGTTTGTGGATGGAAGTGTGTGCCATGCGTCTTGTGCCATGACAAACTGATAAACGGATGCTTTAATCATCACATCTGCACTGTTGCTCACAGTTTCTGATACTGGCTTGTGTGTGTGTGTGTGTGTGTGTGTGTGTGTGTGTGTCCTCTTTAATGCCTGTCAATTTCAATCCTCATCAGAGTGATCCTTGAGGATTTGACCGTTAATCCTTGCATTAGGCACAGAGATGTGTCCACAAAGACAGTTTGTTGTCATGAAATATCATTTTGTGTATATGAACAGCAGTGTTTATGTCCACGGCCTCTCTCCGTATTGTTGAGGTCTTTGTTTTCTCCTGGCTCCAGGGAGGTCTCTCACAGCAGACAGGTGTGCTCTGCTGTTGCAGCGTCTGCAGGATGTCTGCAGGTCCGTTCTTGTGAACTCTTTCTGATACAATCCTCTACATGCACTCACAGTTCCACTGATTCCAATTTTGCTTTGTCTGAGGTCACCGTGACCTTCACAAAACACGTTTTTTTGCCACAACTCAAGAATTCATAGGCTAATTATCACAATTTCACACAAATGACTCAGATTGCTTTTGGACAGACACAGATCTAAATAGGCAACATGACGTAAGGTGGTCATTTTAGTTTGTGAGTTAAAGTGGACATGTTGTTGTTGAGGGTTTGCTCACCAGGGCTTCAGTGATTGAAACCAGGGACCAAAGCATGCGTAGAAATGCAGAGATATCATCTTATTTTATTTACATTACATTCTTCCTCGTCCTTGTCAAACCTGTTTAATTTGACCGGCAACCGTTTGGTTGGAGATCGGGGTGTCAGGAGTCTAGCAGCAGGCATCCGAGATCTGGTTTACTCTGCACTCACTCACTCCAGCACACTGGTTTAGTACTTCACACCCCAGATTTGTTTTCATTTTCAAACTGATTGTCGTGACATCACTTGAGGAAATGTATCAGACTTCCCACAGGAGAGATCCTGTCTTGGGAGAAAGGGTACTAAGAAGAACCAAAAAACACAGCTGTTTTCATTTTTTTCTGATTCTGTATTGAAATGTAAAAATAAGCACTTCAACCGTGTTAATATATTTATTAAAATCCCCATTAGACCTTTGCCTGAGCGTAATGATTGGTCGGCTGCGTGCCTGTTTACCAGTCTGCCCACACACGAATGGCCTGTCTCCAAAGTCTTCCACAAGCCGTTGTGAGTACCAACAATACCCACGTTTGTTGTTTGTGTCCCTATAATAATAATAATAATAATAATAATAATAATAATAATAATAATAATAATAATTTAGGGGAGTGGCTTTGGAGGGAGTCGTTCTTACTACATTGAACATGTTTATGAACTAGCGCTGCTAGCTGCTGTCATGGGAACTCTGGGCTCGGTCGATTGGTCTGATCAGTTTTAATATCTAACCTCTTGCTAGTTTGTCCAGATTACCAGCCGTGTCTTGAACCCATAGAAACAACGTTAACCCTTTTCCTGGTCATGGTGGATGTAAGTGAAGCACTGCGTTGGCCACCAGCAGCTGTCAATCAGCTTACTTAATGTGTCTAATAGGTCACAGCCCCATCTCTACCTCCACTCTCCACACTAGGACTCTCTGGGTGGGTTAGGGTTTCAGGTTAACTGCACACTGACTCTTACACGGTGATAAAGCAGAGAGGAAATAATTAACAAACGTGAATGTGAAGTCAGTGAAATGGTGGATAATAGAGTGTTGAGGAGTAAAAAAGTAGAACAAATGGCTCAGCAAGCGAAAAGGGGTCCAGGTGCTGCTGGGAAGAGAGAGGGTCACACTGGAGGCTGGGGCCTCTGCCTGCTGCTCCAGATCTGGCCTCGGGACTCCGATCAGGCTCTTTTGATGCCTTGAACACAACACAGGCAAACCACATTTAACGTCTGCAGTACACACACACACACACACACACACACACACACACACACACACACGCAGAGGAAGCAGAGAACGTGATGCTTGGACGTAGTTTGGATGGAGTGAGGCGTCGGTTCCTACGGTGCATTGGACCTCATGCGTATTCAGAGGTTGTGTCATCACCCGGTGTTGGTTCTTGTTGCTCGAGCCGTACTCTGTTCCTCCTCACTCGTTATTGACCAGTTGTTGAATCTTTATACTGTTTTGATAGCTATGCAATCTGGGTTGTCACACTTCCGAACATCTTCTCTGAGATGTTTACAATATTTGTCTTTGGACTCAGTGTTGATCTGGATGGTGGAATAAAGGTGATTTTAACCCCGAGCATGTTTTCTGTGTGTGATGAGTTCATGACGTTGGTCTTCTGAGGTTGCTTCGATACACCCGTCTAGGAAAGCTAGGCTATCAGTTTCACCACCTGTGTGAACTTGAAGGCTCCTGCCTTGATCCAGATCCCGGTGCCAATACCTGAACAATGGCTCGGTGCTGTTGGCTGGAACATGTTTGAGGCTTTTCCCTAAATGTGAAGCACACGCTGTTTTCTGCTGGTTGAAAACATTCTGACATTTAAAGTAGGTTGTGATGAAATACAGTTCAAGTAGAGAAGATTGTCACGCACCACTAGACACCATTAAAGCAGGGCGGAGGTGTGAAACTCTGCCATATTGTTACACAGTCATACATGTCTTCCTCATAGCCACTGGGTCTGCACACTTATCATATTATTATGGTATGGTTACAATCTGTTAGAATGAGAATGAACACTGTTGGCAATCCAGGATCACAGGGCAGTTGAAAAAGACTACGTCATCGTTAAGATAAATCAGTAAATAAATCATCATAAAATCAGTTTTGGGACCAATTTTAACATTTTAGTATTGCATTTTAGTATTGCATGGTTTTCCATTGATTGGGATCATTTAGGATGCTTATGTATATAATTGGATGCATCTGTCTCTAAGGAGCTCATTTCCTGGAAAGGACACAAAGTGGTTAATGTATGTCACAGGAAGCTGCTTGAGTCATTGATCGTGGTGGACGCCGACATCAGTTGCGTGCTGTCTATCACACATGCAGCCATAAGAATAACTTCTCCCTGCAAAGCCTTCAAATTAAACAATCTGAATGGGAGATGAAGTCAACCCTCTGAGGCTCCCTCTTCTCTCACTGTCTAACAGGCTTATCTCTTTTTCTCCCCGAGTTTCCCCTGGCTCACCAGCAGTTTCCCTTCATCTTTCAAAGTCCCTGTGTAACTGATATAGATTGATATGGAACCTCTTCTGCTGATGTAAATTAGCCTCAGTCAAGCAGCGGCTCTATTCATTAACTTAAGCCTGGGCAACTCTGGAACAAAGTGCCTCACTCCTCTAAAGCGCCGGCACACAATGCCTAATAAGTCTTTATGTGCTATTAGAAAGGCTTTGAAATGCAGGCTGAAAAGTCTGACACCCCTCCTCCTCTTCCCCTGTACACTGAGTGCTGATTGTCATTTATTGAAAGCTGTAATAGGAAACAGGGCTGTGCAAGCCTCTGTACGCCTTTAATAGCTCTTTGAAACATTAAAAGTGAGGAATTTATTAGGGTGCTTTTTCACTAATGAATCAGGTCTAGGCATCCCACGCTTACCTCTGTGCTAAAAGCCTTCCTAATTTACCCGAATAAATCTGTGTGTTGTGTGTGAGAGAGCGAGTGCCAGGTGTCAGTAGTACTGATGGACCAAACACACACAGTAACGTACACTACCTCTGGTACGATGCCGAGGCGCCTCGTATTAGCAAAAGCAGAACGGACACTCAAACTCAAATACAGACAGAAGCCGTAATTCACCCGCAACTGAAGCATGAATTGATGCACTCTCGCCGCTAACACGTTCAGAGAGATGACGCATCCCCACAGGAGCAGCCTGAGGGATTAAAGGACGCAGGGAGCGTCGCTCTTCAGCTGCTACAGGACAGCCTCGGTGGGCGTGGGCGGGTTGGAAGGTAGAAGTAATGAATGAGTCTTCCTTCCCAATTTGCCCTGTATATCTCTCGGCTGCTCGACACTTAATTATTGTGCTTACTGCACAAGTCTCTCAACAGAAATAGTGTTTTTGTGATTCACTAATACTATCCATTGCCTCAGCCGTACGTTTGGCTGTGTTGTTGCCGTCAACGACAACAGCACTTCCTGCAAAAAAAACTAAAAGAAGGACCGACTACGAGATTATGCCCTGTGAGCTACTGAACAGCTTTTGATGAGAAACACGTACAAGGAGTGTTGAGTTTCACTGAAAACAGAGAAGTAGAACCGGCTGCAGTTTCAGAGCGAGAACAAGTCCAGTCAGTTTTATTTATACATTTACTTCAAGTGGCTTTATAATCTGTCCCTCATATGACCCCTCTGACATTTGACCCTCAGTTAGAAAACAATATTCTGCATGTTACTCTAGATCAGGGGTCACCAACCTTTTTGAAACTGAGAGCTACTTCATGGGTACTGAGTCATACGAAGGGCTACCAGTTTGATACGCTCTTCTGAAATAACAAATTTGCTCAGTTTGCCTTTAGTTATACATTATTAATAATACTCATCTATGTGAAGACACTAATCACGTAAATGATTTCTCACAATAATTAGCAACAATGACAATAAGGAGGGAAACAGATATCACTATTCAGCACTTTAATCTCAGTAATTGTTACATTTTTCGATGATCACTTACATCACTACATTTCATAGGAAAAATGTCCCATTTTCACTAGCCACTGACAAACCCCATCCAGATAAAAACTAACAGCTGCGCTGTACTGCTGCTGTCCACGGACTCGTCGCACTGGATGCTAAACCAGCTGCACTCTGCCAGATCCCGGTCCAGCTGATCGGCCAAATTACCAGACATATCTGACACTCGTCTAGCCATCGTAGATGCACCCAGTTGGACGTCAGAGAGAGTGGAGATTAGATCGGTTCCATTTTTCTCGTCTTTAAGTACAGTGTTAGCAATTATCATCATTGCTTCTTTGAAAACTTCTCCGTCTGAAAATGCTTTCTTCTTCTTGATCAGAAAATGTGTAGCTCTAAACGAGGCTTCGGTTGCTTTTTGTGACTTTTTCGCCGGCCTCGTGAAAAAAGACTGTTGCTTACCCAAAGCTGCCTTTAGCTCACAGGCTTTTTCTGTCCGTAGTGCACTTCCCGGTGGGTAGTTAGCATGGTAGCTTTTGTGACATGTAGTGAAGTGTCTCTCCACATTGTGCCGCTTTGCCGTCGCCACAGTCGCCCCGCAAATGAGACACACGCAAGTTTCTTTCAGTCGTACCTACCATCTTCGTCGCGCCCGTGCCCGCTAGCTTACTCTCCACGAGCACTGGTTTTGTCTCGCGCAAAATACTTTTGAACTAGAGTAGGTCAGAGTTCACCTAAACTTATCTAAACTCATGTATAATAAACATATTTTTAAGATATTGTCATTTTTAAATATATATAAATGCATGTGTGATTTAAAAAGAATAGCAACAGAATAAAATTTAATTTCAGACGCAGCTCACAAGTGCTATTTTTAGAACAGGCCTGCGGGCGACTCATATGGTCGTTGGGGGCTACCTGTTGCCCGTGGGCACCGCGTTGGTGACCCCTGCTCTAGATTAACTAAATTACCCCAGTTTAGCCTTAATAATAATAATAATAATAATAATCTGAATTAGAAAAAAATGTATTTGCAGCATAATACATTATTTTTAATATCATCATATGATTCCTGAAAATGGAAAGAGCCGCTGTCGTAGAAGTTGTAGTAGCGCCTGCAGTGATATTGTACACACAACCAGAAGGCTATTCATGAGACCAACCATGTTGTAATAGGCCATTTGACAAAGCCCATCAAGTAGTGATATGCGGGTCAGGATTTATTAATGTCCGCCACACACCATGAGAGCCAATCAGCAACGCCCCACCTGCAGAAAGAGCGTTCATCAATCGGCCCCGACCCGCAAACCACCGTCTTCCAGCAGTTCCAGATGTCAGGACTGAGCTCCAGACTGAGAGATGCTGGGCTCTCAAAGCCCATGGGGCTCCTCTGAGCTGCTCCCACAATAGTGGGAAGATCTAGCTAAATCATTTAATTGTCCTTTATTGTTGAATATCAGCAAAACAAGTTTCCTTCAGGACAAGACATAACCTCATTCTCTCACTCTCACACACACACACCCCTGCCCCCAATTATAATGGATTAAGAGGCCCTTTTGTTCTTGTTAAAGTGACACCAGCGATTTTCCGACCAATGACAATTTGGTTGGACAAGAACATATTGACCAACTGACTAGACGGTTATTTGCTCAGATTATTCTGGGGGAAGACCGCCTGCATAACGGGCCTGCTATGAGCGGAGGGAAAGCTCTATATGTGAAAGCTGGTGCAGGAAGTGCTGACATAGTTGATGTTTAAGCCCGATGGTTCTTTTGTTTTAAGAACATATGGGGTGGGAATGTGGTGGAAACTCCTAGTTTAGCTTCCCATCTTCTCCTTCTTTTTGCCTACCTCATCCAGCAGGCACATTGTAAGCTGACATGTCCGTTCACGAGGGACAGACGCTCTCAGCTGATGGTAGCAGGTGAGCAGGCCTGCTTCTGTTGTCGCTGCAGTGTGTTCATCACAACCCTCACTCGGCTGGCTTTGATTCTCCGGGCTGTTGACAGCTTGCCCTCTCCTTTTCCTGTGCAGGAAGCAGCCAGTGTATGAGCACAGGCCTGCAAACATGAGGCAGAACTGAACAGCCCTCCATCCATAATTAATCCACTTTAATTGCATTTCCTAATCCCGTTTTGATGTGGTTCCCCCACAGCACACAACTGTGACTCTGTATGTTTGCTTAGACTTGCTAAGCAGGAGCTGCGAGTCTTCAAGGCTTCTTTGAAGGATTCAAGGGTTCACGACTTTTACAATCCTCTCTGATGGAGCTGCAGAAGAGTGGATCACCTTAAACATCTACCTATTGTCTGTCAGCCACTGGAGAAGGTGTGTGCATTCTGCTTCTTTTGGTCAACGATTAAATTCGTTTTTATATTACATGTCTGTTGAATATTTTAGCTAAAGTCTTATCACAAGAAAGACACTAATATAAAACAATATTTAGATTGTTTGCCATGGTTTTGTTGAGTGGTAAAATCTTCGTAGTGACCTTTATCAGGCAGCCTGAAAGTTTCATGTGAATCTTTTTTCAGGTTTTCCTCTGTGGAAACAGTAATACGATTGTTACACTAATTAAAATGCATTCATGTGAAGAAAATGGAACCAACTGAAACAAATCCTCAAGTGTGGGATGAAATGGCATTGCCCACAAATCTGCTAAAGTAAGCGTTTTAACGAGGACATTTCTATCTCTGCCTACATTCTTCACCAGAGCTTCTGCTTCAGGTCAAGTTCCAAATGTTTGAAACCCATTTAAATAAATCTTCTCAAAAAAACATTTAATAAACGCACTACTGGCCCCACAGCAGGCTGTGGGTCAATCAGCTGTTGCACCAGATTGTTTAGGATGCCTCAGAGTTGTCATTTCAACAATCTGTTGACCGCGCCTTTAACAAAAAAGATGTATATGAATGCACTATATTAAAAGTTGGCATCCACCTATCTTATTTACTTTGATAGCGATACCTGGTCTTTGGGTATCAGCTGGTACCAATCTGATAACATATCTGTATGCCTCACTGTGGAATAATTATTCAGTAAAATAATGATACTACCTGATCCAGTCAGTACCAGACCAATATCCTATCTTAATTATACGCTGTCCCTTTGCTTTTTATCTATAATAATCCCTAATATATAATAACCGGCTAATTAATAAGCATAATGAAAAGGGACTGTCTGAGCTCCTACCTTCATTGTTTCCCCATGTCTATGCCAGACTGGTTAATATTTTGAAAATGCAAAAACTATCTTTAATATATAGGTCCAGAACATTTGCTCGTTGGTAGAGCTTCTCACTAGTAACAGTTCATTTTTATAATCCTGAGAATAAATTGTTTTCTAATGAATGAAGAAGTTAATCAATCAATCGATGATGGATCAATATCAAAAGTAAATCATTGACACCTAATTACTTTTATTTTAAAGCTGATTTAAAATTAAATAGTAAAAGCCACAACTATATTGTATTTAACTGTCCCATTATATTTGAACGTTGCATTATTAACACTGGGTAGGAAGTGAAAGTGTCGCTGGCAAATTTAATTAGCCGCTGCTAATTAAGATGTTAATTATGCCGATTGACTGAAGCACAACACAATACTCTTGGTTGATATATAGTTTATTAGCTGCTGCAGGCTGTTGTGTCCTGTAGGCTCAACAAAGGAGTTTGTTCATTATTTTAATAGCTAAAATTATTATTTTTACAAGCTTTAAGGAATGAACGGCCGTTAAAAAAAAGAAAGATATTATTCTGAAGGCTATACAGTAACGTGGTGTGGAAAGTTCTGCAACCTCTACATGCACACACACATCTGATGAAGCGCCTGGAGACCACCAGATTGCAGCTTCATCACAGTAAACAGAAACTGATACGATTGGAGTATAGAATTTCAACATCTGCAATATAAACAAACACAATTTTACTCTCAACTATTTGAACTATAAACATTATAAGACAGGACATATAGTTGTGAGTGCTGTCCATTGGAACCAAGTCATCCATGATGGGAGTTCGTCACAGGAGGACTAGCAGCTAGCACCAGGCACGGCATGCTAGCTAGTTAGATAGTACGATAACAGCAGCTCAAGCTAATTTCATATACAGCTCTAGACTGTTGTTGACCAAGTAGAGCACAGATTGCAATAGTCTGAGAAGCACTAGAACCACTAGATGATCAAGGACACGTTTCCTTCTCTTATAAGTGTTTACTGTGAACAACGTGTTTATTCATACTGCAAATGTTGATGAAATTCTATACTCATATCACAGATGGGAGTCAGTTACTGTTTACCATGATGATGCTGCAACCTCGTGATTTATATCTATATATAACAAGGTATTACAAACAAACACACATGCAATAACGTTACAATAACATAGTAGTATTAATGTAACTAATTAGTGGTATGTGAGCTGCAGGGTGGGCTGTACTGCGTTTGTTGGAGGTTTCGGGGGTCCGATGCTCTCGGTGCCTCTTCAGCAGGTGCTTCTGGATGAAATGATGGATTACCTCCCTCTTTGCTATCTCCATCCCTCCTCCCAGCTCCCCCTCTCCCTTTTTTGAGCCGTCTCCCCCTCTTCCTCCTGCTGCTGACGCTCCGTCGGGAAATGAATGGGCCTCCTGTTTGCTGCATCTGCATCTCACTCTGTCAACCCCCCCGTGCATCTGGTGCGAAGGGTTGGTGGGCTTGTGTGTGCTCAGCGTGCACGTGGATCCATAGGATTGGCTCTGGGATTTATGGTGTGTGTGTAGGTACGTGTGTGTACGCACGTGTGTGTTTGGCCAGGTCATTTAGTACTCTGCATGCAGGCTTGGAGCAGGCTGATAAGCTGTTTGCAAAAACTGGCAATTAAAAGTTGATCAGGCTGTCAATTCAAATGGAATGAAATGGAACCAGAAAGTAATTAAAAGGATGGCATCAAAATGACAACAATTATATCTCTTAGCTTCCCATTACCGATTCACAGAGGAATTTAATTAGTTTAGGAGCTCATATAGTGACTCATACAGTAAACACACAATAACAGAAAATAGCAGCCACCACACAGATCCTGGTGGCTGCTCACACAGACTGGCCGTATCTGATTCACCATTAAACCTACAAACTGGGAGGCCAATGGATTTGGACAACACTGGTGTTTAGCTGTTGCTGTTGAATCATTAGTGCGATCTATGTGGGCCCAATTAGTGTGTTTAAAGTGGCTGGTGGATTGGTGGGATACTCCCAGTCCTCCCAGTTTGCCCATATGGCCGTAGGCTGTGTATCCGCCTGTGTTAATGAGCCTGTCAGCTTCCATCCCACTCGGCGTTGGCCCAAGATGGGCTGATGGGCTTCTTCTTATCTCCACAGTTTGTACTGCTTACACTTTATAGACAGCCTACAAATCTACTGACTCTGTCTGCTGTGAGTATTTGTTTCTACAGAAACACTCCATCTTCTCATATACAGCCACAGATCGCTCATGGCTCGGGTATCTTCATAGTCCAGAGACTGTTATGTAGCAAGTCCTGCTTGGAGCCAGCTGGGTTTCAGAGATTGGTTCTGCCCCAGACTCCAACAGCTGCTCTCATTAAAAACTTTATTTAACTCGGCTGCTGAAAGGTTGACCACAGATGTGTATGGTCCTATAATAGCCAGCTGGGCTCTGCAGAGCTTTCGCTCCGTGTTTTAAATGCAGCGGCCTCGCTATAAATGGGGGGATGCTTTCGGCTGAAGGCAGCCAGGAACATTCAGCTGCAATGATGTGGATTGATTTGCAATAAAGCAGCAAGTTGTTTGTCATAACCGGTCCTTGTCGTCGTGGCTTCTGGGGACAAGCTTCAGAGATCTGATAGTGAGAAAACACAAACCTGCTGGAGTCGTAAACTTGAGAGCTGTATCTGGAGAAAAGAGAACAATGAGCGTGTTGGCTCTGGATGTTTTCTTTGAATCGCTACTCGATAAAGTATTCTCATCTCCTGTCAACGTGGTGTCACTCATGACAACACAAACAACACCCTCAGGATCTGCCGTCAAGGTCAACTCCTTTCACACAGTCTCCACATAACATAAGGATCACAATTGTATTGCCATTTTCTTGATATAAATAAACCTTTAACGCATTTTAACCTCTTCAGGCCAATTCTGGTCATTATTGATATGTCGGATTAGATTGACTGATTATTGAAGTCTGAGGATGGCAGCTATATGTCTCCCTGAGCCGACAATGACGTCACTCTCCCTCTCTGTGTGTGTGTGTGTGTGTGTGTGTTATCAGAGCTGTGCATGCTTTCAGTGCACATGTTTGGTGCACGTGAGCGCGCCCCGCTACCACCGTTAGCTCTGTCAGAGCTGGGGTTTGTTCTGTTGGCGCTGTTAGCACCGTCAGCACTGTTAGCCACAAGCTGCAGGCGTGCCATGTCGAGAGGCAATGAGAGAATCACATGATCCCAATCTGGTATGCTGCAGATGTTTGTTAAAGGTTTGTTAAATGTTTGTTAAAGGTCAATCCAAAGACCAATTATTTGATATAATAGATGTGTGTTTCCAAACCAATTGTCAATTATTTGTTTAGCTTTTTGTCAGCAGTAACAAACTTTGGAGCACTACATTTTGGAAAACTACATTTTATCAAGGCTTGTGTGTTCGAGGTGCCCAGCTCGTCTGGGTTTATGCACCTCACAGAAACACAGCCTCTCTAGTTTCTGGCCTTTGTTTCCCATCTCTTTCTCCTTCACTGTCCTCTCTCTCGGCTGTCTGCGATCACATCAAGGCATGACGTTCTAAACATTGTGCTCATCAAATTGCTGTGGTCTGGGAACATGGCAACATTGCTGAAAAGAAAGGCCCAACAGGTTG
Organism: Cottus gobio; assembly: GCA_023566465.1. Classification (NCBI taxonomy): domain Eukaryota; kingdom Metazoa; phylum Chordata; class Actinopteri; order Perciformes; family Cottidae; genus Cottus; species Cottus gobio. The sequence goes on from CM042221.1 coordinate 2,272,680, forward strand.
AGAAACGCGAGCAATGGGACGATCAAACGGGTTGAAAGCAGTTTATCCACGTTATCCAAAGCACTTTACCTAGAGTGCTTATAACAACCCCACGTTGCAGGTACAGCACACCAGGTGAAGTACCAGCAGGAAGTGGCTCTGTAAACTGATGGGTGTTTACAACAGACAGTTTGGGAAATAATATGACCGCTTTTCTTCTAAATATGTTTTTCTAACTTCGTCTGATTGTCCGAAGCTTGTTTGATCCACCTCTCAGACTTCTTTGTGCCTCCCCCCATTCACAGTCTGACTCAGCGAATATAGACTGTGTCTACCGTTTGTCACTCGGCATTCTCCTCCCTTTCTCTGTCTGTAAGGGCACAGACCATTGGGATCAGTTTAAAGAAATCCAAACGAGCCAGAGCATTTTTCCTCTCATCCCACATAGAGCCATTTGCTTTAGCTGTGTGCTCCATTCTCCATTTTAAAACACATTCAGTGTTAATTCTACTGGATTCCTTTCATGGAAGGAAACTATAAATGTAGCAATTATTGTCACAATATACACAAATACAGAATGCTCATCCATTATTGCTTTTGCTGATTTGTATTGAGGTTGTATGTCCCAAGGTGTAGAAGGTTGTCTCTATAAACAGGTTAGCAATGAGTGCAGTGAGCTGATGATTAGCCAAAGTCCTTCCCTCATTAAAAGAGAATATGCTGCAAATAGTATTTGCATAATGTGATATTCACATGGCTTTTTGTTTGTTTTACAAAATAAAGTTTGAGATTCAAAATACATACAGATTAATTCCCAATATTTTGTATTTCTTGGTAGAAATCAGGAGCCCCATCTACCTGCACCACATAGTGTCCAGAGGCCCAAGAGGCTCCTATCAGTTCTACCACCAGATCCCTGGACATGTTGATGAGCTAGATGTGGGCTGAGCAGGGTTGGACCTATATGTGAACACCTGCATCACGCCCACTGCAGTACAGTAACTTCCTCCCCACAACACTGACATCACGCCCTCGAGACAAGTTCTGACAGGCACAGCTGGATCTCCAATTGGAGGATGTGTGTGCATACATTACCATAACAATGAAGCCAGAGCCGTTTTAAGGAGAGAATAAAAAAGCACTGAAGATTTCCAAAGATCATTAAATGATGGCAACTTTCTATTTACAACATGTATGCTTTACCTCAAGGTGAATACCAGGGCAGGCATACATTTACATGAATTAGCATGTTTAAGGAGTGTGGGGACACTGGCTTTTGGTTACAAACAGACAAAGTCGATAAATCAAAATGAGGGCCAGCCGCTCAAGTGATTGTTGTGCCTGTCTGGTCACAGGACTGAGTGTGCGGAAGCCTCGCAAAAATACGATGGAGCTCAGTGGTCCATAATTCAGAAATGAATATTTATAAGTAGGAGCTCAGTGGACTTGGCCTTGGGGGAAATAATTGGGTAGACTGGAGGAGACTGCAATCCCATCCGTGTTCAGAGAGAGTAGAAGAAGCCCTGCAGTCATTATGAGGAGAGTGCGCTTCAGTGACATCCATACTGTACCTTAACTTGTTCAGTTACAGAAGAAGTAAGGTTAGTGGTAGAGTGGATGTGGAGTTTGAGACATTTTGAGACCTTTAGGAGTTTTCAAAGTTTTGAGCTTGACTGTGGTCCCACTGCAAGCAGGTGATTTCTGGCCAGCTGTAGCGCCAAATACATCAGTTGAGTAAATGAGCCATCTATAACTAATTACATGGCATTAATCATACAAAATAAAAATAAAATCAGGACTCTGGATCAACTTTTTCCACTCTGAGCTTACATACAATGTTAAGAGGACCAGTCCAAGTTTAGCAGCACGTCTTAAACCAACAGTATTTGATTAGGAGGAGGACATGTATCACGTAACTATCCTCTCTTGGTAATCTCTTAGCTGTGGGACTCCTTTCTATGGAAGGGCTCATTCCGAGGCCTGAATCATAGACTGTAAATAAGAAGTGGAAGTGGACCCATTGATTTCTAGACTATGGTGTTGAAGCCTCGTGTTCTGAATTTTTGCCCGTTGCCGTCTTTGGTTTCTTTGCAACCATGACACACAAAGCTGGAGCGAAGTACAACCAAAGTACAACCAAAGTACAACCAGAAGCTGAACAAGATTTTTCTGTGAAAGCCCTAAAGTTCTAAGAATAAAACATGGACAACTCCCAGACTTTTCAATGTCCTGGGAGAGACCTGTCAATCACCTTGTAGCCCCGCCCTAAAGCATCCCCTGCTTTATGGTCTGTTTGACTATGAATGAGCATAATTTACTAAATGAACATCATGCTGTATTGAAGAAGACTTGAAACTAGAGATTGAGACATAAACTCATGTTTACAATGTTTACTGAGGGAATACATCAAGAGAGAAGTAGAGTCATTTATATAGACTTCTATACAACCAGAGGAGTCGCCCCCTGGTGGTCAGGAGAGAGAATGCAGCTTTAACACATGAAGCATAGACTTCTATACAACCAGAGGAGTCGCCCCCTGGTGGTCAGGAGAGAGAATGTAGCTTTAACACATGAAGCATAGACTTCTATACAACCAGAGCAGTCGCCCCCTGGTGGTCAGGAGAGAGAATGCAGCTTTAACACATGAAGCTTAGCCTTCTATACAACCAGAGGAGTCACCCCCTGGTGGTCAGGAGAGATAATTGAGCTTTAACACATGAAGCATAGACTTCTATACAACCAGAGGAGTCGCCCCCTGGTGGTCAGGAGAGAGAATGTAGCTTTAACACATGAAGCATAGACTTCTATACAACCAGAGCAGTCGCCCCCTGGTGGTCAGGAGAGAGAATGCAGCTTTAACACATGAATCACATACTTCTATACAACCAGAGGAGTCACCCCCTGGTGGTCAGGAGAGAGAATGCAGCTTTAACACATGAAGCATAGACTTCTATACAACCAGAGGAGTCATCCCCTGGTGGTCAGGAGAGATAATTGAGCTTTAACACATGAAGCATAGACTTCTATACAACCAGAGGAGTCGCCCCCTGGTGGTCAGGAGAGAGAATGCAGCTTTAACACATGAAGCATAGACTTCTATACAACCAGAGGAGTCGCCCCCTGGTTGTCAGGAGAGAGAATGCAGCTTTAAGACACTTCCACTACTGGCTTCACTTCTTGGAGATGAATACCTGTACAGGTCCCGTTGCTCTCAGCTAACACTAATGTGTAGTAATTAACATTTGTCAAGGTGGAAACATAGAAATTCAATGTAATGGCTGCAACTCAGAGCGCCGAAGATGAAAAACAATCTCAATTTACCAGTGGTAGAAGCACTGGTGTAATCATTTTTGTTTGAGCGGTTTGAATATTTTCTTTCAGATAATATTTGTACAGAACTGGAAAGCTTTGAATGACTGTAATCAACTTCTTGTCATGTTGCATTTGCCAGTGGAGCTGATGGCTAAGCAGGGGCATCAGAGGCCCACCTCCTGCACATGTAGAACCCTGGTGTTGACCATCAAGAGTCTCACTTGTCTTTCTGTAGGAATTAAGCTGCATTTCTGGCAGTGGGTATTGCTGGTAATCAGCAGTCAAAACAGCCAACCTCCTGCATTGTATACATCAGTGGGTGTTCCACGCTGCTCGTCAGCAGCCCTGCGGCCCCTCACAGCACCTTGCTGCAGCCACAGCCGCCCTGCTCTCCTTCCAGCTTAAGTGGACTCTAATAAAGTTGCTCTTTGATGCATTAATAACCTCTTTCCCCGACCGGGCTGTGGGGCCAGCTTCTGAACAGCACCCCGCGTATCCTCGGCTGACATGCGCTCTTTAATTATTTCTTTCTATGAGTGTTGGAGCGAAACGAGGGGAAGAGGAAAGTGATGACATACTTCTAATGAATCCTTGAATAAATAATACTGCTGTATAAGCTTAAGGCATCCGCAACCGGCTTCACTGGGAGAGAGGTGGAACGCGGAGAGAGGGCACACTGATGGAGAAGACATCAAAAATAGATATGGAGGTGGAGAACACACCCAGAACTATATGAAGGCAAATCACTGTCATAAAGAGAGAGCGCAAATGAGCTCCGAGCGCGCGCACAAATCAATCATACACGCGTGTAATTTACTTTGACGAGCGCTTTTACATCACTCCGCGAGCAAACCGCGAGCAAAGGTTCCTCTCTCGCGAGCAAAAGTTCCTCTCTCGCGAGTAAAAGTCCCTCTCGCGCATTTCTAACCTGCTCGCTCTCGAGTAGATTTTCTTTTTGACAGTAAGTGGGCGGAGCCAGTCACCATCGTATCTCTACATCTAATTGGTTACAATCCTAGTCTTTTGATTGGCTGGATATCACATCCAGGAAGAGACAGATGAACCCAGTCTACAGCACCCAGTAGAGACTGACCCTCTGTTATGTGGGTCTACAGACATGTGGGTGTCTGTAGACCCAGTGTACAGCACGTTATCTCCGTGTTCCAGGGCGTGTTACCACGAGGTGGGCTATGAGGAAGCTAATGTGTGTGTCCGTTACGTTGCCAGTACGTTATCTCACTGCCACAAGTCTACTGGAGCTTTCTGCCTGATCAAGTGTGACTGAATTAATAACACAATGCAAGAGAGAGGGAGTACACAACCGCTACAGTGGATACATATAGACAGTGGATCAGGGGCAGACTGGGGGAAAAAGTGGCCCGGGAGGTACTGTCAGACTGGCCCACTCAATACACGGTGCGTTATATAGATGTATCCTCTGTGTATAAGACTGGTAGTATAAGACTGGGTTCATCTGTCTCTTCCTGGATGTGATATCCAGCCAATCCAAAGACGAGGATTGTAACCAATTAGATGTAATTACAATGATACAATGGTCACTGGCTCCGCCCACTTACTGTCAAAAAGAAAATCTACTCGAGAGCGAGCAGGTTACAGAGACACGAGCGCAAATTGAAGCTTCGCGAGCGAGCAGGTTAGAAATGCGCGAGAGGGACTTTTACTCGCGAGAGACGAACTTTTGCTCGCGAGAGAGGAACTTTTGCTCGCGAGAGAGAAACTTTTGCTCGCGAGAGAGAAACTTTTGCTCGCGAGAGAGGAACTTTTGCTCGCGGTTTGCTCGCTGAGTGACGTAAAAGTGCTCGTCAAAGTAAATTACACGCGTGTATGATTGATTTGTGCGCGCGCGCGGAGCTCATTTGCGCTCTCTCTTTATGACAGTGATTTGCCTTCATAGAACTAGTGACCTCTAGTGTATGAGAAGCTTTCCGCGCCGCTAGCTGTCCACAGCGCAGAGCGTTTCAACTGTCACCTGCACGACGGAGGAGCCGCTGCCCCCGGTTGTATATTCTGTCCTGCTTGTGTTTGTGTACCACCGCCACACCGCTACAAAACACACAGCACAGAGCGGGTTGTGGTGCTCGTCGATGTCCCCGGTTGAGTCCAAAGGGGCTCTGATGGAACGCCAAAGGATTACACGTAGATGACAAATTCATTAACGAGATGAAGTCACATCCATATCCTCATTGAAGAAATTGATGGAAGCACGTATTGATTAATAGTTTATTTCGCCAACATCTCAGAAATATACGTTTTTTTGGGTTCCGCAAATCAGCTCCTCCTGTTACTATTGAACTGAAGTATTTTTGAAAGGCTTCACACAATCCTCTCCCTCCCTTTGTTGTGTTGAAACGGAGCGACTGACTGTTTGCGCTCATCTGTGCAAACAAACACTTTCTTTTGTGTGTGCAGTGTGCTTTAGAAGAGAGAAAATAATGGTGATAGAAATCACAAATACAATAATCTATCAGATTTTATGATACACTTTCCACTCTCACTGCAAACAATCAGTTTTGAAAATGTGATTATTCGAGGAACACTTGCAGTATGATCAGCAGCCGGATGCCTTTTCCAACAATGTTTCTCTGATTGCTGAGTGAACACATAGCAGACTGTCCTCCACACCAGAGGACCTGCAGACAGCACTGTCCTCTGATCAGTGAGCAGTACTTGTATTTATATATTTTATATTTCTGTTGAAATCCATAAATTCTGATTCAGAACGTGGAAACCTGAAGGAAAGAGCCATTATTGTGCTCCAAGCTGATGTTGCAGCGTTCCCCGGCCATGCCGAGAAGAGGATTTAATCATACCTGAATGAGGCGTTTGGACCGCGCCAATGATTCACCTGTGTGTGTGTGTGTGTGTGTGTGTGTGTGTGTGTGTGTGTGTGTGTGTGTGTGTGTGTGTGTGTGTGTGTTGGCGGGCTCCAGCTGTCCTTCACAGTGGCCATTGCTCTGCTTATCGGAGGCAGTGTGAGATTGAGGGTCATCAGCCACACTCTGTTGCCATAGTGAAGGCAGACGGAAGGCTGCTTGACTGACAGCTGATCCCACCACACACGTCTCTCCGCCATGCTTCCTGACACTCCTCTTCCCGTGTAGTCCCTTCAAACACGCCGCCGCCGACACAATCTGTAACCGGTTGCCTGGCTGCGTTCCCTGTCAGCAGTCGGCAGTCGAAGCCTCTGCAGTGAGTTCTGGCCGCCAGCGGGGGCAGCGTTTAAAACGGGTGACAAACCCCAAAGCTCCAAAGATGAGAGGGGCTGCGCAGTTAATTGAATATTAATCGTAAACATCATTTTGGCTTCCTTCAATTTTATTTTATTTTAAATTATTTTATTTGTGACATCTTATATAATCTATTTCACTGAAATACATGAAACAATGTGTTTTTTTCTCTGTAAATCGTCCATCACAAATGCAGCCGTTACATTACAGATAACACCTTTATCTGGACATGCTGTTCATTGCAGGTCTTTGTTCCATGAGTGTATTGCGGTAACTGGTCTTCATCCTTTCTTTGCTTTCACTTTGTTTGGCCAGATTGCCCAGCTGGTGTTCAAGGGGATGAAGAGTCTGAACCGGATCCAGTCGCTGGTCTTTGAGACGGCCTACAACACCAACGAAAACCTTCTCATCTGCGCCCCGACTGGCGCCGGCAAGACCAACATCGCCATGCTGACGGTCCTTCACGAGATCCACCAGCACCTGCAGCCAGGGGGCGTCATCAAGAAGGATGAATTCAAGGTCTGACGCCGACACACGTCCAAACATTACAATCTCGGGGTCCAGAATATGGGGTTGCTTTTGGCCTGTGTGGTGGATATGATGAGGTTTGAATCCACATCACTCGTTTGTAGGACGTCTTTACCCCGACTCACTGTCACGTGTTTGTCTGACTGTCAGTCGATTCTCGGTGTAATGTCTAAGAATGTCTGCAATAAGTGTTTAATATTCCCAGAGTTACTCCACCCCCGAGCCTCTCAACATGCCTCATGGAGATTAAGCATGCTCCTTGCTGGGACTCACACACCCCATGCAGAGACTCAGATCTGATCCGGGGAGCTTTGGATGCTGGGATTTCAGGCAGCGTTCAAGGAGAGCTGGGTGGACTTGATTATGTTCCTCCATGAGGCTTCGTGTTCTGCTGATTGGTGCAGCCTGTTTGTCATTTAACCTCTGAGCTGTCTCAGTAGCTGCTCTTGTATATTCATTCCTGTTTTTTTGGGGGACAAAATGATCCAAACTAATCGACCAAGTGTCACTTAACTGTGTGTGTGTGTGATCTCTGGTGTTCCTACACATGAGGTACTTGTGAGAGTCAGAGAACATCATCGTAGAGGCTTTCACCAGGAAGAGCTGCTCAGTCCTCATCCAGGACAGACTGCCCACTCTTCCATTTGACTCTTGGCTCCAGTTACACCAGCCGTCTAACGTATTGTACGTCGTGATCAAGTGAACAGGGAGCTGTGCACACAGGAAAATAATTCCATAACCAAGTGATGGGTTTCCTGGGGATGTTTGGCTTTAGGTGCTTTGTATTGCCATCAATACTTAACAATACTCCTTGATTGATACAAGGACACCAACCCTCAACGTGCCCTTCATTTCTCTCTCTTTTTCTCTTTCAAAGTGATCATGGCCTCCTGTTAACTGATGAGAAAGAGCGATTTATTGTGTTAGAGATCCTAACCGCTGGAAAACGACCAGCCTTCTCTTCCAGATGGAGGCTCATGTGGTGACTTTGTCATGCGCCGCTATGGGATGAATCATCACACAATAGTCACCTGTAGGGAGAGAAAAAGTTAGTTTTATCTTCAGCAAACGCTCAACAGATGAATAACAGTCATTGAATATGACGAATGCTGAATAAGCAGGATTTTATCGATGTCGCGTTTCTGGCCAATCAGGATGCTTCTGTTTCAAGACTGGTTCCCAGTACTCATCCCTAGTTCAGTAAATGGTATGACGACATGTTCTGTGTCTATGTGGACGATATTGTGCAGTCTGAGCCTTATAGGAACTTGTTGTCCACGCTGCTGTGTCCTTCCACAGTACGTCACCAGCTCCACCTCTCTCTCTGCGGATGTTTGACTAAAAACCATCAAAGGAAAGTTGTGTTGAATGCTTTTTATTCCTGAAGCTTCTAATCAATTTAAATGTTAAGTATATTTCCATAAATTAGCAAGTTAAAGTGAAGCAAATGCCATCCTTACAGTAGATCGTAGAACTATGTTCATCCTCGTCAGGATTGTGTGGGTGAGGATGGAGAGATGTTCAGCTGTCAAAGTGAATGCTGAACTGATTTAAACGTGTGCAGCTGTAATGTGTGTGTAATGTGTAAAGAAAAGGTACTCAAGTTCCCTCCTTCCTCCCTTTGGTTTCACTTCATGTTTGTCTGTTCTTCATCCACTTATTACACAGACAGTTTTCACTGGGAGTGTTGTTTATCCTGAATACTTGATCCTGAACAATAAAAGATGAACGTGGACAAAATTAAATACAGCAAGAATTGGTAAATATAATCTTAGATATATGCGCAAAAAGTCAGCTATTGGCAGGTTAGTCTAAAAATATTAGTACGCCTTCATAAAGCCATCGTGTCAAATCCTAACGCGCACTCGGATAAATAATTCAGACATCCAAGCGTGCTTTGTTCTCTTTCATGAAGGCTTACACACACACACACACACACACACACACACACATCCGCTCACACACACACATCCGCTCACACACAGCGCAGCACAGTTCCAGCTAGTGACGATATGACGATAGCCACTTTTCATACATCACTATTAAACTTTATCCATCCAAGTAGCTGGCATCATATTTCTCAATAAATTGCGATTTGTGCTGGTTGCCAGGGAACAAATGATCCCGCCTCTGTTTGTTCATTTATCACCACGGTGTCCTTCCAGTCCTGTTCTCCTGTATCCCCCCACCTCCATCCCCCAACCCCGTCTTCTACCATCCCTATCTGCTCTGTCCTCCAGTATTTATCTGTGTGTCCTTATCCTTGTAGATCATATACGTGGCTCCTATGAAGGCCTTGGCAGCTGAGATGACGAGGTACTTCGGTAAGCGGTTGGAGCCACTGGGCATCAGTGTTAAAGAACTCACTGGAGACATGCAGCTAACCAAAGGAGAGATCCTACGAACACAGGTACACACACACACACACACACACACACACACTGCCTGCTCCAGGTTCTCTAGCACCCCCAAGTGGATTTTGATTGTGACATTTATTGGAGCACTTCCATCAAGTATTCTCCAAAATGCATCCGTCACAATTCTGCCAATTACTTGTCACAAGTGTAATTCAAACAGATGTCTTATTTAATAGTTGTCAACTGCTGCAGGGCTGTGGATTTACAGTTGCAGTAGAGAAAGAATGATAAAAGGTCTTGCTATTAACAATCTGCTTCCTGTTCTGGCTTCATGAGTGAACGACAAGTCAAGGTCATTTATTTTGCCCAATTTCACAAATTCATACAATTTGCCTCGACTGGCTTTACCATCTGTACAGCATACAACACTGTCTGCACTTAGACCCTCAGGTTTTGATGAGGAAAAATGAACATACCATTTTAATGTGGAAAAATGTCTAAATGTCTGTAAGAGCCACCGGAGAGGAATCCCTCGCCCAATGATGGACAGACATGTGATCGTTGTTGAGTCGACAGAATAGACCAATGCTGTACAGTGTGGACAACCAGATGACAACAGTAGAGTTGGATTGTAAACGTACAAGAATGGTTTGGACCGTGCATGTAGTGTCTGCTGCACAGCTGGAGGACATCTTGTACACTTCACAAGTGAAACAAAAGGGTTTTGGATGAGTCAGTTTTAGATCACATATCAAACCGAGAAGCAGGAAAAAAGCAACACTGCTGAAGTAAGTTTAGGCTACACCTCCACTCCCTTTATGACCTTTCATTACACCCATCTCCCAAATGACTAACTCATGCAAGGCAGCTGAAAAAAGAAGTCCAAAGACGTTACACTGCCCTGCTGAAAAACCTGGAAGTATGAAATGAAGAAAACTGGTAGGATTGGAGGCTGATTTGCCTGAAAAGACTGAACGTGGAAATGCATTGAACAGGCAACCAAACAAAAAACAGGCAAACGACACAAGCAAAGTGTGTTGACATCTGAATGGATTCTGCAGCTGAGGCACACAACAGGGTCCCTCAATGAGCTCCTCTTAGTGTCAGGGCTTTTATTTAGAAAATCCAGCCTAGAGACAGCGATGAGGCAGTCATCAGATATCCCGCCTTTTGAATATGCTTGATTATGACGATAAGGATGCGAGTGAGCTGGCTAGAGCCTCCCTGTTTCTGGACAGCGAGACAGAACCACACTGTCTTGGATCCGGAAGTGAACCTAGCAGGAAGTACGACACCCACTTCCCTGTGTTTGGAGTCTGGTCGGATTGGCCGAGTGTGAATGATTTTAGTGTCCGGACTGGAGCGTCCCTGGAGAAGGAAGTATCACGTTAGTAGCACTGGAATGGCTCTTACTGATAGCACCTTGTAGTTTAACTTTATTGATGAAATTGTACCTTCTTAATTCTTGTTGTGATTCTTGTTTGTACTCATGGTGGAATCACTTATTGTAAGTCGCTTTGGATAAAAGCCTCATCTAAATGTAATGTAATGAGGAAGCGCAGCCTGACTCTGGGGCTACCAGGGTCTCGGAGGACATAACCGACCCCCTCATACGATGTGTACCTTCAATCATCTTCAGGTATCCAGCAAAATGATGTGGACTTGCACCAGCATCCATAACAACAACACTGGAGGACATGGTCACGTTGGCCAAGACTGGCCATGTGCACACCTTTATCACTGCAAAGTCATATTTGGATTTATTGGGCATTTGTGTTTGGTCCCCCAACAGGCACAGTGTCCTCCCTATGCATGTGTTCACAAAATGGGTAGATAGGTTGTACAGACGTAATGGTGACACTGTTTGACCTCAAACACATCTTCAGCCAGTCTGAACTGCACTTTCTGGTTACTTATCGGCAGACATACATCCTGACTCTGATCTATCGTTTTTTAAGCTACAATTGATTTGAGTCAGGCTACATATTAACTTGCTGGTTGCAGAATAGATCAATTATTTACTTGTCATTGAAAAACATGAAACCGGACTTAGGTTTCCTTTTGTCAAACCTGAATTAAGTTATTAGTCATTAGTCGGCACTCCCGTGAGCTCGGGAATCCTTTTCAACTCCTTCAGCCGGTACAGAAGTAAGCACACAGCAAAGCAGAAGCCAGCCTTATGAACGAAGTGTCACTGAGCCTGTGTGGTCGGACGTTCCTCATCTGGTCGGACGTTCCTCATCTGGTCGGACGTTCCTCATCTGGTCGGACGTTCCTCATCTGGTCGGACGTTCCTCATCTGGTCGGACGTTCCTCATCTGGTCGGACGTTCCTCATCTGGTCGGACGTTCCTCATCTGGTCGGACGTTCCACATCTGGTCGGACGTTCCACATCTGGTCGGACGTTCCACATCTGGTCGGACGTTGCACATCTGGTCGGACGTTGCACATCTGGTCGGACGTTCCTCATCTGGTCGGACGTTCCACATCTGGTCGGACGTTCCTCATCTGGTCGGACGTTCCACATCTGGTCGGACGTTGCACATCTGGTCGGACGTTGCACATCTGGTCGGACGTTCCTCATCTGGTCGGACGTTCCTCATCTGGTCGGACGTTCCTCATCTGGTCGGACGTTCCTCATCTGGTCGGACGTTCCACATCTGGTCGGACGTTGCACATCTGGTCGGACGTTCCTCATCTGGTCGGACGTTGCACATCTGGTCGGACGTTCCTCATCTGGTCGGACGTTCCTCATCTGGTCGGACGTTCCTCATCTGGTCGGACGTTCCTCATCTGGTCGGACGTTCCTCATCTGGTCGGACGTTGCACATCTGGTCGGACGTTCCTCATCTGGTCGGACGTTCCTCATCTGGTCGGACGTTCCTCATCTGGTCGGACGTTGCACATCTGGTCGGACGTTCCTCATCTGGTCGGACGTTCCTCATCTGGTCGGACGTTCCTCATCTGGTCGGACGTTCCTCATCTGGTCGGACGTTCCTCATCTGGTCGGACGTTCCTCATCTGGTTGGACGTTGCACTTTGTAAATGAACAAGTGCAGACGGCAGCGGCAGCATCTTGTGTTGGGAGCTGTGCTGTGTAGCTTTCAGCTTGTGCATGAATTCATTCTGCAGCTCCTCAATAAAGTTTAGTTCAACCAAATGCAAACCAAAGCCCCTCCACTGTGTGTTGCCATGTAACTGTAAATGGATAAGACGTAGTTGAGTAATCAGCTTCTAGTCCGCCCCCCTAACCCGCCTGACTCCCTTCACAGTCGTACATAGACCAGACTCGGTCCAGTCTTCATTTCACCTTGTCTTGTCCTACATTCTGTAGAATTGCAGATGTATTTATTTATCACTCAAGGTTTCATGTTCAAAGCAGCACTTTGGTCTACACTTAGTAGTAGTTACCATGGTTACAGTATAGTAAAGACAAAATCAAGTAGTGTGAGAGTCCATCGTGGGGATGCTTGTATCAGAATGAGAAAGAGGAAATGGGCAGAGGCTAGAGGAACAACTTGTGCTTTTGCATTTTTATTTATTTTTGCCATCAAAGGTTTAAAAGGTGTGTAGAAATTGGATCCTGCCTCCAAGGCTGCAGGACCCGGTTTCTACTCACGTCGCAGCACCTTTTGCAAATCACGCTGGCATTCAGTTATTTAGTTATTTTAAGTGGGTCACCACTCAAAATCAATGGAAATGAGCTTTTTGATTTCAACCTATTTTCTTCTCTTGTGTGCGTCCAAAGAAGAGAGGAACACACACAAAGAGACACGGCGTGCAGCACACAGTGGGTCTGCAGATGTGAGCTCATGAGGAAATGGACTGTTTAGGGTCCGCTATATTTGATGAAGCTTTGAGAGAGCTGTTGACCATAACTGTACATTATATTCAGGGCCTTGTGAAGAGGAGGCAAAGTGCAGCTTTGAATGAAGTGCAAGATGTCCGATCTTAAAGATACTAATCTAATACTAAACTACTAATTATAGGAATAATTTCTGTCATATTATACACATCCATTGACTGTGCTGTAACTCTGTTACGTTGATTCTGGTCACATGACATCTATTGCTTCTGTCCATCCGAGGAGAGGGATCCTCCTCTGTTGCTCTCCTGAAGGTTTCTTCCTTTTTTATTTCTTCCCTGTAAAAGGGTTTTCACTATTTTTTGGGGAGTTTTCCCTGATCCGATGTGAGGTTCCGGGACAGGGATGTCGTATGTGTACAGATTGTGAAGCCCTCAGAGGCAAATCTGTATTTGTGATTTTGGGCTATACAAAATAAACTGAATTGAACTGAAAGCATGTTTTAATGGATCGTGTCGGCTGAAATTAGTCAAGTTAACTTCAGATCCTTTCCCGACTCTTCTCTTCTGTTTTCTTCTAGTCTTCTCTACTAGTGTTGGAAATCTGTCCTCCCCAAGAACAGCAGCCAGACGATTTATCTGCATCAAGAGTATTCCAACATGTTAACAATGAGTCGGGCCGAGTGAGGGACTCTGAGTTCTCTCACCCGGATTGACAAACATTTACAAGTCTATCACTTTCTTTGTCATCAGCATAGAGCAGTGCATGTATGTACTATCACGTAGTGTGTGTGTGTGTGTGTGTGTGTGTGTGTGTGTGTCACAGCCTTGAGATGTCTTCTTCCTCAGAGCCTCAGCACTTTGTTGTTAACCTTTCACAATGTAGGTTATTTTGACCTGATCCCACACACACCTTCCTGTCGCCACACAGACTCACTAAAGCACCAAATGTGGATTATGAAAATAGTCCCAAACATATGCACTGTATCCTCCTGAGTAGTCATTGCAAAAAACTACAGTGGCCAGCTGTGTTTGGTAAAGGACTGTGCATAAAAATATATATATATATATATATATATGAGTTATATATATGTTTTGTGTGGGTCTGATTGATTCTTCGGTGGGAAACAGTGGGCTCACTGGGTTTTGATAAAAATACCAGCCTGACAGCTGAACTCCAGCAAACATCTTTAAATGAGAAATTAACCTATACAACTCAATTTAACTATTGTGTAAATTGTTGATTTTACACAGACCGTTATCCCACAGAAGATCTTCCATTATGTGGGCCAATACAGTTTCAAGAATATCCTTTAACAATGTGACCTTTTTGTTCAGGAGATAATTCAGTTGTTGAGTTCAATTTGCCAGTCGATGAGTTTTATTCCTGTGGAGTATGAAACGGGTTGGTCAGGTCATGGAGTACATCTCTTGTGTGGGTCGACAGACGTATATGGCTATTGCCTTTAGCCTAGCAGTGCCCTGCGTCTACAGGTGAGGCTGCCGGGCGGTGACTACATGTACAAGTCAAGTTCACCTGTCTGCTGGCCTTTAGAGTGAAGGGGGTCGGCCCTGAAGCCAGCAGTGCTGCTCAGGCTCATTAAAGTGGACCAGTATTCTATTTTAGTGACACGCCTCACCTCACAGAACAAAACGACACTAATAACAACCTAGCAGCCTTCCCAGGGAGTTTATTTCACTTTGTACAGGAGAAGGATGGATTAATTACAAGGAGGCCACAGAACGGGGATGAAAGCTGCGGGCTGAGCACATATTTCGAGGGAGCCGGGCTCCTCCAGCTCAGAGCTACATCCAGCCTGGAAGACTGAACTATCAGACTGAGAAGGTCGGGAAAACGTGCATATCTGGTAAATCCAAAGAGTTTGGATTTGAGAGATTGCACAGCTTAGAGCCAAAGTTTATAATCCTTGTGGGACTAGTGAATAGAGAAAAGGAAAGGTGTGTGTGTGTGTGTGTGTGTGTGTGTGTGTGTGTGTGTGTGTGTGTGTGTGTGTGTGTGTGTGTGTGTGTGCGTGTGCGTGTGCGCGTGCACATGGGGGGTGGCGGCAGGAGGTGGGGTTTATTTCTATGAAATGAGGCCAATTCCAGCTAATCTGAAGGTGTATTAAAGTTGCATTTCCATCAGGTCATGTGAAGAGATTTCACAAAGAGAATGATTAGTCAGATTCACTGCAGCTCTGCAGCAATTCTCTATCTCTCGTTCACTTAAACCTCTCCACTTTCTGTCTCTCTCATCCTTTCATTTTGCCTGTTAGTGTCAGTACATTTACACAAAGTGGTTGAGTGAAGGGGCTGTCCACATCTAACAGGCCGGAGTGATGCCACACACTGTAACCTTGGTTGTCTTCTGCCTCTCCTCAAGGTCCTCGCTGCTTCTTTCATCATGTCCTTTTGATGTGTCTGGGCTCTGGCCTCACCTCAGCCTCTTTTAAAGTGTATGAAGAAGAGAAGGATCCTGAAGCATCAGGAGCCGTGGCATTAACAGCTTATCTACTGTTAGGCCTTCTTCAGGGTCATTACGCAACACTTAAGACAAGCAGTCTCATGTACACAGGGACCAGCTACCGATGGGGGATGGCTTCAGTGCATGAGAGCGTTGTTTAGACCGATCAGATGTATGTTCAAGTGGCAGAGAGGAAGGGCTGTCTGATGATTGCTGTGGTTAAAACCATATCTAGTCCACAAATAGGAGAACTGTATCTATAAGGACTGGAGTGACTTCAGTTATTAGCAGTTATGTCAGCCTGGAGATTCAAGGACCCGACGGGAGGATTATGTTGGAAATGAATACAAATGCCATATGAACGTGGCCTTGCTGCTCTGCAGTCACCGTGTACACAGTATACACAATACAGTGTCGCAGGACCGCGTTCACCGTATAGTTACTTACAGGAAGTGAGCATGCAGCATGCTGCCATACAGCCTGTCTACAAATCCTTTTCTCCAACCGGTCTTGTGATTTATTGCTGTCCTGTGTTTTTATTTTCCTAAAAAGAAAAAGATAAAAAGTGCGACCATTAAGTTGTGTCATTTTACAGTAATTCCTTTAAATGTGCGCGTCAGCTGTGAAAAGTAATATTACCGGGAATACAACTCTGTTCTGTCATGAAAAAAGAAAACAATTAGAGCGTTGGTAAATATGACCAGTTTGTGGGAAATGTTGTCAGCAGTCAATGTCCAGGAGGTTGGAGGAGCATCTGAAACTATTTGGCAGTGAATTGAGTCTTTATGTTAATCTTACTGCTTCCCGCAATTGTGGGTTATGATGATTTTAGATCCTAAATGATTCAGATGTCTGTATGACCCGTACATGCAGCATTGCTGCACATACATATCTCCCCAAGTGCACAAACTACTTCAGTATCTCTACGCTAAGCAGGATTCTCAAACAAACTCCCCCAGACATCACCACCGTTTAGGCTCCACACACACGGAGCAGAGGAGAGACGGTACAGTGACGATAACGGCATCGGTACCGGTTACAAAAACAAAACGGGCCCGGTGGTGAACAACATGCTCACGTTTTTTAGCAGAGCTACCCGGAGAATATTCAGTGAAGTCTGATCCTCATTGTTTCATTTGGAGTGAGCGCTGCG
Source organism: Cottus gobio (assembly GCA_023566465.1). Lineage (NCBI taxonomy): Eukaryota > Metazoa > Chordata > Actinopteri > Perciformes > Cottidae > Cottus > Cottus gobio. The sequence goes on from CM042221.1 coordinate 2,289,525, forward strand.
CCGCTCTCACTTTAAAAGAATGGCCTTGTTTGTGGGCAGCCGGTGATTTGGTAACTTTGGAGGAAATGTGTGTGTGTGCCGTCACCAGTCCTAATTGAGTTTGAATAAAAACTCATCTCCTGGTGTACTGTTATGGAAGAAGCCCATAACAGGAGTGACATGTTTTCTTTTTAAATGAGCGCTGTGTGCTGGATCTCACGTGGGCCTGTGGAGAGTGCTGCATGTGGACCTGTAGGTGAGGGGATTGTAATGGAGCAGGCGTTCCTGTTTGAAACTGGTTTGAAACCAGTTTGTCTGTACGCTGCGCTTGTGGGCCGTCATCCTGCCTGGAACAAAAGAAGTGATATGATGGTGTTGTCATATCACACACCCCGCCTGTGAGGCTGTTTAGAGCTGCTAACAAACCCCATTCATTATTAGGTTTTGTAACAAGTATTCATATGAAGCGGGTAACACTCTTCTCTGTGTGGAGATCCTTTTACCTGGAGATCCATAGAGTGGTAGTGAATGTCAGGAAGAAGTAACTTCACATTTGTCATATTGATTGGAGACAAATGCTGTGTGGTGCGTTGTGCGAGGCAGATGGCCGCCCACCCAGAGCCTGGTTCTCCTCCAGGTTCTGCCTGCTGAAAGGGAGCGTGTCCTTGCTGCTGTCGCCGGGCGCTCGCTCATCCAGGCTGCGCTCAAAGACCTGCTGTGTAGGAAAAGATAACTCTTCTTATGATTTGTGATTTTTATGAATACAACTGTTTGAGTTATTTCTGCAAGTCGATTTACAACAGTGTTGATCTCATCCATGCTTATTATTTTTCTGTGACTTCTCTGGCTCTGGCGCAGGAAGGTAACGTCCAACTCCTGATCCCACCCACAAAGCTTTGATTGGCTCGGTTGTTTTTCTAAACATGGAATCACTGGACCCCGTTTTGAGTAAAGAAATCAGAGATATGTGCAGTGATTCAGAGACCTGGGGCCTGTTGCACAAAAGTAGAATTAAGACATCCGGGATAAATGACTCAGCTGAGCTCAATGAAGCCAAAACATGTGCGTCCAGGCTTAATTGGTTGCACAAAGACCAAGCCAGGATGAGCAGACACGGATTCATTAAGCCAGGTGAAACCAATCCTGGATAGGTGCGCGCTCACGGCTCACTCAAATAGTCACAGATTAACTGATTTACCATGGCAACTAGAGCCGCGTACTTTTCCCCGTCGGAAGCACAAATCCTCATGGAGGCATACGAGGAGGTAAAAGATATAATTAAGAAGAAAGGCAACACCGCCACAGTGATAAAGCAAAGAGAAAAAGCGTGGCAAAGTATTGCAGACCGCCTGAATGCGTAAGTAGTGCACAATTACACACTCACCGCTCCGCTGAAACATCACAATTACAATTCAAATATTTAATTCACATCTCCAAAAATGCAGTTGTACTGTAATTATGAAACGGTTAAATTTTTAATTGAAATGCACTGCAGATATGAGTGAAATTGTGTAAAGTAACTCCATCACACTGTATAAAGCTATGATAAATTATTATTAAAGCCTTACATTATTATTTAACGTTACTACGCTCAGTACGGTTTAATCTTAGCCGTTGTACTCTGCTTCTTATGTTGTCCACCGTTTTTTTGTGTTTCTCCTGCTTTCATTAATGTAAAGCTGCTTTGACAGAATGAAACAATTGTGAAAAGTGCTATATAAATAAAATTTAATTGAATAAATAGATGAGCTATAATAATAATCACTTTAATTTATATAGCGCCTTTCAAAGGACCCAAGGTCGGTTGCTCACTGCACTGCAAAAATGTCTTTCTTACTTAGTATTTTTGTCTTGTTTTCAGTTAAAAAAAAATATCTAAAAAAACGAATTTGGCCTCTTATGATGTTTGTGCGGTATACTGTGTGTAATACAAGGCTGCAGGGAGGCTACTGCATCCATTCATTTGTCTGTTCAGTTGATGTGTATGGATTTGTCCTGCATTTATTTTAGTGTGCAGACATGCAGGGTGTGTTATATACAGACCTTTGAATGTGTATGTATCATTTTGTATAATATGCTTGGATTCTGTGCTTTCCATCTTGTAGAGTCACTGTGACTTCAGTTTCGAAAGGAGCTGATGGTTTACCTGCTTTGTTTTGTCCTTATTCAATAAAGGAACATAATGTTACACATTGTGTTTTTATATTCATATGGAATGTGTATTTGTTTATATGACAGAGTACTAGGGCCACACTGAAGAAAAAGGATAAAGTCATAAATTTATGAGGCTGGTTCTTTCTGCAGAAAAGCTACATATTGTTTTTACAGTTTTGATACTTATGACAATGTGATACTTAATATTCTGGCACATCAGCATGTCTTTGTTTATGAAACCATACTGAAGTACAATTTCACGAAATGCCCCACATCTGTCATTTTAACAACTGTCCTCCTTTAAAACAACTGGTTACAATATTATGACTTGTCTTTTTTTCCCTCTGTGGCCCTAATATTCTATCATTTTATATATAGCCTTATAGTCTATGGGAAACTGTAAATTATCTAATGATAGCAACATCATCTAAAAATCATTTTTTATCCAAAATCATTGAAATTAATGATCACAAACGTTTAAATAATGACAGTGGGTCTAGTTATATGTGATAACAATGTATAGTGAGCAGTGAAATAACTATTGGTTTCCATTTGTGGTGACTGCTGACTGACATTAGGGATGAGATTAAATAGATCCTGGAATTTAGCCTGGTCTGGAGCAGGCTAGCTCCACAGAATAAATCTCCATGGTAATTTATACCATAACATATCCTCCTGCCCCCTATCCATCTTTAGTGCAACCGGATTACGGATCAATTGAGCCAGGATCACCAAGATATCCTGGCTTAATCCCTTATCCTAGTTTTGTGCAACAGGCCCCTGGAGCCGAGGTAGCAGAAAGCTGCAGTGATTGGTCAAATCCACAAGAACTCCTAGTTGATCCTTTTTTTTTTGTGGTTGTTTTTTTGCAGAAAGAAATGTGCAGATTTTAAAATACAGACAAGCTCTTACAAATTATGAAAAGCTGTGTATTCTTGCAATTCACTAGATCACTGATTATTGGACGGATGCGTCATGTTTGAAGAATATGTTTGAGTTGAAACTCAGCAGAAACAGCAGGCCGGAAGCTACGAATCCTAATAAATGGGTTCAGTTGAATCATGGGCACCTCTACCAGTGACTTCATATTCCTGTATTAAAAATGTATTATTTTATTTCCCCCACCAACCACTGAACAGAAGAAAAGAACAGTTGTTATTGTATTTACATGTTGTCTCAAATTTAGGTAATTGTGAGCCGTATTCTCAGGAGGACTGAACATAAGGACACACACACACACACACACACACACACACACACAATGCTGCATTGAGAAGGTTTTCATTACGGTTTTGCATTGACAAGCTGTTAGTTGTTCACATATCGCAATCTAGTAAATGTCTTTCTCTAACGTCCCCACTCCATCTTCCTCCCACCCACCGCTTCCTCCCACATCCTCCTCTCTACATGGCTGCGATAGTTACCATGGCAACAGAAAGGGTTTGGAGGGATGGTGCCATGTGGATGCCAGTGTGCGGGTGGGTGGCATCATGGGACTTCCAGGCCCTCTTCCTTCACTGTCCAGAGAGGAAATATCAGTTAATGACATCCAAGAAGGAGCTGCCTCACAGCCAGACGGCTTCCTGTAGCGGTGGACCGAGAGGCTGAGCGCGTCGTGTTCCTCCGTGAAGTGGAGGCGCACGCAGAGCATTGGAAATGGATGCCGGCGTGTTTCAGCCCATTTTGTCCTCGTAACACCAAGTTTAAACCAAAGAGAACTAAAGACGAAACGAAGTTTAGAGGCAAAACCGATTAAAGGCAACTGAAAGACGGCCATTACCTGAATGGCAGGCTGCATTGAGCACTTATTGTAAGGATGCACATGCTGAAAGAGAGCGCGACCCGCCAATGCCAGGCTCATCACTCCCACTACTCTCATTACAGCCACATAAAAAGGGAGATTTTGCCATCTATGGGAATGTTCACTGTCACCTTTATGTAACAAGACACCACTTAAATATGCAGAGTCCAGCAGGCGTGATGAGGGAAGAAAAGGGAATTGTGCTCTCAAATTACTAATGCATGCTTTTGAACCAAATATTGTGCACACAGATGAACAGAATCACAGGCAGTGTGTCCAAAGTTCAATCAAAGTGCATTGAAGTCCTTCATTTAAATGAGATGCATGGCCCTGACAGCTGGACCAGTGAAGTCAACATCACAACACCAGACACATCAGAGTATCCACGAGCTCTGAGGATGGACATGTGGTCCGAGCGTGAGCGTCCGCTCTCTTTTCCCTCGAGAGCCTGAAACTCATCGGCGTGTTGAGCACTTAATAAATATACTGAGCTCCGACTCGGCCGTAGACTATTGATGCACGGTGATGTTGTTCCTTCTGTCGAGAGCGACGTGTTTCCACTCATCTTCATTTAGTATGAGTAAAGTCCTGGCAGCTCATTAAAGTTCAGGCAGCAGCTTCTCCTGCCTTTAGTTTGACGTGGTAGAAAACCACTGTGCTTCTGTTTGACAGGAGGATCAATGAGTGATCATCGCTTTGCATGTTGGTGTAAAGGTGCACGAACACCTCGTCACGCCGCTCAGCCATGGATTCCACTGTTGACGGGTTCAAGGACAATTTGACTTCCAAGATTAGTTTACATTCGTTTACATTAGTTTACATTAGTTAACATTAGGAGGCTCCGACCGTTTGTCGAACCTCGGATTCAAGAAGAACAGTGCGGGTTTCGTCCTGGTCGTGGAACAGTGGACCAGCTCTTTACCCTTGCAAGGATACTGGAGGGGTCCTGGGAGTTTGCCCAACCAGTCTACATGTGCTTTGTGGACTTGGAGAAGGCTTTCGACCGGGTCCCTCGGGGCTTTTTGTGGGGGGTGCTGCGGGAGTATGGTGTGCCGGACCCGTTGCAACGGGCCATCCGGTCTCTGTACGCCTGCAGTAGGAGCTGTGTTCGTATCCTCGGCAGTAAGTCAGATACGTTCCCGGTGGGTGTTGGCCTCCGCCAGGGCTGCCCTTTATCACCGGTCCTGTTCGTGACTTTCATGGACAGGATATCTAGGCGCAGCCGTGGGGCGGAGAATGTCAGGTTCGGGGATCTCAGGATAGCCTCTCTGCTGTTTGCAGATGATGTGGTCCTGTTTGCCTCCTCGGACCATGACCTCCAGCATTCACTGGGGCGTTTTGCAGCCGAGTGTGAAGCGGCGGGGATGAGAGTCAGCACCACGAAATCTGAGGCCATGGTGCTCTGCCGGAAACCGGTGGATTGCTCCCTCCGGGTGGGGACAGAGTGCCTACCACAAGCGAAGGAGTTCAAGTATCTCGGGGTCTTGTTCACGAGTGAGGGTAAAATGGAGCGGGAGATCGACAGGCGTATCGGTGCGGCTGCAGCAGTAAAACAGGCGTTGCACCGGGCCGTCTTGGTGAAGAAGGAGCTGAGCCGAAAGGCAAAGCTCTCAATTTACTGGTCGGTCTACGTCCCAACCCTCACCTATGGTCACGAGCTTTGGATCGTGTCCGAAAGAACGAGGTCGCGGATACAAGCGGCCGAAATGAGTTTCCTCCGTAGAGTGGCCGGGCTCAGCCTTAGAGATAGGGTAAGGAGCTCGGACATCAGGAGGGAGCTTGAAGTCGAGCCGCTACTCCTTCGTGTCGAAAGGAGTCAGCTGAGGTGGTTCGGGCATCTAATTAGGATGCCTCCAGGACGCCTCCCTTTAGAGGTTTTCCAGGCACGTCCAACTGGTAGGAGGCCCCGGGGAAGACCCAGGACACGCTGGAGGGATTATATCTCCCAGCTGGCCTGGGAACGCCTCGGGATCCCCCAGAATGAGCTGGTAGATGTTGCGGGTGAGAGAGAAGTCTGGGTCAGCCTGCTTGACCTGCTGCCTCCGCGACCCGACCCCGGATAAGCGGTGGAAAATGGATGGATGGATGGATAGTTAACATTAGTTTACATTAGTTTACATTAGTTTACATTCGTTTACATTAGTTTACATTCGTTTACATTCGTTTACATTCGTTTACATTCGTTTACATTCGTTTACATTCGTTTACATTCGTTTACATTCGTTTACATTCGTTTACATTAGTTAACATTCGTTTACATTCGTTTAGTTTACATTAGTTTACAGTCAGCTGAGGTGGTTCGGGCATCTAATTAGGATGCCTCCAGGACACTTCCCTTTAGAGGTTTTCCAGGCACGTCCAACTGGTAGGAGGCCCCGGGGAAGACCCAGGACACACTGGAGGGATTATATCTCCCAGCTGGCCTGGGAACGCCTCGGGATCCCCCAGAATGAGCTGGTAGATGTTGCGGGTGAGAGAGAAGTCTGGGTCAGCCTGCTTGACCTGCTGCCTCCGCGACCCGACCCCGGATAAGCGGTGGAAAATGGATGGATGGATGGATAGTTAACATTAGTTTACATTAGTTTACATTAGTTTACATTAGTTTACATTAGTTTACATTAGTTTACATTCGTTTACATTCGTTTACATTCGTTTACATTAGTTAACATTCGTTTAGTTTACATTAGTTTACAGTCAGCTGAGGTGGTTCGGGCATCTAATTAGGATGCCTCCAGGACACTTCCCTTTAGAGGTTTTCCAGGCACGTCCAACTGGTAGGAGGCCCCGGGGAAGACCCAGGACACGCTGGAGGGATTATATCTCCCAGCTGGCCTGGGAACGCCTCGGGATCCCCCAGAATGAGCTGGTAGATGTTGCGGGTGAGAGAGAAGTCTGGGTCAGCCTGCTTGACCTGCTGCCTCCGCGACCCGACCCCGGATAAGCGGTGGAAAATGGATGGATGGATGGATGGAATAGTTTACATTCGTTTACATTCGTTTACATTAGTTTACATTCGTTAACATTCGTTAACATTCGTTTACATTCGTTTACATTAGTTTACATTCGTTTACATTCGTTTACATTAGTTTACATTTGTTTACATTCTTCTAGACATGAGGTCAACATCCAGCCACAGTAAGAACAATCAAAACAATGGCATCCCATACACAACATACTCCTCATAAAACACATTTGACCACATTGAGACAGAATGAAAAACAAAGTCAAATATGACTGTAGTATATTTAATAGGATCTTTAAAATGCCCCTTTACAGCTGCAGCAACACGTGACATTAATGTGTTATGGAATATCTCTCTCACGCAATTTTTCCATAGGAGTTTTTTATTGTTTACTAAAGTGTACAGGCTCAAAGGTTGCACATTTTATGCTTTTAAAAAATAGCCACCATCCCGATTTTGTAAAATTGTTCTTCCTTTTTATTGCAACATAACATTGCCAGGTTTCTACTATTAGTTTAGTGATGAATTACTGAAAAGAGCAGCTCTTACAGGACATTATGCTGGGCTTTTTTCTGAGCAGGTTTATGAACCCATTCTCTGATTAAATTGTCACCTTTTAAGAAACATCATCTCAAATGAATGGCGAAGATTCAGTGGGTTTAGATGATTGATTTCAGTCCTGCTGAGATCGACGGATAAATGGGCTAAATAACACCATCCAGCCAAACAATGGCACACTTTCTCTGCACCTCCTTGTGTGTATTTGTGAGGCAATTAGGAAGGCACTTTGGCCTGTTCTCCATTTGCCAGAGCCTCCATTTAGATTAACCAGTAGTTCCAATTAGGAGCGGACGCTTCCTTTTCTGAGTACGCCAGCCTCTAATGGCTGGATAGATTGATTTAAATGCAAACTAGAGAGGATTTAATGAACTGCTTTTACAGAAAGGGTTTAATTGGAATTTTGCACACACACAGACAGGTTGCCAAACAGTACACGGACCATTAATTATACATTGTCGTGTTTTTCTAGAATTATAAGCACTAAGCAGAGTGCGGATACGGTTTCTGTTGACATTTGATGCCGATGAGATGTGTTGATACTGTTGAATATAATTAGTCTAAGAGTAATGCCAAAGCACAAGAACATACAGTAGTATGCTGTTGACAGAATCAAACAGGACCGTTCCTGTGGATGCAGTGGATCACAGACTGACATTGACGTACATCTGGTAAACGCTGTAGAACTAATGGAGGCTAGCACACACGACGTGAGTGATGCTGCTCGCCAGTTATTATGCCGCGATGATTTAGGTGCTTCTATCTGCATTGTAATGAGCGGAGCTACGGGCAATTGGGCATTGATGAGCCTTGAGTCTGAGAGCATTCTGGAGGGATTGTGGTTGTGTTGCTCTGGGTTTTACACCGCGTGTCATCCAGCTCAGTCAGCAGGGAATAGTGGGGGGAATTTATCACGGCAATCATCTCGGAAATAATCTCTATATTTCTTGTGAAAAGAATTCAAAGACGTGTACGTAAACATCTGGCATTGCACGCTTTTGCTAGTGCCGATCTATTTTTTTAGAAGGGTATTCACAGAGTTTAATATTGGACCTCCACAATATTAAGTGAGACACAAGACACAGATAATTAAAAAGATCATTTGGTTCTGTTAAGTTCAAAAATCTTTGGGCGATTGTGCGAAGAGAAGTCCCGGATGCAGAAAGTTATAATAAAAATGGATTTAATAAAAAGATAATGAACAGCATTTCAAATTGAATCACACTAATAACTACACAACATATATAAATATATATCCCAAGACATCCAGTGAGTGTGTCCTCTCTATCTGCTCCCATCTTCAGGCTGAGTAACTGTTGGTGGGCTCCTGATGTTTTCAGGATTCATTCCACAATCACTCAATACATTCCATAATTCTAATTGATACTTTTGTGTCATTCACTTGATATTTGATAATCCATACAGAGTTATTTATTCGTATTGACCCTCCAACATAAACTCACTAGCTGTCACTAGGAGCACCATAAAACATACTTTTCTTACAGTTAGAAGACAGGTTTCCCACGTGTCTCGGAAAACCTGTTAAACAGTGGTCCAATTTTCCAGTCATTAAAAACACAAAAAGTCAAATGTCCTGGAAAACCTTGTGTTTTCCTGGAACAGGATCTCAACATGTTCCTACTTTTCTTCAGCTGAGAACGTCTAAGCAAACTATTGATCGGAGATCCTTAAAACGGATAACACTGCCAACTGAAAGAGCTCAGTTATGTTCAGCATGTTATGCTCTCCTTCCTCCTCTTCTCTCCTCTCTTTTTTTCAGCGTCTGTCTCTGAGAGGTTCATATAGGATAAGACCCGCCTTCTTGGCGTTCTGCAACCAAGTAATGGGACAAATGAAGACCGCGTGACCACCCAGGGTGCATTGGTGCCTTTTCTTTTAGTCACTCTCATCTTTCAAGCTCTGTTACAGTTTGAAAAGCTGAAAGATGTGAGCTGATCTAGTTCTGCATTCAAAACTAATCCAGGTGAACTGAGACAAGTTCATAAGGTGTTGCTTGTGTACTGGCGTCATAGTGATGCAGCCTGTGTAGTAGCCGTAACAGCAGAGTAGCGGCTGTGAGATTACTGATGGTGTGTGTTGATGCAGAGCTCACAAGCAGCCCTGAGAAGCCTGGACAGGCAGACCCACTGCCGGTCTGTGTCCCTGCACGGTGCACGGCTGGAAAGGCTTCATTACATTATTCCATTTATTTGTATTGTATTTATTATTTTCTAAATGACAAATTTGATGAAACAATAACTATGAGGTTGCTGACTCTGAGAAAGGTCACATCCATATTGAGGGATGGACTCAATTGAACTTCTTTATCAGGATGCTCATTGGTGGGTCATGTAATGTGGATGCAGAGCCAACAGAAACCTGTCCAGCAGCAAACCGTATCAAGGGTTATATATTGATGTGCGTAGTACACACCTGCTGATGTGGTTGTGACTTTACAACAAATAGCAAGCGTTGATTCACAGAAACACTTGCATATAAAAGCTTACTGTAACAGATGAATGGGGTTCTCTGTCTTTTCAACTAAAGTACTGCTTTGAGACGGTGAGAATAAAGGCCATAGCGTTCACAGAGGCACTGTAATGCAGGTCCACCTGGCACCACAACTCCATGGTAGCACTGTCAGTGTTGACATTAACATGGTTTGATCATGTGCTCCTCTTTTTTCTGCTATCTTTTCATTGCTGTTATTTTTTTATTGTTCTTTCATTTAATTGTAATAAACGTTGAACTTGTACTTGTATTGAACTGTTCGGACACCAGAACCCTGTTCCTCATGTCTCCATGTGTTTCCAGATGTTGGTGACGACTCCAGAGAAGTGGGATGTCGTGACCAGGAAGAGTGTTGGAGATGTGGCTCTCTCCCAGATTGTGCGTCTCCTAATCTTGGATGAAGTGCACCTCCTCCATGAAGACCGAGGACCAGTGCTGGAGAGCCTGGTGGCCCGGACCATCAGACAGGTCAGTCCTGGTCCCTCTGAGCGTCGCTGTGTGTTACTCCCTTCTGCTCCCTCTGTCTCCTCCTGAAATAGTTTGAATATGTGTGAAACTGTCAGTTTCAACTGCCAATATAGTTTTTGTAAGTTCATTACAGTTTTTTAAGCTGGCCATTAGAATAGCTATTTCTATAAAGAAGCGTACACTATTGTCGTGTACTTGCTGTAAGTGCAGTAATTACATTTTAGAAGCGTACTTCATTCAGAGGTTGCAGTGTTAAAACACCCCATTGTCTGTCTTTGATGTCACAATGGAAGGGGTTGTTTAGAGTAGAGAGGCAGCTCCAAAAATATGAATTCATACGAATCCAATAGGCCACAACCGTGTGTGCACATGTGACCAGAGGAGGAGGAGAGACGGTCTACATGTAGTGCCTCTAACAGTTGTGCTTGTGTGCACAACCGATAATTTGTTCATTATCCTTAAATCATTTCTCTTTGTGTATGGATTTAAAAAACAAACAGGACACGAGTGTTAATTGGTAAAGGTTGGACTGGTTGATTCAGATAAAGTGACTGAGCCGGCTGTGTGGACTCCTGCAGGACGTTGATCTCTCTGAGCGTTCCCTCAGCGCTCCATCACAGAGGGGGCCACCAGCCTGCAGACTATTAGCACTCAGGGCTGGGCATTGCTTGACTTTGTTTCATATAGGCCTACAAAAGACCTCGCTTTCTGCTCTCATACCAAAACAATATTTTTCCAAATTATTGGAAGTATTGATCCAAAACTTTGAGCCAAATAGAAGTAAGACAGTGATTAATAACAGGAGTGTCAGACTTTGAAACCCCCTGAGTATAAAATCCAATGCTCACTTTTGGTGCTTCATATTTTTGGGTACTCGGTACTACAGATACATACATCAGTACTCAGTGCATATTTAGGTTAAATACCTAACTCCTCTGGGCCCAATGTGCTGAACATGCTGCTTTTCTCCTTTCAGTATTTCTTCCTGCCAAGTTGCACTTTTTATTCACTCTGTGTGACAAACAACATTTGAAGCTCAATAAGCAGACAGACAGAGAGAGAGGCTCACAGACAGCCCTGCACTGCTCATCATCATCTCCCTATTGCATCTCCCCTTCCCACATTATCCACAAAACGTCCCCAGAGCTCTCTGTTAAACACCCGACTGAAGGGAAATGAGACACAAAGGGAGAGGTGTGTGTGTGTGTGTGTGTGTGTGTGTGTGTGTGTGTGTGTGTGTGTGTGTGTGTGTGTGTGTGTGTGTGTGTGTGTGTGTGTGTGTGTGTGTGTGTGTGTGTGTGTGTGTAAGAGGGAGCAATTAGTTCGACTATGGAGTTATTCGGTATGTTCAGGTGAATGCAGCTCGCTAGTTCAAGGAGTTGGTTGAATTGGTTCCGGGGATTATTTGTATTAGTTTTAAGTGTCAAATCCAAATAACGCCATCATAACATATCTTCACACTACCACCAGGTGGAAATATGTTGATGCTGTTAATGTCTTTGTTCTCAAGTACTGTACTTCAGTAAAAAGGTCAAGCATTTGTTCTTGGCTTGTGGCGAGGGTTCTCTCTACCGGGGGATGCATGGCTCCTGACAGACGGTACAGACACGGTTCTTGCGGGTTCGTAACAGGCTTTATTGCGCACGTCAGCACTTCTCTCATGCTCTCCGTTTCTCATGCACCAATCCACCCCTGTCTGCTCTCCCTGCCGGCTTAAATAGCCCCACTCTCACGCGCCCATTGGTTTCAGCCGCAGCCCGCTAACGAGCGGCGGCTGATCCCAATGAGCGCGTTTCTCTCTCTCCCCTGCCGCAGGTGCGCTAACCACGCCCCTGCCCCACATGGCTGTTTCCATTTCCACTCGTACTTCACTACATTTGAGAGGAATATTGTAATTTTTACTCCGCAACATTAATCTGATACGTTCATATGTTCACATCAAACTCACAATTCTCATGCAGTATCATTTGTGTTTATTGGTGAGACAATCTTGGTTGGCATCTACCTCCATGTAGATGGCAGCGGTTTATCAACCACTGCAGAATGAGCTATTGCTGCTTTGGGTCACAACCAAACCCTGTTGTGGTTCATAACCTCATCTGGAGGCGCTTTGTGAATCTAGCGAGCCGCACGTTGGCTGGTTCATGCAGCGCCATGAACTCCAGGTGAACAGATGCTTCTGTGATTTAAATGCAATAAATGCATTCAAAGGATGCAGCAATAACTACATAATGACATTGATTGGAAAAAAGTAGACTTCATGGTTTGTCAGGTCTGTTCACAAGACTACATTTAGTTGAAATGTCCTTAGTATACATAGAGGTTTTCTAGGTTCATAATCTCTGAAGAATCAGAGAGAAAATTTTTACGGTTGCTATTTTTATAGTAATTTAGTAAAAAAGAGTTTTACATTTCCCCGTATTATATAGTGTTTAATAATCACTGAGATCTTAATGCATGTTCATTCTTATTGTGGTAACTTTTACTGTTTCTAAAATAAATGTACTTTTATTTAGAAGTTTCTGTGTTGGAGGTGCATCTTTCTTTAGACACTGGCCATATATGAGTTTAGTTCTCACTGGTTACCTGACATCTCTTATAGGGTTTTAAAAACGCATCGGACTCTTAAGTCAGTTAGTATTACCAAGTTGTTCCAATGCGAGCGTCTAGTTCACCAGTGAAGTAACACCAGCACGCCCTGCCAAACGACACATCGTAAACGGCATGAGTCCTGCCCCCTCGGCACCATGCTGCTGCAGGAAGACATAATCAGTGCACTGTCTGTGAAGCTGATTTCCCCCGATGATGACTGACAGGTGTCTGTTCAGGAACCAGCCAGGGCATTTAGATATTAGAGTGATTATGTGAATTTTGACGGGGAAATAGAGAGAATGAGCCTCAGCGTGCCACATCTCCCTCTGATGAGCTGCGGTTATATTCCCGTCTGTCGTTGGATTGGAGAAGGAGTAAGAGATGCAAAGGGACCGCTGACTCATCCAGGCACCGTGCTCTGTGAATTACATTTCGACCCTGAAAATGTCTCTATAAATGTCCACAATGTCTGTCCCTGGCACTGAGTGATGTGACTCATTCTGTACCCGGTTCATGAAAGCCTTCAGATGTGTTGTGTTATTTAGGGGATGTGTGTCTCTGTGGGATTAAGGCTCCAATTCTGTTTATTCAATAACACATCCATGTGCACACTTTTTGAGTCAGATATAATCAGAGGAGGACTCGTAACGCAGCAACAAAAGGAATTCTACGGATGTCAGTCACATTGGCAGCTATCCATAGCGTCATCATCATCATCCTCATAATCTAATAAATAATGATTTGATTTAGTTATCTTGAATAGTTTATAACCAGTTTTAATATAAAGGATGAAAGGAAATAACCTGGCAACTAAAATGATGAAAGAATGTAAAACACTAGTAGGAGACACAATTAAAAGCATACTGTTGTCATACAGCATGCATAGCTATATAATTCAAAAAATAAATGTGTAGATATCCAACACAAATTAATTTGGATATAATCCACCTAATTATGAACCAGGAAACATAAAGAGCAGGTGGGTCAGAGACTGTTGTTTGTGCCCCATGTGACTACCACACAAATAATTTCTCCAACAAACTTAGTATTTCACGATCTTTTCCACGGTTTAAAGCTAACTGAGTAGTTGTGTTGTCTAAAGCTAACTGAGTAGTTGTGTTGTCTAAAGCTAAGTGAGTAGTTGTGTTGTCTAAAGCTAACTGAGTAGTTGTGTTGTCTAAAGCTAACTGAGTAGTTGTGTTGTCTACATTACATTACATTACATTTCATTTAGCTGACGCTTTTATCCAAAGCGACTTACATGCTATACAGTAGACCGTAGACACAGCAACGGTGAGCAATTAGGGGTTAAGTGTCTTGCTCAAGGACACAACGACACAGACTGCCGGAGCCGGGGATCGAACCACCGACCTTCTGATTGAAAGACCGACTTGCTAACCACTGAGCCACAGTCGCCTAAAGCTAAAGCAGTTGTCTAAAGCTAACTGAGTAGTTGTGTTGTCTAAAGCTAACTGAGTAGTTGTGTTGTCTAAAGCTAACTGAGTAGTTTAGTTGTCTAAAGCTAACTGAGTAGTTTAGTTGTCTAAAGCTAACTGAGTTGTTGTGTTGTCTAAAGCTAACTGAGTAGTTGTGTTGTCTAAAGCTAACTGAGTAGTTGTGTTGTCTAAAGCTAACTGAGTAGTTGTGTTGTCTAAAGCTAACTGAGTAGTTGTGTTGTCTAAAGCTAACTGAGTAGTTGTGTTGTCTAAAGCTAACTGAGTAGTTGTGTTGTCTAAAGCTAACTGAGTAGTTGTGTTGTCTAAAGCTAACTGAGTAGTTTAGTTGTCTAAAGCTAACTGAGTAGTTGTGTTATCTAAAGCTAACTGAGTAGTTGTGTTGTCTAAAGCTAACTGAGTAGTTGTGTTGTCTAAAGCTAAGTGAGTAGTTGTGTTGTCTAAAGCTAACTGAGTAGTTTAGTTGTCTAAAGCTAACTGAGTAGTTTAGTTTGACTGGCGATTGGCTTATTATAGGTAGGTGTATGGACTACAGGTGTGTAAAAATAAATGTGGATTGCAGTGTGATGACCCACCCAAGTGCTCACCTTTCTGAGAAATGTTGAAAATACATGGACACCAGTCGTAAGCTAAAGGACTCAGACCAGAGTGAGGAAGGCAGCGTGAAACAGAGGGATGAGCTTCTGTGCTGTGCAGCGACGAAGACCTCTCGGCGGGGTTAACCGCAAGGTAATTGAAAACTGGTCCGTACATGTGACCGCTGTTTACTCGGTTCACTGCCCACTTATCTGCAGGTTTAGCTGATATTACTGAAGAATGGCTGACTGGGCTCTTTGTACACCTTAACACCTTTAGAGGTTGTGCTGGGGTGCACAAGTCTGTCTGTTTGCCAGCAGGCTGCACATGCTCCCAGTGCTTAGAACACAGCTGTGATACTGGACTTTACCATTAGCATGCCAGTAAACACTGAGGCTTCACAGCAAGTGCAGCTCTAGTGCAGCTAGAGGCGGAATCAGACAGGGCCCAATTTGGTGCCCTCGGATAAATTTCAGCTTTTGCCGTTTGCATCGCAGCAAAGTCCTCCACCTGTCATTGTGTTCTTACATTCACACAGAAACTCACACTTAAAATAAAAACTTTACATCACAAAATGGTTATTCCCTAACCACCTGAATATCCATCTTCCCAATATGAATTTGAGGTAGGTTTGACTTACAATTATTACAATTACATTTCATTTAGTTGACGCTTTTATCCAAGTGACTTCCATGATATACAGGACTGACACTTACTATGCTCAAGCTATTTATTAGCTATTAGAGTGATGCATAAGGGAACCCAGAAAAATGATCATATTGATTGGATGGATGACGCTCCAAGCATTTACCTATCCCGCTATGCCTGGGACCGGCTCTGGGTGTACCGGTACAGTAAGTCTGTGGTTGAATAGTGGAAGCTTCCTAAATGCAGCTTGTGCTCTTTTGCGAGGCAGCCGTGATTTCCCAACTGAAGTGTCTCCGAACTGATGGCACAATATGGCTGGACTAGTCTCTCTAGGCCAATATCTCCATAACTAGGTCCTGCAATAGACTCATCTGGGTGATGCCATCATAAACAGTGCAGCGCTGTTACTGTTCCCAGGGACCCAACATCAGTCTGACAAGTGGCCACACAGCTTTCATTCCACTCTTCATCCAGTGTCACTGTCACTTACTGGGACACCACGCAGCACCTGCAGGTGCTAAATCTAATTGACAGACTCAAAAACACTGGATCCTACGTTTCCCATGATGCAACTTAACAGCATTCTTTGTCGAAGTCTCTCTGGTTTTCAAGCTGAAAACCAGCCGATGAGTGATGGCATCTAACACACTGCAGAGGTAGAAGAAGTAGCAAAAGCTTGCAAATATTGATATCCTCTACACTGCTTGACTAATATTGAAAAATATATACATTTTCAAAGTTTTATCCTTTTCATTCCCAAATGTCTGTTGGACATTTTACTGAATACTGGGCACTAACAGTCAGTGAAATGCATCCTCTAGATCAGTGGTTCTCAACCTTTTTTCAGTGATGTACCCCCTAACCAGCACAAAGCATTTTTGGTTAAAAAAAAGATGTCATACACAGCACTGTGCCACCAGCGTCTGATTTAATATAGAATATATACAATTCAGTTTATTAACTTACATTTATATTGTATTGAATATTTATTAAATAACTATTTTTTTAAGGATTATTTTAATGGAAGCTAATTTTAAATATATTTTTACAAATCTCCAGTACCCTCTGGGGTGTCCGCACCCCCATTTGAGGAATGTGGAGACCAGAGCCTTCAACCAAGAATGGACAGACTGTTATATGTTCATAACCAGTGTGTCTCCTGTGAAGCACCACTACGAGACTTTTGAGCAAACGCACCCACTCACATCCGACATAAAGGCACAGAAAATTAAACCGTAGAGCCCAATATGATCAGAATCCTGACACATTAATTTACTGACCAACAAAGATGTAAGAGCTTGTAATAACCAAGGATCCACTACATGCACACAAATGTATCTTATTAGACGATGAGAAAAATATTATATTGTGTCTTTTTGTGATTCACTTCACACCTGAATTAACTGAATTCAAAGATGCAGGTCAAAGATAGCGGTAATTTATTTGTACTTTATTTTAAAATCCACATTTAATATATATATTTGATGTATTTTATTTTTACTTGAAACGAAAGATTATTTATTTATTATTAGATTATGTATTATTTATAATGTATCCAGTTGTA
Organism: Cottus gobio; assembly: GCA_023566465.1. Lineage (NCBI taxonomy): Eukaryota > Metazoa > Chordata > Actinopteri > Perciformes > Cottidae > Cottus > Cottus gobio. The sequence goes on from CM042221.1 coordinate 2,306,792, forward strand.
TTAACGTCTGTTTGTGGTCAACAACTGTTAAGATACTTCATTGTATGGATTAAATCATAGCTCAACATAGTTATGTTTGTGATGACCTTTGCCTGAGGAAATTCTCTCGAACTGGACCCTTCGTGAATTTGAATTGAAGACCTCTGCTCTAGACAACAACGGATTATGTAATCTATATGATTTAGTTTTTCTATAAAAATATAAAATCTTTTATGTGTGGAATTGTTGATGTTGGAAAGAGCAGTGCTGCATGTGTGAAAGTAATGATGGAAAACATAAGTAATAGACAAATGGTCAACTGATAATAATAATAATCTGAGATGAGACAGTGTGTAGAATACAGGCCGTCGTCGCAGCAAAAAGTAATATGATTTTGCCGTTTGAGGTACAGATTAGAAACTACATGTTCTGGGGAATATGTCTTGGTTGCTGGGAGCAGAATGTCATTGCCTACAAAGTTGTAAACAGCAGCTGAAGGAGAACGAGCTGTGGGAAGAGGTGAATGAGCTCCAAGGGGAGGGAGGAGCGACAGACGGCAAAATGGAGGGAGAGCAGAGAGGCAAAGAAAGAAAGACAAGGAAAAGAGGAAGGCGGACAGAAGGATGAAAAAGAAAATAGTAGATGGAAAGAAAGAAAGAGGAGTGAGATTGAAGAAGAAAAATGGCATTAAAAATGCATTACTCAGGCATTAATTCAATAATTGTATATTCACATGTTATTATTCAATAATAATAATGATGAAGACATGAATCTCTAAAAAGCCCATTTTCCTTTTGTGGAAATGGGTTCAGTTGTTTCCTAAAAACATCTGGCCACTGTAGTTTTTAGCAAACATTACTCTAACGGGGCGATATAGTAAGTCTGTTGCAGACTATTTTTAGTGCCCGATCAATCTGATGTCTCATTTATAACGTATTCATAACGTATTCATAACGCTGCGTATGCGTGCCACTTTTGCAAAAGTGGTGATCAATGAAAAAAACAAAAAACTTAGCAGGGAATGTGTGCAGCTGTACAGAAACTCTGACCCGTGCGGTTGCACATTACAGAGATGCAGATAGTGAGGTGGTGATGCTTCTCACACATTTCATTTCAATAACAATAGTAATATCAAACGTCGTAAACATTCAAACCACAAGTGTTATTGGTGCTTGTGCTTGTATTGAGCCATAACTATACCATTAGCACGTTTTCCATTATAAAATATAAAAAAATCAAAGACTGCGTTGTATTTCATCAGGACTGCCTCACCATCACATTCCCCACCAGACACGGCTGATCGATATGATAATTAACGGATGAAATGATGATCATCGGTGGTGTAGTCTCAGGGTGAACAGGGCTGTCTGTAGGCTCACGGCTCTCTGCAGACACCGTGGTTTACTCACTCTCGTCTCCACCACCTGCACAGAAAGACTGCGTGGAAATGCAACAAACACTCCTCTCCACATCCCCATTAACGGGCTGAAACACAATGCGGGCCAAGTTCACCATCCTTCAACTTGAATAAATCAATACATTGTGTTTACCTTTCAAACTTCCATTTCCACATGATGGTCCATGGTGGTGGATTCCTCTGATTGTCGTGATCATTTTTGGAAGCAATCAGTATGATTGCTCATAATGCGTAGTTCACCATGGAGAACCTTTGATCAGCAGGCTCATTTATATGCATCAATATTCATGAGGCGCTTTGCATTCACCATTTATGGCTGAATGTGGGCGTACAGAGGGCCGGATGGGAGGCTGAGCGGCGTGTGCACATTTCCAGGTGGACTGTGGTTCATAACAGGAACGCCGCCAGCAGGTGTGTCAACACACAGTTTTAGATGTCTCAGTTTGTCTTTGTCACACGAACACTTTTAGTATGGATCCCACACACCGTCTCATCAATAGGACCCCTGGTGAGTATTTGGGGCTGTCAGAATACACTAGAGTCAGAATAAAGTACAGTGTGTGTGTTTATAATGAAGGAACATGTCAGCTAGTGCAGCAGTGAGGCTTCCTGGTGTGTTTTGAAAAAAGAGCTCTTTGCCACAGAGGGAGACAGTCCATCAGGGTTTGGGCCACAGACTGTAGTGTTAGTAGTCGTGGTGACATCACCCGTTGGTTGGTTGGCTGCTGTTTAGACCATATATATAGTGACCATAAATGGAGTGACGTAGAGACGCCGTGTGCGGTGCTGGTTGATGTAGAGACCCGTCAATCACAAGGTAGCTCCGCCCTAAAACATACCCTGCTACATGGAGCATAATGTACTACATGAACATCATTCTGCATTGAAGAAGACTTGAAACTATGAAGCATAGACTTCTAAACAACCAGAGGAGTCGCCCCCTGGTGGTCAGGAGAGAGAATGCAGCTTTAACACATGAAGCATAGACTTCTATACAACCAGAGGAGTCGTCCCCTGGTGGTCAGGAGAGAGAATGCAGCTTTAACACATGAAGCATAGACTTCTATACAACCAGAGGAGTCGCCCCCTGGTGGACATTAGAGAGAATGCAGCTTTTAGGACATGAAGCGTCTGCTTCCCTGTTCAGAATCTGAGGTTTCCTTCTGCCTTGGACACACTCGTATCCATGTTAGTGCATCCTTATTGGTGTACTGTGTGCACATAGTACTGGTGGATGAGAGGATGAATATAGAATATTATTAGCCATATACTTTGAGTACTACCAGCATTCTGAACGTGTTTGCTCAGACTGTGCAAGCCTGTATGGGGAAAAGGGAGCACTATATTGGAACAGATTAGCAATACAGAATATAGTAACCTGAACCTAACATTTCTGTTGCAGAGGCTACAGAGGATTATGTCACTCTACTTGAGTACAACATGTGGGATTATTGTTTCTGCCAGTAATTGTATCTAAATGGGACTGGCACAGAAAGCAGTGTGTTTCTGTTTGTCTTTGTGTGAGAATTTGTAAACAGCTCATAGTCCACCCTCCAACCCAAGATGTTGGGTGCCAGCGGCGCCCAGCCACCCCTCCCCCACCCCATTCATCTTGCACCGTCTCATTATTGCCACACCTGACAGACTGCTATAATTGATTGTGCTGAAGGAATTACTCCGACTGCCTCTGATGCGCAAGGTGCTTAAGTTCACGTCTTCACACACATTAATATGGAAATCCCTGTAAACTAAATGATATTTGTCCCCCTTTTTATGCAAATGTTTTAGAACCGAGCCAGTTATCACTTTGATGTTTTACTTGGAAGAGCTTTGGTTTGAGCCACATTTTCTTGGCCGGATGTTCTGCTACCAATTATGCTCTCCATTCAAGATAAAGTCCCTTCTAACCTTTATTACAAAGGCCTTTAATGTGGCTCTGTTGTGGGCTTCTTTTCCGTGGTTTGGTATTTAAGGAGCCTTTGTGCTCTACCTCTAAGCTTACATAAGGTATGCCTTTTATAGTAATATATTTTTAATGCTCACAAAATGACTATTATGCACTTTAATAGGGTTGTTAGAAACTGTTACATAGCCAGATGCAGATATTTCAGGGGGCGGAAACACATTATCTGTTGTGTTCTCCGCTCACTGGAGTTCAGGACTAATCGTATGTGCATGTAATCAACGGATTAAACGGCTCAAAGTGAAAACCAACATCCTCTGCGGGTCCTCTTCTAGCTTGTTGTTTGGGTTCTTGGAAACTCTGGTCTCGTCATGCTGGTTTTCAGCTTTTAGTTTCCTGTTTTCAGTTATAAGAAACGCTCTGATGTGTCACACAAGCCAATGACCTCTGCCTTCTTTGCCATGGCTTTATTAAGTGTGTATGTGTGGTAGTTGTGCTGCCGTTCATGCAACTTTGGGATACAGGATCTTATCTTATATTTGTAATATTAAGAGATTATAATGACAGATGCACTAACGTCTAACCAGCATTTTGATGTTTTAGTTTTTTTTTTACAATGTCCGATTTTTCTTTCTAATGTGATGTACTGTACAACAATGGATCATATTGTATTATACTCATTACGTATTTTAAATGTTTTATTCTTAAATTCTTAAGTGGCACAAAATGGAAATGATCAGGCCCGTTGACTTCTGCGTATGTACTTTCAAACACCTTTTTTCCTATTATACATGTGTAGTCTCAGAGCAGCAGTCCCTTGGAGCTGAGGATAACCTCAGGTTTATTCTCTCAGATGCTCTCAGACTGATGAAGCTCCTCCAGAGCCACAGCAGACATCATACTGCTGTTTTTACTGTCTGAGTACTCCTCGTAACTAGAAAACAACTTTCTCCTTTAAGTGTAAAATTATGGGAGAACCCCTTCAAGTTGAGCTTAAACAGTGTGAGGCCACCCGTGATGGGGTTTCTCTGATATAATAAATGATACCGTTCTTTACTAATACCAATGGGAAATTGTATTATTTCAGCAGCCAAGCAAAGCCACAGAGGACTTTACAGGTCACCACAGTGTCTAATTGTAATATTGTGCTGTATTAATTAAGTTACTTTTAGCTCATTAACCATTCTCCTTGAGGTAATTGGAAATTCAGCAGTTAATCTCAATGGCCGTATGTTTTTATACAATGTTATGATTATCACAGACTTAGTAGAAACATGGATTCTTCATCTCTTTTACAAAGAGGCGGTTCAGCTCCTAGTTGCATAAACGGCCGGGCAGAAGAAACTGCAGCTGGTTTGACTCCCTGTAGGTGAGCATGGGGGACATCTGCAGTACGCCATGCTGGTGTGGATGTGCAGTGCAGGCTGGCAGGGGTTGGTTAGGTCTTATCTTGATGGGATGGTTTGACAGGTACTGCATCACATTAAAGGCCTTACCAATCTTCCCTGTCACATCCAGCAGGAGGCTCAGATAGCCCCCTCCCCCCTAGGTTTCCCTCCTTCACCCACATTGATACACAGCATATTGGATTTTCTTCAGGTCTCAAAGACAAAGTAAAGGCATGTACTATATGAGTAAGACCATTTACTTTGTCTTGTAAGTCAAAGACATAGACCACAAAGCCTTCCACTTTCTACAGTGGGCTTTTGTTTCACTCCTAGAAAGATGTACTGCAGCCTCACACACATACGGTAACGTCGAAAATATTGACCAGGACCTACATGCAAATATGTATGGCCAAAAAGCCCTCCCCTTTACTGGAAGGCTTTTCATTTGAAACTTTGGGATCTTAACAGAAAAACAGCAAGGTGTTTGGAACTAATTAGTTAATAAAGTTCCAGTGTGAATATATATATATATATATATATATATATATATATATGTGTGTATTGGTAGTTGTCATACAATAATGTGATACCATACCATAATGCCCTCTTGCCCAGGGTCAACGCGTTGAGGGTCCAGAGAGGTCTTTGATAAATATGCTCTCCCCGAAACGCTCTACCTCAATAAAGTCTTACGATCAGTAGGGCCATCAGCAGCTGGTGATTGTCTCTTCACTTACGGAAAATGTGATCATCAATTGCTGCATCCCTGGTACGCATGTGCTAATCGGGATAATAATTCCCATGATCTTGTGTGTTAATGATGCTCTATAATGATCAATGTCAGTGGAAGTATTTCACCAGGTGTCACTTAAATCTCTCTTAGATTATCTCTGCTCAATACCTCTTTAACTTTCTTGACCGGCACGTGACTTGGTCAGGGTTCATTGTGACTGAGACTCTGTTGTCTGATGGCTAGGTGGAGTCCACCCAGAGTATGATCAGGATCCTGGGACTGTCAGCCACCCTGCCCAACTACCTGGATGTGGCCGCCTTCCTGCACGTCAACCCCTACATCGGGCTCTTTTTCTTTGACAGTCGCTTTAGACCGGTGCCCCTTGGACAAACCTTTGTTGGCATCAAATCCACGAACAAGGTAAACAGACAAAGATAATGTGGATGTATTTACAAACCTATTCTCTCAGAAAAATGAAGAGCTGGTGTTCTACCCAGAATGTGTCACTTCTGAAGAACCCATTTTCTGACCATGAAGAACCATTTTCATCTAAAGAACTGATTTACTAAGGAAGAGTTATTTAAGGATTGTTGAAAGACTGGGTCCTCTCAGCCACACCCCAGAAACATGTGACTGTGAACCTTGTTGTGGGTTGCTCTGCACCACATCAGTCTTGCTGAACGTGGTTCTAATGTCCCTGAGAACCGTGGGTTCCTCTTAGCGCTCAGGATACAAATAATCTTGTTTTAACTCCCAGAGAGGACGGGAACCATTACACCATAGAAGGGTTCTCATAGGGGCCTCTGGGAGGAACCCTTCACAGATGGTTCCAGGTAGAACCCTCTGATAGGATTTCAGGTAGAACGTTTATTAAAGGTTCTATTGGGAACCAAAAGAGGCGCTCCTTTACATGTCTGCTTCTCACTATTGCTGTTAGCGTCATTATTTATATGCCCCAATGTTAAGAGTAAACCACCATTGCTCCATCAAAAGGAAGTGTCTGTGTTATTCATAGCAGAGGGTTATAGAGTATTAAAGTAGGACTGCTCATGCACACTATGTCGGTTACAACTGCGTGTGCCTGCATTTCATTAGTGACTTTTGAGTTAAAACGTTGCCTCTAATCAGTTAAGATGAATTGCCTTGTGTGACTTTGTGTGCTGTTCAGATCCAGCAGCTTCACGACATGGAGGAGGTGTGTTACAACAAGGTTCTGGAGCAGGTTAAAGCCGGGCATCAGGTAAGAGCTCTTCTGCATGTTGGACCTCACTGAAAGAATACTGATGAATATTAAGAGGCTTTTATTAATAGTAAAGCTACTGATTTCTAGATGACAACTGGTAACTGACTCAATAATATACAGTTAGGTCCATAAATATTTGGACATTGACACATTTTTCATTATTTTGGCTCTGTACACCACAACAATGGAGTTGTAATGAAGAAATCAAGATGTGCTTTAAGTGCAGACTTTCAGCTTTAATTTGAGGGTATTTACATCCAAATCAGGTGAACGGTGTAGGAATTACAACAAATTCAAATGTGGCCACCCTCTTTTTAAGGGACCAAAAGTAATTGGACAATTGGCTGATCAGCTGTTTCAAGGTCAGGTGTGTGTAATTCCCTCGATATTTCATTTACAAGGAGTAGATAAAAGGGTCTTGGGTTCATTTCAGGTGTGGTATTTGTGTTTAGAATCTGTTGCGGTCAACTTTCAATATGAAGTCCAAAGAGCTGTCACTATCAGTGAAGCAAGCCATCATTAGGCTGAAAAATCAAAACAAAACCATCAGAGAGATAGCAGACACATTAGGTGTGGCCAAATCAACTGTTTGGTACATTCTTAAGAAGAAAGAACGCACTGGTGAGCTCAGTAACACCAAAAGACCTGGAAGACCACAGAAGACAACTGTGGTGGATGACAGAAGACTCATTTCCCTGGTGAAGAAAAACCCCTTCACAACAGTTGGCCAGATCAAGAACACTCTCCAGGAGGTAGGTGTATCTGTGTCAAAGTCGAAAATCAAGTGAAGACTTCACCAGAGTAAATACAGAGGGTTCACCACAAGATGTAAACCATTGGTGAGCCTCAAAAACAGGAAGACCAGATTAGAGTTTGCCAAAAAACATCTAAAAGAGCCTGTACAGTTCTGGAAGAACATCCTATGGACAGATGAGACGAAGATAAACTTGTACCAGAATGATGGGAAGAGAAGAGTATGGAGAAGGAAAGGAACTGCTCATGATCCAAAGCATACCACCTCATCAGTGAAGCATGGTGGAGGTAGTGTTATGGCGTGGGCATGTATGGCTGCCAATGGAACTGGTTCCCTCGTATTTATTGATGATGTGACTGCTGACAAAAGTATCAAGATGAATTCGGAAGTGTTTCGGGCAATATTATCTGCTCATATTCAGCCAAATGCTTCAGAACTCATTGGACGGCGCTTCACAGTGCAGATGGACAATGACCCGAAGCATACTGCGAAAGCAACCAAGGAGTTTTTTAAGGCAAAGAAGTGGAATGTTCTGCAATGGCCAAGTCAATCACCTGACCTGAATCCAATTGAGCATGCATTTCACTTGCTGAAGACAAAACTGAAGGGAAAATGCCCCAAGAACCAGCAGGAACTGAAGACGGTTGCAGTAGAGGCCTGGCAGAGCATCACCAGGGACGAAACCCAGCGTCTGGTGATGTCTATGGAATCCAGACTTCAGGCTGTCATTGACTGCAAAGGATTTTCAACAAAGTATTAAAAGTGACAATTAGATTTATGATTATATTAATTTGTCCAATTACTTTTGGTCCCTTAAAAAGAGGGTGGCCACATTTGAATTTGTTGTAATTCCTACACCGTTCACCTGATTTGGATGTAAATACCCTCAAATTAAAGCTGAAAGTCTGCACTTAAAGCACATCTTGATTTTTTTCATTTCAACTCCATTGTTGTGGTGTACAGAGCCAAAATAATGAAAAATGTGTCAATGTCCAAATATTTATGGACCTCACTGTATATATTATGTCGACTACAATCATGTCCACTGAACAGTTCCCCTTTCCTTCAAAAAGAGTTTATCTTCCTGATTCAGTCTTATCATTGGAATGTATTTTCCTAGGCAATCAAGGTTCTGCAACCTCGTCTTAATAAAGAGACCGGGTTGAATTCCCTTCATACCTCGTTATGATTATACTGAGACGTCACTGTGGGATGTCTGGACTGGACCAGCTTAAAGAGGCACGCAGTGATACTGGTGTGGCTCCAGGATGCAGCCCCTCTTCATCCAACTGGTTCCCTTGAAAATATTTCTTTGAACTTTTTCATGAATAGGACCTCCTGCAGTAAATATTTTTTTGTGAACCGTTTGGAATGAACACCTGCTATCTAAAGTGTCTGCAGTCCTTATCTCTCCCAGTGTTACACTCCCCCTCCCTCCCCCATATCCCAACCACCACCCCCCACTCATTCTGCTTCCACTCCACAGCCTCAGTAGGCCTACTGGGAGGATGAGAGTTGTGAATTCAGACTTTAGCGTTTAGCTCCCATCTGCTGCAGGAGTTGAACTCCCTATTGAGCACGGGTGTTATCCTGTCTGCATCATTTTATTGCAAGTGTTCGCACACGCACACACACACACACACACACACACGCACACACACACACACACACATTTTCTTACTTTTTCGCTTCTCTCTTGTCAATTTCCTCCCTCAGAGACACAGTCTTGCTGAAGAACTTGTAAACTAACTTCATTCTGCTGCACCACTGACATCCTTTCCTCCCCGGTTGAAACTAAACAATAGTCCAGTCCAGCTTGTAGGTTGAGGCCACTGAGGCCGCTCAGCTGAGGAGTCCGCGTCTTTCCTGATTATTAAATTGTCAAGAAGTGGCTGTGACATATATTAATTTCATCTGGGAGGATCTGATGGATGAAATTTCCTCTATGATTTTCCTAGCACCCTCCTGGTGGGAAGCCTGCTGCCAGAGAGGTTTAATAAGCCGAGAAGCCGGCGGTTACTGCCGACAATGCTTCCACACAGCTCACTGGTGCTGATAAAACAACTTCAATAAATAACATTTGCTGCAGTGGTCTCTTTGGCCCCGCTGTGTTTGGAGCACACACACACACACACACACACAGCTGGTTGCTGCATGTAGTCATGGAATATTGTTTAGTCTAATAATAGATTTTCATAATACAAAATACATAAGAGCAATATCCACAGGGTCTTTGATGGCTACGTACGGGTAATTGTTGGGGTATTTTTCATAATTTCACTTATCAGTGTACACAATGGATTCTTGTGTTGACCCTTTCTGTGTTTTCAATATTTTCTAGCAGCACTACAGTATATGGCTGGATGGTATATGTAAGGTCAATATGCTAATCCCCGGTCAAATCATGAACTGTATAGTCAGTGGTGAAGTTGGTCGCCCTCTTTTATTTTATTTATTTTACCATTATTTAACCAGGCAGATCATTGGGAAGATCCCGTCACCCATAATCAATACACTGTAATTCTTTATGAGAGTACTATAGAAGCTGAAAACATCCACACCTGAATTCATTAACCCAACCAACCGTCCGTCTTTTTGTTCATCTGAAATAACACTGAACAGATTCTGTGAAGAAGACAGATTCTGTGAAGAAGACCCTGAGGAGGGCCAGACTTTGTGGAATGGCCGTGGGGGAATAATCAACCAAAATACCATAATAACTAACTTATAGTAATTTGGATGAGAGGGCACTTCAACATTTCTAAAATCTCTCTGGCACACTCTGTGCTAGTGGGCCATTGGTAAAGCTACCGCCTGTTTACTCCTGGTCTACAATGGGAATTCCTGGATATTAAATATTAATCTGCAATTTCCTTTAGTGCTCCCAGTAGTAGTGAGTAGTTAAGTCAATGATGGAGTACTGTCCTAACCCAGATGCAAAAGCCTCCTCAGGATGTAACAGAAGGCTCCTTCTGGAAGAGCATCAGACGTTTGGGAAACTCAAACTCTTAAACACAAACTCCCTGGCTCAGTAAGTCTCGCTCTGCTGGGGTCCAGCTGCAGAGCTCACAGTGTGTAGAGTAACATACATGATAGGTTTATTTTAGGGATGCATAGATACCGATACCGGTATCGGTATCGGGGCCGATACTGCGTTAAAATACTCGTACTCGTATCGGTTTCAATTGCCGATACCAAGAACCGATACCACTCAACAGTATTTCGCTACAACAAACTGGTCGCGCTTTGTGGAGAAAAAGATTTGTTGTCCTACCTGACTTCAACGTCTAGGGCAGGGGTCGGCAACCCGTGATCCAGAGCCGCATACGGCTCTTTCGTCGCTCTCTTGCGGCTCTTGCAGCAAGGTGTGTAGAGTAATGCTGCGTTCACACCGAACGCGACGGAAAATTACTGCTGTCCTGCCGGTTTGAATCAAACAGCTGCTGATCCACCTGAAGTAGCGCTGGCAGCGGCCTCATTCAGACGCTGTTGTGCGGCTACGGATGATATTATTGTAGCCGAGTGTCTGTTGTGTGTCTATATTTGTAATTCTAATAAAATGAAAACACGCTGCAGGGTAACTTGAACCACTTTTTTATCTCCTTCACACACGTATATCCCACAATTCCACTCTTTTCCTTTCCGTTTCTCCCTCCACAATAAAAGCACCGGAAACATAACTTGGAACACAGCTTCCTATATAATTGCTCGATCCCTAATATTATCGCTTACATTATGAACCCGGACACGGGGCGTTTTATGGTCCGACATTAGAGGGACTTCCACAAGAAGTTTAAAGCTTGGGATAGCCTTCTGTTAATTTTGTACTATAGGCTTGACATAATCTGCAGAGGATAAAATAAAATCTGCCTCCAAATTAATTGCACTTTCATGGAGACCAAATCTAAGAAGTATCGGTATCGGTACTCGGTATCGGCAAGTACACAAATAAAAATACTCGTACTCGTATCGGTTTGTAAAAAGTGGTATCGTTGCATCCCTAGTTTATTTATACCTCAGTTAAAGAGCTCACAGTGTGTAGAGTAACATACATGATAGGTTTATTTATACCTCAGACTGCTTCAGCTTCACATCAGCTTCAGTTCAAATTCAGTATGTTTTTGCAGGACTGCAGACTTTTCCTCATCACTGTAGGTTTACAGCCATCAGAGTCTGTTTCTATGTTCATATAGGCACCTGACTATTGTTTTAAGATGCCTTTAAAATAAATGGAAATCAGTTAAAACCGTAAACCTATTCAAAAATGAATCTGGGACTGGGGAATTTATTGATATCAATGTTGTGATAAGAAAAGTAGATATTGTCGTAATTTAATATGCCATCAGTATTGTCTCTTCCTGCTTTTAAAAGCTTCACGTCATAGACTGATCAAGCTGTTCTATTATTTGCATTTACCCACGTAGTTATTGTATCCAAATGATTATTAATAAAAAATGTAATTGTGTAAATATTTAGTGAAAGAGCCTATAGTCAACCCTACAATATTATCCCAAATTCAATATGAACATATGTGGTCAAACATTTTGTAATATATGCCATCGTCCCGCCCTTGCAGCATCCAAAGAAAACCCCTTGGTAAAAGTAAATCAGTGAAGAACCATAACCAAATCTGGTGTTCCCAGAGAACACTCATGAGCATGAAACCACGTTGTCAAAACGAGAACATATCTTTTGGAACAATGCTGTTCTTCCCTCCGCTGACAGGGACCGCTGAGGCTGTCCGAGGCTTTAGTGGAACGCCGTCTCACTACGACTTCATGTTGGCTTTTACTTCTCTGTTCTGGTCTAGAAATCCCAGTTCCCAAACAAAGGGAGGAGCTAGACCATCTACATGGTTCCATTACATTTCATTTAGCTGGTAACAATTGGAGAGAGTCTGGGGAGTTGCACATGTTCTCCAGTTCCTTTAGACCCCATTGACTCAGCACCAGATTAAACTGCTGCAGCAGCTGAACGTCTCCGTGGAATTGTGTTGCGTTGATGTTGGAAACCTTGTCAACAAAAACATTTGGTGGTGCTGCTTTTAGCCTTTATGCTCCAAAACCTAGGAACAGCCTTCTTGAGGGGCGGAGAGTAGCTGAAAATATTCATATTTTTTAACCGAAACAAAACAATAAACACATATTCATTCCAGCGTTTATCTACTGTTTTGTAATAGTTTTCTATTGTCATTGCTAATTATTACGTCACCATTGTATACAGTGTATTGTGTGGTTTTAGTATTTTGACACATTTTATTTCATATTTTATTTAAGTTTTTGACTTGTTTATGATGCATTTAATCAGTGTTGTATTTCATGCAATAATGTTCCTCAATTTCATTTGGTGTACACTTGTCTCTTCATCATTTGTAAAGCTCTTTGGGTTGCATTTGATGTGTTAGCAGCTGCTATTTGAATACAACCTGATGGATTCAGCTGGTTTCTCTGTGTGCTAAGGTGATGGTGTTCGTCCACGCTCGTAATGCCACGGTGAGGACGGGCATGGGGCTGATCGAGATGGCAAAGAACCACGGAGAAACAAGCTTCTTTCAACCAGTCCAGGGGGCAGACTACGGCCAGTGTGAGAAACAGGTAGAGCAGTTTCCAACAGTCTGCCTTCATAACAGGCATGCAAACCTGTCGGCACGTTTTGTTTGTTTGTTGCTGTTTCGAACACAAACTAGGTCACCCATATGGTTTTGCAGATTCAATGAGTTTTTGAAATTGGGGTTAGGAGGTGGGGCGTCCTATCAGACGTTTCAGGTCCAGGTATTTGCTCTGCTCCACTGAGGTAAGCACAACAAGCCAACAATCACAGAAGTAATGTCCGTTTACATCGACACCCAGTCAATCAACTAAACGCCCCCCAATGCCCACCTTTTACTTTTTAATATTCTATGCATTTATTTGGTATTTTCAAATTTGTTTGTGTCTCTGACCCTTAAACAAAACAAGTAGTAATAGTAAGAGTAAAGATAGTTAGTGTGCAGTCAGTATTAATCAGATGATCAAATCAGATGGTGAAGTTGATAAAGTCCTTATTATGTGATATTTAGACAAGAGTCTTTGAACCACATACCTCTATTCAATGATTCTCTGGCTGAGGTACTTTGGGCTTCCCAGATCATTTTAGTTATCAGATGTGTGACAACAACATGCAAAAACAAGATTGCACAAACAAAAGAAAGTAAATTGGGGCAAAAGGTTGGAAGAAACCAAAGGCTCGCTCACACCAACGTACAGTGACATTGTTTTCCTCTGTCCCACATATTTGTAAATGTAGACAAAATTCGCTCTGACGCTTTTTAGCTTTGTAATCCCACGGTGACGTCCCACCGACGGTGTGACCCCAACAACACGAGAGGGAAGGTCACAGATCACGACAGCAGCGGGGTGTAACCCGGAGCTTCATTTAGGTGGGGAATACAAACAATGCAAACCATTTTCAGGAGAAAATCCTGGTTCTTTTGTACTTTGTATCTATCTATCCAGACAGAGTGAGGGACTAAACTGTTTTTGACCTGCACATTTACACTGAGAGCCACACGGCATCCGGCTGTGGGAGCTGAGCTGGCAGCGCCAAAGAGAAGCGATACGGAAAGAGAAAAGAGAGCACTGCGTCTCCTGATTCAGCCCATCATTACTGCCACTCCGCACCACACGGTTGTGGTGCTGGGTTGCATGAAAGCAGGGCACTGATTGTGTGTGTGTGTGTGCCCCCGTGTGTGTGTAATTAATGGCCTCGGTGCTGGGAGAGTACACAGAGGTGGAGCTTCATTCTCCCCCTCAGAGGATGGTCACTCAGACTCCAACTCCCATATTTAAATATGCTGCAATAGAAGGCAGAGTGATAAATTTAGTAACCTTTTCCTTCATTCCCTGGGGCCAGCCAAGATTGATGTGCCTCTAATCTCTCCTCTATTTAAATGGGATATGTATACAAATCAGATCACTTTCCATGCTTTCTAAAACTGGAAATAGAGACAAGAGATTACGCTGTTGGACTAAAAATGCTGCGCTGTGGCCTGGTTAGTCTCTGAAACAGTACTTTAGAAGCAACGGTTTCCACAGCGTATGTCCCTGGATCTGGTTGTATCTGCACTAACTGTGCATTAATTCACTTCTAGCCCCTCTGCCTGTGTCCCAACATAATGAGTATTATCCACTCCATTAGTCCGTCGTTGAGTGTTTGTCGGTCTGGCCTGCTCTGGCGAAGGAAGTGGCATCAGGCGGATTCCACTCTAAGCCCACACAGAGATAATGCACTGCTTATTTGCACTCTGGAAATTGCCCCCGCATTAATATTTATAGGTGTTTTTTAATCTCCAATATGCATATGCAGTGAAATAAAGCACCTCTAAGGTCAGTCATATAATTTGGCGTTTATTTATCCAGCTTTGAAAGTCAGAAGTGGTGCCACGATGTTTTTCTCTCTCCTAATGTTATTTAATTGGCTTAATCTCAGGGGGTTGGAGAGGCTGTCAATCAAGCTTAGATATCTTAATACACCCACTCTAATCAATTCTTGTTGAATACAGTTTTTGGTGAATAATGACAACATTCAGAAAAACATTCTCAGAAAGGGCATTTTACACAACAGTCCTCTCTTGGTATTGAAGTGGTGTATTGTAAAGACAGCTGTGTGTGCGGCGCAGGTGAAGGCTTGACGTGCCCTTCCTTCATGTAATACCGATGTCATATGCAGTTATCACCAGAACATGCAGGGAGCGCTGCTCAGAGTGATCTCCTGTTCATTTAGTCCCGTGCAGCCCGTGGCCTCATTTCAGCTCCAAAGTTCTGTGAGGCACACAGGTAAGTTGATTTATTACGGACGGTTATAATATCTTTTTTAATTATACTTGGAGGGCCTGTTCATTAAAAGACATCTCTGTGCTGTGCATGTCCAACTAATTAGAATGAGAAAATGTGTTCGCTAAGGAGCACAGTGCCGACCACGGTTAGTTTTTACAAACACAATCAGAAAGCTCTGAAAGTGAGACGAGGTGTGCAGTGATTGTCGTGTGAGATTACTGACGATGAACTGGCAGCTCACTGCACTGCTTCCCCAGGGGGAGCCAATAGTGCTGCTGGTTAGTGGTGATTTGCACATTTAAATCTTAATTGTTTGCCTCATGCTTGACAACTTGAATGCTTGAAGAGGCAAATATTTGAATTATCAAAACAAAAAAATTATATTCATTATTGATTCCTCTGCCAAATCATTTCAGGATGAATCCTCACAACAGAGACGTTGTAATAGTGACTAGTGTAATTTTCGAAGGGCTGCTTCAGCACCACGGACAGCTCCATGGATTCATCCATACACAGCACGGCTTGTGAAGCGCGTCAGGCAGACTAGACTAACACCTTCAACGGAACAACCCCGACACCCTGCTACTGGGGACAGGATCGCATCCCCGTCATCAGCCCTTCAATCACCCACTGGGTGTGCATTGGTTGACTTTCAGTTGGGTCGTTGGGTTGAGAATTCAGCTGTTGTTGGCATGGAAGAGGTGTTAAAACAGCCAAAGTGATGAATATGAATCAGAATAAACATCCATGTTTACGATCCCTTAAAATGTGTGAAGCATGTCATACTACCAGCGCTGTGAGCAGGGACCCTCTGCCTACATCTCTCCAGAGAGTATTGTATTCAAGAGACCATTTGACTTTCATTTGCTCCAACTCCGACAATCCAGTCTCTACCTTCCTCTGCCTTCCCTTCACCTCCCCCGTCTCCCTGGCTTTTGAATACCCAGAGATGGAATCACGTGGCCGGTCGGAGAGGAGAGAGGAGCTCTACTGTGGAGGTTAAGAGACACCTTGTGGTCCCATGAGTCCATTACACAGACGGCGTTGCAGACCTCTCAAAGCTCATCGAGGGGCTGTGAAGTAACGGCTGCAGCGCTAACGTACGCTTTCCATGGTGGGCATTCATGGCGTGCACTATGAAAGATTTGTCTGCTAAAGCGTATAACTTAAGAAGGAGTTTACAGGAAGTGAGGATGCAGAGACTGACAGGACAGATGCACTGACACGCCCTCATCTTTTCTCTTTAAACTCTCCATCTCTGTGGTCGTCAGATGTGCAGCTTTCATGTGTCTTTGTGTGACAAGACACAGCGCTGCCTGTGAGTGCCAGGCCTCCAGGGATCCACAGCAGCACCAGCAGAGGCTCATTAATGTTGCCTTGCTTTCATTGGTGCTATTTTTACAAGTCTAGTCCACCACCAGTCCTTTCATTGCGTCAGATCCGTGACAATCTGTCACCGAGCCCAACCAGCCCCCCAGTACCCTGATCAACAACAATGAGCTGCGACTCAAAGGCTGCTGGGAAATAGGAGTGACACAGTGGAGTGACGAACACGCGTATCATAAAAATGGCCGCCTTAAATAGAAACACGGCTTTGTGAAATACTGGGACAGGGTGAAGAAAACACTCTGATTCTCCTGGTATTACAGTCTCATCTGGTCACAGTAGTGTGTATAGCATGTCCATTTTCTTTTATAGCATGTCCATCAGCATAACGGCTGTCCACCCGTTATGTTCAATAAACAATGGACTCGTATCATGAGCTGCTTTCTGTCTAAATAAAAGGACAAACATTACAAACTTTATTTCACAGAACTTTCCCACAGCTCCTCTCAGCATTGTTTAGAGACGCTCTGCTGTACCAACCAGTAGAAACCTAGTGTGCAGCTCCTTTCTGATCCCATTGATACTTTGTGGCTGAACTTCATGTTATATATATATATATATATATATATATATATATATATATATTGCAGGAAACTAAAACATGCACACAGCAGGTCCAGTCTTCTACAATATGATCAAAGCCAATTAAATATTGAATAAGTTGATATATATATATATATATATATATATATATTGTTATATATATATATTGTTATATATTTCATCTGCTCAGAGCATTAGGGGAGTATCAAAGGTTTAAGAAGTAACACACATCTCCCACTCCGATACATCCTGACTCCAGGAGGCATTGTTTGATTTAATCTCTAATCTTTATGTTGAGCTGACGACATCCTATGATTTAACTTACATTCCCCCACTTATATACTAATACAGTAGAAAGAAATACCTCACTATATTGTAAAGATAAAGAAACAATGTTTGGCGCTAGGTTTAGTTCATCTCTACCTTATGGAGCTCAAACAGAATGCAGTGTTAAGAGTGAGAGGCAGATCGTGATGGAGGAGAGTGGATGAGAGTGGAAGCTCATCCTCCCACTCTCTCCTGCCTATCCAGTATCAACAGCCAGCCTATCTGAGCACCAAACATTATGACTGTCAAGGGCCACTAAATGAAATCAACAATTAGCCATACTGCCTCCATTTAACTGAGTAAATGAACGGTTTAGGTGCTTATGGCCATCGGTGTTGCCGTCAGACAGGAGCCTCCTCTTCTGGTATTTCTTTGCCTCATTTTTGGTGAGATTCTACACTTTGGAATCTCGGTTTGCTGCATGATAATACCGATGCTCCCACATTTCTAAAATGGTTGTACGCTGCTACTCAAAGGATCAAGGAGGAGAAATGTAAAACCAGTTAGTTCCCCCTACCGCTATTTGACGGTCCTCTGAGGATGTGCTACGGCCTCTTGAATAGTTTATTTCGGCTCCGGTGTCGGCTGATGTTCTTTACATAGTTACAGCAGCGGCAGACGGTGAGTGGAGCTGGCAGCCGGCTGTCTGTGGACAGAGTGAGCTCCGCAGCCGGAGCAGCAGCGAGTGGCAGGGCCTAATGGGACCTGATCAGGAGCTTAGGTCACTGCCATCTCAAATACAGCCATGGCGCAGCAGACATCAGCGCTAACTCACCTTAGATTAGAGGCTGGAAGCCCGGCTGTAACACTCTCTGACACCTCAAAGCAAAGCCTCAGCCGTAGCATTTCAATTACCCGCCTTCCCTGACTCCTGCGGATCTCAACCTGGCCCTGAGGAGTCCCACCAGGCCACAGTTTGCCCTGGTTTAGAGGACGAATAGGGCTTCAGACAGCAGCGTAGGATTGTTTTTTGTTTTGTTGTATTTTTTCATGGGATTGCCATCTGAATATATCACTGCACTGAGCATGGAACTGTAAGTGGAAGGGTAGCAGCATAACAAATGCACTGCCACATGATATTTGGGGAGGGGATGTAGACTTGTATAGAATGTGCCAAAGAATCTTTAAAGGTCGTATGTAGAGACGTCTGACCTCTACCACCAAACGACCTGGTACACACAGGCATGAAAGAGGGCCTTCATAGAGCGGAGAGGCAGTCGTCCAGCCTCAACTAATGCAGCATCTTGTAAAATCACTAGCGCAGCACCTTCATTCAATCAGCAGGCTTCAAGCTTTGCCCATCAAATAAAAATGGCTGTCATCATGGGTGGGAAGCCAGTGAGGGATCACGCCCTTGAATCAGCACTAGCACCTCATGCATGTTGGTCTGAGCAGAGGGTCCAATTCTGCACTGCTCAGGCCAGCAGTGGGAGTCAGTAATGTAGGGAAATGGGTCAAATTGAGGGAAAAATAGTGTGTGCCTTTTTCTGAAAAAGGTTTCTGTGTCAAGTGAAGTACAGCATGTCTACAGGTTTTTTTTTTTAAATGTATTTATCTCTTCATTTTGGCCCTCTTCCACATGCTTCTGCACATGAGTTTCAGGTCTGGTTACTGTGTATCCATGTGGACGTGTGAAGCAGAGAGTTTGGGACACGATGACATCATCTACTCATTTCATATGCCAGTTGTTGCTTTGTGTTGCTGTAACCAGAAACAACAGCGACAGCAATTGTATTGTGAGGTATCACTAAGCAGCCTCGTCGTCCGGCCACACACGAGTCACATTTCAGGTTTTGCCATCGCACCTGTGGACGTGATTGAACCTAAATTATTAGGTTTGGAATATGTATGAATAAAGAAATAATTGTTGACTATTGTTTGATATTTGAGGTCTCGTCGACGTAGCGGTCATCAGGCTTGATGAGTCATTTTTTTTGTTGTAGTGTGGGTTTACGTCTTTTGTAAAACAAAAGAATGTGTTTTAGTTTGGAAAGGTTGGCCTCGGCCCTCGGTTTGTTTGTGGTGGGAAAGCAAACCAACCAAACAAAGAAATTTAGGGGAACAGATATGTGAGTTTAGCATGATTTAAAAAGCCAAACTGCTTTTCATTTGCTGGTCATGTAATCTGTTCTCATGCATTATCTGAGTAAGGCCATGTGTAGAAGCACGTCAGCGTGGGTACTTACCCTGAATAACAGGTCGAAGGCTGCTCTCCATCAGAACGTGTGACCCACACAGTGCGCCTCATGAACATGTCAGCGTCCAATACAGTCTTCAGTTTCCCACTCGTGGCTCCTGATGACAATCACCCAAACTGTCTAATCAACAAGTTAATTCCTCTTGGCTCGGTTGTGAAAGCTCAGTCTGAACAAGAACCAAATACAGCCATCTCCAGCTGTGAAGGCACCGCACAGCTTCTGCTCTGACTCGTGTTTCTGGAGTCCTTGAGAAATGGAACTTTTTCACTTTTGTTCAGACGACTTAGGGATAGGAGAATTTATGAAAACAAACAACGAAGGCATTTCAATATTTACCATGAATGCATTTTGAATAATGTTGACATGAAGAGGATCTGTCCTAAATGGCATTTCAGAAACGTTATGTATTATTTCTCATGCATACAGTGAAGTAGTTATTTAACAGACAATGTTAAAGTAAGGTTGACATTACCTGACACTAAAGTGAACAGCAACTTCTCCCATAGAAATAATTTCATAAAACGAAAGTTACGACGGTAACTACGGTTCTATGAATCCTGGATGACCGCCAGAGGCAGTGTTTCACACTGGATATCTTCCGTCTCGCGCATGCGCAGTTCGAGTACTTATAACAACAAAGTCACCTGTGACCTCGGATGACCCCCGGCCGGGTATAACTTCCGGCGTCATCCTGAGATCAGTCCTGCGGAATCTTCTCGCGAGCTCACGAGATTCCGAGTGACCAAGAACTCTGGCGGTCATCCAGGATTCATAGAACCGTAGTTACCGTCGTAACTTTCGTTCTATTTCATCCTTACTGACCGCCAGAGGCAGTGTTTCACACTGGATGACTTATAGCAACAGAGTCACGAGGAATGCCAAGAAACCTACCTCGTCTGACTCAGGCCGAGGAGTTTCGACGAAGAACCACCCCCAGTGGGTGAGGGGTGGCAACGTTTACTCTGTAGTACCTGGTGAATGTGCTTGGTGATGCCCATGAGGCTGCCGCACATATATCCTCCACAGGCACACCTCTCAGGGTTGCCCATGACGTGGAGACACTCCTGGTAGAACATTACGCCGGATGGCAGAGCACGGCCGTTCGCTCTGTATGCACAGGCGATGGCCTCCACTATCCAGTGGGACAGGCGCTGTTTGGAAAGGGCGTAGCCTTTTCTAGGTCCGCCATAGCAGACAAAAAGCTGCTCCGACCGCCGTATGCCTGCGGTGGCCTCAACATAGGTTCTGAGGGCCCGGGGGGGGTCAAACTGTGCGAGCTGGATAGGCTGGTTGAGATATGAGCGCGGTAGCACCTTTGGACGAAACGCTGCATTAGGCCACAGCGTGACACCTGAGCCATCTGAGTTCCACCTCAGACAGGATTCACTCACCGACAGGGCGTGTAGCTCGCCTACCCGCTTTGCCGAGGTGATGGCGAGGAGAAAGGCAGTCTTTGCCGACAGCCATCGCAGCTCTGCCTCCGCCAGGGGTTCAAAGGGAGGCGAGCATAGGGTGTCCAGTACGACGGACAAGTCCCATGGAGGAGCTCTCGGGGATCTGGGGGGGCACAGTCGCCGAGCCCCTCTCAAGAAGGAGGACACCAGCCCGTGGCGCCCTATGGTGTCATTGCCGACCTTAGCATGCTGCCATGAGATAGCTGCTACGTACACTCTTAGGGTAGAGGGGGACCGGCCCTTATCTAAGAGGGATTGCAGAAACCCGAGTATAGTTGGCACGGGGCACTGGACTGGGTCCTCGTTGTGAACAGCACACCAGTCAGAGAACAGCCTCCACTTACATCCGTACTGTAGACGGGTAGATGGCGCTCTGGCATTCAGAATAGTCCTCCTGACTGATTCCGTGCAGTCTCTCAGAATCAGAATCAGAATCAGAATCAGAACCATTTATTGCCATGTATGCTTACACATACAAGGAATTTGTCCTGGCGGGAAGGTGCATACATTTAACATTTAACAATACACATTTAACAGTTAACGCAGTGCAATAAATGAGGATGAATGGATGAATGAATATCTACATTGAGACAGCAGCATAACAAAATACCAAAGTAAGATAAAGTGCATGGAATGTGCATGAGTGTAAGTGTTGTGTGAAAATGGCAAGTGCAATGCCCAGGTGTCAAGTGTATTCAAGTCAAGTATAAGTATAAGGCTATGTGCAGGGGAGTGTCCGGTGGGAATTGTCTGGGGGTGACAGAGTCATTAGAGTCAGTGGGGGACCCGGGCTCTGTTGATGAGCCCGACGGCAGACGGGAAAAAACTGTTTTTGTGGCGTGAGGTCTTGGTCCTGATGGACCGCATCCTCCTGCCAGAGGGGAGGGACACGAACAGTTTGTGTCCAGGGTGAGAGGGATCAGCTACAATCTTCCTCGCCCGCTTCAGGGTCCTTGAAGCAAACAAGTCCTGGAGGGACGGCAGATTGCGGTCAATCACCCTCTCGGCAGAGCAAATGATGCGCTGCAGCCTGGCCTTGTCCTTGGCAGTGGCTGCAGCGTACCAGACTGTGATGGAGGAACAGAGGATGGACTCGATGATGGCAGTGTAGAAGTGCACCATCATTGTCTTTGGCAAGTTGAGTTTCCTCAGCTGCCTCAGGAAGAACATCCTCTGCTGCGCCTTCTTGGCGATGGAGCTGGTGTTTAGTTCCCACTTGAGGTCCTGGGTAATGATGGAGCCCAGGAAGCGGAAGGACTCCACAGCTTTGACGGGGGAGTCACACAGGGTGAGAGGGGCTGGTGGGGCTGAGATCTTTCTGAAGTCCACAACCATCTCCACTGTCTTCAGAGCGTTGAGCTCCAGGTTGTTTTGGCTGCACCAGGTCACCAGGTGGTCAGTCTCCCGCCTGTAGGCGGACTCGTCCCCACCAGAGATGAGTCCAATGAGGGTGGTGTCATCCGCAAACTTCAGGAGCTTGACGGACTGGTGACTGGAGGTGCAGCTGTTGGTGTACAGGGAGAAGAGCAGAGGGGAAAGAACGCAGCCTTGGGGGGAACCGGTGCTGATGGACCGAGAGGCTGAGACGTGTTTCCCCAGCCTCACGTGCTGCTTCCTGTCAGACAGGAAGTCTGTGATCCACTTGCAGGTGGAGTCGGGCACGTGCAGCTGGGAGAGCTTGTCCTGCAGCAGAGACGGGATGATGGTGTTGAAGGCAGAGCTGAAGTCCACAAACAGGATCCTGGCGTAGGTTCCTGGGGTGTCCAGGTGCTGGAGGATGGAGTGGAGGGCCATGTTGACTGCATCGTCCACAGACCTGTTGGCTCTGTAGGCGAACCAACAGGTCTGTGGACGATGCAGCAGTTGGTCGGGCCCTGCAGCGGCCAGGCCCATAGCTGAAGGCGGCTGGGGTCGGGATGCCAGATCCGGCCCCCTAGCTGGGAAAGGAGATCCCGCCTGTCGGGGAGGCGCCATGGCGTCCCGCAACAGAGTCTGTGCAGCAGGGGAAACCAAATCCTGGCGGGCCATAGGGGGGCCACCAGTACCAGACTGTGGCCCTCCTGAAGAACCCTGAGGAGCGTTGGCAAGATCAATGGAAATGGGGGGAAAGCATAAAGAAGGCCTTCTGGCCACGCATGAGCCAGGGCATCTTGACCCAGAGGGCTGGTCCCCTCCATCAAGGAGAACCAGCGGGGGCAGTGGGTCGTCGTCTCTGAGGCGAAGAGATCCACCTCTGCTCTGCCGAAGAGGCCCCAGATACTGTGCACGACCTCTGGGTGAAGCCGCCACTCCCCCGGTGGGGGCGTGTGACGGGAGAGGGAGTCCGCGACCTGGTTCTGTTCCCCTGGTAAATACATTGCCCGAAGGCTGGCCAGGCGAGGGGCTGCCCAAATCAGAAGGGCACGGGACACCCGTAGCAGTCTTGCAGACCTGGTGCCCCCCTGGCGGTTTATGTGGAACACGGTCGAGGTGTTGTCCGACCGAACAAGTACATGTTTCCCACTCAGGTGTGGCAGGAAATGTTTGAGCGCTAGGTGCACGGCCTGGAGCTCCAGAACATTGATATGCTCCCTGCGGTCTTGAGCTGACCACTGCCCCTGAGCAGTCCTGTTCTGCCACACTGCGCCCCACCCTGAGAGGCAGGCGTCTGCTGTGACGACCTCCCGCCGGGATGGGACCACGCCCATGGGGACGCCCCTTGACAGGTATTCTCTCTCCCTCCACGGGGATAGAGCAAGAAGGCACTGCTGTGACACTTCTACTGCCCTGTGCTTGTGCCACCTGATGTCCAGGCGAAGGCTGTTCAGCCATCTTTGCAGGGGGCGCAGTAATAGCAAGCCCAAGGGAACTACAGCTGAGGCAGCTGTGAGCTTCCCTAATAGGCGAAGAAAACGGATGTAGGGCAACCGCCTGCCCCCTCGGAAGAGGCGATGGACAGGCCCTCATAGTGGTTGCATCCAGAGCCAAACCGATGAAGATTATGCTCTGAGAGGGGCTCAGAGAGCTCTTCTCCATGTTTACCCTGAGGCCCCACCGGTCCACATGAGCGAGAAGGCGAGCGGTGTCCTGTGCAGCCTGAAGCTGGGATGGCGCACAGATCAGCCAATCGTCCAAGTATGGCAGTATCCTCACACCCTGTGATTGCAGGGGGAGAAGGGCGGCCGCAACACACCTCGTGAACACTCGTGGAGAGAGGGAGAGTCCGAATGGAAGCACCCTGAACTGAAAATAACGGCCTTGGAAGGCGAACCGAAGGAACGGTCTGTGATGAGGCACAATGGGGACATGAAAATATGCGTCCTTCAAGTCGACAGACGTGAACCAGTCTCCCCTGGAGACAGCGCGAAGGACGTCTGCTGTGCTTAGCATGTGGAATGGCAAGACCTTCAGGAACTTGTTGAGTCCCCTCAGATCTAGGACTGGGCGCAGTCCGCCGTTTTTCTTCCTTACTAGGAAGTAGGTTGAGTAGAACCCCCCGGGCTGTGACTGGGGGTCCACCACCTCGATTGCACCCTTGGCCAGGAGTACGGCTAACTCCTGGCTGAGAGCTAGGGACTTTGCCGGGTCGGTGATGTAGCGGAGCCGAAAAGTTCCCCGGGTTCGACAGGGACGGCACGGAGAGTCCTCCTACATGCCTCCGACAGGGGTGACTGCGCCAGCCAAACCTGGCGGCGAGTCTGAACCAAGGTTGACAACAGGCGCCCAAGTTCCCGTGACATGAGCGCAAAAGCCTGCAGTGAAGCGTCACTGAGGCTGGTGGCCGTGGCATCGAACATAGCCTGCTGCAGAGAAACTGAGAGGGCAAGCATAAGATGCGAGAGGGAATTGCCTTTACGGCCCATGCGTGCTGCCGTGTTGTAAGCTTGGGACAGCAGGCTGTCCGTGATGCGACATTGGAGTCGAGGACACCTGGCGTCCGGCCTCAGAGTCTCCTCGGGGGAAACTATGAGTGATGCAATAGTGGGTTCGACGGGTGGCATGCGTTCAAGGCCACATCCTGCCGCGCCCTGCATGGACGCCAGGGTTCGGCCATCTGCCGTAAGACGGGAGTGAGCACTGGGGTCTCTCCAACATGCGTGCAGCTCCCTCAGATATTCCTCGGAGGGAGGAACCGCAAAGGTGGCAGTGGCGGCAACGCGCCTGAAGAAGGCACTAGCAGGTGCGGGTTCCGGCTGCTGTATATCCAGCTGCAGGCGTGCCAGTGCCTGGCGAATGATGGACTCCATGGAGTCGTCGACTGCCCCCTCCGAAGGAGTGTGGGCTGAGGAATGGGAACCAGGCCCGGAAGCATGGGAGGGCCCCTCGCCACTGTATTCAGTGAAAAGATTGGCGGACGCTGCCAATGAAACAATGTCCTCCTCTGGGACCGGCTCAGCCGGGAACGGATCTGCTGCCTCAGTCCTCCCTGCCCTAGGTTGGAGGGTCAGGAGAAGCGACTTCACCTGAGCTAGCTCGGCAGTCAGCAGATCTACCCTAGAAGCCAACATGCCGGATTTAGCTCTCTTGGGGGGAGCCCCCTCTGTGGCCCCCGAGAGCCGGCGTCTGACACGGGTAAGTTGCGCAGGGTCCGGCTGCCCTGACGGGGGAAGGTCACCTTCACCCGTCAGGCATTCCACCTCGGCCAATCTAGCGGCCCTCACCGCATAAGGCATAATGCCGCAGTTCATGCATGGGTTCTCAGAGAGCCCCTCCCTCAGATGCTCGAGGCCAAGACAGGAGGGGCAAAGGTCATGGTCGTCCTCAGGCTGGAGAGGAGCCATGCAGGTCCTGCAGCCGGCAAGGTTAAACATGACCGCGACTCTGGAGGGACCCTGCCGGCTAACTGATGTTCTACCAGTAAGCTTCAGCCCGAGCAGTGAGCTAGGTAAAAAAACGGTCCCGTGGCAACAGGCCAGGCACAGTCTGTCTAGGAGAGGGGAGCGAGAGCACTCTCTTCACTAGTCCAGTATCTGTGTTTCTTGGTGTCCTACCAGTAAGCTTCAGCGAGAGCACTGAGCTAGTGGGGAGACCGATACTGTGTAAATAGGTCAGGCACAGTCTGTCTAGGAGAGGGGAGCGGGAGCACTCTCTTCACTAGTCCAGTATCTGTGTTTCTTGGTGTCCTACCAGTAAGCTTCAGCGAGAGCACTGAGCTAGTGGGGAGACCGATACTGTGTAAATAGGTCAGGCACAGTCTGTCTAGGAGAGGGGAGCGGGAGCACTCTCTTCACTAGTCCAGTATCTGTGTTTCTTGGTGTCCTACCAGTAAGCTTCAGCGAGAGCACTGAGCTAGTGGGGAGACCAATGCTGTGGAAATAGGTCAGGCACAGTCTGTCTAGGAGAGGGGAGCGGGAGCACTCTCTTCACTAGTCCAGTATCTGTGTTTCTTGGTGTCCTACCAGTAAGCTTTCAGCGAGGGTACTGAGCTAGTGGGGAGACCGATACTGTGGCAACAGGCCAGGCACAGTCTGTCTAGGAGAGAGGAGCGAGAGCACTCTCTTCACTAGTCCAGCGGCTGTGTTTCTTGGTGTCCTACCAGTAAGCTTCAGCGAGAGCACTGAGCTAGTGGGGAGACCGCTACTGTGGAAACAGGTCAGGCACAGTCTGTCTAGGAGAGGGGAGCGAGAGCACTCTCTTCACTAGTCCAGTATCTGTGTTTCTTGGTGTCCTACCAGTAAGCTTTCAGCGAGGGTACTGAGCTAGTGGGGAGACCGATACTGTGGCAACAGGCCAGGCACAGTCTGTCTAGGAGAGGGGAGCACTCTCTTCGCTAGTCCAGTAGCTGTGCTAGTCTCGTAGCTAATTAGCGTGTCTTGGTTAGCCTGAGTAGGTACACTCCGCTACCTATAATAGCCGCAATACTCACCGCGTTGGTGTACACGGCGTTCACTGGGAGCCGGCCGCGACGGTGTAGCAGCCTAGCCACGCCGAGCGGCGCGCTCCCGTTAGCGCTCCACCTAATTAGCCGGCGCGCACCGTAGCGCGCTCTGCCAATCGTGGGATACGCGGCTGTAGGCAAACAATGTTAGTCGATCTCACCCGGTGCTTCACTCGTTGTCGAGGTGGCCAACCTGGTGATGATTCGCAGATGGGTGCGCCGTCCGGCTCGACGGGCCGGCGTAGAGCGCACCGTTTCCTCCTAGAGGGTATAGCCTGTCGCAGCCTTTGGAGGGCGAGAGACTCGCGACTCCGACCGGTGGTCACAAGGCTACAAGCGACGAGCTCTTTTCTTTAAACAAATTCAGCTTTAGCTGACGCCAACATAGTAGTTAGCCTGCGCAGCGAGAAGATGAAAAAGGACTGATCTCAGGATGACGCCGGAAGTTATACCCGGCCAGGGGTCATCCGAGGTCACAGGTGACTTTGTTGTTATAAATACTCGAACTGCGCATGCGCGAGACGGAAGATATCCAGTGTGAAACACTGCCTCTGGCGGTCAGTAAGGATGAAATAGAAAGGCTAATACTAAACTATTTGTTTTTTCCCCATTGCTATATCATGGAAGAAAATATTTACTTGTGTCGCATTTTACTTCATTTTCAGTCAATAGTACACCTGCTGCACTTCATGTCTCCTCCTCCACCTTCATCCACAAGGTTTGCATACAAATCCAGAGCGGCATTGCAACCCAAACACCGTGGGAGGCAGACAGCTGCTGGCAGTAATGGGCTTTCTCTTTGCCGTTCAGAGGAGCGCTGACCTCTATTTAGATGCCCAGAGAGAGAGATAAAGTCCTGTGATGAGCCCGGCCAGGTCACAGCCCACCTGTCAGTCAGCAGCACACAGCTCAATCTCTGAGAGAGTGTGAGTGTGTCTGTGTCTGTGCTGCAGATAGTCTTTGAATTAATTAACGCCGAGTCAACACCTGTGCATTTCATTATCAGGACCCTTAATACTCGGGGCTCCTCCTGTTGCTGTGCAGTCCAACTGGATATTGAAACTGGGCTCCTGTTCCACCCCAGACATCCAAAGGCCCAGTGCCAGTAGCTTTGCCTCACATTCCCTCCCGCCCTTTTCTTTCCTCTTTTCAAACTAACCTCGTTGACCACCTCCTTTAGATCCAGCGCTCCAGAAACAAGCAGATGAAGGAGATGTTCCCAGAAGGCTTTGGGATCCATCATGCCGGCATGCTGCGGTCTGACCGCAGCCTGATGGAGAGCATGTTCTCCAAGGGCCACCTTAAGGTGCTGATCTGTACTGCCACCCTGGCCTGGGGAGTGAACCTGCCGGCCCATGCAGTCATCATCAAGGTTCTATTTGGCTTTCTTTGTTTGCATGTCAGTTGTCTTGGCTGGTCTCTGGCTGTCTTCCTTTCTTGCTTGTAATTCCTGTAAACAAGCCTGGAAGCAGTGAGGCGAAGGTAGCAGCTCCCCGAGGTCTCAGACCTTCAGGGACCCCAAAGGCTCCAATTACTTCCTAATAGTTCAATTTATTGCAAAGTTGTTTGCTCACACACACCACTGAAGAAAAGTATTCATTTAATAGTCGAGGGCCTTAAAGTGGCTCCTTAGTTTTTACACACAAACCCAATTTCATTTCTTTCTACTGAAGACATAAATCTTTCAAATACACTCATAAATATCCGGCTCTGTATTTTTATTAAAACAGCTGGCTTTAATGAGCGTTTCTCAAAAAGGAAGAACTAGTGTGTGTGTGAGATTAAACAATAATAAACTATAATGTGTGTGTTCATAATATTGAATACAGTAAGTCAACCAGTGCAACAGTGTGGCTCACTGATGTGTTTAATGCTGCTTCATGCTACTGAGGAAGAAGAGACATCAGGCTTTGATACACACGTAATACTTTTTAGTAGAATCAAATAATTGATTGTATATGATGACAGAAAAATAACCAAAGAAAGTGCATTCCCAGACTTATCCTTTTATTAATTAAAGTAACGCCATAGAATATTAATAAACATTTATATTTAGAAAAGAATCGTAATGATATTGAAATGCTCATTGTTGTTAAGCTGTTATCTGAATCTGCTTAAACTCAACATCAAATCTAATTAACCTCCGTCTCTCGTGTGTTTAACAGGGCACTCAGATCTACGATGCCAAGCGCGGTACCCTGGTGGATCTGGGCATCCTGGACGTCATGCAGATTTTTGGGCGCGCGGGTCGCCCCCAGTTTGACAAGTACGGCGAGGGCACCATCATCACCACCCACGACAAGCTGAGCCACTACTTGACCCTGCTCACCCAGCAGAACCCCATCGAGAGTCAGTTCCTGGACAGTCTGGCCGACAACCTCAACGCGGAGGTCGGTCTCAATCAGCCCTGTTTAGAGTAGAAGTCATGTTTTCTTTATTCTGCCAATCTGTTCTGCTTTCCTTCCTCTTGGAAATAAAATAGTGGCAGTTGTGGAGAGGAAGGGTGTGGAGATGCATGGGAAGCTCACGTGTTGCTGCATCAGGAAGAAACAAGGATTCTGTAAAATCTTGATTTAACCAAAATGTCATCAACTTTTTGGGGAAAAGCTAATAACACATTAGCCTCTTTATCTATACGTGTGGTATCAACATTTTATTGCAATTACCTTCTTGATTTCCTGTCTGCATTGACATGTTTTTTATTTATGTATTACTGTTAAATGAGTAATCTAGGTAGAATAGCATTAAACCCCCTTTAACCCCATAATAAACCCCTGCTATAATGTGCTCTTTTTCAACACCTCGACATGTGATGTATCAACATGTGTCTTAGTTCCCCCCCCCAAAAAAAACACAAAAAAACAAATTAAGGTTAAAAGATAGGAGTTGCCTCATATCTTGATCTGGTTGAGGGTTCCATTTAGTACAAATGGACAGAAATCTGCTGTTGTATTTCAGCATCAAGCCTGTATCAGATCACAGGTGTCATCATTGAGTTGTCTTTACAGAGCCTACCATGCAAATCAGAAATCAGCAAGATAACAATGTGCACAAGAAAATTCAAATTACAAATACAAAAAAGGCAAGAAAATAGTAGAAAAATAGGAGCCATAGTTATCATGCAAATTGTTTATTTCATGTTGTGTCCTATGAATTATGTCACGTATACCCTGATGAAGGTTTCAGTACATTAGGGAAAAATCTCAAAAATTATCCTTATTCTGTTGCGATGATGACAAACAGTGATTTGCATGCAACTGATCCTCTTCCTAATGTAGGCTGGGTTAGGAAGGAGACATTAATTTCAACCAAGACACATCTGTTTCTTTTGGGTTCTGTTTATTGCCTGTTTAACCGGAGAGGGTCTTAACTGTGTGGCGGTCCAAAGCATGTTGCAGTTGTAGTCTGACACTGTTTTTGGAAAAAGCACATGGAAACAAAACTGGTCTGTTTGTGTCCTGGAGTGTCCACTAGATGGTACCAGAGACCACTGAGGTTAGTGGCTGTGTGTGAGACGTCTTCTCTTCTCTCTCCTGGATTCAGATTGCTCTTGGAACGGTGACCAACGTGGAGGAGGCAGTGAAGTGGCTCAGTTACACTTACCTTTATGTTCGCATGAGGGCCAACCCACTGGCTTACGGCATCAACCACAAGGCTTATCAGGTTGGTGATCGGACTATAGCCTAGTCTATACCGCCTGTCTATCTGTCTAGCCAAGATCATAGCACAGTAAGGGTCCCCTCAGGATTTTTGGATTGATGACAATTCAATTGATAAAAGTTATATAATTATAAAATGGTATAATTATGAATATATATTTATATTATATTTTTAATACAACAGCATTCAAAACTTGAATGTGACGGATTAAGAAGCTTGTATAAATGTCTCAATCCCAATATGCTACAATGTAATTGGTGGAATTTACTTTTTTTTTTAGATGGACCCGTTCTTGGAGCTGTACAGGAAGGAGCTTGTGGTGGAGTCAGGCAGAAAGCTGGATAAGGCCAAGATGATCCGCTTCGAAGAGCGCACTGGCTACTATGCCTCTACTGACATGGGCAGGACCGCCAGCCACTTCTACATCAGATACAACACCATAGAGGTAGACTAACATCTGCATCAGATATAACACCATAGAGGTAGACTAACATCTGCATCAGATATAACACCATAGAGGTAGACTAACATCTGCATCAGACACAAGACCATAGAGGTAGACTAACATCTGCATCAGACACAAGACCATAGAAGTAGACTAACATCTGCATCAGACACAAGACCATAGAGGTAGACTAACATCTGCATCAGACACAAGACCATAGAGGTAGACTAACATCTGCATCAGACACAAGACCATAGAGGTAGACTAACATCTGTATCAGACACAAGACCATAGAGGTAGACTAACATCTGCATCAGACACAAGACCATGGAGGTAGACTAACATCTGCATCAGACACAAGCCAATAGAGGTAGACTAACATCTGCATCAGACACAAGACCATAGAGGTAGACTAACATCTGCATCAGACACAAGACCATAGAGGTAGACTAACATCTGCATCAGACACAAGGCCATAGAGGTAGACTAACATCTGCATCAGACACAAGACCATAGAGGTAGACTAACATCTGCATCAGACACAAGGCCATAGAGGTAGACTAACATCTGCATCAGACACAAGACCATAGAGGTAGACTAACATCTGCATCAGACACAAGACCATAGAGGTAGACTAACATCTGCATCAGACACAAGACCATAGAGGTAGACTAACATCTGCATCAGACACAAGGCCATAGAGGTAGACTAACATCTGCATCAGACACAAGACCATAGAGGTAGACTAACATCTGCATCAGACACAAGGCCATAGAGGTAGACTAACATCTGCATCAGACACAAGACCATAGAGGTAGACTAACATCTGCATCAGACACAAGACCATAGAGGTAGACTAACATCTGCATCAGACACAAGACCATAGAGGTAGACTAACATCTGCATCAGACACAAGACCATAGAGGTAGACTAACATCTGCATCAGACACAAGACCATAGAGGTAGACTAACATCTGCATCAGACACAAGACCATAGAGGTAGACTAACATCTGCATCAGACACAAGACCATAGAGGTAGACTAACATCTGCATCAGATATAACACCATAGAGGTAGACTAACATCTGCATCAGACACAAGACCATAGAGGTAGACTAACATCTGCATCAGACACAAGACCATAGAGGTAGACTAACATCTGCATCAGACACAAGGCCATAGAGGTAGACTAACATCTGCATCAGACACAAGACCATAGAGGTAGACTAACATCTGCATCAGACACAAGACCATAGAGGTAGACTAACATCTGCATCAGATACAACACAATAGAAGAAGAATCACTTCTACATCAGACTGGGGTCCGACCCAAGAAATAGAGATGATACAATTTAAGTAAAGAAACAACTTTAGCAATCATGGAAATTGTGTTGGCAAGACAAGAAACCTGAGTTAAAATGTGTTTAGTTACAAATTCCCAACTTTGTGTTTCCTGTTTCTTTCAATCAAAGAACGGTATTTGCAAATATGTTATATGTCTTATAGTACTGTCACCTTGCAAATTAAAGATGTATTGTGGTTTCATCGGGTAAGTGTTCAACACTTCGACATAATGTCTTATCCTGATCAAAACTCCATTAACCACTTTATCCCTTTTCCCTCCTTCTCTGTAGACTTTCAATGAACTGTTCAACTCTCAGCGGACAGAAGCTGACATCCTCAGTATCGTCTCCAAGGCCGAAGAGTTTGATCAGCTTAAGGTGGGAGGACATCATGTATATGCTACAACACCTGCTGTCAGAGCTTCAGTCAGGCACTGAGATCTCACTAACATATCTCCATCTATAAGTTATCTTCCAAAATACAAGTTAAGTCATTATAAACCTGTACTCTCCCAACAAGCAAACTACATTTAAGGTCTACCAACAGTATGTAGTTGAAATGTACTCGTCCATTAAAAATGTTGTTGTAATATAAATAGTTTATCGTGTTTTGGATGTGTGTTTGAAGGTCCGTGATGAGGAGATGGAGGAGCTGGAACAGTTGCTGTATAACTACTGTGAGCTGCCGGCTGCAGGTGGGGTGGAGAATGGCTATGGCAAGATCAATGTTCTGCTTCAGACGTACATCAGCCGAGGAGAGGTGGACAGCTTCTCACTCATCTCAGACCTGTCCTATGTGGCACAGGTGAGGTCAAAAGAGCTGCACATAAACACACACATTACAAAATATATCAATATATCAGTTAATTAACCCCTGCTTTAAGTCATCCTTTTGTGAGGTCCAAGGTGCTGATGAACCTTGTTGGTCCCAGCCTTTCTATAAGTGTATCCACTCAGGCCATGTAATACGTTTTAAATCAGGAAATCTCATTCAACAAGCACTTTGAGACTTTTCAATGATTCCACTCTCGGGATTAGGGATCTGGTAAGGCCTCTGTCAAAGTTTCTTGGGTCTGTCTAGTTCAATGACTGTAGTCCACCTCGATTGATCCAAGAACACGTCAGAATACTAAAAAGTCAAGTCCTGGAGGTCCTGCCGTTGCTGGGTTGATTATTCACTGCTCCTGTGCGCTCTGCCGTTTCTTATGGCCCCGTCAAAGTGTCAGGAACTCACACTCACTGTTGGAGCCAGCACCAGAACCTTTTCTCACCCTGGCCCTCCTGTCATAATCTCAAGTCTGGGCTATTTTGGCTTCTTCTAGGTATTTGTTCACTGCTAGTCACAGTTTGGCCATCCACTGCTGCATTTGGTCCATGTCTTCTATCCCACTCATTCACACCCATTCATACACTGATGGCATGGGCTACCATACAGGCTGCCACCTGACCATCAAGACTCTCACCACTCATATCAATTCATACACAAAAGGCACAGGTTAAGTGTGTTGCCCAAGATACATTGACATGGACGACCCTGCTCAACCACTGAGCCACAGTCGCCCCAGCATCGTGAGTGGAATAGTCCATAACGACCAGGATGACTCGATATCTTTAACCGTTTCTTGGAAGGGGCACAACTATGTTCATGGCAAGACGTTGGAAGGGAGTTTTGATAACGGCCGGTTGGACGAGTGTACTCCAGTACCTTGTCTTGGGGTCAGTCAGCTGGCAGTCTTTGCATGTGCAACAACACTTTGAGGCATACCGGCTACAAACAAGCATCTCAAACAAGCATCTCTACCATACTTACTACTACTCTGTATATCAAACCTTTTTATATAGCAAAGTGGGGGTTGATTGTCTTACCTAGCACTGTCTTTACGGTTCACTCTATGTCTTGGACAATTCGAAGGGCCTGGGACAGGTTTGGGTCCCCTCTCTGGGCGGTTTCCAACAAAAGTGACTAATAGATATAGGTTGCCTCCCTAGCTTGATGGGGTGGATGGAATGGGAAAGTATTACTCTAGGCAGCTCCACCTTTTGGCATCAGTGGGCAGAGCATAGAAGCACCTTTCAGTATGCGTCCACATCATCGTCTGGAGTCAGTGTTTTCAGTACATGGCGAGGGCTCCAGGTGTACTTGGGCGCTGGGCAAGGCTGGCAATGGCTGCTTGTAAGACTGCTTGACTTTTTTGAAAGTGCCGCTAAACCCTCTTTCATGGCCATCAGAACCAAATTTCCCTGGTCGAAGCGTAGTAATCAGAATGCAGGTATTCGCCATATGTGGCAATTCAGCTACCGGGAGGCTTAAAGCTGGAGGGAAACACATTGGGAATGGAGCACAAGTCACTGGAAGCAGCTGTAGGGAACATCATGCTGTATACCGGTGATTAATCATGTGTGATCAG
Organism: Cottus gobio; assembly: GCA_023566465.1. Classification (NCBI taxonomy): domain Eukaryota; kingdom Metazoa; phylum Chordata; class Actinopteri; order Perciformes; family Cottidae; genus Cottus; species Cottus gobio. Next base: position 2,341,644 of record CM042221.1, read on the forward strand.
GATGACGTCTCCCGGGTTCAGAAGTCCAGGTTGGCCACAGCTGTGCACTGATGGATTGCTAATGTCCGTTCTGGAGGCGAGGTCAGGTGGCAGTGTTGCTTGCTGATACACTGCTCAAGTGTGGTCAGGCTGTGATTGATGTGGTCAGGTGTTGTTGTGATCTGATTGTCTGGGATGGTCTGAATGCACTCTAGAGGGGATTATTGGAATCTGTCTGTGTTCTGTTTGATAGGTGAGACCAAGAGGTCTGGCTGGACACGGGAAGGCCTGAGGTCTGGGGAGAACAGATCAGGATCCTGTTAACCCCTGTTCATACTCTTCTGATCCACATTCAAATACTGTCTCCCACTGCAGAAACTACTGCCAGTGTACGACAAACACTTCGATCAAATTCCAGCTGATTCGGCCCCACTGCCATTTTCTCTGATTTTGGAAATAAACCAGTGGAGCTTGTCCTTCATGATCTCATCATTAACGAGGCACGAGTACCGAGCTGCTGTCGGCCTCTCTCTCAGTTCAGTGAAAGACAAGAACCGAAAAAGAGAAAAGCTCGTGTGTCACTCCTTGGAAGAAAAAGCTGACTATGACACAGAGACCGAAATACTCCGGACCCGAAAGGATTTCAGTTTCCCCACTATTACTGTATATATTTGCAGCAGTAATAAATGTACTTGTGGGATTGATGTTGATTTTGTTTTTTACCCTCCTGCTGTTTTCTCACAGAATGCTGCTCGGATCGTCAGGGCTCTGTTTGAGATCGCCCTGAGAAAGCGGTGGCCGGCCATGACCTACCGACTGCTCAACCTCTGTAAGGTGATAGATAAGCGGCTGTGGGGCTTTGTCCACCCTCTCCGCCAGTTCCCCAACCTCAGCCATGTTGTGCTGAACCGCTTGGAGGAGAAGAAGCTCACTGTGGACAAGCTGAAGGAAATGCAGAAGGATGAGATTGGTAAAAACAACTGATATTCAGACTGTATACATTATTCTAAACTACACTGCCACAAAGCACCCGAGTATCAAGTGTAAATACGACTATTGACCCAACATGTCTCTAACAGATGTTTCAAATTAAAAGTGTATAATCTCTCTTAGTCCTTGGAGGGTTTTATTGTGAAGCAGCTGCAGGAAGTGTTGGTTTTTATCAGACAGTAGTTCAAGAGAGATTGAAAAAAAAGTAAATTAAATGTTTCAGTGAACAAAACATTTTTATTTATTTTTTAAAGTGAAACTCAGAACAGCAGTGTGGTGAGCTTGACACTTTGTGTTGTTGCTGGATGGAATTGGTGCTGTGGAAATATACATAATGCTGAATTTAGCTGCCACGGTTATTATTTGAAATTTGGCTTTATTTGAGAATGTATTGTAATCTGTATGAGCTACATCTGATTGAATATGACACAAAACGCATGTTAATATTATTAAGTATGTTTTTCCCAGGCCACATGCTGCACCATGTCAACATCGGCCTCACAGTCAAACAGTGTGCCCACCAGATCCCCTCCATCACAATGGAGGCTAACATCCAGCCAATCACACGCACCGTCCTCCGTGTTCGTCTCGTCGTCACGCCCGACTTTCGCTGGAATGATCAGGTAAACATGGACATGCCGCTAATCGTCTGCGTCTCCTTATATTTTATTTAACACGTCACAGCCTTCAAGATGTTCTTCATTTTTTGGTTGCATTTTCCAGACATTTATTATCCTGCCAGTTTTTACTACAACCTAAAGATAGACACTGACTCAGAACTCTTAACCCCCTAACCGCTACATTACACACAGTGGGGCAATGGCTGTTTGCACCATGTTTGGCTGATTGCTAACAGAAATACCAGAACACACACTACTGTTACGTTACTGCTCGTCAACTCTATCTCGCTGTATGCACAAAGACAACAGCTGGGACGACGTGGAGGGAGCATTGACATCCCATTCAAATACAGTGATTGAGGAATAAACCGATGCTGAGTTTGCTGCACGTGAACCGATGTCAGTTTAGAGTCGCTACTTAAACACAGCATGCACAAGCCAGCGGTGTTTTAGGACACCTGTGTGTTGCCCCGGAGGCTGCAGCAGGGTGAGCTGTGCTTTTCTTGCTTCTCCAAGCAGTAAGAGAAAGTGTTAATCCCACTGCATGTGTCACTGCTGGTCAAACAGCCCTGTTTGACCAGCAGTGACAGAACCCCACATCCTTTCTTTAAATACATTAGATTGGTCAGTCGTTGACAATGGAATTGCATAGATTTCAGGCTCCCTCTAACTGTTTCTTTTCTTTTCGTTGTATGTCAGTGGAACAAAAAAAAAAGTAAAACCTGAAGTCGCTTAGCAGCTTAAATATGGGATAAGATCAATTATAAAGTCAAACATGGTACTGTGTTCGGCTGGTGAGTAATAGTAGCGTGTAGTGTAAACAGCTTGTCCAGCAGCAAGTAGCTCCAATGTGAGGTCAGTGCATCATGCAGGGTAACTGGGACGTTTGCTTCTACAAAGACACGTTCATGTGGAACTTTATTTTTAATGTTCATAATGAGATTACTTTCTCGTCCATTGTATGGTAGGCAACCCAAACTCTCTGGATAGCCTGTAGATGCCACTGTTGTGTGATTGGGGAGAACTCACCATTGCAGTAGTAGTATTCATACCTTTACAATGAAGGCATCCCATCACACGGAGGGTCAGATGAGGTCAAGAGGTCTTGAATATAGTCAACTAGCTGCAGCCACAATGACGATCACAGAGAATGGCATCAGATGGCATTTGAGGTGATGAGTCAAAATTCTAAAAGCGCTGTATTGTGTGACCATGCATGAAGTATATGTATTAGACAGTATTACAATGAGCCCTTGTCCTTTGTTGTCATATTCACAGGTCAATAAACTGTAGGAAATCTGACAAGTACCGTAGAATCTGTCAGGTACCATTTAAAAAAAATATATAAGTAATTTGTAAGTGTTTTAAAATGAAGCAGAATTCAGACGACAAATGTATGAACGGCAAAAGGCACACAACATATATCAGTAATGATATAATGATTCAGTGTGAGAAAAGAGCAGGATTTCAGAAGGTCCAGGGCGGCTGGTCTCCTCCTGTCTGCTGAGCACCAGAACATCTCCGGACACAGCCGGTCATGGTCACATGTTCACAATGGAGAAGAGGAGGTCTGCTCCCCACCTTGTTATTGCTGCAGCTATGGAATCTCCATCTGTCCCTGAGAGCCGGAAGGCCTCCGCCATCGCCAGCATGGCCCACCTCAGTGGGCCGACAGGCCAGAGGGGATCTTGGGAAGCTTAGTCCAGAGCTTGTCATGGAGTCTGAGTGGAATAGGAAGCTCATTGTAGCGCGGCTGAATATGAAGATGAATGTTTATGTCCGATTAGCGATGCATGCTTCAATCATGGGAGAGTGGTAATGATAGACCGGCCGGCTTAGCCCTGATCCGGCTGCAGAGCCGGGACACATGTACCGACACATGAGCCGCCTGCCCGATGGCAGCCAGGACACATACCACGCTGACACATTATGATAAATACTGTCAGAGCCCTGTGAGTATTGTTTATGCTTCCTGCTTCAGTTTAGTACAAGACATGGGTTATTTGAGATTTGACTAGCAGTGTTTTGTCTTTTGAAAATACAATGCTCACGGGCAAAAATAATTCTAAATGATCTTTTTCATGTCCCCATAATCCAAATATTCCCTATCATTCCCTTTAAATGGTTAATATTAACGAGAAAGGTAACGACATGTCAGAAACCAATCAGTATTCCAAAACTGGAATATTTCCCTGCCCCAAAATTACTTCTTTGTTAGTTTGTGACATTTCCATAAAAAACATAACCAACCAAAGTAGTTTGACACTCGGCTCTTTTACAAGGATCAGGATGAGATGCAGACCAGGCCTACCATGTCTTCAGATGTGTTGCTGTGGTGCATATCATTACAAAAAATAAGTTTGAATAACCATCAACAATCTCTACAGCCTCAGCAATAATTTATCAAATGAGGTTGACTGTGGCATTTATATAATATATATTAGCAAGACAGCTGTGTTCAATTTCATTACGTGGAAAAGTGGTGTTAGTGTATTTTGTGTTTTTTTCATTTGGTTTATTTGAACTCCACTGCAGAGTGTGAATGATGAGCTCTTTCCCTCACTGATTCAGGTCCACGGCTCGGTGGGTGAGCCATGGTGGTTGTGGGTGGAGGATCCCATCAATGACCACATCTACCACTCTGAGCACTTCCTCCTGCAGAAGAAACAGGTTTGTTCTTTTACTGTCTTGGACCTTGGTGACGTGAGGACAGTGTGGTTGATGTGTTATTGTTTCCTGTGTGTGTGTGTGTGTGTGTGTGTGTGTGTGTGTGTGTGTGTGTGTGTGTGTGTGTGTGTTCCTCCCAGGTGGTAACAGCAGAGCCTCAGCACATAGTGTTCACCATCCCCATCTTTGAGCCGCTCCCCTCCCAGTACTACATCAGGGTGGTGTCTGACCGCTGGCTCGGGGCCGAGGCCGTCTGCATCATTAACTTCCAGAACCTCATCTTACCCGAGAGACACCCCCCACACACTGGTAAACACACTCACTCACACAGGTTTATGATGTGACAACAGGGATTGAAACACACCACTGATCTGTCAGTCTGTTCCAGTAGCAGCAGCAGTTGTGGACGGACACGCTGAATGCGTCCAGCTGTTAGACTCCAGTTGCTGCCGTCCCTTGTTAAGCGCCAGACTGAGTACATCATTACAAGTTAAAGCCTTAAAGTATTATCAGCAAAATGCAATTAAAGTATAGAGAAAAATAAAGTAGTGACATGTCTCTTGTGATAAATTATTATATATGTCATTATCAGCAATAGTGGACATTTTTGGGCCTCAAACTCTTACTAAAACTAAAAATACAATTTTGCAGGATATTTTTAATTTATTACAAAGTTGTCAAATAAATATGGTGAAATAAAAATCTAAATATTTCCCTCTGAAATATATTGGTAATATATTGGAAGTATAGCAACTTTTTTTTGTTTTTAGTCTTTCTTTTTTTTTATTCTTCAGCACTTTTAGTCCCTCGAGAGCTGAACGTCCAGATGCTGGCTTAAGTCAGCTTTAATTGCATTTTTTCACACCTGCCTAAAACTTTTGTACAGTACTGTATATATATATATATATATATATATATATATATATATATATATACAGTACTGTACAAAAGTTTTTATATATATATATATATATATATAAAATTTAGTGCATTCTCACTGCAGGAGCCGATGGTATTGGCCAATATTACTGTAGCTAATTGCAGATAAATCAGTATTAGTGTGTATGTCGGCCTACTCGGTTGAGATTCGGGTGTCTGATCCCGGACCGCCCGCCTCTTTGCCAGATCCACAAACTCTGTTGCAGCTGTTTCACAGGGCAGACCTGAGGTGTTCAATGCCCCCGCTCTCCTCAAGGCAAAGAGGTCTGCTAGTGGCAAACATGCAGGTTGTGTCTCCTTAGATTGTCCTCAGGGCATCCCTCCTGTCCACCATTCTGTTTCTGTCTGAAAAAGAAAGACAGTAGATATTCAGTGGTTTTCATGTTATTAGCGTGGACCTAGGTCTCTATAAAACACAGGACATGTAGAGTACAGTATCCAGGAGAAGTAAACAGTGTAGTTACAAGAGGGGTCGGTCGTTAAATCCGGAGGAGGAAGAGGAGACCCTGCAGGTCTTCCTCCGGCTCTGTGTCGGTGCACGCCGTGGTGGCACAGAGCCGGAGGTTTGAGAGCCGCTCTGATCCGCAGTTTGAAGAGGAATGATGTAACGAGCTGGTGTCATTTGACTGATTGGACAGGAGAGGAAAGACAGGGAATTGATGCCTAAATACTGTGAAGCCTATTTTTTGACACAAGAGATAAACAAATAATGAACTCAGCGTAACAGGATTAAAACCAGGACTTAAATAACGGCCTCATGTCTGTTGTTTAACTGACCCGAGTAAAGTCCTCATTTAACCCTATTTCTAACCCTCACTCCAGCATCTGTGTGTCATACAGCTGTTGTCTGATGATCTGGTCTCTTGCTCATCCTAAAGGAGCAGACAGACTCTGTACCTAATTAGCTTCCTTTGATTAGATCTGCATTTGCTGACACTTGAACAACTGTGTGTCATTCTGATGTCCACATGTTCTGCTGCACAATTTAATTTCATCATTGTGCGACGGTTCCTCAGCCACTGCTTACTTTAATGGCGGCTGCATTGTTGTAGTCGATGTGTTTTCTACACACAGTGTACCATCTGTGTTAGTTAGTAATGGTATTGTGTGGTTGTTAGTGCTTGAATATAAGCATTAACCATGTTACACACTTAGTTTTCAGAACCTTTTATATGAAGATATAAAGATACCGCTGAAATAGAAAGACATTATCAACGCCATAAGAACCCGGATCCATCTTCTCCCGTTTCTCTTCCCCTCTCAGAGCTGCTGGACCTGCAGCCGCTGCCGGTGACGGCTCTGGGTAACCGGGAGTACGAGAGCCTGTACAAGTTCACCCACTTCAACCCCATCCAGACTCAGATCTTCCACACGCTCTACCACACCGACACCAACGTCCTGCTGGGGGCGCCAACGGGCTCTGGGAAAACCATCGCCGCAGAGATGGCCATGTTCCGGGTCTTCAACAAGTACCCGACCGCTAAGGTTTGACTCCACGGCTCCGTTGTGTCGGGCTGACTGGCTTGTTGCTCTCTTTTCTACTCGTCAACATTGCTACTAAGTGCTGATTTACATAAGAAACTGGAAACCCACGGTGCTCGAGAACAACAATGCTGAATTTCACATTTAGTCAAACCGACCACAAACTACATCGTCATGGAGACCCACAGGTTTGTGTCGGCAGGAGCACTGCTGGTGATCCTGTCGTGTACTGCGATGTGGCAAAGGTCCTCGTTATCAGCTGACCATTCTTTCAGCTGCCCTTTCAAAAACAGAGAGACAGCTCATGGAAACAGTTCTGAGCTTATTTGTGGCTGCAGCAGACCTTAACTTGCACGTCATCCGTTTGGAGTTTCACACACAATGGACTGTGTGATTGCAGCTGGAAAACACCAATAATTCATTTCATATGGCCGGATCAGCAGTGTTGCTCTGCAGTCTGTCAAAGAGGGAAGACAGAGCATTATTATTGGATCAACATTTTGTTTAAAGGGTATCTACATAAATACACACAACTTCCAGACCATTTGGCCAATCATCACAAAACCAGCTGAATAATTCCACCTCGCATCCTGTAACATACCCTCAAATGTTCATATCATTCATCCACTAGGGGGCGCGACATGAAAACTCCAATGTTCTGCATTTTAAGGCATTATTTCAGGCGTTGTACTTTAACAAACTCCAAAAGAATATATGCGATCAACTTCACATTTCATCTGGATGATCTTAAGATCTTTATGATGAAAGTTTATTGATGATTTGATGTTGATTTTTATTTTTATCGCCAGCCTAGATTTGGGTCTGACATGAATTTTCAATGTCCTTGTGCACCAGGGTTCAGATAAATCAACTCATTTTATGTTATTTGGAAAACAATTCTTTACTTTTCTCATTATAAGCATCATTTAATCGTTCAGTATTATATGGAGAGGCAGCCCAAGTTGTATCGTTAATAAGTGAGTTATTCCATTTCCTGTTGATGTAGAGAAGCCACCACCTGAAGGGATGCTCCAACATGGGAAGTTGTGGTAATAAAGTTAACATCCAGCTGAGGGAAACCTGCCGGTGTTTGAATGCTGTATTTATGTATATATGTGTGTTGCTGTGTGTCCAGGTGGTGTACATAGCCCCACTGAAAGCCTTGGTCAGAGAGAGGATTGAGGACTGGAAGATCAGGATTGAGGAGCAACTGGGGAAGAAGTAAGTGAAAACCCAGTAAGTGATGGATGACATCACACAGTGGCAGGATACACTATGGAGATGGGATGAAGTGCGTCTGTCATATGGTCTACAAAGTCAAGAAAAAGCCTGATGCATGTCTTATTTTATGTGAAGATCCTGTCAAAATGAATATACCCTCCCATAATGTAAACGTAAGCATAATGACAGCAGTGAGCGGGCTGAAGTGTTTCCTGGTTCTCGCTGTGTGCAGAGTGGTGGAGCTGACGGGGGACGTGACTCCAGACATGAGAGCTATAGCTCAGGCCGACCTCATCGTCACCACACCAGAGAAGTGGGACGGGGTGAGCCGGAGCTGGCAGAACAGGAGCTACGTCCAGAAAGTAGCCATCCTCATCATCGATGAGATCCACCTGCTGGGTGAGAGTCCACAGCAGACCTGCCGGAGGGCCCATTAATGGGTTACGTTTAGTAAAGTTTTTTTTAAATGAAAGCTCATGGCCGTGCAGCGCAATGCAAATATTCACGAATGGACAAGACGCCACAAGAGTAAAGAAGGCTGACCTCAATTTAGTGCAGATAACAGTGCAGTCTCAGTAGGAATAAACTGATGGGGACTCAAATTATGATTTTGTTTTTCTAATCTGCCCTATGACTATGGGCGGAGGCCAGAGGACAGACATGAGTAGAACATGTACAACTGCAAACACACACAGGGAACCCTAACCCTCTCACTGTGAGGAGACACACTGCAACAGCTCACAGGCTTTATGCAAAATACATATATACACTTCATGCCAAACAGACTGGGCCTCCAGAAGAGATCATCACGATGAACAAATCTAACATGCATAACACATAACTGTTTTACTCAAACATCCTGATTGGACTGTGCCATTTGGTCTGCTTCCAGGTGAGGACAGAGGACCGGTGTTGGAGGTCATCGTGTCCCGGACCAACTTCATCTCCTCCCACACATCGAAGACCGTCCGAGTAGTGGGCCTGTCCACCGCTCTGGCCAATGCTCGAGACCTCGCTGACTGGCTGGGAATCGGACAGGTCAGATATCCGCTCTGGCACCAGCCCACGCTGCAGCACTCGTCATGCCCCCACATGCCAGAACATGGCTTATGGTGTGTTCACACCAAACGCGACGCGAAATTTCGCGTCGCGTTACTCGCGTGAGTTTACTCGCTCGACTTTATGTGGTTAATTTCCGTCAACGCAAATTCGCTTTAACGCGGGCGGGGCTTATCTCCGTGGCTTATCTCCGTAAAAACAGTACCGTTTCCGCCATCCACCATTAAACTAACCACTAGTTCTGCTTTAACCTTCTTGTGGAAGTCCCTCTAATGTCGGACCATCAAACGCCCCCGTGTCCGGGTTCATAATATCATCCGTAGCCGCACAACAGCGTCTGAATGAGGCCGCTGCCAGCGCTGCTTCTGGTGGATCAGCAGCTGTTTGATTCAAACCGGCGGAACGGCGGTGATGACGCGCAGAGCTTCTCAACGCTGATTGGCTTTCGCGACGCGAATTTTCGCCCGAGTTGGAAAATTTCAACTCACGCGAATTTCGCGTCAAACGCGCCGCGCCAAACGCGTCTAACGCGCCGCCCGGCGAAATTTCGCGTCTGTCGCAACCAAACGCGTCTGTGCATTGACTTTACATGTAATCTGGTCGCGCGAAAAATTCGCGTCGCGTTCGGTGTGAACACACCATTAGTAATACTTGGTGACTCCTTGTTCTTTGGTTAGACGGAGGGATCATGTTCATAAGGAATAGTGAGCGTGGCACTGAGGCCAGCCAGAAACCACAGTCTTTGTCCGGCTCTGTATTCCTATGCTTCGTTTGCTGGCTGCCTCTTCATATCTGATTGAATGTATATAATAATAGCAATTAAGATAAACAGATACTTTGGGGCTGGAGTCAAAGTTGTAGTTTATCTCTATAATCATCTGTGCCTGGATGCCCTGCTTAAGTCCTAATCATCAGGAATGACTGCAGTGAAGTGGATGGATGCTGGAGCTTCAGAAATGGTACAAGAAGACATATTCCAATGTTTTAGACTGAAGGCCGCCTCCATGAAGGCTCACAATGGCTGCAGTCTGACTTTAACACTGGGAAGTGATTCAAAGCAGGTTATTGTTACATTATTTTATATTGTCCATTCTTAAGAGCAAATACTGGTAAGGGTCCTCTTATCTTTTCTTTGGCCAGCATCTTTACATTGAAGCTGTCGTTATTCACTGTTTAATATCTGTCAAATAGACCATTTCTCAACATGAACACAACAAACAACAAAATGGGTTTTTTATACATTGTTTAATGAAAAGCGTTTAGAAAGTTTTAGAAAGTCATCGGCCATTTGAAAGAACCACTCACACCTGATGATTCCTACTGTTTTTGGTGACACTGTGAGCCACCATTGTTGGGTCAAATGTCCCAACATGTGGGTCCAGTAGAGGGTGTCTCAGTAGCACAGCTAGGGAGCGGTCCTGCACACCACCCTGAGCAACAAGATGTTAGATTTGAATGTCCAGTTCATCGTGATGACCTCTGAGGTGAACTCAGTCTGTTGGGCATGAAGAATGAATGGACATAACAGAGCGTTCACATTTCATTTGACTCAAAAGGCTGCTATCATTGCAGAATTATCTTCGTTACGTGTTAGTTTCTTTTTTGCATCATTAAATAAATCCTCGAGTAATGTCTGGAGAGACTAATCCTATTGTGCATCATCACAGACACATTAAGAGAGTTGGCTGTCTGCCGTCCGGTCATCTGACCGTTAGCCAGGCTCTGAAGACACAACACAAGGCACAGACCATAATGCACTGCGCCCCGCCCTCCTGCTGCAGCACATGGCCGTGTCACACAATAGACATCAAAGGTTAAACACAACACAGCAGAGTCCAGCAGGGCCTCATGGACAGTGACAGACAGTTTGCATCACAACCAGATGGGGCTTCATGTTGCCAGCTGCTCACGTTACCCCCCCCCCCCCCCCCCCCCCCCCCCCTTCTAACAGGTGGGTTTGTTTAACTTCCGTCCGTCTGTTCGCCCCGTACCGCTGGAGGTTCACATCCATGGTTTCCCAGGGCAACACTACTGCCCCCGCATGGCCAGCATGAACAAGCCTACTTTCCAAGGTACTGCTCCACGTCCACATGTGCACGTGCTTTATGCACATTTATACATTTGATTTGTTGGCAAAAATGATTTGCATTTGTTGAGAGCTATTTGCTCGTTTGTGTTTCTCAAAGTAATAATGATACAATATGCATTCCATGTGTGTATACAGAGGGGCATGATTGCTTTTTTTAAGACCAGGAATCCAAAGTTATCCATCGATAAATGTTTTCTGAGTTTGACACATACCACATCCACGATCCTTCTTCAGCTTTAGTTGATAAAACCAAGGAACTAATGTGGGGAAGTCAGAAAGAATTGATTGACAGCCTAACACTTGATTTGAGTTTTTTGTATTTGTTTACAAAATTATACATATATAATATATAAAATAACAGCAGCCTTATCCTTTGGATGTGTGCTGCAGCCACCAGAAAAGACATTTTGAAAGCCAAAGTCATTCTGAAATGGTTCCTGGAGCCGTAACAAATACACAGTATGTGAAACTTGTGTTCATCTTTACAGCGATACGAAGCCACTCCCCAGCCAAGCCGGTGCTGATTTTTGTCTCCTCACGACGACAAACTCGACTGACTGCTCTGGACCTCATCGCCTTCCTGGCCACAGAGGACAACCCCAAACAGTGGCTGCACCAGGACGAGAGAGAGGTACGCTAAGCTAAGGCTGTACTGTGTGCACACCGCAGGCACAGGAGAGGATGCGCTCAGACACAGCAGTAGGTCACCCACGCTGTTGGCCATATACGAGTAAAACAGTATATTTGAAGCGGGACAAACAGTCGCTGTGGGCCGCTCGACCTTGTCCGTCCACATTTAGCTTATGTAGGCAGGTATTTAAGGGCCAGTTCACCCCAAAACCGCAGTGGTGGCGGCGGCGCTAGATGGCCGAGGCGCTCGTAGGATTCCCCGGGGCTTCTGCTCCATTCCTCTGAGTAAGTGCCGGTTTAAGTGTAATTACAGATGGAATTCCATCCAACTTGTGCCAGAAAAGCCTGAGTTATCCTCTATTATATAGTCTGCATACCTTAGGATCAGTTCAAGATGGGGGCAAATGACTCCTGAGCTCACATTTGAAAAGTATGCTAATATTACTATAACACTCAGATATCCAGCGCTGATGTCTAACAGTGTTACAGGGATGGAGAGGGAAGAACTATCGACCGGTTTTACAATCACATGCTTTTGTAAAGTTGTGTCATTATTCAAACTTGAGTATGACATCGACCACCCAGGCCTTCAGTGCATTGTACAGTCCACATGAAGTATTTATTCTGGTCTACTGTTGCATGGTTATTTTATATTTGCCAGTTAGCAGCAGTGTCTTGCCTGCTGTTCACAGAATGTTAGTCGTTGTTTCCTCTACATACACATGCTGTAACCAGCTGACTCACACTCAAAAGGTTTCCAGCAGTGGGATGCTAGTAAGCTGTGAAACTTTCAACTTCATCATTTTACACTTTGAATGTCCTCTCTTGTTTTGGACCATTAACACAAGGTGCTCGTCTTGAATCCGTTCCCAGCAAATGAGCACATACATATGGGGACGCCATATCCGGCTTCTTGCCAGTTCTATGTCACGGTTATAGAGTAGTTTAAACAACAAGTATTCATTTCTCTGTAGGGAATGCCTGCATGCATTCAAATGCCAAGCTGGAGAAAAATGGCAAACAGTGGTCTCTCACACACACCTGAGCCACACCTGTATGCCACGGATGTAGTAGCTCGCCTTTATAAATGGATGACAGCTAATCACAGGAGCCTGATTGGTCCATGCTGTGCCTTATACAGGACACTCCCTCTTTACTCAAAGCCTGAAGAGATGAATGTATGTGTGTGATATGTGCTCCCTCTTACTCACGTGATCTCATGATCCCAAAGAAATATCCAAATGTACTGTTCAGTTTGCCATTTAGGGAGCTAAGCGTTAATGTGAATGAAACGTTTGAAATTTGATATAGGAATGAAATGTTTTTAGCAGCACTGGATCAGTCCGTCTAAAAACAGTTAAAGCTAGTAGAAGTTAAGCCTCAAGAAGATTTGCTACGTGGAGATTTAAAATGTATAATCAGTACTTTTGAGGCATCGGGTACGTCATTTCCATAAACAAAGAAAATGGCATCACTGAGCTTTCACCTGGGTCATAGATCTTGTGTAATACGCTGTGTGTTTAATAGACCCACACAGGTGGAGGGCTGATCTTCTAGAGGAGAGTAGTCCTCATCTTTGCTATAATGATGCGAATTAGCTGAAGCTATAATCTGGTAGAGTGCATCAAATGCTGACATTTATGTTTTAACTGTACATGGTCCCTTTTAAATAAAAGGTTAAAAAAAAAAAAAATGTGACAGAAAAAGCAAAAGGCTTGTGGAAACATTACTCGCTGACAATCATTTCAATCCTCCTCTTCTCTGTTTACTATTAGTATGCATGTTGTAGCATTATTAACTCAACTATGAAGTATTGAAAACGATACAGTCGTGTTCAGTTGTGTCTCCTAAAACCTGCAGACACCCTTCTCAGTGTAAATCTGGCCGTCTCCGAGCAGAGGCCCAGCTCCGCTCGTCCCCGGCCTCTGTGTGTGTTCGCTGACATGTGCTGCTGCCTGCTGCTTCTGCGCGCTGGCCCGTGTAGCAGCTCAGCTCCCTGCTGCTTGACTGACAGGCTTCTGCCGATAGCTGCTTAACTCTCAGCGGGGGGTCACCACCGCCTCAGTCCCCCTTCTGACCTGACAGCTCTTTCTTCCTCCGCTGCCCCAAAGCCCCGACTCTCTTCTCCCGGGGCTGGATATTCACTCTCTTTCTTCCTATTAGTTGTATAGTATTGGAAAGATACATTGTAGTTTGACTAATTGATTCAATCAGTTGTTATAAGTAGGGATGCAACGATACCACTTTTTACAAACCGATACGAGTACGAGTATTTTTATTTGTGTACTTGCCGATACCGAGTACCGATACCGATACTTCTTAGATTTGGTCTCCATGAAAGTGCAATTAATTTGGAGGCAGATTTTATTTTATCCTCTGCAGATTATGTCAAGCCTATAGTACAAAATTAACAGAAGGCTATCCCAAGCTTTAAACGTCTTGTGGAAGTCCCTCTAATGTCGGACCATAAAACGCCCCCGTGTCCGGGTTCATAATGTAAGCGATAATATTAGGGATCGAGCAATTATATAGGAAGCTGTGTTCCAAGTTATGTTTCCGGTGCTTTTATTGTGGAGGGAGAAACGGAAAGGAAAAGAGTGGAATTGTGGGATATACGTGTGTGAAGGAGATAAAAAAGTGGTTCAAGTTACCCTGCAGCGTGTTTTCATTTTATTAGAATTACAAATATAGACACACAACAGACACTCGGCTACAATAATATCATCCGTAGCCGCACAACAGCGTCTGAATGAGGCCGCTGCCAGCGCTACTTCTGGTGGATCAGCAACAGTTTGATTCAAACCGGCAGGACGGCAGTCATTTTTTACTGTGTGAACGCGACGCACATTACTCTACACACCTTGCTGCAAGAGCCGCAAGAGAGCGACGAAAGAGCCGTATGCGGCTCTGGATCACGGGTTGCCGACCCCTGCCCTAGACGTTGAAGTCAGGTAGGACAACAAATCTTTTTCTCCACAAAGCGCGACCAGTTTGTTGTAGCGAAATACTGTTGAGTGGTATCGGTTCTTGGTATCGGCAATTGAAAACGAATACGAGTACGAGTATTTTAACGCAGTATCGGCCCCGATACCGGTATCGGTGCATCCCTAGTTATAAGTGTCTTTTTTCCCCACAATTCTATATTTTTAAAAGACAAAGAACACTAATATGGAGGACAAAAACCAGCTGTTTAGTCCTTCAGCTCTGCACCTTTTTGACCTTGAACCCAACAGTTTGTCTTGGGCTGGAAGACATTACATCTGTATAACAAAGCAGGAGGCCCCAGTCCTACTGGAACCAGAGGAGAGCCATGCTAATGAGCCACATGTCTGCAACTGAACTGTGACTACGAAGGTATTGTAAATGATCCATCTGCAGGTGTTGGATCACATCAAACTTTGAAGAGTAGGGATGCTCCCCGAAAGAATCAATACGGTCCGGAGTCAGCAGTTCTGCTATCGGTGCATTAGAAGTTACGGAGTGAGACGTCCTTGTCTCAAACCTCGTCTCTCTGTCTCTCTGTCTCTGTCTTGTTGTCTCTCTGTCTCGTTGTCTCTCTGTCTCGTTGTCTCTCTGTCTCGTTGTCTCTCTGTCTCGTTGTCTCTCTGTCTCGTTGTCTCCTCTGTCTCGTTGTCTCTCTGTCTCGTTGTCTCCTCTGTCTCGTTGTCTCTCTGTCTCTGTCTCGTTGTCTCTCTGTCTCTGTCTCGTTGTCTCTCTGTCTCTCTGTCTCGTTGTCTCTCTGTCTTGTTGTCTCTCTGTCTCGTTGTCTCTCTGTCTCGTTGTCTCTCTGTCTCGTTGTCTCTCTGTCTCGTTGTCTCTCTGTCTCGTTGTCTCTCTGTCTCGTTGTCTCTCTGTCTTGTTGTCTCTCTGTCTCGTTGTCTCTCTGTCTCTGTCTTGTTGTCTCTCTGTCTCCTTGTCTCTCTGTCTTGTTGTCTCTCTGTCTTGTTGTCTCTCTCTCTCCTTGTCTCTCTGTCTTGTTGTCTCTCTGTCTCTCTGTCTCTGTCTTGTTGTCTCTCTGTCTCATTGTCTCTCTGTCTTGTTGTCTCTCTGTCTCTGTCTTGTTGTCTCTCTGTCTCCTTGTCTCTCTGTCTTGTTGTCTCTCTGTCTCTGTCTTGTTGTCTCTCTGTCTTGTTGTCTCTCTGTCTTGTTGTCTCTCTGTCTCCTTGTCTCTCTGTCTCCTTGTCTCTCTGTCTCTCTGTCTCCTTGTCTCTCTGTCTCGTTGTCTCTCTGTCTCTCTGTCTCGTTGTCTCTCTGTCTCGTTGTCTCTCTGTCTCGTCGTCTCTCTGTCTCTCTGTCTCGTTGTCTCTCTGTCTCGTTGTCTCTCTGTCTCGTTGTCTTTCTGTCTCGTTGTCTTTCTGTCTCGTCGTCTCTCTGTCTCTCTGTCTCGTTGTCTCTCTGTCTCGTTGTCTCTCTGTCTCGTTGTCTTTCTGTCTCGTTGTCTCTCTGTCTCCTTGTCTCTCTGTCTTGTTGTCTCTCTGTCTTGTTGTCTCTCTGTATCCTTGTCTCTCTGTCTTGTTGTCTCTCTGTCTCTCTGTCTCTGTCTTGTTGTCTCTCTGTCTTGTTGTCTCTCTGTCTCCTTGTCTCTCTGTCTTGTTGTCTCTCTGTCTCTCTGTCTCTGTCTTGTTGTCTCTCTGTCTTGTTGTCTCTCTGTCTTGTTGTCTCTCTGTCTCTGTCTCCTTGTCTCTCTGTCTCCTTGTCTCTCTGTCTCTCTGTCTCCTTGTCTCTCTGTCTTGTTGTCTCTCTGTCTCTCTGTCTCTGTCTTGTTGTCTCTCTGTCTTGTTGTCTCTCTGTCTCTCTGTCTCTGTCTTGTTGTCTCTCTGTCTCGTTGTCTCTCTGTCTATCTGTCTCGTTGTCTCTCTGTCTCGTTGTCTCTCTGTCTCGTTGTCTTTCTGTCTCGTTGTCTCTCTGTCTCGTCTCTCTGTCTCTCTGTCTCGTTGTTTCTCTGTCTCGTTGTCTCTCTGTCTCGTTGTCTCTCTGTCTCGTTGTCTCCTCTGTCTCGTTGTCTCTCTGTCTCGTTGTCTCTCTGTCTCATTGTCTCCTCTGTCTCGTTGTCTCTCTGTCTCGTTGTCTCTCTGTCTCGTTGTCTCGTTGTTTCTCTGTCTCGTCTCGTTGTCTCTCTGTCTCGTTGTTTCTCTGTCTCGTTGTCTCTGTCCCGTTGTCTCTCTGTCTCGTTGTTTCTTTGTCCCGTTGTCTCTGTCTCGTTGTCTCTGTCCCGTTGTCTCTCTGTCTCGTTGTTTCTCTGTCTCTCTGTCCCGTTGTCTCTCTGTCCCGTTGTCTCTCTGTCTCTCTGTCCCGTTGTCTCTCTGTCCCGTTGTCTCTCTGTCTCGTTGTCTCTCTGTCTCGTTGTTTCTCTGTCTCGTTGTCTCTCTGTCTCTCTGTCTCGTTGTCTCTCTGTCTCGTTGTCTCTCTGTCTCGTTGTCTCTCTGTCTCGTTGTCTCTCTGTCTCGTTGTCTCTCTGTCTCGTTGTCTCTCTGTCTCGTTGTCTCTCTGTCTCTCTGTCTTGTTGTCTCTCTGTCTCGTTGTCTCGTTGTCTCTCTGTCTCGTTGTCTCCGGCTCAGTACAGCACGAGACTCGCATCATGGCAGAGAGAAGACAAAGCTCCAAAGTGTGGCTACATTTTACTCCAGTGTATTCTGAGAACTCTCATTGTCTTTTTTCTAATAAAATACTTAAAAATAAGAGTATCACTAAGAGTACTAGTATGGATAAAATACTAAAGGTACCTGATCCTTTTGCATAAACCCGGTCAGGCCTCCACTGGGTCATTGTCTTGGGTTTGTTGTTTGACCCGTCATGTCTGTGCTCCGTCTCCAGATAGAGGCTATCATCGCCACAGTACGGGAATCCAACCTGAAGCTGACCCTGGCCTTTGGGATCGGCATGCATCACGCCGGCCTGCACGAGAGAGACAGGAAGACTGTGGAGGAGCTGTTCGTCAACTGTAAGATCCAGGTAGGACCGGCTGCCTGGATCTGTACTGTTCATCTGAACTAAGGACTTAACGTACCTCCAAACAACGTTGCCCACCCTTGAGCTCACCCTCCCCGAGTGTTGTGCAGCTTTAGTGAGGCCATTTTATTGCTGATTTGATCCGTTCTATACTGCTGGTCAGCTTAAAGCTCTCGTCTTGGTCTGAAATATATATATACACATAATATATTGAACTGTTGTGGATGAGATGGATACATTGCATATACATTCCCATTTTACCCATATTTTCTTCAACCTTTTCATTACTCAAATTATACTACATTTCTTTTACTTATTTTCTTTTCTGTAGATATGTTGTTTTATTTCAAGTCTCTTTTCTCAGGTTCTGATTGCCACCAGTACTCTGGCTTGGGGGGTGAACTTCCCCGCTCACCTGGTGGTTGTTAAGGGAACTGAATACTTTGATGGCAAGACCAAGCGCTACGTGGACTACCCCATTACAGGTACACAGTCCACGAGGTGCTTCCTCATTGTTGATGTGGTAAGAGAAGCATTTTTGTAATGCCAACCACGCAAACAGTGATTCGTCTTCCAAGCATCATTAACGGCAATTTCAAATTTCAATCATATCATATCAATGATATAAAAGATACACATGTATGGGGTTTCTGTAATCGATTGCCAAAGTGGGGACCTTTCCTGAAATACTGCTGCCTCTGTGGTGTTGGCATTTCAGACCGGATACCTGCAGTGCAGAGCATCAATTCTGGAATAGACAACCGAGTGACAACAAAGAATCACTTGCCTTGTCATTGCAGCCTTTTTTAAGAATAGTGTAACGTGTGTTGGAGGAGCAGCTTTGTAGTGTTTGCGCTGTGTGTTTAGATGTTTTGCAGATGATGGGGCGAGCAGGTCGGCCTCAGTTTGATGATCAGGGCAAAGCCGTTATCCTCGTCCATGACATCAAGAAGGATTTCTACAAGAAGTTCCTCTATGAGCCGTTCCCCGTCGAGTCCAGGTAACAGACACCCGCTGCCTTCTCCCACCATTGTCTGTTATGTCAGAGACCCGGGGCTGTGCATATAAATGATGTTCCTGTATGAACAAGACAGTATTCACTGTCACAATGTTACCCATTATGAGAAAAAGGGCTTGACCTTAAAGTGACAAGGGAAAATGTGTAGCATCGTAACAGGAAAAGGTTGTAGCACACAAATGAGCAGGAGTGTTTCAGTTCGGTATCACTGGTGGATGAGCACATAGCTGCAGTTCTTTGTCAAATGTCCCTTAAAGGCATCATCCCTTGAAGGCATCCTGATGGAGTTTGTGTTGTTGAACAGCAAATCAATTAATCAGCCAATCTTCTTGCTGGTACAGACTTATTTCTGTTTGTAGAGGATAAGTATTGAGGTTAGAATTCTAGATGGCCGAAACTACTTAAGTCTCCTGTCATTGCGTGTTGTATCTGCAGCCTCCACAGTGTGCTGTCAGACCATCTGAATGCTGAGATTGCTGCAGGAACCATCTCATCCAAACAGGATGCAATGGACTACATCACCTGGACCTACTTCTTCAGGCGGCTGGTGATGAACCCAAGGTTAGGCAAACCAGCTCACACCACATGTTATCCCCAGCGGCAGCAGATCATTCAGTTCAGAACTAAAGCAAACACACATGCACACATTCTTGGCCCGCTCTCACAACCTGTTTAGAGGAGTGCCATGTTCTTCGGTCAAACATCTGCTGTGTAGACAGAGACCATTCCAGTACATTCCAGCCTGTTGGTATTTGCACGGCTGTCATCCCACATTTACCATCCAGTCCCTGACTGTAGTAGGGCAGTAGGGTTGTACCAATATGGGTCTGTGAAACTCTCATTTGGGATTTCAGGGCAATTTTCAATGTTGACCATTTTCTGCAAAACAATTGCAAAGGATTAGTGTTGATGGACTGGTAGAGATTCTCAAACAGCATGTATGGTCAGCCTTTGGCTGATACTGACCATGTAAACACAACATTTACATGGACCAGGGCCTTTGATATCATTCCTCTTCTGTATCTCTCCAGACTGCACTGGCTCTCGCCATGAGTTGAAATGTCAAGCCTGTTTGAAACCTCCACTAATGAGACTCGTGATTAGAATACTACTGCAACTGCCACTTCATGTATTACAAAGATCAATGGTTTAATTATTATTAGTTGTAGTTAGAGATGTATTGATGCAATTTCTTCCCAGCTGACATTGGGTGAAGACAGGGTACACCCAGGACAGGTTGCCAGACTATTGCAAGGCTGACATGTAGCGACGATCAACCATTCACGCTCACATCAACGGGCTAATTGATAGGTTAAGTTTGCTTTTGACTGTGGGAGGAAACTGGAGAACCCGGATGGAACCCGCACTGACATGCATGGAGTTACAGAACATGCAAATTCCACACAGAAACGCTGTCCAGCCTGGGAATCGAACCTCTTGCTGTGAAGTGACAGTGCTGGCCACTACACCGTGCATCCATACTATCTATTTTATATTGTTGTGAACCATCTCCTTGAAACAACTGTATTCCAGGCAACTGCTAGTTCAGATGAGATACATTTCCCCTCCAGCTTGTTCTGGGTTTGTTTCTCCTCCAAGTTGAAGTGGCCTGGAAAACCTCCACAGAGAGGCTTCCACGAAGCATCCTGATCAAAAGCCCAAACTACCTTGCCGAGTGTCTTTTAATTGATTGAAATAGTTGTTTCTTTGATCTCCAAGATGTTGTCTCTCACTACCGAACATTCAAGACTGTAAGTGAGGGTTGGAACATAGATCTGAACCCATGGGCTCAGATCCCTCTTCACATGACAGGCGTTACAGTCTATGGTGCACCAATCTTCCATTTTACCCTTACTCAAAAACAAGACTGCAAGATGCATAAACTTCTTCACAAATGGAGGAATCCAAAATGTTCCAGAATACCATGGAGGTGCTGATTCTCATCCCATCTACTTCACTATTGTCTTTAAACCATCTAGTGTGTCCTCAGGGTGACAGGTCAACGAAGACAACCCCACTACACCTTCAGCAGAAAGGAGCAATGCAACCACTAAATGGAAGCTCCCCACTCCCCAACTTAAGTCTGTCTCTTAAGAGACAGCCACAGAGAAGATGCCTGAGTTACAGCCGAGGATGCTCTTATTGTGGTTATACAAGGACGGGATTGCTTGTCGCAACTTTTTCCGATCCTAGCAATCCCACAAAACACCCTTGCACTTGTCAAAGGTGACAACGTCTGATTTTGACATGACTCAGGCTGGCTCCTGATCAGGCTCCCATTTAACCAAATACATGAATGTGTTAAAGACAAATGCGTTACTGACAAAGACCAAATTAGTAAACATTCACGTAGTAGTCTTCAAAATGACACAGATCAGATTTTTTTTTTTTTATATATGATTTATTTGTACAAAACAAGATCCAAGTACAGACCCCTTCCCAAAACAAAAACACAACAAGGCAATTCGATACACAAACAGAAAAGAAAACCACAAAAACAACCAAAACCCAACTGACCTACAACTCTCTCACTCACATCCACCCACACACATCCACTCACTCACACACACGCACGCACATCCACTTGCACTAACAGAGCAATGCAAAGACTGTAAACAAGGAAGCAACAAAAATAAAAAAATAAAATTTGTGCTGCATGCTGCCAACCTGCGCCACCAACAAGGCTAGCCAAAACAGGGCACGGGCACGTTGTTGGGGACGAATCAATCGATGGTGGCGATACATAGTTGGGTAGACCTGACGTGCTTTAAGAGGGGCTCCCAGACCTTACAGAACTTAGTAGAGGTGCCTCGTAAAGAATACTTAATTTTTTCTAGTGCCATAAAACGAAGGGCATCTCTAAGCCATTGAGAGTGGGAGGGGGGGTGGGAGTTCTCCCAATGTAGCAAGATAACCCTCCTCGCTAAAAGTGAAAGAAAGGCCACAAGTTCAAGGAAGTGAGTTGGTAGTGAGTTCCCAGAAGGTAGGACACCAAACAGGGCAACTAATGGTGAGGGACAGATATTGGTAGAGGTGACGGCTGAGAGAGTGTCAAAGACACCCTTCCAGAACGGCGCAAGTACGGGACAATCCCAGAACATGTGTCCAAGACTGGCCGGTCCTAAATGGCACCGGTCACAGCGTGAGTCTGCACCTGGGAATATACGAGCCAGTTTACTCTTGGACCAATGAACCCTGTGCACTACATTACATTGTAAGATTCCATGCCGGGCACAGACAGAGGATGAGTGGATCCATTTCAAAGCGTTCTCCCACACCTCAGGGCCTATCTCTGTATTAAGATCAGCCGACCATGCAGTACGCAAGATGTCAGAGGTTGAGGATTGGTGCGCGAGAAGAGTGTTGTAAATCCTTGATACGGTACCTTTCCGGTAAGGGTTAATTTGGAGGATGGTGTCTATAAGCGTGGGAGACGGTATGGTGGGAAAGTTGGGAAAGCGGTTACGTACAAAATCTCTTATCTGCAAATACCTGAAAAAGTGGGTTGAGGGCAAGTTATAAGTCTGTGCTAACTGACCAAAGGAAGCAAATTTACCCTCAATGTAAAGATGATTAAAGGATAAAATTCCTCTTTCTCTCCAGATTACAAAAGCATTATCCATAATGGAAGGAGTGAACAGTGGGTTAGAGTAAACAGGAGCCAGACCAGGTATAGATTGCAATGTAAATTGTTGTTTAAATTGTGTCCAGATTTTAAGACAGATTTTCACAACAACACTGTCTGAATTCTGTTAGAAAATAATGCTTTATAGTGCTCCTAGTGAGAGCTAGAGAGTTTACATTGGAAAATCAAGACAAATAAATAACTCTGTATGGATTATCAAATATTGAATGGATGACACTGTATGTACTACACAAATGTATTAATTAGAATTATGAAATGTATTGAGTGGATGGAATGGTTGTGGGGAAGCACAGGAGGGACATCAGGGATGATGAACCACATGAGGCCTCCTCAACCTGTAGCCAGGGTGGGGGTTGGTCATTAGTGCAACAGCAGTGTAACAAGGCTCTAATGTTTGTTGCCCAGTAATAAAGTAAGAAGTTGGGGAGGGCTAGACCTCCCAGCTTCTTAGGTTTTTGTAAAGTGTCTTTTTTAATTCTAGGGGGCTTCTTGTTCCATAAGAATTGGGAAATTGTGTGGTCAAGTGAGCGAAAGAAACGTTTAGTAATGTTGATGGGTATACATTGGAAGAGATATAGAAATTTCGGGAGCACATTCATTTTAACACAGTTTATCCGCCCTGCAAGAGAGAGAGGCAAAAGAGACCACCGCTGAAAATCCTGATTCAGCCTCGCCAGAAGAGGGGAGAAATTAATTTTTTTGGTTACAGACACCTAAGTACTTAAAATGTTCACGAGATATTTTGAAAGGTAAGTCAGACAATGGGTATGCCATGGCTGCAGCATTGATCGGCATTAATTCACTTTTTTGGAAATTTAATTTGTAGCCTGAAATTTGACCAAACTCCTCCAGTAAGTTTAAGACAAGAGGAAAAGCTCTGTCTAGGTCAGAGACAAAAAGTAAGAGGTCATCTGCATACAGGGACACTTTATGTTCGACGCCACCCCTTGAAATACCTGGAATCTGACTTGACCTTAGGGCCACCGCCAGTGGTTCAATGGCAATGGCGAACAAGAGTGGAGAGAGTGGACACCCCTGACGGGTCCCACGCTTGAGGGGAAAGTAGTCAGAATAATCATTATTTGTGCGAACACAGGCTTGGGGGGAAGTATACAAAAGCCTAATCCATGATATGAAGGTATTACCAAAGCCAAAACGTTTTAACAAAGAGAACAGGTAGGTCCATTCTACACGGTCAAATGCCTTCTCTGCATCCATGGAGATGACCACCTCAGGGGTGTTGGAGGATGTCGGTGCATAAACAATATCAAATAGACGTCTAACATTATGAAAAGAGTGTCGGTCCTTAACAAACCCTGTTTGGTCTGTACCTACAATAGTTGGTAGTACAGTCTCCAAACGCCTAGCCAGCATTTTGGCCAGGAGCTTGACATCTGCACATAGCAGAGAGATGAGGCGGTAGCTACCACAAGAAAGTGGGTCTTTGTCCTTTTTTAAAAGGAGAGAAATGGTGGCCTGTCTTAACGTGGGGGGAAGATTGCCATTTTGCATAGATTCATTGTACATGTTGAGTAAAATTGGAGCTAATTGATCTGAGAATGTTTTATAAACTTCAGCCGGGAGACCATCTGGGCCTGGGCATTTACCACTCTGCATCAGCATTAAAGCACTACTGAGTTCAACAATCGAAAAGGGTTCATCCAGTCTAGATGATGTTGCGCTGTCAATGGAGGGAATCTCTAAAGAGTTAAAAAAAAAACGTCATATTGTTTCTCATCAGCCACGCATTCAGAGGTGTATAATTTGGCATAGAAGTCTCTGAAATGGTTGTTAATTGTCTGTGGGTCAATAGTTGTCCCATCGATAGAACTGATCTGAGTTATATGTTGTGATGAGGATGCTTGTCGGAGTTGGTGTGCAAGCAGTTTACTCGGTTTATCTCCAAACTCATAATATTTATGACGTGATTTTAACAGTGACTCTGCAGCTTCGTTGGAAGCCAGGAGATCAAATTCAGCCTTTTTCATAAGTCATTATTTTGAAAGATCAGCATTGGGTAGGTCCACACATTTAGACTGAAGTTCTGAAATATCTCTAGCAAGGCTAGCACTTTTCTCTGAGATGATCTTTCTCTGATAAGCTGAGTAAGATATTATCTCTCCTCTCAGGTAAGCTTTGCATGCCTCCCAGATGACTGCTGCCGATACATCTGGGTTAACATTGGTAGAGATAAAAAGATCAACGCGGTTCTTAATGGTCAAAACAAAGTTTGGGTCAGAAAGCAATAAGGAATTAAAGCACCAGGGGGAGCGTTTCATAGATCTACCAGGAAGAGAGATGTCAACCACCACTGTTGCATGGCCAGATATCACAATGGGATTGTAGGAGCATGAACTAATAGATGGTAGAAGTTTGCTATCAATGAGAAAATAATCAATACGGGAGAATGTGCCATGGACAGGAGAATAAAAAGAAAACTGTTTAGTACTAGGGTTGAGAAAGCGCCAGGCATCTGCGACTGCATATTGCTCCATAAACATCTGAATTACTTTTGCTGATTTAGATATACCAGAGGGCCTATTAGATGATCGATCAAGTGAAGGGTCAAGACAGCAATTGAAATCACCAGCAAGAATGAGTTGGTGGGAGTCCAAGTCGGAGAGAGAGAAAAAAACGTTTTTGAAAAAATTAGCATTGTCCCAGTTTGGGCCATACACATTTGCCAAAATCAGGTTACGACCTCCTATACTGCCTGAGATGACGACATAACGCCCGTTAGTGTCAGACACCACTTTGGTCACGGAGAATGGCACTGACTTGTGAATAAGAATTGCAACCCCCCTGGCTTTACTTGAAAAAGAGGAGTGAAAGAATTGGCCCACCCACCCCCTCCGTAGTTTAAGGTGATCTGAAGGCAAAAGTTGAGTTTCTTGTAAGAAGGCTATTTTAGTGTTTAAACGTGTAAGGTGGTTAAACACTTTGTTGCGTTTGATAGGAGAGTTCATACCCTTAACATTCCAACTAACAAATCTTAAAGCGCCACCTGGTGTACGCAGGGTATTTGTGCTCGCCATCAGGTGATAGGGAGTTTTTGGGGGTGTGTGCAAATAACAATCCTTGATTCGTCCGCCAGAGCCCGTTCCCATCCCCGCACTGGATATGAGAGGTGAAACACTTGATCAAGTTGGGCACATACAGTTGTAAGCGCAGCATGCATGCAGAATACAAGAAAATACACATAAAACACATAAAAACTAGGGATGCACCGATACTGCGATACTGCCGATACTGCGTTAAAATACTCGTACTCGTATTCGTTTTCAATTGCCGATACCAAGAACCGATACCACTCAACAGTATTTCACTACAACAAACTGGTCGCGCTTTGTGGAGAAAAAGATTTGTTGTCCTACCTGACTTCAACGTCTAGGGCAGGGGTCGGCAACCCGTGATCCAGAGCCGCATACGGCTCTTTCGTCGCTCTCTTGCGGCTCTTGCAGCAAGGTGTGTAGAGTAATGTGCGTCGCGTTCACACAGTAAAAAATTACTGCCGTTCCGCCGGTTTGAATCAAACTGTTGCTGGTCCACCAGAAGTAGCGCTGGCAGCGGCCTCATTCAGACGCTGTTGTGCGGCTACGGATGATATTATTGTAGCCGAGTGTCTGTTGTGTGTCTATATTTGTAATTCTAATAAAATGAAAACATGCTGCAGGGTAACTTGAACCACTTTTTTATCTCCTTCACACACGTATATCCCACAATTCCACTCCTCTTTTCCTTTCCGTTTCTCCCTCCACAATAAAAGCACCGGAAACATAACTTGGAACACAGCTTCCTATATAATTGCTCGATCCTTAATATTATCGCTTACATTATGAACCCGGACACGGGGCGTTTTATGGTCCGACATTAGAGGGACTTCCACGAGAAGTTTAAAGCTTGGGATAGCCTTCTGTTAATTTTGTACTATAGGCTTGACATAATCTGCAGAGGATAAAATAAAATCTGCCTCCAAATTAATTGCACTTTCATGGAGACCAAATCTAAGAAGTATCGGTACTCGGTATCGGCAAGTACACAAATAAAAATACTCGTACTCGTATCGGTTTGTAAAAAGTGGTATCGTTGCATCCCTAATAAAAACTAACTAAGATTACATTAACCCGAAATCCCCCCCCCCCCCCCCCCCCCCCATACTTCCAGCTGCTGCCATAACACGCAGCAACATGGAGCACTCTGATTCTCTTATCAGCATATTTTCCACACTTCCAAAAGCCAACGCGCTGCTCCCATAGTAATGGAAGTATATGTACAGCAAAAAAATGAGAAAGAAAGAGAAGAAAACAACTCACGTTTCTGATTATGCTAATGTAACATACCAAAACAATTGCAACAGGTATAAACAGGCTTACTTTTAGCAATTGGCGCTAACCAAGCACAAACATTGTCAGAAACCCAAAACAACGAGCCTCGCACAAAACGGGAGGGAAACTAAACAGCTGAAGGTGCTGTATAATGGGTGCATAGTAGGCTACGCAAATTAAATATAGCCTCGTAAATATAGCAGGAACGTCAAGCTAGAGCTACCATGTTTGGCTAACGAAACAGGTAAAACACATTGCGCTAGTTAGCGCCGCCAGATACACATAGACAAAAGGCACTTACGCTCAGTGAATGCAAAGTTCAGCGAAAGCAAAGTTCAGTCACGCACGTGTTGTGTACCCACCCGCAAACCATGGACAAATTTAATGGCTTCTGCGATAGTCGGGAGCCATGCTCTCTCTCCGTTAGGCAAGGTAACGCGTAGCTTGGCAGGATACAGAAGAGCCGGCTTGTAGCCCCGCTGGTAGAGCTCCGCCATGCAAGTCTTGAACTCGGCGCGCCGCTTCAACAGGTCCGGGCTGTAGTCATCATAAAGGCGAATCTTGTGGCCATTGTAGAGCAGGTCGCCTCCTTTCCGTGCCTCGCGAATAACCAGGTCCTTGATCTGAAAACGGTGGAAACGTATGATGACAGGTCGTGGCCGCTCGCCTGGAGCAGGTTTTGGGGCAAGGCTTCTGTGGGCACGGTCCAGTTCAGGGAGAGAGTCAAGCACCTTTGCGCCAAAGACATCCAGGAGCATTTGGGAAAAGAAAATGGACGGACGGTTGCCTTCTATGTTCTCAGGTAGGCCGATTATCCTTATATTCTGTCGTCTGCTACGGCCCTCTAGGTCGGCCATCTTGGTACGTAAGGCCTCATTATCCCGTTGCATGGTGGAGTACACTGTCTCCAGTTGTTGGATGCGGAGATCAGTGTCGTTGGCATTGTCTTCCAAGGAGGATATTCGCTGCCCATGGTCAGCGACCTTTGTGTGCAGGGTGTCCAACGTTGAAGTCAACGAGTCGAATGATGTTTTGAAGTCGGCAGCAAGCGCAAGCCTGTGCCCCTCCAGTAGTGAGCTAATCTCCGCCATGCTGATGCTAACGCTAGCCGACGTCGACGACGGTGCAGGATGACTTTTATCTACTTTGCCCTTAGGTTTGGACATTGTGATTTTGCCTGTATGGTCAACGCTATTTCTAAAACTTGTTGCAAAAGAATATTCTGAAAAAGGACTAGCATAAAAAGGTAGATGAAACGTCTAGATGTGGGAGCGAGCCGCGCACACGTCTACCCCGCTCGCTGCATTCCGGAAGTCGACACAGATCAGACTTAACTGTAACTACTTGTTTTGTAATGGTTTTAGTAGTTCAACAAGTCCAAAGAAGTTCGGCCTTCTGGCATGATATTTAATAATGATAGCTGATGACAGCACACACAGATCCAGGTTAGTGTGAACGGATTAATGCACCAAGAGAGCGGATTGGTCAACAGTGTGAATAGATTAATAAACAAAGAGAGATGATTGTTCGACAGTGTTACACAGATTATTAACCTACTAATGTAGGGAACAGATTGGAAAATCAAACGCGTATGTTTTTTAAATTTTTACTTCTGGCAGGTGCAGAGTTCATGAAGTTTAATCAAGCATGGCTTGCCAATCTGTTCCCTCATATTTGTGTTTAATGTGTCAGATATGGATTTGAGAACCATTCAGATTTGGTGGGTTTGATGCTGGATTTAGATTCGATGAACTCTACTGATCTCCGTCTAATGGTGACTGTATCAGAGAATAGCAGTTTTGAACAATTCTATAGATTCTTCAATAGTTGACATTCAAATTCAACGTAGAGCAAAGAAAATGAGAATGTTAGAGGGCCTACATGGGTGCAGCAACATTCACACCAGAAGATGTAAACTACACTGACTATTCCATTACTTTGCTCTTACAGTTGACACTAAGTTAGACCCACAGGTCTTCCATTAAATCAAAACATAATTTGGTTCCAGTATGACAAACATATTTTGCCTTTATCGCATGCTCCTTAATCACCGATTGTATACTGGCCCTCCTAAATTCTGTTTCATGTTAACTCAGATGATAGTCAACGTCATAAATTTTGCCTCTGAATGCACAGATCCCCCGACGCCGTTATCTCCATGCAGCTGTGTTTTATATCTGAACAGCTAATCTATCACCGGCGCTTTCATGCTTTGATTCCCACAACACACACACACAGTTACACACAGACACAGGCCCGGGGTCCCAAGGGCATCGTAAACGTCTGCAGGCCGCCTCCCCGCGCCATCAGGAGCCTAATGGTGATGATGCTAATGGCCATGACTTAATCAGACAGGCCCTGCTACCAGTAAAGATCTGTGAATTGTGTTCAGTAATAAACACATTCAGCGCTTCCAACCGCGTGCTGTTAACATGTGGAGTGATGGGAATGAAAGAAATACTTAACATTAAACGGCCATTAAATTTGACTATTATCCGTCTAAACGGCTGCTTCCAGCCCACAAGTGAGGCTGTGATTACTCCTCCCTGCTCCCAACTGCTCAATAAATGATTCTGTATGATGATCATGAAGATGTCGTTTGTTTTAATGTAATATAAGAAGTGGGCGATTTCTTCTGAAGATTAGCATGCATTATGCAGAAAACTGTAAAATGACCTTAATCTAGTATTCCCCCTCACCTGTTACCTGACTTATTGGTAGTCATCCTCGATATTATTGCTTCTTTTCTCAACAACTTAAAGCTCAGTTTTTTTGTTAGATTTCAATATTTTGGGTCTATGTTCATTGGCATACTGTAGGTGGTTGGTCACCCAATAACCCATTTTATTACCGTTTATATTTTCTTTTATAAAGAAAATGCACCAACAACATATGTCATGGAAGCAACATGTACTTGGGAAGTTGAAGGAAGTACACCAATGATTAAGCAATAACTTCTATCACAGCGTGTACATATACTGTATACACTCTTCTTTTATATATTGATATATAGCCAGTCTTTCACGCTGCCACAAAACAAAGGAAAACCTGAGGAAAACAAAGACAACTGTATACTTTTCTTGGAGCTGGTTTTGGATCCATCACTAATGTAATCCCAAGAAGCTGTTCTGGGTTTGGACCAGAAGACCAGACTGTTGTTATCAATGGACAAGAAACATGGCTGATTTGAGCCTCATATTTGAGAGGCAATGGGACAGTGGACCTCTTTACTTTGAGATGCTCCACTAACATCTTTCTCTTTCAAGGATGCAATGACGCCACCAGACTCGTAAAAGGTTCTCAGGAGTGCACCCTGCACGCCATAATACCTGAGACTCCTCAGTAGATGGTATGCTCTGTACCCACAAGTGTTTTCAGTCAGAATTAGTGTCAATAACGGTTGCAGTGTAATATAATCAGATTTGTATTTCATCTTAACAAAAGGAAGGTCTCACACCAAACTGTATTGCAACTTATACAGCAATTTACAAAGGACCGTCATCAGCTGGACAACAACCAGATGGCTCTCAAAGAGCACACAGAACCACCAGTAATGTTCTGTGAACGGTTCTCCAACTTAACCCAGACATATTTTACATTACGTTACATAAATTACACTGGGTTTTTTTCACCCTTGCAAACATACCTTTAGGATATTTGGCATCTGTTTCTACCAGCTTTATTGAAACCATGCCTGGTCTCCTTCACTCTTGTACTTAACTTGCACACACCGGGCACAGATATTGGCATTATGAGCTGATGAAGCATGTCTTTCCTTGCTTTTGGGCTGAGCCTCATGTGGTAACTCTTACTAAGCAGTGCTGAGCATGGAACCTATTTTGTCTGGCCACTGGTTGTCTTATTTCAAGTAATACTTTCAGGCTGTAGCTTTTCTTCACGCCACAACAGTGTGTACCAGATTACAACCAGCAACACCGCACAGAGGCAGTAGTGACGAGCCTTTGTGTTTCATTAGGCCCTAATGAGGTTGCATCATCAGTGTTACATCATTGAGGAGGGGAAACCCCAGTCCCATCTCACTGCTTGGTCTTATCCTGTATGTTATCGTATCCGGGATATGATGTTCACATGGAACCTGATGTTAGTGTGTATGTTTCTAACACTATTCAGGGGTCTACAATATTGTATTCATGTCTTTGACTGCTTGACATCGTTTCAATATTGGCTGAGTTACTTCAGCTGTTGAGGACAAACCCTGTTTTGGTTGTTATTCCAAGTATTCATCATAGCACTGTTTATCATATGTTTAGTATCACTGACGAGTAAAGCTTAATGTGCTCACACCATACTTGTGAAATAGATGGCGATATGTAATATGCTAGCAGGGTCACAATAGCTCTCCAAGCTGACCAGGCAGGAAGTTCACAGATTATTCAGGAGATGTGTTTGATGTATTGGTGACCCTTGTCTCATAACTGTCTCAAAGCTGTCTGCTACGCTAGCGCCCTCTGTTTTGGGCCCTCTGGCTCTTGTGATTAGCTAACCTTACAAACACTCCAGCAGGATGCTCTGTAGCTCGCCTGTACACAATCAGTGAGGAGTTATGGTCCAAGCAGTGGAACTCAACCTGCAGCATGTGTGTCTGCTTGCACTTCCTGAATCATTACTCAAAATGTCCAACAGTATTTCTGACAACACAAGTTCTCTGTTCAACAAAACAAACACACAGAATATTTCTTCTGTGTTTTTACACAAGGTCATTGCTGTGTTTTTATCAATCAAACTCTTTTGTTCTTTGTTCAGTTATTACAACCTAGATGACATCAGCCACGAGTCCATTAACAAATTCCTGTCAAACCTTGTGGAGAAAGGCCTGCGGGAGCTGGAGTGCTCTTACTGCATCGAGATAAAGGAGGTGCGTGGGTGTAGTATTCTGATGTCATGTTATAGTGAAATGACACAAATCTGTTTTAACATGGGATCTGGTTGCTCTAGGATGACCAGACCATTGAGCCCCTGACCTACGGCCGCATCGCCTCCTATTACTACTTGAAGCATCAGACCATCGGCACGTTTAAAGACCGCCTGAAGGCGGAGCTGCCCATCCACGAGCTGCTCTCCATTCTGACGGTGAGTTTTACTCTGTGAAATGCACTATGAAAGCATTGGCTCACTTGCTATGGTTTAAACTGGTAAATAAAGTGGAGAAATATTCACAATTCTCGATTCACACCTTCTAGGGTGTTAGCTAAGTCAAGACTGTGTTCTTGTCAGGTCAGTGATAGAAATGTTTTCAGGGATGGACAATAGGGCTGTCAAAATGGGACAAAGTGACATTTCAATATCTCTTCATGTGCATTATGTCTATGACATAGTGCCTTAACTGAATGCAACGCAAGCGGTTTATTTCATCGTTTTCTATGTGAACATTCCTCACTGGCTGTGTGACGAATTATTCGCGCGACTAGATTACATGTAAAGTCAATGCACAGACGCGAATGGTTGCGAATGAATTTCCTCTGGGCGGCGCGAATGGCGCAAATATCGCGGGGCGAATAATTCGCCCGAGTTGACATTTTCCAATTCGGCCGGAAAATTCGCGTCGTGAAAGCCAATCAGCGTTGAGAAGCTCCGCCGTCATCACTGCCGTCCTGCCGGTTTGAATCAAACGGCTGCTGATCCACCTGAAGTAGCGCTGGCAGCGGCCTCATTCAGACGCTGTTGTGCGGCTACGGATGATATTATTCAATTCAATTCAGTTTATTTTGTATAGCCCAAAATCACAAATACAAATGTTCCTCTGAGGGCTTTATAATCTGTACACATACAACATCCCTGTCCCGGGACCTCACATCGGATCAGGAAAAACTCCCCAAAAAATATGGAAAACCCTTTCACTAAGAAAACAAGGGGAAGAAACCTTCAGGAGAGCAACAGAGGAGGATCCCTCTCCCCGGATGGACAGAAGCAATAGATGTCATGTGACCAGAATCAACGTAACAGAGTTACAGCACATTCAATGAATATCACAGAAATTATTCATGTAATGAGTAGTAGACATGGACCACGACCCAGATGACCATGATCCACGCCAGCAGACGGAGGCAGAGATGAGGGGCATTATGAACCTGGACACGGGGCGTCTGATGGTCCGGCGTTAGAGGGACTTCCACAACAAGTATAAAGCAGAACTAGTGGTTAGTTCAATGGTGGATGGCGGAAACGGTACTGTTTTTATGGAGATAAGCCACAGAAATAAGCCCCGCCCTCTTTCAGGCGCGAGTAAAGAGAATGATGCGAATTACGCAAATTAACCACATAAAGCAAGTAACGCAGTGTGAACGCACCTTAAGTGGAACTTTTGTTGGAAACCCCGTTTCTATTTAATCCTGTCACTCTGAAAGCCCACAATAGACAAGAAGCGGCTGATTGGTGTCGTAGACATGAGGAGTTGTCGATCCTCATTTCACGACTATGACCTAAACAAGGTGGCAGTTGACTGGAGGAAGGAACGTATGTTTTCTGTTTAAAACGTACAAACGTAAAAAGATAGCAAGTACTACTCACCCATCTTTTAAAGGCTTGCGTCTCCAGTCTGATCTGGAGCTCACAGCTGATATGTACGTGGTATGTTTACGTGAATAAAGTAACGCCTACAGAGCACAAGGACATACACAAATGCTCTGCAACCGGAGTCCAGACCAGGACAGATCCTGATCCGGTTGTGAGAGCCTTGATTTCTAATATATATATATACAGTTAGGTCCATAAATATTTGGACATTGACACATTTTTGTGTGTTTTGTGTGTAAGGACATTTGATTGACTTTCACATTGAATAAATACACCTGTGTACGAAGAAAACATTTATCATAGCATGAGAGGAATTTGCAACCCTGACTGTGTACACAAGGTACAGCAAATGGAGCTGTGTCCAAAGAGCTGTCACTATCAGTGAAGCAAGCCATCATTAGGCTGAAAAATCAAAACAAAACCATCAGAGAGATAGCAGACACATTAGGTGTGGCCAAATCAACTGTTTGGTACATTCTTAAGAAGAAAGAACGCACTGGTGAGCTCAGCTACACCAAAAGACCTGGAAGACCACAGAAGACAACTGTGGTGGATGACAGAAGAATCATTTCCCTGGTGAAGAAAAACCCCTTCACAACAGTTGGCCAGATCAAGAACACTCTCCAGGAGGTAGGTGTATCTGTGTCAAAGTCGAAAATCAAGAGAAGACTTCACCAGAGTAAATACAGAGGGTTCACCACAAGATGTAAACCATTGGTGAGCCTCAAAAACAGGAAGACCAGATTAGAGTTTGCCAAAAGACATCTAAAAGAGCCTGTACAGTTCTGGAAGAACATCCTATGGACAGATGAGACGAAGATAAACTTGTACCAGAATGATGGGAAGAGAAGAGTATGGAGAAGGAAAGGAACTGCTCATGATCCAAAGCATACCACCTCATCAGTGAAGCATGGTTGAGGTAGTGTTATGGCGTGGGCATGTATGGCTGCCAATGGAACTGGTTCCCTCGTATTTATTGATGATGTGACTGCTGACAAAAGTAGCAGGATGAATTCGGAAGTGTTTCGGGCAATATTATCTGCTCATATTCAGCCGAATGCTTCAGAACTCATTGGACGGCGCTTCACAGTGCAGATGGACAATGACCCGAAGCATACTGCGAAAGCAACCAAGGAGTTTTTTAAGGCAAAGAAGTGGAATGTTCTGCAATGGCCAAGTCAATCACCTGACCTGAATCCAATTGAGCATGCATTTCACTTGCTGAAGACAAAACTGAAGGGAAAATGCCCCAAGAACCAGCAGGAACTGAAGACGGTTGCAGTAGAGGCCTGGCAGAGCATCACCAGGGACGAAACCCAGCGTCTGGTGATGTCTATGGAATCCAGACTTCAGGCTGTCATTGACTGCAAAGGATTTTCAACAAAGTATTAAAAGTGACAATTAGATTTATGATTATATTAATTTGTCCAATTACTTTTGGTCCCTTAAAAAGAGGGTGGCCACATTTGAATTTGTTGTAATTCCTACACCGTTCACCTGATTTGGATGTAAATACCCTCAAATTAAAGCTGGAAGTCTGCACTTAAAGCACATCTTGATTTTTTCATTTCAACTCCATTGTTGTGGTGTACAGAGCCAAAATAATGAAAAATGTGTCAATGTCCAAATATTTATGGACCTGACTGTATATATATATATATCTGGGACTCTGACACAGCTCCATTTGCTGTACCTTGTGTACACAGTCAGGGTTGCAAATTCCTCTCATGCTATGAGAAATGCTTTCTTCGTACACAGGTGTATTTATTCAATGTGAAAGTCAATCAAATATCCTTACACACACAAAAAATGCATTAATTGTAAAAGCAACAGAAAAGAAAGTAGCATTGCATCTCTGCCTTCAATATTTGTCAGTTGAAGGTTTTTGCGTCTGTGGCTCACGGGGTAGAGTGGGCGTCCTGTAACCACAGGGTCGCCAGTTCGATCCCTCCTGCATGGCGAAGTGTCCTTGAGCAAGACACAGCAGCCCACTGCTAACAAATTCAAATAAATGATGCTTAGAATGGGCAGAGGTCAAATGTCATGTACGTATGTAAATGACGATTGTAATAAAGTTTAGTTGAAAAGAAACCTTTTGTTTTACATAAAGGCTGCTGCAGCTTTCTAGAATACCACAGAACACACCTTATTATAATAACAGAGTCAGGAAATGATGATGCTCACACACACTCTTCACTCCTATCAAATTAGCACCTTTGTCTAAGCTTCATTAACTCTCCTCAGTCTGTCGTGGGAGATGTCGCCCTCTTCCTTTTGCTCATTGACCTTGTGTGTCCCAGCATCAAGGTCATCCACACTCTGGCTTGTGATGGAAGGGGTCAGTACATGATGGATTCACACCAATCAGTGGGGGGGATGGGTTTGTATATTTATTTATTTATATCTGTTCATGGTGCAATTCATCAGTTCATTTTAGGCCACTGTTGAGTCCTAAAATTACATTTTCTAAGAGCCATAAGTAAATGAAAATCAAATAATGTTTTGGTTTAAGTGCAATTAAATTTATTTTGTATAGTCCAAAATTACAAATTTGCTCAGGGGGCTTTACAATGTGTACACATACAACATCCTCTGTCTGGTCCCTCACATTGTCCCTTGATCATCTGTCACCATGTGTGTGTTGATCAGGATCCAGATTTTAAAATTAAAATCATTTACTATTGAAAAGAAATTGATGAATATGAAACTATAACATTATATAACCTTTTTTCAAGGCTCAGTCATTTCATAAAACAGTCATTTTTAGCCAACATTGCTCAAACAGGAGGAAAATGTGCATCAGGACTATTTTGATCAACAGGTTCATACATGTGGTGCTCGGGTAACGCTCCATGTCCACGGCCTGGTGTGGCTCCACTGTTTGCTCATTTAGATCCCCAGTAGCTATGCACTCTATTGCAACAATAGCTACTCATCCAGGGGTCCCGTTTGTATTTATATTTCAAAGCTCAGAAAATACATCATACACATCCGTAACATCACCAACTCAAGGCCTGCCCAATAATTCCTATTCATAATAAGTCCATGTTTTACATGATTGAGAAAAGAAATCCCAGCCAGCATAACCTGACCGCGGTCAGACGTTCCTCTGTTTGGTTGGCGATGATTTGTCCATGTATTTATGTTGTGGCCAAAAAACATTTGTTTACAATTTTACACTAGAGATTTATTTATTACATTTGGTTTTTAGATAGTTGCTAGTTTTCATTGTTGTGTTCTACTTTTAGCACACAGCTGGAAGTCCAGTCAGTGAGCTCAGTGGTTAGACCTGATTTCAATAATGATGCTAACACATGGCGGGGAGGCCGCTCCGAGACACCCCCATCACTCTCCTCTGCTCACGTTGTAGTTGGAAGCAGACCAAAGCATGCCATGCTTAGCCGCCTCCCTCCCCAACAGGCTGCGATACAATAGGCCCGTCACCCCGCCGTCCTGTCCACTCCCCCTCTGTTAGCTACAAAGCACTGGCATGCTCCTGCAGTTCCCCCTAATTGCTGCAGTGTGGCCACTAATGAGCAACACCCACACCTCTTTGCAACACCCCCCCACACACACACACACACACACTTCTTTTCCTCTGCGAGCACTGCGCTGCCACTCAGTCCGTCTTTGTCTCTGTTTTCGTTGCGGCTGTGTTTGTCCTCTGATGTATACCAGGTCCATGAGGAAAACCTGACGTGGTCAGACACATGACACCTATTCTACTTTTGCCTGAACCGATGTGGGACTGAGGATGTCGTATGTGTACAGATTGTAAAGCCCTCTGAGGCAAATTTGTGATTTTGGGTGAGACAAAATGAATTGAATTGACTTGGTGACTCCTAGAAAAAATAACTGTCATTGCTCCATGTATCTGTAGAATGTGCTCACCAAGGTAAGGACTTTTATATGAGATCGTTCATAAAAGTCCGACAGGGTAAGAAGATCAATAGACATGTTAGAATCAAATCATTTAACTTTCGTCAATGAGACTAAATTATAATTTGGTTTAGCTTAATATTTGCCACGTCAAGTGAAGATATAAGTCAATTTAGAGATGGTTCATTCTGTTTAGCTGCTTCCGTCTCATCGACGCTTATTGCCATTTTTCGTGGCCATTTTAAATTTGTTGTTTTTCTAGTTCTGGCACAGGAAGTTGTTGTCCCCATTCTTGATCCTGCCTCTGATTGGCTCTGATTAGCTCTGATTGGCTCTGATTCTCGAGGCATCAGTGAGCACAAATTCAGACCTAATGAATTGCCTAAAATAATCATATGATCTGGGTTCTGGAAGCAGATCCGCTTTGCCTTGCGATGAGCTATTATTACATTCATTACCGGTGCACTCACTCTCAGTTCTCCCTCCAAATGTGTTTCTTAATCTGGTAAATTGTCGGCTTGTTTACAACTCGTCAGATCATCTCACCTCTTCCCTCTTTTGCTCTGTCGGACTCTGATCCAGTGATATCGTGTTCCCCACAATTACTTTGTTGAGCGCAACTGAGAGCCTTCAAGGAATGAACTAGTTTGAACAGCAAGCCAGTTGACAAAGTCAGCAACCTTTCTTTATCATATCATTTTATAAAAGTTAAAATAATGTGTTTTTGTAGCAGTTGATCTGTGGACCTGACCCCCCACAATCTGTATACCTCCCTCCCTTTGTGTTGGCTTCCCTCTGTCTGTTTTCTCTCTCTTCAAAGCTCCACTCTCTCCCATGACTGTCTCTGTGAATGGTACTATGAGGGACGGTGTGGAATTGTTGTCGATGATGTCTGCTTAAAGATCTATAGTCCTTCTCTCTCCAGCACATCCATATGCAGACACAGTGGCACTGAAAGATAAATCACTCCTCCTATCCCTCATCCCAGCTACTTTTTCAGGTCCTAGCTTCTGAAACACCGGCTTCAGTGATGGATGGAGCCTTAACAGTCCAGGCCGGGGGAAGGCTATGACAAATGCTTCCAGGGCAGCCTGTTGATGGGGCTACATTAGCAAGTTGAACTGAAGTGAATTAGCGGAAAGGAGGTATGCGTGTCGGCGCATCTCTCCGTATCCCGGCCACAAACAAGACGCAACACGCCGCCTCAGCACAAAGAGGAGGTGGATGGACCATCATCATCAATTCACTCATCCAGTGACCTAGTGCAGTCTTTATGATTCAATGTTCAGCATTCTCACAAACTCCCTTCAAAGAGTTTCAATAACTCAATATATCCAAACCCGTGGTTGATTTTTAAAAGCAGGTGCCCTGGATTGTTCGGTCATTGGGTCTGGTGAAAAGATTCCTCTGCAGTCTTTGTGGTTGGGGGAACAATCGGTTCTCCGAACCAGAAAGCTGGAGAGGTAAATGCAGCCGCAAAGGCTTGGGTTGTCCTGAAAAAGGATTTCAACATTCTATTTTTCTTTTGCTGAGAATGAACTCTGAGGCTATCTAACAGAGCTCCCCAGAATGGATAGCATTGGCATATGAGAGAACTAAGTTTTGTTCAGGATCATATTAACACTCAAATGGTAGTTTCTGGGCCAGAGTGTTATGATTAGGCTGCTTTTGGTTGCGTTATGGAACACTGTGAACACACGTAACATGGTGGCACATGCAGGTTGGATGTGACAGCCATGTGCATAGACTCTTTTAAATCTGACTCCTGTTAGAAAATAATGATTTTTAGTGCTCCTAGTGAGAGCTAGAGAGTTTACATTGGAGGGTCAAGACAAATAAATAACTCTGTATGGATTATCAAATATTGAATGGATGACACTGTATGTACTGCACAAATGTATTAATTAGAATTATGAAATGTATTGAGTGATTGTGGAAGGAATCCTGAAAACATCAGGAGCCCACAAACAGTTACGCAGCCTGAAGATTGGAG
This sequence comes from Cottus gobio, assembly GCA_023566465.1. NCBI lineage: Eukaryota > Metazoa > Chordata > Actinopteri > Perciformes > Cottidae > Cottus > Cottus gobio. The sequence goes on from CM042221.1 coordinate 2,380,664, forward strand.
CAGATAGATAAGGAGGACGTGCTCAGGAATGTGAGGGGGTTGATTGAAGTCCTGAGTACTGTTGTTTAAGCGAGAGGGGGTTTGGTTTGACCAACACCAAAAGGACGAGGTCTTGTCCAATCAATGGACTGGAAGAGAGACTAGCCAGAGGAAGGGGGGCTGACCCCAAACCTGGCAAAGCTGAGACATTGTGAGAACATCAGCAGATCTCTGGGTGCCTTCTGCCGGGCAGGTATGTATGGATCTGCTGCCCGGTGGGGGGGGCACTGGATCTCTGTCTCATGGGATTTCTCTCTCCCATGGGATATATTTGTATATATATTGTGTAGTTATTAGTGTGATTCATTTTGAAATGCTGTTCATCATCTTTTTATTAAATCAATTTTTATTATAACTTTCTGCATCTGGGACTTCTCTTCACACAACCGCCCAAAGATTTTTGAACTTAACACTCCCACAAAGACTAAACATTTTAAAAGAGCGTTAACCCTGTAATTCCATTGAAAAGGACCGACCACAACGCGCTTTAGATTTCCTGTTTCACTTTTGATCTCTCTCCCGCAGGATGCAGAGGAGTATTCGGAGCTGCCCGTCAGACACAATGAGGACCAGCTGAACAGCCAGCTGGCTCAGCAGCTCTCCCTGCAGGTCAACCCCCACTCATACGACAGCGCCCACACCAAGACTCACCTGCTGCTGCAGGCCCACTTCAGCCGCGCCCCACTGCCATGCACCGACTACACCACCGATACCAAGACAGTCCTGGACAACACCATCCGAATCTGTCAGGTAGGACTCAAACAAATTACATTAATTTAGCTGACACAAAAGTGACTTCTCAATATGTGTACTTAATGTGGATACCCAATGTGGATACATTGCAAAAAAATAAGAATCAGGCAAGTACATTAACTTTATCAAATATGCTGAACTGTTTCGAGTGCTGAATAAATGTGATTTCAGTCGCTGTTTGAAGATGTGTCGTGTTTCTGCTGTCCTCGTGTCAATGTGGAGTTTATTCCACCATCGTGAAACTAGGACAGCAAACAGTTGAGACTTGGTAGAGCGATAGCCGGGCCCCCTCGTAGTGAGGTAGCAGCAAGCTGATTGGCTGTAGCAGAGCGCAGTGGCTGGGTGTACGGTTTGACCATGTCCTGACCTGGATTTGAGATGGGCCAGAGCCATTCACATTGGAAGACAAGTACCAGTGTTTCAGTTGGACTGGAGCAGCCACCCAGAGCCAGCGCAAGGTGCAGAGGAGTGCTGTAGAGAAGGAGACCTTGGGCAAGACTGCTGCATTCTGGAAGAGCTGCACAGGTCGGATGACACGAGCAGGCTTTGAGTGAACAACAGAGCTGAGTGACTTGATGTAAAGAGAAAAAAGAAGGGGACCCAGAACAGATCCCTGAGGGGCACCAGTAGTGGGGCTCCAAGGTTCAGATCATCTCCCAAGTTATCCTGCATATGTGTTCCTTGAGGTCGGATGTGAGCAGGGAGAGTGCAGAGCCCGAGACTCCCAGCTCGTATTCAACGCAGTCAGTAAGTAGGCAGGCTGCACATGTTATTCCAGTTTGTCAGATACAAATATAGTGATTTTGATGAGACGATCTAGATTAATACAAGAAGTTTCGAAGCACAAACTCTAACTTATTAAAAATTATGTAACGGTCACTTAATGATAGCAACTAATAGATTTGAGTTATGTATTGCACGTGAGAAGAGAGCACGGTGCTGTGCTGTACATGGAGCAGAGAATAAGGGGAATGTTCAACATTAGTAGGTGATTTGTTGCTCACCCTGCTGATCCATCTCATAAATAACATGCGAGGTTAGATCTAACATCCAGCATTCTCATTGTCTGACACGGTTTTAAACAACAGAATACTTAGCGCCTGGTCAACTTACCACAGTACATAACAATATCACTATAACTATACCACACCACTGTAAATGTATTTGTATCCAAGGGTTGTTTATGTAAGTTCTATGTATGTACTGTTTGAAGTTAGGACCATGTCTTAAGGTCTGTAAGCCATTGTCCACAGCGGTGTGTGTGTGTGTGTGTGTGTGTGTGTGTGTGTGTGTGTGTGTGTGTGTGTGTGTGTGTGTGTGTGTGTGTGTGTGTGTGTGTGTGTGTGTGTGTGTGTGTGTGTGTGTGTGTGTGTGTGTGTGTGTGTGTGTGTGTGTGTGTGCGCATGTGCATGTGCTTGTGATTTTCCATGCTGTGTATCTGGCAGTGCTATTGCATGGCTCATGGATGTGGTTACTTTTCTTGTGTCCTGCTGCTACCGTTTACTCAAATGCTTCTGGTCTTCTTCTGGTTTCTTTATGGTGTTTTTTATTGAATTAATGTATATATTTCTTTTTTATTGATGCTTACAGTGTGCATGAAGTAAATGGCTGATGGACTGTCACCAGTCTCAGGTTTGGCTTTGTGTCATCCATGACCGCTAGCTAGCCTCACATTGGCTACACTCTGTCTCTTCAGCATTGCGTATCTAATTGCAACTCATGAACTCAGATGATTGTCACACTCAGAGAGTGAAAGAGCAAAATTTACTGCGAAATTACTTCTGGAAAACAAAAAAGATGATTATCTTGAAGTTCATACTTTGTTCTCCTCAGGCAATGCTGGATGTAGCTGCCAACGAAGGCTGGCTCGTTACGGCCATCAGCATCTGCAACCTGGTGCAGATGATCGTCCAGGGCCGCTGGCTGCATGACTCCTCACTACTGACGCTGCCACATGTTGAACAACAAGACCTCTATCTGTTCAGGTACACTCCCATCACCTCACCACCGGTGCAGCACTAAGGCCTGCATGATGATTAGTAGATCTGCCCTCGTTATCCCAGCCGCGCTGACAGTCAGTGAACGTCACATCTCCTCATGTTCCACTAATGTCCGAACAGCTTCTTCACATGCCATCTAAAGCAATCAGAGACGTTATTAGGGTCGTCACATAAATTTGTAGAAATTCTTCTCTGATCTTTTATTTATCATTTAGAACAGCAGCACACATTTTGGACACATTCACCTGAATGTTAGTGTTCTTCTGATTTGTTCACTCTGCCCAAATGCATTTAGTTGGTCTCATTTCAAGTATTTAACATGTGGCAGAGAGGCTATCCCGAGATCCCCGAACCGGACATTCTCCGCCCCACGGCTGCACCTAGATATCCTGTCCATGAAAGTCATGAACAGGACCGGTGATAAAGGGCAGCCCTGGCGGAGGCCAACACCCACCGGGAACGTGTCTGACATACAGCTCCTACTGCAGGCGTTCAGAGACCGGATGGCCCGTTGCAACGGGTCCGGCACACCATACTCCCGCAGCACCCCCCACAAAAAGCCCCGAGGGACCCGGTCGAAAGCCTTCTCCAAGTCCACAAAGCACATGTAGACTGGTTGGGCAAACTCCCAGGACCCCTCCAGTATCCTTGCAAGGGTAAAGAGCTGGTTCACTGTTCCACGACCAGGACGAAACACACACTGTTCTTCTTGAATCTGAGGTTCGACAAACGGTCGGAGCCTCCGTTCCAGCACCCTGGCATAAGCTTTTCCCGGGAGGCTGAGTAGTGTGATACCCCGATAATTCGAGCACACTCTCCGGTCCCCCTTCTTGAAGATGGGAACCACCACCCCGGTCTGCCAGTCCATGGGCACTGTGCCCGACCCCCATGCGACATTGAAGAGGCGTGTCAGCCAAGACAGCCCAACAAAGTCCAGCGCCTTCAGCATCTCAGGGCGGATCTCATCCACCCCCGGCGCCTTGCCACCAAGGAGCTTTTTGACTACCTTAGTGGCCTCTGCCAGGGATATGGGTTCATCCAACCCCAAGTCTTCAGGCGCTGCCCCCTGTTCAGGGGACATGTTGACCGGGTTTAGGAGTTCCTCAAAGTGCTCTTTCCACCGCCCGACGATATCCTCTGTCTGGGTCAGCAGCCCCCCTCCCCCGCTGATAACAGCCTGGGGAAGGCCCTGCTTTCCCTTCCTGAGTCGTCGGATGGTTTGCCAGAACCTCCTTGAGGCCAACCGAAAGTCCTTCTCCATGGCCTCCCCGAACTCCTCCCATGCCCGAGTTTTAGCATCCGTGACCACCGCAGCTGCAGTCCTTCTGGCCTGCCTGTACCTGTCAGCTGCTTCAGGAGACCCCTGGGCCAACCAAGCCCGAAAGGCCTCCTTCTTCAGCTTGACGGCTTCCCTCACCCCCGGTGTCCACCACCGGGTTCTCGGGTTGCCGCCACGACAGGCACCGATGACCTTCCGACCACAGCTCCTAGCGGCCGCGTCCACAATAGAGGCTTTGAACATGATCCACTCGGATTCCATGTTCCCAACCTCCCTCGGGATGTGTGAGAAGTCCTTCCGGAGGTGGGAGTTGAAGACCTCCCGGACAGGATCTTCCGCCAGACGTTCCCAGTTCACCCTCACTACACGTTTGGGCTTGCCAGGTCTCTCTGGCCGACTCCATCTGATCCAACTCACCACCAGGTGGTGATCAGTTGACAGCTCTGCTCCTCTCTTCACCCGAGTGTCCAAAACATACGGCCGCAGATCAGATGATACGATTACGAAGTCGATCATTGATCTCCGGCCTAAGGTGTTCTGGTACCAGGTACACTTATGAGCCACCTTATGTTCAAACATGGTGTTTGTTATGGACAAACCGTGGCTAGCACAGAAGTCCAACAACAAAACACCGCTCGGGTTCAGATCAGGCAAGCCGTTCCTCCCAATCACTCCCCGCCAGGTTTCTCTGTCGTCGCCCACGTGAGCGTTGAAGTCTCCCAGGAGAACTATGGAGTCGGCAGGCGGCGCCCTTTCCAGGACCCCTCCCACCAACTCCAAGAAGGCCGGATACTCCGAAATGCTGTTTGGTGCATAAGCACAAACAACAGTCAGAGCCTTACTCCCCGCAACTTGTAGGCGCAGGGAGGCGACCCTCTCGTTCTCTGGGGAAAACTCCAACATGGCGGCGCTCAGCCGGGGACTCGTGAGTATCCCCACTCCCGCCCGGCGCCTCTCACCCTGGGCGACTCCAGAAAAGAACAAAGTCCAACCCTTCTCCAGGAGTTTGGTTCCAGAGCCAGCGCTGTGCGTGGAGGTGAGCCCAACTATATCTAGCTGGTACCGCTCCACCTCCCGCACCAGCTCTGGCTTCTTCCCCACTAGAGGTGACGTTCCACGTCCCTAGAGCTAGTCTATGTCGCCAGCGATCGGCTCGCCCAGGCCCCCTGCCCGGCCCGCCGCCCGGTCTACATAGCACCCGACCCCGATGTCTGTCCCTGCGGGTGGTGGGTCCACAGGGTGGCTGCTCCATGTAGTTTCTTCGGGCTGAGCCCGACCGGGCCCCATGGGCGAAGGCCCGGCCACCAGATGTGGCTGGGTTACCTATTTCAGTTAATATAAGGTGATGTGTAAATTAATTAGAAGTTTCTCAAACTCATAAACAGCCACATAAAGGACACAGAAAGCACACACCATAAGGATTTGAGGGCCGAGTCCTACAGTGTGAAATAATTGAGTTCAAACTCAATGAAAACGGAACGAGAGGGTCCCTGTGGTGAGAGACAGCAGGAATTTGTGTCATGTCTCCCTTCCCTCTCATACTCCATAGGAAATGGGCAAACAGGAAGGGGAGGAGCAACGAGGGAGGCTTAAACTTGCCAATCGAAGGACTTCCTGAACTGATTGCTGCCTGCAACGGAAAGGAAAGTGTTTTCGCTGCTATCGTCGGTCAGGAGTTTCATTCAAGCCAGATTGGCCAGGTAAGAGTCCAAATATTTTCACACCAAGAACACAAAATCACCAAAATATGTATTTTGAAGAACGTTGATTTATTACAGAAATATCAAAAACAGGGACTAAAATATGTGTTTTACTCCAATGATCTTCAAAAAGGATCTAATTCCACATTTAGTGCATGCGGATGGCACACTGTCTGTCACACACACACACACACACACACACACACACACACACACACACACACCATTATCAGTGATGTGCCCTGAGCTGTCTTGCCACTGTGGTCCCAGATAGTTCCAGGATCCCCAATTACAGCTCTATTGATGGGGTTTACAGCTCCAATTGAAGTGCTAATTGCAGCAGTAATGAGAGTGTCCGGGCACGGCGGCAGGCCCTGTGGCTTCACCCAATCACTGTCCCCGCTTTCCTCCTTCCCCACCTTTTACACCCCCACAGTGTGGCGGCCTCTCTAATTAAATAATTAGATGTGCAGCAGCGTTCCTGTCTGACTTGCCCAGGGAGAGTAATCCTCTCATAAATAGCTTTTGCCGGGTGAACCAGAGAGGCTTTTCTCCTCCCAGCCCTCAGTACGCACACACACACACACACACACACACACACACACACACACACATCATTTTTCCTGTCACTTTCTCTGTGCCTTTATCTTTTTAATACCTTGTGATGGGGCTTTTGGGTTGAGCCAAATGTTAAATTCTCCATAAAAACACTTAAGATGCACATAAGACCAGGGAGCAGCGTGTTGGAATGAATCAGCTTTTATCCAGCGGGGGACAGACGGTACAGCAACTGTCTTTCTGAACACAACTTTGTCATGAAATAACATTTTGAAAGAACAGAGTGATCATCCACAGCTTTGAGTTATTCATGTGCAGAGTGGCACTATAATAATACTAATAAACGTTATTTTCTAGACCCAAAGTGCCAAAAGTCAAGACAGACAGACATTAAGTATAAAAGCACAACGTTGCAGAGGTGGTGGCTTCAGCTTCGGTTTGAGCACTGAGCAGTTTAGCAAGTGAACAAAGGGTTAATCTAATCCAGAGGTAACGAAAGGCCTGAGCACATTGCTCAGCATCAGGTGGAGACCAGAAAAGGTTGAAGATTGAGGTCATCAATATGTGATACACATGACAGCAGAGTTTCAGACTCGACAGGACAGAGATACCGGAGCGCTGGGAATAATCAGATCCAGGTTTCTGGCTTTAGTCATGGTTGAGAACGAGCCCATAAGAATGATCTGTGTTTTTGATGAGTTTAAACTAAAGTACCTGGCAGGACAATACAATATGGACAAGAAGATCCCAGCTTCCCCTCCTCTCAGCACAACTACACAGCAACGAGTCAGGGCCAAATGTTGAGAAACATTTCAGGGGAGCGGAAAATGAGAAGATCAGCTTTATTAGCCAAGTATGTCGACACATCCGATTAATTAAGGAGCACACAATAAATAGAACGGGGAAAAGATAGAAACCATTCTTTACAGTGCATAACAATTCATTTGATCCATATTATTTAGAATTTTATGCATAATTGCTAATTCCCAAAGACATGATTCTTAGTGTATTGGTGCAGTTTACCAAAGTCGAGCTTGGTGTTGCTCCTTCTGTTTCAGACCTGTTGGTTCAGTACTGAGGACGTTTGGTGCTGCTAAGTCGTTGGGTCACATGCATTTCTTTGTAGCGTCTCAGTGACTGAGAGGTAAATGAACGCACATGGGTGAGCACGGTGAGTCCTTGTGGGTCCCCGTGTCCCTGACGATGCTCAGCAGTGTCAGAGATGCGATGTGACCGGCGGGCGTCTCCCCCTCCCATCAGGCCTGGTCCTTCCTGAGTCACCTGCCCGTGCTGGAGGTGCACATGAGCGTGAAGGGCTGGTGGGAGCAGAGCCAGGAGCAGACGGAGCGCCGGCTGCCAGCAGCAGGAGCGAACCCGAAGGAGGGCAGCAGCTGGCTGGACGTCCACGCCGACCAGGAGTACGTCCTGCAGGTGTCTCTGAGGCGCCTGAACCTGGGCCAGCAGCGGGTCAGTACCAGCACCAAGAGATACAGCACCAAATAATACACAGCAAATGGAATAAGAGTATAATATTAAGACTTGACGTATAAAGCATATAGTGCTGTACAATATACAGGTGCAGCAGATATTTTACTGAGATGTCGCACTGATCTAGTTTCTAGTTTTAAAATCTGCTCTCTCCAGAGATCCAATGTGTATCAATAGTTGGGTTTTAGTCTGGAATGAACAGAACCGTAACTTGAGTATTTTTCAACCCTATTTTTTTCATGTTTTGTATTTTAAGTGATGAGATAAAGGCTTTTGAAATGTCCAGTCCAGCATTGAGGGAGGTGACCAGTAAAAGAGCTCGTTTCTGTCACTGACCGGTCAGATGACTATCATGAGTGTCTGACAACAGGATGGAAAGAACCCGCAGAGAAAGCAAACCTTTTACTTTACCTTTCGCAGTAGCAAACAGAGCCAGAGGTAAAGGAACGCAGCGTATTTCTCTGTAGGGTTCTGGTGGGGCACTTTTACATTGAAGGTGAGTGATTACATTACAGCCTGTTTAGCAGCTGCTCGGACCGGTTTCAAATGTGGCTGTACCCATTAGTCACTTGGACACAGAGTCATGGGAGCATACCAAAGTTACCCTTTCATTCTTTAACTCAGTCTGACAGATAATTACCATTTGGTTGAATTTGAAGAACTGTACATAATCATTGTACATGTGACTCTAAACTATTCATTCTCAAACCTCCCATTCTATTTCTATGAAATGTCTTTCACTATAATAACTAGATCTGCAGAAAGAGGACGCCTTTCTTTTAAATACCCTCATTTATAACACCAAGATGTGGCACCAAATGAATGATCGGACACTCTGTGATCTGTTTTTATCTTTTGACTCTTTGTAGTGCAGCATTCTTTGCATGTTGGCTGCAGATGCAGCTCAGCTGACAGATATATACTGATCTTCAGAGGCGGTGGATACTTAAAGGGCTACTGCAGTGATTTAGTATTGTGCTTCTTAAAGCTGGGGGGCTGGTTTAAGAAAATCCCTCCAGGCCGTAGAAAGTGAAGTGCAGGTTGGTGCTGAGATATCAGCTGTACATGAAATATATTTAATCTGGTCCCATGTGCAAAGAGAATGTACTTCTGGGTCTTTGGTCTGTTGGTTTACACAACTATGATGCAACAATACTTTTTGTAATACGTCTGCGGTACTCTTGTGTCACTTCAGTCTGGCCGTGTTAATTCAGTTGCCCTTGTGGTGGTTATCCCGTCTGTTCTTTCAGAGGAAACAGGACAGCAAGGCCCAGGCGTCCAGGTTCCCCAAGGCGAAGGATGAGGGCTGGTTCCTGATCATGGGGGAGGTGGATCGCAAGGAGCTGCTGGCTGTCAAGCGGATCGGATACGTGCGCCACAACACGGCCGTGTCTCTGGCCTTCTACACCCCCGAGAGGACTGGAAAGTAAGCAGCTGTGCTGAAAGCAGGGTTTGGGGGGTTCGCCCACACTACAGGCCAGAACAACGTTGGTTATGCAACTTCAAGATTTCTTCTGTCAGACTCATGGAAGGAAAACATCCAAAAGACACATTGAGGAGTTTATTTTACTGCTCGGTCTGTTGGCGTCTGTAAAGTCTCCTAAATTCACCAAAAGTTACCATTAGGTGAAGCCTCATTTGCATATTTTAACATAACGTGATCCAAAACCTGGAGTGTCATGGTGATATCTATTAGTTCATGTGTTAACTTCTTTAAAGACCATTACTTACATCCACCTGACTCCACTTTCATTCCTCTCTATATTCAGAAGGTTTCTACAGAGGGGTGTGTTCATATATCATTCATAGCCTGATTTATACAACATTTTATTCCTAAAAACATGGAGGAAATTGATTTTTTTTAATGGCTTTTGACAGTCACTACTTTATGGAGTGATTCCAATAGATACATAAACCTTTATCCAATGTTCAGATTCCTGTTCTGGAAATGCATGCCAATTAGAACATATTTGATAAGAAAAGAAAACTTAGATATTTCATAATAATTACATTAGTTATGTATTGGGGAAGTTCCATAGTGTTAAAATATTTACCCTATTCACCTGCAGGTACATAAACATTATACAGCGAAGGAAAAGTTAAGCTGCATCATTATTAGGACCAACATGGTGGATTAGTAGCAGAACACCTCCACATGTATGTGACTGTTTAAGACCTGGCGGTTCGCTGTAACATGGTCCTTACTGGTCAGACAACTCTGAACTGTTCTGAGGTTTTGATCCAGGATCGTCAGTAACCACCATCCCTGTGCTTCCAGGTGTATCTACACTCTGTACCTGATGAGCGACAGCTACCTGGGTCTGGACCAGCAGTACGACGTCCACCTGAACGTAACAGCGGCCAGCATCACGGCTCAGGTCAACACAGAGGTGTCCGACTCAGTGACGGACCGGTCAGTGAACGTCAGGGGCAGCCGATGAGGGGGCGGTCCTCATCCTCATCCTCATCACTGCTCTTTGTGTCACTGCTCGTGATGGTCCGGTGCGTTCCACTCACTGTTTACAGCAGATATCCACTCTGTGCCAGCTTCTCTGCTTCTTCACGTCTGCTTCAGTTACCCACGGTTAACAGTGACTCTTACTGTGTGCATTACCCTTGTATCTCTCCTACTATTTGTTTCTCTGATTCTTTGATATCAGAAATGGGCGATCTAGAAGAATATCTTTTGACTCTTTCGAACAGAAAGGTTTTATGTTTTCATGTTATTGATTTCACTTAATTTAACTCAGAATTCAATGAGTAACGTTCAGTCGTGTTGCTTCTGGCAAGATGTCACAGCCGGTATTTATCACCATCACGGATGCTTGTGAAATAAAGATTTCTTTTGCCAAAGCACAACCAGTCTCCAGTACTTGAGAATCCCATGAAACACACGTCTGAGTGAGACGAAGGCCTCGTGTGCTTCAGATGAACTAACGTGTCATCCAATCACGTCTAGAGGCTGACTGCTTTCTGCCTCCCTGATCTCCGTGTCTTCTATCTGCTGCTTGTACGCAACAATAATGACTGAATGTGTTGTTTGAGGAATGAAAGGCATGAGAAGCTTTTACACCGGCACGTTCACACCCAGCCAATCATTGGCACATGAATAACTCAGATTATGCCACTGGAGTTTCACACTCTGTCAGATGAGCAGTTCAGGGTCACTTCCATTCGGTATGCCACTGTGGTGTGTCTGGACAAACTGGGTTCCACAACATTTACTCCAAAAAAATCAATTCCAGTCAACATTCAATATGAAACAGGCTTCTGTAGCGCTGTGTAAACAAGTCACGTGTCACCCTTTCATTGGCTGAGGAGGAGCAGCATCACACCCAGGAGATGTGCATCTGGCAAAACACTGTTTGCTCGATATATGTAAAATAATATCATTCAAAATATTTTTTTATATTTGTTATGTATATATATATATATATATATATAATAAATATAAAAGATAAAGATAATTCCGCCTGAAATGTAACATAAGCCACGGACATCACTCGTTTTGGTTTCAAACGGGAAACAAAAGCCGGTCTGCTGAGTGAAATCCTGCGTTCTCCGTCCCACCCTCAGAGAACGTCTATGTCCAAATAAATAAATACTATGTCCATTGCTTCAGCACTAGAAGACAAGAAGACACTCCGTGATTGACTTTAGCATCGTATCATTGGATCAGGTAAAACTTTCCCTAAAAAAAACGTTAATGGGGAGAAAAAAAGGGAAGAAACCTTCAGGAGAGCGACAGAGGAGGATCCTCTATCAGGATGGACAGAAGCAATAGATGTCATGTGACCAGAATGAACAACGTACAACCTGTGAGGAGAGAAAGCTCAAAGACTCTGGGGAAGAAGTAGAGTCAGTAATGTGCATTAATGAGACCTGGATTCATCCAGAAGGAACCGGTATAGTTATGTTGAGAATATCTTCAGTAAACAGGACCGTGTCCTCAATCTTCTGCAGTGGATTTCAGTGCACGTGTGCCAAACACTCAGATGTTTGCTGGTTTTAATTCCTCCACATTGATAGACCGCCGGTCCACAACAAAAAAAACCTTCACATTTGGCACAAACATCCACTTGGTCTCAAGAATGAACTGATTTGAATTTGGGGATCCAAGTTTATGGGTCGAAGGTCACGTTGGTCTCCTAAAATGCGTTTGTGGCCATAAATCAATAATTAATTTGCTAATTATGACAAACATTTCATACAAAAGTCTACTGGGATGAAGTGATGACTTCCTCTGACATCATACTGCTGGTACTGTAGAACTGTTAGAATCAGCAAATACAACTCTTTGTCCCGCCCCTCAGAAACCAAGGCAAGTCACTTTTGTGTCTGTCATTTTTTTTTAAACAGTGACGTCATTCAAGGTCTTTCATCCAATCAGAAGTCCTGAATCTCAAAATGTTGAATCTAGGATCAGGGAAAGCGTCCAATTGACACCTCTGAGAACCTGGAAGAATAATAGGAATATAAACAGTTATGATCATTTCTGGTAATTAATTAATGATGATTAATTATCTGTAATATCAGATATGCTGCGGTCCAGACGGATTTTACTGAAACACTGGACAGCTGATCAAGCTGAAACTCTGTAAAGCATAACAAACCTGGAGAACCAACCAAACTGTCAGTGCTGGAGGTGTATTGTGGGTAATGTTGGCGAGGTTTTGACGAGGAGGAAAAAGAAAGCGTTGAGTAGAAAAGAGAGCTTCTGTTCTGCTGCGTGGGTTTTGACCCGTTTTTAAACCTCAGAGACGTCCTGATGCTCTCCTCCATGCCGGAGGCTGGTTTGTTATTTCTCGGTCCGATGGATTGCAGCACAGATCACACTACAGAAAGGTCACATTTCTTCATGCAGATGTTATTCCACAGCAGACATTTTGTCTTGTCATGTAAGGAAGAGCACAGGAAGTTACCGACACCGACTGTTTCAGTGATTCAGCCTGAAGAAATAACCGTTCTTTAAATTGTATTAAAAAAAAGTGATTCCCAAAGTCCTGCTAATGAAACAGAAGCCAACCGTAAATGATGGTTAGTGTTTGTATTGACCGTCAGAACTTTGGTTTTTAACATCTGGTCTAATCCAAGATCTGGTGGTGCCACTCACAAAAACAAGCTGAGTCCTGTCTTCACCGGCCTTAAACAGCACAACAGCCACAGCGGAGCTGGATGAGGGTTTGGAGGAACCAGAAGCTTCCAAAGATCCATCCAGGTCCGACTAGCAGATAGCAGCATTTGGAACAGGGCATGTCTCCGGTTCTGGTTCTGGAGGTTTTGGAGGTGTATTTGCATGAGGAGGAGTTGATACAACAAACACATTGTACACATGTTGGCTGGAATATTCTGCTCGACCAAATAAGTTTGTGGCCAGGGATGTAAAAGTTAGCCATGTTAACCAGATACCATTTACAAAGAACAAAACTCAGGCCCTTAATGAATTGTGAAATGTTGACATTAATGTTTTGTTGTTTTTATTCCGGGAAAGTGTTTATTTTCAGAGGTTAGTCAAAGATTTCTTCTGCGGATTAAGTCCCCCCCCCCCCCCCCCCACCATGCTGAAACATGAGGCCCTGTGTGAATATGTCTTTTGATATTGTGCCTCTATGCAGCATGTTCTAAAGCCAACGTGTGACTAACACGGCTGCAACTATGACTCGTTTCATTTAGGATTACTCTGACTATTATTATGGTATAAATTAAAAACAATATTAAAAAAAGCATTACAATATCCTACAAGGTGACGTCATTAAATGTCTTCGTCCAATCCTAAATCCTAAATCCCAAAATATTTAATCTAGGATCAGGGCAAACTCCAATGGACACCAAACAGTCATGATCATTATGGTGCATTATCTGTAATATCAGATATTATATGCTGCAGTCCAAACGGGACTTCCTGCTTGTTTTCAAGGATTATAATTCTAAAGAATTATCTCCACTGGCTCCTCTCACACATGGTACTGGATCTTGTAGAGTTCGGGTTCCGTAGCGTCGGTCACATTGAGAGCCCAGATCTTTAACGACGTTGATCGGCCGGTTGTGGGATCCGGACTATCGGTCCTCCCGGACTGCACGGACACTTCACCATGAGGACTATCTTGGCCCGCCATAATCACCAGCACTACACGTGGAGTGGAAGCAAAGGTCAAACCGTTCCGTGCGCCTGCAGCACCCCGGATCATTTCCTCACCGCAGGCTGGATCCCGTTACCGAGCGGCCGCACCGGTCCACCACCGGAGAGGGATGCCGAAGTGTGCCCGCTCTGCCATCATCATCATAGTCATCATCAGTCATCATCATAGTCATCATCATATTCATCTTCATCCTGCCCTTTAAGGGTCAGACAAGGACGGCAGCCGAGAATTTAAGCTTGATTTCCAACAGCAAGACAACTATTTATTGCTTGCAACGACATGGTAAATCATTCAAATAATTCATAATTACTATGATCACAAGTATACTATGTGTATACTGTATAGCTGCTTACTATATATTCATATGTATGTATGGCCTTTATGACGCATAGCTACTATGGGTTTTCAAACGCGCTGTGAATGAAAAGTCAAATGCTAAGCTTATTGTCTAACACGCTATATATATATTATGTATATATATATTTTGTATATATATATACATAATATATATATATGTATATATTTATGTATATATATGTGTGTGTGTGTGTGTAAATGTATGTGTCAGTTCATATTAAGTCATTTATTTTCCAACCTAAACTACTTAAATAAACAGCATTTGACTTTTCATTCACAGCGCGTTTTGAAAACCCATAAATACATATGAATATGTAGTGACCAGCTGAATAACACATCAGCGACAGGCCCGTTCTGGGTCTCCTTCCTCCACAGGAACTCAAGCATCTCTCCACAGCCCGAGTCCAAACAATATTAGACCGCGGCCCCTCGTCCACACAATAAAGACTTTCACATGTGGAATTGTTTCGATCTTCTGGTAACATCGACATGTCTGCCCTGCGTATTAAAACACACCGTTAACCGTGAACCCGTTGTCCGGTTTTGTTGGACGTGAGAAGCGGCAATAACAACTGTTTAAATTGTGAAAATTGAAATAAATCATGCTCGGCAGGCCAGTGTGTGCCAAAAGAAATATAATTCTTACAGATTGTTAAAGCCCTTTAAAAGCCCTCTTTACTAAATATGTACTTTTTGTCGATAGCCTATAAATCTTTCAAAATACATATTTTTTAAGGAGATCTGCAGAGTGAGCAGACTGGGGGATTTTTCAATCCACTTTGTGCCAGAGGTGAATATTTTCACCAGCCAATCCCCGTTCCCCCTGAAGCGCGTCATTACATGGAGTAGCCAATAGAGAGGTCAATAGGTTATCCAATCGTCCAATAGGAGCAGAGTTGCCTGCAGTGGGCGGGCCTTCGAGCCCGCAGCACCGGGGAGGCTCTGGAGCCTCTGCTATCCAGAGCACCACATAGGATGGAGGGTATGCGGATGCCGGGCCTTTTGGACATTCTGCCGGGACACTCTGAAGCCCACAGGGCGTCAGCTTAGCGAACTGCCGGCTCTCTGCGCGGAGGTAAGCGGACCAGCGTGTAGTTAAAGGTGCATTTAAAAAGGTACATCCACTCCATGTGTGGAGAGAGATTCAAACAAGTGTCCCTATTACTTTGTTTGATGTAATATGTAACGACTCAGTGTGCTGTTTGATAGACGGACCCGAGTGACACCCCACCCCAAATAAAGTGTCACATGTCCCCCTGCAGGGCCCATTGACCCGCCGGCTCCACTGTCCCTTTAAGCGCCAGGTATGATGGGGTCCAAGTGTGCGGCGAGTCCCCCAATGGGCTGACCAGAGCGCCGCTGTAAGACAGACATCCAGGAATTAGCCGCCTCCCGCTCGGTGCAAACCCGCCGGAACACCTGGAATTATGGGAGCGTGTTCACGCGCCGGCAGCTGTGGATTTTAGGTCGACATCTCGTCCCGCGCGTGTCTCCGCGCCAATGCTATGAGACGCCTGGACACCGAGTGACCGCAGCGGGACCGACAGTGGACCAACAGAGAGCCCACCATGAAGGAGAAGTCCAAGAACGCCGCCCGGACCCGGCGGGAGAAGGAGAACAGCGAGTTTTACGAACTGGCCAAACTGTTGCCGCTTCCGTCCGCCATCACCTCCCAGCTGGATAAGGCGTCGATCATCCGGCTGACCACGAGCTACCTGAAGATGAGGATCGTGTTTCCTGAAGGTGAGACCCGGCGTTTAACAAAAGGGAAATCATTCATTCAATAAGAATAAATACAACATATATATAGAAATGAAAATATATCAAAAAGTACAAGGACATAACAATACAAACAACTCAATAATAATTACAACAGTATCACATGTTAAATATAATTATAGATACAACAGTATATGTGAAAATAAGCTGCTAATCTTGGGACTGTCTTTATTAAGCCCCTTTAGGTACCGTTGGTATATGTTTAGCAGAGGCTGTAAAGTATTATTATTACTATAATACTATTTTATTTTATTGGTGCTGTGGCACATGCATGATTTCTTTTGTTGGTCTTTGTTTTAAATAATACAGTTGGAAAAATACATTATATTTTTCTTTCTTTTGTCATTTTTGATAAGTGGCTAAATGTTATTAATCTGGTAATTTTACAGGTACCTTTACAGGTTATTTTCTCGTAATTTTAAATAAATGAAAAATCGGTTTCTCCTCGTTTCAAATGTCTCACTGACATATTAAACAAAAAAAGCGTACAGATTGTCTGAATATGAGACTGACTCTGTTCATAAACTTGAGTTATTCTAAAGGGAAGATCTACAGGCAGTCCAAAGGAAATATAAACATTACATCTTTAATAATGTATTTTACAGACTCAGACGACATCACATCTGTCCTCATTGTGTAATATTACACATTTCTCCCTGGAGTTTCAGTAGTATCTGTCTCATAATACCCTCCCTAATGTCAGTGAGTAAATGAGTGAGGAGTCAGGGTCTCCTGTGTCCCTCGACCCGTCTGTCCGTGTCCCGTAGCGGCTCTCCAGGGCCCCTGGCGGCCCCTGCCAGCAGATTAGCTGAGATGAGGCTCCATCCTGCGTGGCTCCCGCAGAGCCGTGGATATTAGTGTGTGCACGTGTGATCCCTCCACATATGGAGCTCCTTGGAGCAGTAAAGCTGCGGTGCAGGGACAAAGAGCACAAAGGAAACAGGGACAGGGAGCTGTGATCACTGATCAGATCATTATTATCAATATTATACCACACTCACTGCTATATGGAAACAAACACAGGAAATGAAGTATGAGCAAATTGATCTTCTGGTTGTTTACTTAGTTTTATAATCTTTGTATATCCATTTCTCTTAAATGTCCACTATAAAAATGTAGCCACATGTAGCTCTGCGAAAAAGAAAGTTATTAGATTCCAATCCAATCAGCTTGAAATCAGAGTATTAATATTTACATCACTGGATCAGTGAAAAATATTAGAGACGCATTCGGCAGAGTCTTGTACATATAATACATACTACAAAATGTAAGCTTGTTGGAGGAGACCTTTTATGATTTAACCACAGCAGGATTCCAAAAGGAAGCTGCAACATGAGCTGCATACTGAGCGCAATATATTGAGTGTATAATCAGGAGGAATTGGACTGAGGTCTAGGGGTCTGTGGGTCTGTGGGTCTGTGGGTCTGTGGGTCTGTGGGTCTGTGGGTCTGGGGTTCTGGGGCCACAGGCAGATCATGTTCCCTTCAGTCAGGACATTGTGATGGTCCAGTCCACTCTTTGGCATCTTCTTCCCTACAAGACACATTTGCAAAGATGCTTAGTCTTTATGTGTGCTTTGCATAAATGGGTTATGCCTGCCTGCCTGCCTGCCTGCCTGCCTGCCTGCCTGTCTGTCTGTCTGTCTGTCTGTCTGTCTGTCTGTCTGTCTGTCTGTCTGTCTGTCTGTCTGTCTGTCTGTCTGTGTTTTTACTCCTCCATGTTGTGTTGAACCCATTCTGCTGGTATAAAGGCTGCCCCCCCCCCCCCCACACACACACACACATGCACACACGGACCACATGTGATGACTTAGGCGTGAAGAAGCCCATCTTAGAGGGCTGCAGTTTTGGATAAGTGGGGAGAAGAATAGCAAAATGTGTTCTTAATTTGGAGCGTACCCAAGGACCATTTTCTTTGTGTGTGTGTGTGTGTGTGTGTGGGGGGGGGGGGGGGGGTAATTTATGACATGCAGTGGTTCACATAGCGTGGTCACTAGTGTGACCTTTGACCTCAGCTATGTTGTCCATCCTGGGTTAAATTACATGACACCCCACACCACCAATATCTGGAGCCCTATCATTTGAACACATCACGTGTGTGTTTGCATCTCGTTCAATGGACACGCATCACAAACACACGTGAAGCATGAAGCAGCTCAAGGTTCCAGCACGTGGTCCATCGTTCATGTGTTGTCTCACTATGCAACACTTCAGTGTATAGTAGCTGCACTTCAGTCAAAACGGATCACCTGCTTCTTTATTATTCCACACCAGCGTTTAGGTTGTTTTGCTGGGCTCTGATTGGTTGATTTAGGTTAGAACCATTGAAGTCTGACAAAATACTTATTTTCAATAAACACAAATGCTGCTGCTATACTCTTAGTAACATGCATTTTATTAATATTATTATTATGTTTCGCAATGTGTTAACTGAACACTGTTTTAATGATCAAGGTTAGTTTGGATTCAAACCCTGTGGTGCTGACCTGAACAGATTTTATTAGTGTTGAATTAATTTGTGAATCACAAAATTATTTATGCTATCAAATTGTGATCGATGTATTTATTATAATTTAGTTATTTAAACATGTTTGTATACATGGAAATAATTAGTTTATTTAACAGGATTTACTTTCAGTTAAATAATTACTTTATTTAACAGGATTTACTTTCAGTTAAATAATTACTTTATTTAACAGGATTTACTTTAAATTAAATAATTTGTTTATTTAACTGGATTTACTTTCTGTTAAATAATTAGTTTATTTAACTGGATTTACTTTCAGTTAAATAATTACTTTATTTAACTGGATTTACTTTCAGTTAAATAATTACTTTATTTAACAGGATTTACTTTAAGTTAAATAATTTGTTTATTTAACTGGATTTACTTTCAGTTAAATAATTAGTTTATTTAATTGGATTTACTCTACTCATTGTGGCCGCAATGCCCGGAGTCACGAATAAATAATTACAACAATAATAATTATGTAATAATAAAAAGTACTCTGAACTCTGATCCCCGTCTGCAACGAGCCTGTATTATAACTCAGAAATGTGGACATCACAGCAGCACTTAGCTGACAAGGCTCACTATATTCTTTGGAACTGTGAAGCACGTGCACGGGCCGCGTGCCTCTTTGTGCCACTGCGTTATTTGCTGCTTTGCTTTTCACTTTCTTTCGTTTGAGCTGCTTTTGAACTGATCGAATTGCTGGATAAGAACCTATATATTAAAGTGATTTGTATCTAATTTTAATAATACATATTTATTGTATGTGATAATGTGTTGTATATGTGCACATGGCATCTATCACAGTTCTGTCCATCCTGATAGAGCGATCCTCTTTTAAAGCTTTTTTTGGGTAGTTTTTCCTGTCCCGAACGTCGTATGTGTACAGATTGTAAAGCCCCCTGACGCACATTTGTGATAAATATAAAATAAAAAGAATAGAATTAAACATTACATTTTGTTCTGGTGATCAGAGGGGTTCGTGAACTTCACTTTATTTAATTATTGCGCTATTGCGACCCGTTTTATTTCCGTTGCGACAAAATCATAATACTCCGATAGTTTTTTCTGATAATACTTATTATTTTGATACAAAGTATTAGTATGTGTATAACAACAATACATAGTAATTAGTTGTATTACATGAATACCAATAATACTTATATATATATATATATATATATATAATAACAATACATAATAGTTAGTATATGTATAATAACAATACATAATAACAATAACACGTATATGTATAATAACAACACATACTAATATGTATTATTATATGTAATAACAATTATTAATACTACTAATTATTATAATGATTTGGCCTGTTCTAATTATTTTGGAGCTACGGGGTCCAGTGAGGACTAATGGAGCATTACGGCTGCCAGCCGGATGATGTCATCGCTATAACTCGTTATTAGCGTGCTCGCAGCTGCGTACGGGCCTGTCTTTATATTTAGGCCGAGCTCGTGTATCTCCTGGAGGAGGAAGCCGGTGGTTCCTCTCTACTTGTGGCTCTTTTTATGGGCTCATCTGATTGAGTCTCCTCATGCAGATAAAGTCCATATTCGCTCCGTGTGGAGCGCGAGGCGGCGGCGCGCTGTGATCCGTGCACGCGCCTGTTTACTCTGCGGAGCGGGATTTGCATCTGAATGCGGGTCCGTGCGTTCACATGCACTGTGGCTCTCCGCGCCTCGCGCCATCTGACGCGTTATTTCCACGACTGTTGTGAAGGGGTTATATATTATAAAACAATGAGTCCATAGTTTTATGGTGATGGTCAATGCTTTACAGTCCTAATGTCAACCAACAAGCTCATCAATATAGACTTGTTCTGCAGACACATGTAAATAAAACACAAACAAACAAGTTAGTTACAGAAAGAGAACAACAATGGAATTACATTACATTACATTACATTACATTTCATTTAGCTGACGCTTTTATCCAAAGTGACTTACATGCTATACAGTAGACCGTAGACACAGCAACGGTGAGCAAAGAGGGTTAAGTGTCTTGCTCAAGGACACAACGACATGGACTGGCTGAGCCGGGGTTTGAACCACCGACCCTCTGATTGAAAGACTGACTTGCTAACCACTGAACCACAGTCGCCCCGAATCGCCTCGAATTAACATCAAAACATAAGGGCAACAAAGCTGTGCAAACGGGATATACAAATTATATATATATAAATAATACAAATGTATTTATTTATAGTTATATATATACATATACATATATGTGTGTATATATATACATATATATCATTATTTATATACACATATATGTCTGTATATATACATATATATAATTATTATGTATATGTATATATGACATATCTAATATATATTAGTATATCACTAATGACCAGTAACATTAACAACAATATTGTATAGAAGTCAATTGTTTTATAAGATAAATATGTGTTTATTTGTACAGTATATGGATGTATACATGATTTATTGATTATTTATTTACATTATACAGTAGATACAGCATGTGCAATTTAATTAATTAATTAATATTAAGTTGATGTAAAAACATTTTTTTATCTATCCAATAGTTATTTTTCTGATCATATGATGCAGGTGCATTTGTGTTAAATCTTAAAATTGAAAGCATATTCAATAATCATGTGCTACATAATACAGAAATAAAATGGCCTCAGTCTGTGAAACCAGTTTATAGAAATGATTATCAGTATTTGTTTTGCTGTAATTAAAGCCTCATCAGTTGTAGTGATAATGCCCCTGCAATACAATGACTAATTATGAATCTATTTCTGTTACACACTAAACTGTAGAATTAGACCCTCTCACTTGTTTCCCATCAGATGTCTTTGTAAACTATGACATTTAGTTTCTTGTAATGCTCTCTTTTATGTGTTTGTGTGTGTGTGTGTGTGTGTGTGTGTGTGTGTGTGTGTGTGTGTGTGTGTGATTTGTTTGCCAGGCCTCGGGGAGTCCTGGGGTCATGTGAGCCGGAACTCTGTGGATGGAGTCAACCAGGAACTCGGCGCCCATCTCTTACAGGTGCTTCTTAGTGGTAGTTGTCAGTTCTCACACTTTCAAAACAGCTGGAAAACAATATGCGGGCTTTTCAAGTGACTGAGACACAGCAGGGTCACTTAACACGTTCATTACAATGAAGCAGAGAGCTCTTTGTAGAAATCCACCCTTACAAGAAATTTATATTTTTTATTTGAGCCTCATCATGGTGCTGAGAGGGCAGTGTGTGTGTGTGTGTGTGTGTGTGTGTGTGTGTGTGTGTGTGTGTGTGTGTGTGTGTGTGTGTGTGTGTGTGTGTGTGTGTGTGTGTGTGTGTGTGTGTGTGTGTGTGTGCATGTCTGTGGTTTAGTGCCGTCTACCTCCTGCTGCCTTCATTCTTGTGTTTTAAGAGTGAAATGAGCTGAACACATTCCTAGTCACGCACACAGTCTCAGTCTGTCCAAAAGCCCCTCTAACATCAGCAGCAACACAATGGAGCAGGGCAACAGGGCAACAGGGCAACAGGGCAACAGGGCAACAGGGCAACAGGGCAACAGGACTACAGGGCTGCAAGACTGTATGACTGCAGGGCTACAGGGCTGCAGGACTACAGAACTGCAGGACTACAGGGCTACAGGGCTGCTGGACTACACGGCTGCTGGACTACGGGGCTGCAGGATTGCAGGACTACATGACTGCTGCCGGGCTACAGGGCTCAGAGAGCTAAAGGTTGACTACCTCAAGCCAAACAGCCATAGAAGGGAGTCAAACTGAGCTATACATGTAAGCAGGTCTACCACGGGGCTGCTCCAGGTCTACAGGTGATTCATCTAGGGCTGTAGGTCAGCTGCTTTGACAAAGAGGACTGTGTGCTGGCAGAAAGACCACCACAGAGTGAGGACAAGTGGCGACCAGGCCCCCAGGAAGAGCTCCAGGCTGTAAAGCAGGTTTTACATCATGGCCAAACGGTGGAATTACAATTTCCAGGTCCGTCACGTGACACCAGCCCAGAAAGACTTCCCCATAGACTTACATTGGAAAGAGTCTGTAACTTAGCAGCTCATTCTATTCAGGACCAGCACTTGGACAGCCTTTATTTATTTCCTTCCCCCGTTCAAGTATGAGGACCATGAGATCGAGGCTGGAGACAGGGTTTGGAGGCGGGCTCAAAGGAAACACATGGACGCTAAGGAGTCCCAGCTTCTTTTGCTTCATGCACAGTGACTGCACCCAGTTCTACATCCATGGTGGCTACACGCTACACGCTAGCAGCTAGGGACACACTGCTGGTAAAATAGAGGCTCTGTTTATATTATCACTTAATATTATAAATGCTGATAGTAGAAGAGTTGTAATAAATGTGAGCAGGTGGCGTGTACTCAGGGCCGTGTGGAGCTCAGCTGCTCCTTCAAAGATACATGGCGTTGGTACTTTTGTTCATTTTGTGTCTTTCTTCAAATCCTCATGATGTTACAACAATCGCTCTGCTGTGACAGCAGCTCTGCACAGTTATCTAGATTAATGACGTGTCATCATAATAATACGACTGCATGGTTCAAACACACTGTCCGTGGAAATGGACTCCACACAATAACATTAATTTTTATTTCAGGCTAATTATTTTCTGCCTTCTGTTGATATTGAACATATTAATATTCGCTGTTTCTTTCAGACGTTGGACGGCTTCATCTTCGTGGTCGCTCCGGATGGGAAAATAATGTACATATCAGAAACGGCATCGGTCCACTTGGGCCTGTCGCAGGTTGGTTTGACGAAACTCTCCGCGGTCTTCTCTGGGGCGCTGGCCCCCGAGGAGTCCCAGTTCTGAGGTGTCCATTTCAACAGGTAGAGCTGACGGGAAACAGCATTTATGAATACATCCACCCAGCAGACCACGATGAGATGACCGCCGTCCTCACAGCCCACCAGCCTTACCACTCACACTTCGTCCACGGTAAGCGAGGACCCGGGCGCGCTGCCCTGGATGTGACGTTGGACGCAGCAAGCAGCAGAATTAACGTGCAGCTTTTTGAACTCTGCAGAGTACGAGATGGAGCGCTCCTTCTTTCTGAGGATGAAATGTGTCCTCGCCAAAAGAAACGCTGGCCTCACCTGTGGAGGCTACAAGGTGGGAGGGCCCTGCTGCTGTCTTCTTTGCATGTTTTCTTTTCTGTTGCAAGATTACTCACTTTTACTATTCATTATTGTATATTAATGTTAGGACTTTGTTATGATTACAACATTATTTAAAGGCAATTCCGGAATTAGTTGTAATTCATGTGTGATGAAAGCTACAGACGAGGGTGTATCCTCTGGAGAAAAGGTTTTTAAAGCGTTGGATGGACCAGGTTGTCGAGGCGGTCCTTGTTCTTCTTCTGGAGACAACAGTTGCCAAACAGTCTCAACTCGAGCCTTTGATGGTTTCACATGATCCTCAGCAGCAGATGGAGTTTTCTCACTTGTCATGGAACTGTGTTCAAACTTTCCATTCATGTGAACAGCAATTCTCCTCCATGAGGTCCTTGAGTTGAGATTGGTATCGATATATCATTGTCTGAAGCCATGTTCAATTTTCCATTTCCATTTCCAAACAGAGGATTAAATCGCCACACACTTATCAAGTTCCCAACTCCTCTTGTTTTGACATGGCAACCTTTCCAACACAGATGGGCCTCTCCAGTCCAGGGGAGCCATTGGCATCACAGGGAAGCACAACACATGATCTGGGTACACAAAGCTGTGTGTGTGTGTTTAGAGGGACATACCTTATATCCTACTGGGGTAGAATGAGGGATGATAACTTGTTTTTAAGAAGGAAGAACAGAACAGAAACACACTTTATTTGGTAATTACTCATGCTCAGTTATGATTCATCAACAGAGGCAGATCAATCTCTAAAGGGCCGCCGTAAACACATATGGATTGATGTTCATTCTCTCTGCATCCCCCTGTGATCTCGTGGCCCAGGTGATCCACTGTAGCGGCTACCTGAAGATCCGTCAGTACAGCCTGGACATGTCCCCGTTTGACGGATGCTATCAGAACGTGGGGCTGGTGGCCGTCGGCCACTCGCTGCCGCCCAGCGCCGTCACGGAGATCAAACTGCACAGCAACATGTTCATGTTTAGAGCCAGCCTGGACATGAAGCTCATCTTCCTGGACTCGCGGTACGTTCTGTGTGACTGAGCGGTCACCGTGTGGAACTGTGTGTGTGTAAACGTGGGAAGGCCTAATGAGTGTGTGTGTGTGTGTGTGTTGCTCAGGGTTGCAGAGCTGACGGGCTACGAGCCTCAGGATCTCATTGAGAAGACTCTCTATCATCACGTCCACAGCTGTGACTCCTTCCATCTGAGATGTGCTCATCACTTGTGTGAGTTAGGTTTGTTTTACCTTACTACAAAATCTCTCCACACTCACACTCACACACATACACACACCTGGCTGCACAATGTTATAGAGAGCTGCAGGGATGGAATATTTCTGAAGGCCAATTCAGAAGTTAGCATGTCACTGGTTCCCTGGACAAAACGCTACCGTAAGTGTGAAAGCAGTCATTTCTGGCCTCATATCTCATCCACTTGACTCTTTGTGTCTCTCTCTAAAATCTAATATCTTGTGTTGGGCTAATATCATGTATTGTTGTTATGCTACACAACCTTATATTACTCTTTAAATTACTCAATAGAAAAGCTCAACATCCATGACATCATTCATATGAAACAGCTCTTTGACACCATGTTGCTGCTGCTGGCTGCCGTACTTTGATGTGTCATGTGATGCACGTTTGTTTTCCCATCAGTAACCCTTTGCTGTCATGTCCCGCCCCTCTCTTGTCACAGTGCTGGTCAAAGGTCAGGTCACCACAAAGTACTACCGGTTCCTGGCCAAGCCAGGTGGCTGGGTCTGGGTCCAGAGCTATGCAACCATCGTACACAACAGCCGCTCATCCCGACCTCACTGCATCGTCAGCGTCAACTACGTGCTCACGTGAGTGTCTGTCTCTATTTCTGAAAACCTGAACATAGGTTTCTTCATCTGCTGTCATGGTAACTAACTGAAGTAGCTGAATCGTCACTTCAATAAAAATAGCTTTTTGTCCCGATATCCTGACAGAAGAACATGAGACAGATAGTTCCTCTGACTCCTTTTACTGCTCCGAATTATGTTTAGAAGATTCCACCACACCTGGAGAAAATCAACCAATCAGAGCCGAGGAGTCTCCTCGTTTTCTAAGCCCGGTGCCTCTGAACGGACGTTAACACATCAGTTATTATTTTAGCGTTTTACTTCTACGGTTCTCCTTTTTTTTTTTCAAACCATACCAAGCAAATCCAAAAAATCTCCATTGATGAGCTGAGCTACTGTTGCTTCTACCCTGGTCATGCTCTTATTTTGAAAGATGTGGATTAAACTACCACTGAAAAAAGTGCCCAACAAATGCACTACATCCTCCTGTCTGAGTGACATTTGTCTTTAATTGAGTTCAGTCGTGTTAGAAAATATAATAATTAATGAAACTATATATATCTGGGTCCTTTCGTGTAGATGCATGTTGTTTTACAGTGAAGGCAGTGTGGATGTGTATTCCATGAGATGGAAGTCTGAAACGTGTCCAAGGTGTGACCTGTTATTCGATATAATTAAAGACAGGGGATACACCCTGAGTTCCTCTGAGAATGGATGGACACCCACTACTGATCCACCTGACAGCAAAATGTAAAAGAGAAAAAGAAAATTCATAAAAGGTAATTTGCAGAAGTCCTTCTTAAAGTTGTGGGTTCAATTTGAAATTAGACGCCGCGATGAGGATGCCACCCCCGACCTTCTTAAACAAACTCACGATAGGTTGAATCTCTGTTGTGTATCACGAGAATAGCTGAGCATGTTAGTTAGTCTTTACAGAGTTGTGGTGGCTCATGGATCAGCGTGTGCGTTGATGAGATAATGAATGTCGATACGAGAGATTTATGCAAACTGTCGCTGTGAAGCAATTAACGAGAGGTTAATTGGAAATATGTTTTTGGAAGCCTGGTTTGCAGAATATGGCAATGAAGAAAGTTTGTCAAGTCATATTCAGTAGTTGTTTACTCTTTATTGTTGTGAGTTAGAAACAGGAAGTGTTATCGTTCTACCTCTTGATGGAGGCTGACTCTCTCTGCTGTGGGCTACGTGTGCTCATGTGCTGGCTGTGACCTGCGGAGGCCTCTCTGGTGGAGTTCATCTGGCAGAATATCTAGAAGCACAGGCTGCAGCACGTGGGACCGGACTCGGGTCGCGTGTGCAAACAGTCCGACAGCACGGGGTCGCCTCTCGACTCTTCATCACAAGCTGCTACTTTTCAATCCCTTTCAATAAAATCGAACTGTAATCATTCCGCTCTTATTAATGAGCGAGGGATGCCGTTTACTGCATCATTATTGTATCCCGGAGGTGCAGATTTCACAGCTGCGCCAGTGAGCGTGTGAATGAAGCAGGCCCATAAAAGGCTCCATTAGGCGGCGCGGCCGCTGCCTGCAGAGAGCAGCTTCACACATTCCCTCTCCCTCCGACATCACATCCACAGCAGCTCTGTGTTCACAGCCTTTTAATTGATGGGCTGTGAACTTGATGGGCGCTTATGGGCTCCGGCTTGCTGTGTGGGGAATGAAGCCTTAGTTCCCCCTCAGTTCTGCTGTGGTTCTGTGTGGTAGGGCTGCGTGATTATGGAAGGAATTATTATTGCCTTTATTTGGGTTGATATTGAGCTCACAATCGTGTATCACGATTATTCATTTGATGGTTAAATCAGTAGACCACTTCCATGTTGTCCAACCCTTTGCATGAAAATAAGACTGGTCCTTACGTTGCAAGTTTTTTTCCTGCTGCTTCAGGAGCAGCACAGCAGCACAGCAGGAGCCCCACAATGCACTTCTGTAATACGCAGGCAGTTGGATGTGGGCGGGAGCTACTGGACCCCCAAGCTGCAGTGTGTGCAGCCGTGGATAACAGCGCTGATAAGGCCCTTCACCTGCGTGTGAACTCCCACTGTGTGTTGAGCTGTGGTGACCTGTGCACCTCAACCCCACAGTGTTTAGCAACAGAGGCTCATGCCCACCTTTTACAGTTCGCTGTGTGCACTAACTCGTCCCTCTGCTGTCTATCTGTTCAGCATCAGTACCCAACAGCAACACTTTCATTTTGTCACTTGAGCAAAACAATGAGGAGTCATGTGAAGCACTGGTGCTCAGCCTGGAGGCTGAGACTCCTCAAGAGGTCACAGAAGAAATCTGATGAAATGTGAAATTATTAACAGGATGGCTTTCCTCTTATCCTTTTATCTTGTGAAATACTAGATCCCTTTAAAAGTTTGGGACACACTTCTTATTTTTAAGTGTTTTTGTGATTAAAGGGCTGGGAACCAATGACTGAGAGTGTTCCCATTTTGTTCTATTAAATCAATAGAACCCACTCACTCACAGGCGCTCCACTGTGTGGGTTCACCGGGTGTCTGAACCAATGCTCACTCTTATGTAGACTCAATAGGCTGGAGCTGAAACGGATCATCAATCAATTGCTATTTTTCAAACCGATAAGCAGAACTTGGGATCTAGGAAATCCGTGAAAAAAGGTCATCCCAGAGATTAAACCAAACCATGCATTCTAAACAAATATATGAGAGATCTTGAGGTGAAGCAGCCTGTAATAGGTCAACAAGGAGCTTGTCCTCTTGGTCAAGTGTACGGCCTAATCCACAGGTATCTTTAGTAAACATAGTCCTAAAAGTGTGGGCAAAAGGTCAAAACACACAGAGACTGCTGACAGGATGTTCTACATGTTCACACATTTTCTTTCACGACGTTGAGGATCAGAGAACCCAATGCTCTCTGTAGGTCTCTGCTACATTGTGCTACGCCCCAGACCCTGCCGGTGGGGGCGGGGACGACCTCAGCATAGGATCACCCAGCATTTGGAACTGTTCAGACAGACTGTGACTGATGCAAAGGAGTGTCCGTATGGACGTGTGACTGAGGAGATGACGGATCTCTGTTTGTCTCCACTAAACCCAGTCCAGGTTTCCTGCTCTCAAACTCGAGTCGTTGTCCGTGGTGAGATCTGTAGAACACTTAAGCGAGAAATCAATTCCCATTTCTCCGCAGTGAGGCGTCCCGGCTTCTCCTCTGGGCCTGCTTTAGCCAGACAGAGCCTTTAATCTCCCCGTGTATTTGATTGGACGGCTTTCCCTCCGCAGAGTGTTTGTTGAAGGCCTTGCTGCAATCCTTCTGGTAAAACAAGCATCCCAACAGCCGTTCCAGCCCCCTCAGCACACACCCACCCCTCTCCCTCTCTCTCACACACACACACACACACACACACACACACACACACACACACACACACGCTGCCCTCTCAGCACCATGATGAGGCTCTAATTGCTAAACAGATGTTAATGGCAGGTACACACGGGCCGCTTGTGTTCTTTAATAAACAGCCTTGCCAGGAGACCGGATCCCTCCTGCTGTAATTATACAGCGTATTCAATCTATGACATGCAAATGCAAAACATAAATCATAGCACTGTGAATGCACCGCATGGACTCTATGCTCGTGTCTTCAGGGAGACGGAGTATAAAGGCCTGCAGCTTTCTCTGGACCAGGCCACGCCCAAGGCCTCCTTCCCCTACAGCGCCACCACCAGCCTTACGGAGAACTGCAGAACTCCCAAGAGCAGAGTCTCGCGGCCCAAGACCAAAGCCAGGCTCTCGCCCTACACCCAGGTGAGGATGTAATGTATTAAGCACCTCATACTTGGTTGACAACAGTCACACTTTCTCAGTCAGGTATTAAGAGAGCCACAGGGCTCCTCCGGTGAGGTACCTGTATAAAGATCTTGGCTGTTGTTTTTGGTCCATCGGATAATGATAACTGATGAGATCTGGGAACACGTGTGATTTGTGTACTGACTGAAAGATGCAGCAGCCTAAATGAGGTTCCTCCACAGAGACGCCGTGTGTTCTTCCATCTGAAGGAGCTCAAGGTACAACTGTTGCAATGAAAGGAGTCAGTCGAGGCGGTTTGTTTATCCCGTACAGCCTGGAAACAGGAAGCAGCTTCTCCGAACTGAGGGACGTCTAGATAACTGATCCTGTTGCCACAGCAACCCCGAATCTGATTAGCACTCTTGATGTTGGGAATCAACCCCTCGTCTCACAGGGACACACAACTATGGGCACATAACTACTGCAAGCCTGATACACCAGAGTATACACGAATAATCTGATCTGATGGATGCTCGGTAATAATTTCACTTTATCCTCCTTTTCTCTTCCAAATGACATCCTGTCAGATCATCAGTTCCTTCATAAGTCTCTTTTTTACTTCACACTTTAATTTGTTTGGGACGTTCAATCAATTTACATGGTTTCCTTTCTGATGGAGATGGGAACCTTTGACAGCCATTAAGTATACGGAGCTAACTTTATACTTGGACTCATATTTGCCTTTTCATTTCTCTATTTGTGGCTGATTTTGGAAGATGTTGTAGGATGACTAGCTCTGCCTCGGGAACCAGTGGAAGTAGAAACAATGCTAACATTAAAACAAGAACTATAATAATACTTTACAGGGTTCATATGGTCATGGAAAACCTGGAAAAGTCATGTAATTTAGTATTTGGTATTTCCAGGCCTGGAAAAGTCCTTGAAAGAAAAGAAAATCCCCAAAGTTTAGTAAAAGTCATGTAAATGTGTTATATTCATGTGTTCATGTGGTTCATTTACGCTGAGTTTGAAATAATGAATATGCTTTTAAAAGAAAGACTCAAAATATAAGCAGGCATACGCTGAGTATATCTATAAATGTTTATTCTTTTAATCAAACTATTGTCTCTCATTCATTTGTGTCCTTTAAGGAATACTGTATGCTTTGGAATCCTCATTGTTAGTTTAAATACTACATTTTATCACTTTTTCATGGACACACCCAGATTTCACTAATAGTTTGGTCATGGGAATTTGGTTTAAAGTCCTGGAAAAATCCTGGAAATCCATTTGTCAAAATGTGCATGAACCCTGACTTAAACAAACACATTAATTTGGTCAGAAACTGCTGCTTGGTTTGTTTACACCTCAGGTTGAAATGATTTCAAACATCCAGAAGTCATATAGGCTTTCTGTAATATGTAATATATATTCTTGTCTCCCTCCACACATTTCCAGTACCCTAGCTTCCAGACGGAGCGCTCCGAGTCGGACCAGGACAGCCCGTGGGGCAGCAGCCCCCTCACAGACTCGGCCTCCCCTCAGCTGCTGGAGCAGAGCGAGGGCCTGAACGCCTCCTGTGTGTACAGGCAGTTCCCCGACCCCCGCACGCTCTGCTACAACCTGCCGGAAGAGCACCACCACAGCGACGGCTACGCACACCTCCACGCACACGGCCCCGCTCAGAGCTGCGAGCGGGGCCGATGTGAGGCAGGGCGCTATTTTCTCGGAGCTCCTCCCTCTGGCAGGGACGCGTGGTGGGGCACCTCGCGGTCGGTCCTGCCGCTGAGCAAGAGCTCCTCGGAGAACCTCGAGGGGTGTGACGGCGGCGCCACGCACAGCACAGCCGTCCACAGCTACAACGGTGAGGACTAACACCTGGACCGTGTCCACGTAGAGACCCGACCGGATGGGCAGTTAACGTGATAGTTTTAGACTCCCCAGGGTCCAGGGCCCCTGGTAGAGAGGTTAAATGGGCCTCCTCTAAGGTGTAGTGTCTCCTCACAGTAGACACAGAGTGCAGCTCGATGCTTCCAGTAATCAGACGGAGAGAGGTGTGCTTCACAGAGACCTGGCTTCAGTCCAGTAACCCTCCAACCGTTGGTCCATGTTCACAGAATGAGATGCACTGATGACGACCATGTAATGCTCCTTCATAGCTGATATAGATTTACTGAGTTGCTATTTATTAATAAATCGAAACACAAAAACTTGACACAAAATCTTAAAAATTAACAGGAGGTTTCATTTTCTGCCGTCTGGGTTGTGGTCACAGCTTAGTGTTTAATACATGCTAAGGTCTGTTTGCAGATGATACTGCATTGTGAAACAGCTGACAGAAGCTTTCCTTTATGGTGGACTGGTGTTCAGCCAACAACCTGGGGTTGAGTAATGGTAGTAATGGTAGTTATGGTAGTAATGGTAGTAATGGTAGTAATGGTAGTAGCGGTAGTAATGGTAGTAATGGTAGTAATGGTAGTTATGGTAGTAATGGTAGTAATGGTAGTAATGGTAGTAATGGTAGTAATGGTAGTTGTGGTAGTAATGGTAGTTATGGTAGTAATGGTAGTAATGGTAGTAATGGTAGTAATGGTAGTAGCGGTAGTAATGGTAGTAATGGTAGTAATGGTAGTTATGGTAGTAATGGTATTAATGGTAGTAGTGGTAGTAATGGTAGTAATGGTAGTAATGGTAGTAGTGGTAGTAATGGTAGTTATGGTAGTAATGGTAGTAATTTTAGTAATGGTAGTAATGGTAGTAGTGGTAGTAATGGTAGTTATGGTAGTAATGGTAGTAGTGGTAGTAATGGTAGTTATGGTAGTAATGGTAGTTATGGTAGTAATGGTAGTAATGGTAGCAATGGTAGTTATGGTAGTAATGGTAGTAATGGTAGTAATGGTAGTAGTGGTAGTAATGGTAGTTATGGTAGTAATGGTAGTAGCGGTAGTAATGGTAGTAATGGTAGTAATGGTAGTTATGGTAGTAATGGTAGTTATGGTAGTAATGGTAGTAATGGTAGTAGTGGTAGTAATGGTAGTTATGGTAGTAATGGTAGTAATGGTAGTTATGGTAGTAATGGTAGTAGTGGTAGTAATGGTAGTTATGGTAGTAATGGTAGTAATGGTAGTAATGGTAGTAGCGGTAGTAATGGTAGTAATGGTAGTAATGGTAGTAGTGGTAGTAATGGTAGTAATGGTAGTAATGGTAGTAGTGGTAGTAATGGTCACAGGGGCTCTAAACCTTTAGTCATAAATGGTCTGGAAATTCAAAAGATGGAGGATTACAAACAATCTCCTTTTTGTTAAAGTCGACACAGCTGAAAATATCACGGGACGGTGTGAGGGAATTTCATCGAGGGGGTCGAGAGTATCCTCGACTTTGGAATAGCAGTTTGGTATGGAAACATCTCAGCAGGAAGTGTTCAAGTCTGAACAACATCGTACACCCTGAATCAGAAGCCAGCCCTCGCTCTGTACTTGAGACCTGTAGCCGTGGTCTGTAGAAACGAGGGTTCGGTATTGAATGTTGTTTGCTGTCCGCTGACTGTTTTCATGGTGTCCTCCTGCAGGCCGGGGCCACTGGGACGAGGACAGCGTGGTCAGCTCTCCAGATGGAGGCTCGGCCAGTGACTCGGGGGACCGGTACCAGGCGGACCACTACCGCTGTAGCCCGCAGGAACCCAGCAAGATCGAGACTCTGATCCGGGCCACGCAACAGATGATCAAGGAAGAAGAAAGTCGATTCCAGCTGCGCAAGGGGCCTCCTGGTGGCCCGCTGGGGCCGGCCAACGGGCTGCCCAAGGGCCCCGGACCATGCTTCACCCCCGAGTATACTCCAGGGCCCCTGCCGCTGCAGACCGTGGTGTGTCGAGGTTTGAGTCAGGTGATCAGCCCTGCTCTTAGTCCCGCCCCCCTGTCCAGGCTCAGCAGTCCAGGTCCTGAGCGTCTCCACAAGGCCAAAGACTACCTCCAGACAGACTTGTCCCCCCTTTCTCTGCCGTTGCACCACCGTTCCCCCACCCCGGCCCCAGCCCTCTACCCCGCCCACACTAACCCGCTGCCCTACTTGGACAAGCATAAAGCCTACTCCCTGACAGGCTACGCTCTGGAGAACCTCTATGAACCAGAGAGCCTCCGGGGCTACTGCACCTCCGCCAGCACGGGCCCCACCCACTACGACGTGACCCCTCACTTCCGCATCCCGGCAGAGCAGACCCCCGGACATAAAGGCACCTCTGTCATTATCAGCAACGGCAGCTAACAGTCATCTCACACAAGCAGTCACACGGCCGGAGCTGGTTAGCTCAACACAACACTAAGCCATGTTCTTCTGGATCCTGTCAGCCTGTTTTTCCATCAGACCGATCTCCTTCTCCAAATTCAGGCTTACTTGTAGAGCTCAACTGGAGCGTTAGTTCCCCCCAAAATGTTGCTCAAACGTCTGCAAAAGAACACAAGAGCATGTTTCTCTGAATTGGTCTCAAGAGGAACACCAAGATCACACAATCCAAGCCGTGTCTGTAGTTCTGGTAAATAATTGTAACTTGTTACTTGTAACTTGTAACTGTGTTACTTTGATGAATGTATTTGCTTCCTCTGACACAAAAACATTTTAGACCTGATGGATTTTCAAGAAAGACCGACCCAATCCAAAAGGGACCTAAAGGTAGTACGACTTGATAGAAGATCAAAGATTTGATTTCAACATGGATACATCCCTCAGAGGGCTTTGTCACTGCAACCTAAACACATGTAGTTCATGGGCTCTGGCTGGAACAAGATGATGTCGTTCTGAGAGGACAGTCCAAGATGTACAAATAAAATGTACTATTATTAGTATTAGTAGTAGTATTATTACATACAAACATGCAGATGGCAGCATACCTGTATATCTGACCAGCGTCTCCATGACTGCTGTTGCAGGCAACAGGCGACAGAACATCCTTTGTCTCAGAGATTCAGCTCTAATAAGCTTCATGTTTTAAAGTTCTGTGGTCGATCAGTACGATGGAAAAAAAAGGAAAACAGGGCTGGTTAGAAAGCGGCTGGAGTCGTGCTCTCACATCCGTCCCAGTGTGTGTAACCTTTTGCACTATGAGAGATGGAGATTATGTGAAGCGGTGTCCTTGTTTGGAGGAGAGATGACGGGGTCGGGTCACTCTGCAGCCAGGCAGAGCACAGGTTGGCCCTGAAACAAAGCCTTTAAACTTTACAGAATAATATGCAAAGCCATTCTCTAGATCTTTCTTTTCTCTCACTTTTGGTATCTTGCAGGAAAGTAAACGCAGTAAAGAAAGAGGCAGATCCATTGACTAATGGGTACATGATGAATATGACTGTACAGTGAGAAGCAGTGATACTGAAGGGATTGTTGGACATATTTTATTGGGGGAAGTCTGCTGCTTTGATATCCTAGACAGTATTTGACTGGCAAGACAATAAAACGGCCTGATATACATTCAACAGCATTTTATTTAATCCGAGGAAATGACAGAATATATGGGACATGTTCTATTGTTTCCCATCACGATATCTGTGATCATTTCTGAAGAAGACTAGCAGACCATATGCAATTGAACCCGTTGGATTGCCAGGTGAGGCAGCTTGACTGTGTTCCTGAAGCAACTGTTAATTATTGTTACGTGGGCATGTTTGTACAACAGGATTCAAGTTTTCTCTTGGAGTTCATTTCTTCGCGTCCTCCTCAGTCCTCAGATGACCCTATATTTATACAAGTTTGGATTTGTTTTTTTTCTTCATTTTATCAAAGCCTGAAATGTGCTCCATCTCTTCAAGTTATTTATGGTGTTCTGTAAATATGATGAGAAAAGAAAATCCCACCACATGTAAGCACATGGGCAAAAACTGTATTTATTGAGTAAATGTTTCTTTATGATTTTTGAAATATAGCTGCAATCAAATCCAGTCTGCTTGTATATTGAGTGTGTTTTTGACTGAAGCCAATTCTAAAAGAGGACAAATTAAAACCATTTTGCAGAGATGGGTTATGTTGGTTTATTTTTATTATTATTGAAGTCCAATGTCTTTAATAAAGAAACATAGCTGTTGATACCAATATGCCACCTCCGGTGCTGAGAAATGAAGCCAAGGTGTAAGTGCTACTTGAGTGTATGGCCCCTAAACCCAGAGACTAAACCTAAACCTTTACAGCCTGATTAAAGAAAAATATGGTTTTAGTTTTTCAAAGCTAATATCAAAGCTGTGATTTCTAATATAATGTAAGAAATCCTATTAACAGGGTTTTATGACAACTGTACGGGGTGGCTTTTTATATAACTTGTTTAAATTACATTAAGGCCTAAATCTAGGCATAATTAGAGTGACAGGTGGGTGCTGTGTCAGCTCCATCAACCTCTCCATGTGTACAGCCTTAGAAACCTCTGGTGACGGCCCATATGGTTCCTACACAACAAAACCACTCTCACTCACCAAAGAACACACAATATGTAAAACATAATTCACATGAGGAATGTAATAAATCATATAGGTGGGGCACCCATTTCCTTTTACATATATACAATCATCAGTGGTTAATTTACACAAAGGAACACACACTGTGCTTATATCATGTGACAAATAATTTGAAATGTAATAAAAATATATTTACATATTTGTAGGTTTGGGATATTTTAATTAAAGACCACAAACTCTCAATAATCAATTCATGAGCCAAAAAACTAATATTTCATGATCATGTGTGCTTTGATGTAAGAGACATGGATATTCTATGCACATTCATTCACATGATAAACGTTCATATGATTATCACATGAGATATCTTGCACCATGAAAAAACTCCCATTTAGCATTTAATATCACAGGCCAAACACAATTTTACACTTGATAAAATGGCACTAATGCGGACGTGATTTTTTTTTTTTTCCAGTTTACATTCAAGATGTTTCAATATGTTTATTACATGTGGGGCACTTTCACATGAAGAATTCACATACATGCATTTCTCTTATTTCCCACGTGACGAAAACTAAAATCATATAGTTACATTTGGTTTTCAAGTGAAATTCACTTTTATTGGCATGAATCCACACATGCATTTTTTTGGAAAGGATAGCTGTATGAAGTACCATTACGACAGTCTGGTTAAGATTCAACTTGATGAATTTTGAATATCTAAAATTTGCACAGGTTACGTGTGGCTGCTCGGGCAAATAAAGACTATTGATGGAAAGCGATATGGCAGAATCTCCAATTAAGCCGGTAGATTTGTGGGTGTGTGGAGGTCAGAGATGGGGTCTCCTCTCCAGCTGATGGATGCTCATGTTTGCTTTAGTCGTCTCAGTCTGCTCTGCTGCTGGACTCCCCCAGGCCGCCGCCTAGCCTTTTACCTCCATACTAAAAGCCTTTCATCCTGGTAGTTATTCCTCACTTGAGCTCTTCTTTCAGCAGCTTCTGTCCTCTCCAACAGGTTTTTCCTTCACTATTAACCAGGTGGATTTAACTTTGCCCATTAGGGACATACACTGTTGCTAAGAAACCAGCAAGGAAGCAAGGAGCAATGTCAACAGAAGGGCAGACGGGGACGGGCTCAGGGTTAGGCTGGGATAACGTGCTGCAGATCTCAGACATTCATTATGAAACAAGGAAATGCTGGCTCTGCCATTCACACATAACATGTATTTGTCTGATTTTACAAACATGTAACTACTAAAACTGGATTTTTCTGTGATGTGTGAATGTAAAGAAGAATCTGTGGAGATGCATACTTTGGTTACAGTGTCATGTTTCTATGTGCTGTGGTCTGGAAATTCAATCCCATCCAAGAATACCACATGGTGATGTAAAGCCAATGCTTAGATATGGTAACAGGGTTGGAGTGTTACAGTAAAAGCTTTCAGAGACATCCTTTCTGTCCCACATCTGCTGATCACATTGTCCTTTTCTTTTGATCTGCAGCTCCTCACACTTCTCTTTCAGCTCAGTGGCTTTTCTCCAGCTTGAGTCCAGGGCCCTCCAGCTGCTCTCAAAGGCAGTATTGTGTCTCCTCGTCCAGGCAACTTCTGCCCTTTAGTTTTCTTCCTGCCGCCAAGCTCCAGCTCTCTCTGTCTTCTCTAGCTGGATAAGGAGACTTTCACAAAGGCAGTTCACTTCCTTCTCTCTCTCCTTATTAATCTCCTCACACTCCTTGTGCTGGGTGTCATCCTCCTTCTGCTTTAATGCAGAGTTTCCAAAGCTCTCTCCAACCAGTATCCCCTGTAAAGCTGTACAAAATAAACTGAAGCTCACTGCCCCAACTGGTCCTCAAGCTGTTGATCTTCTCCAACCTCAGCTTCAGGTC
Source organism: Cottus gobio (assembly GCA_023566465.1). Classification (NCBI taxonomy): domain Eukaryota; kingdom Metazoa; phylum Chordata; class Actinopteri; order Perciformes; family Cottidae; genus Cottus; species Cottus gobio. The sequence continues at coordinate 2,418,316 of CM042221.1, forward strand.
TTGTCCTGTTTGGGCTGCACTCTCCTAAACGAGAGACACAAACATGTGTTGTTGAGCCATAAATACAGTCACACAGTTTATTGTGGGGTTTGTTTGTTTTTTAAGTGACTTTTCATGAACAATCAGAAACAGGCCCCAAGGGTCCCAGGTTCACTGCATATCAAATAATAATTGATATATAGTGCATCTAATTAATTGCAAATATGTTACAGCCTTTGCATCTAAAGTAGAATATCGACTAAATTGGATCCTGCATTAGTAGCTCCTCATGTGGCCCGGTCCAGTAGAGGGATGCAATACATGTGATGTTGCATTAAGTGCAGATTTTTTCAGATAATCTTAAAGTCAAATGTGTACTGCACATATATACTTAACATTGAATTGAATTACTTGAATAACTATTTATGGTTTTATGTGTTAGATTTGCTTGACGTTTAAGTATTAGTGTATGAGTAGTTTGCAGTAATGGTTTTGCATTGGTCTACTGGTTTTGCACATTTTAGAAGAAACAAAGCGACATCTATGTTCATGTAAATAAGTGAAACCTTCCAGAGATCAGGAGGGAGATCAGGTTGTTGTTGGCCTGCTGTGAGTCCTTGTCTTTTGGGAAATGTTTCTTCAGTGTTCTTACAGTGTAATTCACAAGTGTTTGATATGTTCCTGACTTTCCGATTGTAAATATAAGTAAAAGGTTTACCAACGTTGCCAGTGGGAATACTGTCACCTCAGTCCCCAGCAGGAGGACTCTGTCTGTCTTTAGTCAAAGTAGGTCTCCAAGTTTTTGTTCAGGAAGGACAGAAAAAGCATACGTATCTCTTGTAAGTTAAATGTTTTTGTGCATAAATTAGCACCTTTGCTAGAGAGAAGAAAAAACATGGCCAGAATGCCCCAAATTGCACCATAAAAACAAAAAATCGGGGGGCGTTTATGAATACCAGTAATTAAAGTTCTGTAAAAAAAAAAGAGAAGAAATTTCAAAGGCCAATATCAGTAGTACAAACTCTTTGCAAAGCTGACCCTTAAAACAGGCTTGCATGTCTCAGAAGGCCTTCAGCAGCACAATAAACAAGTCATCACTGACTGAGGAACACTTGAGCCCCGGGGCTGCTGCTCCCTTTAGTAACAACGCTCGTTGTTCTAATTGGATTAACTTGAACCAAACCTGGTTCCCCACACACCCTCCAGCCTCTTTGCATTTGGAGGTAGCGGTGCATGTCTAATGGTGGCTCCGTGAGGTTAACTTCTGCTCATTTGTTTTGCAGGCCTTTCTCCCCGGCTGCCCGTTCATGTCCGTACATCCAGGACATCTCACTGACAAATCATTTACAGATGCTTTTCAGCTCAACACATCCACTAACAAGCATGTAACAGCAGCCTGGGCTCAGGGAACTTTGTGAAATGAGCATCATGTCTTAAAACACAAACACTGTGTGAAATGGCTTTCCCCAACAGACAGAGTTGGACTTCCAAATAACGGTGGTAAGAAAGAGTGGAGTCTGGAGGAGTGATGGACAGATACTTCTGCTTTGAACGCCCGTGACCTGAGTTCAACCCCCAACTCAGAACAGTTTGAGTAATCTTTTTTTTCTCATTTAACCATGACCCAAACCAATTGAACTTATGTTTAACCTAAACTAAAACATTAGTGCAGTACTTTACATATCTTACTTTAAAGTAAAAAAAAAAATCCAAGTTTTGATCTTGCGTGCCTGAGGTCATTGTTCTCCTGTTTGTCTATATCACATATATGTCAACACAGCATGTTTTAGTAGGTATTAAAGTAGTATTAAAATCTGGTAACACTTAAATAATGCTGAGTAGTTACCAGGGAATCTTCAGGAACATCCTGATTATTGATGGATGGCTAATAAGTTGTTCCTGAATAACTCTGCAGCTGGAGCGCCGTATAGAGCAGTGCAGAGCACACACACTCTAGAAGGTTTTGACCTGGCTCGACAAAATAAGGAGAAGCTCATAATATGGCTCCTTAAATGATAAATCACAGGTAGCAGAATTCACAAAAAAAGATTGGTGGATATTAAAAGTAAATGAACATGTTTGTTTTTATTTAATGGAAGGTTGTGCAATGGGGCACATGCCAGAGGGAAGTAAACACAACAGAAGAGAAGCTAACGGATAGCTCGCCAGCTAGCAGTTAGCCACTATCTTTGCAAGTGGTCCCGTGCATCTGGCCCCCAACAGTTTTGCATGGAAGAGCGAACGTCCCTTTTTAGTGTGATTGCTGAATAATAATACAATATTCTCTAAATAGATTTGTCATGATATTAATGTTGACTCACCAAACAACCAACCAACAAATGTCACAGTATTCACAATCAAAAGCTGAGCATGTAAAATGCATTTATTTGTATAATTCTTCGGCTAATTAATGTCACGTTTGCCATGACAACGTACTTCATCCTGGTTACCTTGGCACCATATGTGTAATTCATGGCGCAATTCAAACAGGATCAAAAAAGTATTTGTCTCTCAGTATTGACTATTCTGTGCATATTTCTTTCCGAAAACATGGCCCCATGATGGTCATGAAGGGGCGGGGCTTCTCGCTCTATTGCTCGGCCCCCTGAAGTGCTGCTTGCAGCTGTCGACAACCGCTTATTGTTTCTTGGCTCCAGTGAAGTGAAGACGTTTTTTTATATTGATTAGTGATATTGATCGTGTCGCGAACCCAAATGGCACCAACTTCAACACTGCACGTCCTCGGGCCACCACCAATACACCCCCCACGTGAGAAGTATATTGTATGAACGTTTTTTAAGATATGCAAAGGACAAACCCACATAATTACATAAATATATACAGAGATGTCTTACTTTATAGTTAGATATCTGATAGTAATATCATGCTGTCAATCAAGTAATCAGATTATCAATAATGAATCACTCAAATTTGGATTAAGGATCAAAAACTTGAGTGAACATCCATAACCACCACATAATTGCTCACTCTGTATGTCAGAATTTGTGTTTTATTTAAGGTCATAAGCGACATCCACCAATGAATTCACCTCTCATGAATGCATGAACATGCTTACACACTGTAATCATTCTACGAGACATCCTGCCTGACTCGTTATCAGCTTTAGATTCTACACGAACAGCAAACAGAAGTTTGACATTTTGGAGTCGGCTCCTGCAGAAACAACAGGAAGCACAAATGCAGGTTGCTAATCTTGTACGGTTAACGACTGAGCTTTGGAGCACGCCCAACGAGGAAACCTGAGCTCGTCATTGTAGCCGAGCACAGACAGGTGAGGGGCCTGCTGTTGGTTCAAAGAATGTTCTGGTAGGATGTTCACACACACAAATACAAACACACATTATCCCACACGCTCCGTCTGTGTCTTAATGGCTTCCACACAATACTTTTTTAGTAAAATATTTGATCAATATCTATAGCCAGTCTCTTTACAAACATTGTTCATTCATTCGTGGTGACATATTTAAGTGGGAGATATGCAAATCACAGGATTAAACATGGTTCTTCTGCATTGCTTCTGCTGAGGATGTGGAGCAGACTTCTCATGTAGGCTGAGTGTGTTTAATGTGATGCAGTGACTTTATTCCCATCATTTCTCAAAGGGAGCCAAGCTGAATATGTTGAATAAGTAACATTACCAGTTACATGAACGCCTGAATGTTTGTTTTCATGTGTTTCTCATTAGTTTCTTTTGTGCAGAAGTTTTTCTTTTCCTTCCTGTCAAAAGTCAGTCCAAGTTGTGTTGTTTTAATCTCAATGTTTGGCAATGAATGGCAAACCGTTTACCCAGCAGCCGGTTGGCCTCACCATCAGTGGACCTAGAATATGCACTGACCCAAAGGCTTCCAAGCTTCAACTGTTAATAATCAACCATAATAATCAACATCCAAATCAGTATTCAAATGCAGCAGGTTTTATTGTTTCATAGGATATGCATTACTCCAAAACTCCCACTTCAATTAAAAAGCAATAGGAAAACACCATGCTGCTTGACCCCTGACTGAATGGGAACAGGACAGAGGGCTCAGTGTGTAAGGACGCAATGGCAGCGGGAAAACCTTTCCGTAAGCTGGACATCTGAGATCTGTGTCTCTGACTGACAGAGTGAGGGGTGAAGATCAGAATAATTCTCACTAAATGGGTGTTTCGGAACAGGCTTCATTCAAGCAAATATTGCAATTAGGTAGACCCATACGTTACTATCTCACTGGTTACCTCGACAAAAAGCCTGTTGGATTGAATTTGGATTGAGGCATAAAATAGAATCACCGTGGCAAAAAGGTAGTTACAGGTTTTGTTCTGCAGGATCATCTTCACAAATGAAAACCACTTTTTCAATCAGCAGAAGTAAAACATATGCTGAAAGAGGACTGGTGTTCTAGTGATGAAGGTTAGTCTCATTTATTAAAGCTTCTAAACTCACTGAACTATTTTATATCAGAAAACAAAACATTACAATCTCTTCAGCTTGTGTCAACTGCAAACCTTTTTTATGCATCTAACCAAACACAAAGATGCTGACTCATCCCTGCAGCTCTCCATGGGGCAGGTAACATTGCTATTAGTCACACCTGTCACACGTTCTTTAGCTGCACAACGTGACAATATCAACACATTCATTTTACGCTTTATTAAAGTAACTTAACCTCACAGAGAAATAATTACAAAACATAAACAAATATGACAATAAATGACTTCTATATATAAACAACACTTACCCACGTTGGAAAGGACCACACAGGATTGTATAAAGCCCTGCTCATAATTTGATGTAACAACATCCACATTCAAGAAAGACAGGTGGGATGGATACTTAATCATCATATTGTAAAGTAGCAATATTTGCATATTTATGAGGCACATTTCATTTGATAAACACAAAGGAACACTACATGATGCAGGGAAAGGCCATGAGATCTCTGCGTTCTGGTCTGTCAGCAGTGAAACCCTCTTCGTGTCGTACCTGCTGCTCAGCTGTGGAAAGAGCAGCGCGTCTGTGCTATTGATCCCCGGAAAGCAGACAGCAGACTTCAGTGTTAGTTTTTGGGATTATCCTGATTCTCGCTCCACACTAGGTATTCCCATCCCATTTGAGACGTGTGTCCATATGCTCAAATGTCAGAAAATGTCACAGCAATCAAAACAACACAAACACTGCATTGTTGACCAGACTGCAGCACCTCAGAGGATGCAGAACACACAGTGTATCTGGAGGTACAGTCGGAGGCTTAAGGGCAGGCAATACAAAGATTATTGTGTTTATCCTGTCTTCAATCCTTCAATGTTGACTTCAAAGTTATAATTCTCATTTATCCTTTGGATCTCTTTTAGACTAAATAAAAATACGCAATTCAATTTATTAGGAAATAGAATAGAATATTTTTATTGATGAAAACATCTTGTCTTTTACTGAGGTATGATAAGCTGCTTACAGTTATTGTTAGGAAGTTAAACAGATCATAATTCCTATCTATTATCTATTTCACATTGCTGTTGAAGCATCTCATCAAAAATGATTGATTATGAAGTTCATCTTAAAAAATCAAATTTTACACATCTCAATATTGTTTAATTAACTGTCTGCCAATAACATGTTTTACTCAATAGAGTTTGACTGGCAGTAAAACTTTGTATTAATCCCACTGTACAGATCACAGATCACTATCCTTTACATCGCTGTCAAAGACACTCTACATGTGGACCGGGGATCGAACCAGCAACCATGTGGTGAAAGAACCAACCGCTTCATCCCCTGAGCCGTCGCTTCTCTTGAGCTCTTGTTTGTAGACCATGCACAGCATACTAGAGCTGTGGAGAAGAGTTATACTGCAGCTGGAAGCAGAGCGTGTGTTAAGTCGCCGGGTTGGTGTGCTGCTGCTCAGCATCGTTTCAGATTCAGTTTCTGACAAACAACATGAAACGGGTCGAATCTCACATGAGCTTCCATAACGTCCTCGTTTGCTTATTGTGCTGCTTTTGGAGCTCATGATTAAAAATCTTTTCAGCAACTCACCCTCACATCTTGAGAAGTTGAATCCCAGGTGTGTTGTCATGAGAAAATGATGTAACTTTAACAATTAACACTTAACTATTAAAATGGACAAACAAATGGGTTTCTCTTATCTTTCTCCTAATTTGGTGTCTAAAATTAGGAACAATATAGAATTCCAAACCATTTAACAGAGAATACTTTCTATCTGACACTAAACAGACGACCAAATAAAGAAGCTTTCAGTAACTAAAGGATGTTGTCTTTTTAAGTCATTTTTTATTTTGTTTTTTTATTCTCATTAATGTCATCAGAGAAAGAAGTCTGTATTTCTGTCTGTGCGACACACACACTCACACACACTAGACCTCGTAGAGCAGTGTGTTGTCCCACACTAAGACAAGCCTTTGTGAAGTGGTCCGGGGGTGGGGGGTGGGCTTTAATGCTCTTTTTACAGTCCCATTAATCCCTCTGTTCACAATTTCACGCACAGCTTGGGCCTCGGTGTTATTTTCACAACCTTTCACCACTAATTCCTGTGAATCCTGAAACAGAACACCTTCCCTTCTCCTCCTCCTGCTGCATGTGTGTCTCTGTTTTCTCTGGGCAAAGACAGCTTTATCTCCCATTCCCCACATCAAAGCGTTGAAGAGGTCTGAAAAGCCCCTCCTGGACTGTGGCAGCATCTTTACGGGACGCGGAGGCGAGGCTGGCAGTGTGTTCAGGATGTGCCAGCGTCGGGCGCCACGCTGTTTCGGTGGTCATCAGACCCAGAGGAAGTATGTTGACCCTGGAAGAGGGACCAGACAGTAGATCTGTGAGAATGACAGCTGATCATCAAGCTTGTGACCGCAAGATCGTTGGTTCAATCCCCCAGACCGGCAGACAATCTGGGTGGAGCCCCCACTGAGGTGGCCTTGAGCCTTAAACTCCACCGCTCAGTGGCCAGCAGATCAGCCTGGGGTACTGGGCAGCTTCCACATGTGTAACTGTATGAATTTGATCTGGGTGTTCCTAAAAAGGAGAACATTGCTCAAAGTAAAACCATGAATACATAAAGTTGAAACAAAACCAAATGTGTCTGTCTTGAAATGGACTGCACTTATAAAGATCTTTTCTAGTCTTCCAACCACTGAATGCACTTTAACCCTACATGTCATCATTCACACTCATGAGGGGCGACCATGCAAGGGGCTACCTGCCCATGAGGACCAACTAACATTCACACACAACAGCAAGTGTTTTGCCCAAGGACACATAGATGTGGACTAGCAGAGACGGGGATCGAACTGCCGATCCTTTGATTAAAGAAACCTCCAAACATGAGACATTGTTTTGTGTTGACGCGACTGATACAGCATAGGTGATGAGAAGAGATACACAACCTGTGAGAGATCAGCAGCAAATCACGCTCATCAAAATGTGCTTGAATTGTGAAACACAGAATTCATACAAATTCCAACAGAAACGCAGGATTCGGGGAATTTTTTTTTGTGACTATGGAAAAGGGCAAAAGATTTCATGGGGCCCCACAAGATGGTACTGCTGTTGGGGATGTAAGGCTTGTAGAAATGTTGTTGTTGATACCAATATCCATGAAATTCCATAATTCTCAATACCAATTCGATGCCACAGTAAATAAACTGAATACAAGAATAAATCCCATGCACTTCAACATACACTGCTTTATTACCATTTGCACACTGTTTTTGTTTCTGCTATCTATTTTAAATTGCTGTAAAAAGATCTTCAAACAACTGTATTTAGTCAAGTCTCTTGGCATAAACTACATTTTACAAGATTACGTTTCAACAAAATGTTTGTTTGATTTTATATTTTATTTTTCCTTAATCTGTCAAATATGATATTTTTGAAATTTCCGAATGAGGTGTTAGTTCCAGTGGTTCTCAACCCAGATGTTGGGCCCCTTTAAATGGTCCTGATGTGAGGAGATGTGAGATAATGAATGGGAGTGAACAAAGCTCTCATACACAAATGTTTTCTTCTTTTATTTTTATTTTTCTTGTATCTTTATTTTGTTTTATTTGAGCCAGTGAAAGGTAGAGTGGGGGGGGGGGGGGGGGATAATACAATATTATCCATTCAGCTTTTTGTACAAGGTCACAAGCCACAAAGGTCGTAAATGTAGTGTAATAGAAGTTTTATACAATGGAAATACTCAAGTCATGTAGAAAAAATAAAATTGCACATTATTTGAACAAATGTATTTAGTTAAATCACACCCCTGATCTTCAATGCATATCAATGGCGACATCTAAATATGACTCAATAGCCGGTGTGGAGTTTGTTCTAAATAGACAGTATAACTTTCTATTTACCAGCTGATTAGAGTGACGCAGAAGGATAAATCAAAAGGGACACTTTTCTTTATTCGGGGGTACAGCATTTCATCATTGACACTTCTGACACATTGTCCTATAATCAAAGTGATTGACTTCATGTATACTGTCCGTTACACATTTCAGGGATGAAAGAGTTGTGTTTGACTGGAGCACATTACGGGCTCTTGGCCATCTGTCTGTTGTCGGGACCACCATGGCAGAGGGTGTAAAAGCAGTGTGTTGTGTGTTTCAGGAGATAATGGGGAACAAAGGGGAAAGCATCCTGCCTCATGTCTTACTCTGACCTCTGACCTCTACATGTACCCATCCCACACTCTCAGCCTCCTCCCTGCTCTGTCTGCCCCCGGCCTCTACCAAAAGGCAGTATATCCCTTCTTGGTCCCACCACACTGGCACACCATCAAAACACCACTATTCACCGGGCGACAGATTGCTGCTGAAGGAGACCACAACCCGCCCGACCTTAATGTCCAACTGCAACCGGCTCTTTCTACCTCCTCCGACACCCTTCTTTAACATACAAATTGGCTGTTTTGTATCGCTGAATTGGAGATTAATTGCACGCACCATTTGGCGGTGCTTGTTCAAAAGGACTGTGGCCTTTTTTTCCTCCACAGTGTCCCAGTGATTAAGGTTAGAGATTAGGCACTGGAGATTACTCCACACTGCCTTCTTTGTGAGGCTGTGGAGAGGCAGGCTGGATTACTCTTTAACATCCTCTGAAGCAGGTGGTTCTCATGGGGACGAGCCGAGCAGCCACTCCACCAAATACAACCAGGAACAGACGCTTAGGAACATCTGTGAGCAACAAGGCTTGGTACTGTGAACACGTCAGTGATCCATACCTTCTCCTCTAGGTCCTACTCATTAATCCTAATCAAAAATATGATGGAATTGTTAGCTATATATTTCACATAAAGATTACTCTTTTATCCACACACTTCTTTTTTATTTATTTTTTATATAAAAGGCAGAAAAAACATTTCACATAAAAGGTGGATAATATAATTTCCAAAAGATAGACATTTGGTAAAGAAAACTGAAAAGTAAATCTATATCTGTTGTATTTTGGAAAAGTATTTATATCTGGAAAAGTATTTAAGGAACAGAGTTACCTTTGCATTACATTACATGCTGAATAGGATAAATCAATGCTTGGCAGCAAGCATCAAGAGGCAAACAGACCTTCCAACCCTCGGATCAGACTCAGACACAGACACACACACATGTTTTTTCCTTGGGCTGGATTGGTATGCAGAGCCAAGGAGAGAGACGTATACTCTTATAGCACCATATTTTCCCACCAGAGAGCTGTGCTCAATGAATGCGGGGCTACTTGTGGTTCCTAGAGTCTTAAAAAGTAGGATGGGGGCCAGAGCCTTCAGTTATCAAGCTCCCTTTCTGTGGAACCAGCTTCCACTTTCAGTCCGGGGGGCAGACACAGTCACCTCATTTAAGAGTAAACTTAAGACTTTTCTCTTTGACAGTACTTATGGTTAGGGTTGGCTCAGGTCGGACCTAGGGTCCAGCCCCTAGATATGCTGCCATAGGCCTAGACTGCTGGGGGACATCTTAGGATACAATGAGCTCCTCTCTCCTCTTCTCCCTCTCATTTTCTCCTCTCTATCCTTCTGGATGAATTAATGTCTCTTTAATGCTCATTACTAACTCTACTTCCTCTCAGGAGCCTCTGTGCTTCCTCTCCTCAAGCTTCCATGGATCGTGGCTGTCTGGATCCAGTCCTGCTCCCTGCCATGGTGGCCCTGATGATGCCCCTCATCTCTGCCTCCGTCTGCTGAAATGGATCATGGTCATCTGGGTCGTGGTCCATGCCTACTACTCATTACATGAATAATTCATATTCATTGAATGTGCTGTAACTCTGTTACGTTGATTCTGGTCACATGACATCTATTGCTTCTGTCCATCCGGGGAGAGGGATCCTCCTCTGTTGCTCTCCTGAAGGTTTCTTTCTTTTCCCTGTGAAAAGGGTTTTTACTATTTTTTGGGGAGTTTTTCCTGATCCGATGTGAGGTCCCGGGACAGGGATGTTGTATGTGTACAGATTATAAAGCCCTCAGAGGATAATTTGTATTTGTGATTTTGGGCTATACAAAATAAACTGAATTGAATTACTCATGTTCCCTAATGGATGACTATGAATGACTATGATGATACCCAGACATTTCCTCTTGTGCCATCAAGATGTTGGCATTTTGGATCATGGTGCAGAACGTTTTCTAGCATGTTTTCTCTACTGGAAGGGCACCCTAGAGGGCGCTTTACTATATTTTCTCCTCTTGAAGGGTACCCTAGGCCTAGATGACCCTCCATCACTCCATGTTTTGACACTTATTATTACTTTGTTGATTCCTTAACCTTTCCCATAGCACCATCAGCAGGTTGATGGCATTATCATCAGTCTTAGCTGTAATTTGTTTAGTACATTTAGTAAATGTTAGTGTCAAACTGAAAGCACTTCCCACAATAACAGAAACGCTTGAACACACATAAACTCACAGTCTGAAGTTATTACCCTGAGGCTTGGTGGTAAATAATGGAAACACTCACTAAACCTTACATTGAATAGAGCACAACAGTTACACACACACAGTTAAATGGTAAACTGTTCACAGAAGCCACCACTCAATATAATCATTAGTAGATGTTGGAGTAGTCAGTTAAGCATTTTCGTGAACAGGAACTGTGTTAATAGGTTTTAAAACACAGCTTGAACGTGTGTCTCAGTAGTTACAGTCAAACATTGTTGTGGACATTTACAATGAGCACTGCTGTGAAAACCACTTAAAAGGAATCCAGGCTAACTACATTACAATTATACACTTTAAGAAGGAGCTTACAGGAAACTGGGTTCTAATTTGTTGTATTAATAGCCTTTTTAAGAATTATACAATTATTTATATTTGATTAGTTAAATAACTGCAAATGTTAAATTAAACTTGTTAAATAACTTGTATAGGTCTTTTTTTATTCTTCTGACCACTGAAAGGTCTTTAACACTTCATGTCATGATTCACCCATTTACACCCATTCATTGCAAGGTGCCACTAACTAAGATTCATAGAACATTCCCAAACCGTAGGCACAGCTATTTAGGGTCCAAGGACACATCGACATGATCTAGCAGAGCCAGGGATCGAACCGCCGATCCTCTCATCCACAGTCGCAGCAGGTAGGACTATTTAAATATACTGACTCGGCTGAAATCTGACCAATTCGCTGACCCAAACACATAAGATACTAAACAATGAAACATTTAAATTTGACTAAATGTAGTTTAAAAGTGTTTAAAAAATAAATAAATAAACTGCATACAGCAGCTTTTATTTTGAATCGGTTTTCAACAGGAAGATGATGGAGATCTGCATTTTACACATTTGCTGCATTGTGCCCTCTTGCTGTCCACACATCACTGAGATCCACCTCCAACGCCAGCAAGATCCCAAAGAACAGACTTGACAGTTAATGTTTCCGGGCATGATCAGATAACAAAAGTTGAATTAAAAGACAAGTGTTAGCGAGGTTTAAAACCAAAACACGCTGTAGTAGTCACCTGTCAATCACCTTGTAGCCCCGCCCTAAAACATCCCCTGCTTTATGGTCTTTTTGACTCTAAATTACCATAATTTAATCACATCATGCTGAAGAAGACTTGAAACTAGAGATTGAGACATAAACTCATGTTTACAATGTTTACTGAGGGAATACATCAAGAGAGAAGTAGAGTCATTTATATAGACTTCTATACAACCAGAGGAGTCGCCCCCTGGTGGTCAGGAGAGAGAATGCAGCTTTAACACATGAAGCATAGACTTCTATACAACCAGAGGAGTCGCCCCCTGGTGGTCAGGAGAGAGAATGCAGCTTTAACACATGAAGCATAGACTTCTATACAACCAGAGGAGTCACCCCCTGGTGGTCAGGAGAGAGAATGCAAGCATTGGTTTCACTTCTCAGAACCTGAGGTTGCCACCTGATTGATACATGGTAACATAATGATAGAAAGGTTGCTGAGGTCACCTTATTTATTCAAATCACTCAATAGGAATGACAAATGTACCAATAGACGGAAGCTATAACGGCACAGTAAATGAAGGTGAGGGAATAATCTGGTGACTAGTTAATTAGTGGAGAATGTAAAAGGTTAATCAGGCCCATGCAAACAGTTTAACCTGAGTCCGACCTCAGCCACAGTGTGGTCAGTAGCAGAGCAATTCTGTAGCAGTAAACATGTCTGTCTTGGCTGAGGTGCAGGTTACACATGGACTCCCACCCCTGGCAGATTTATGTGTGCTCTGACAGCAGGGGCTTCCACCTGCACAAACACTGTCCTGACTGCTGCTCATTGTGCTAACAAGACCTGCAGCAGCTCCCTGGACACCGCCTCTCCACGAGCTGCAGAACTCTGAAACCACACACCACAGGGAGCATGTCACACACACACACACACACACACACACACACACACACACACACACACACACACACACACACACACACACACACTGCTGCATGGCCACAGGTTTTCGTTTTAGCTTTTCTTTTCTTTTCGTTTCTTTTACCTTAAACCATTCAAGGTATACTGTAGATCTTCATGCACCCAAGAAGAGGGTGAACCTGCCTACACTCAGTTCATAGTGCAAAGTTTGCATGTTCAGATAGAATAGACAAAATCCAGTAAAACAGATTTTTTTCCGTTGTAAACCATCATTGAGTCAGCAGGGTCATTGTCAGAAGGGGAACGTAGAGATGTTGCTGCTGCTGTAGTTGCATCCATCTCATTACTAATTGAGTTTCACAACTGTCCCTGAGTGGAGATTTTTCAGTTCTGTGTAGGATTTACCCAACAAAGTAATGTTGGTATTCTGTGAATGATGAACCACGTTCAAAGAAGGATGTACCTCCATATCCTCCACCTCGCTACATGAAGTACACACTACTGGATGTAAATTCCTCAGGATTCTTGTAATTTTTTTTACAACTTTTCTTAAGTTGATGGTCAATAATATGTTTACAAGTTATAGTTAACAACTAACTCATTATCAACAAATAATTTTTAGACATCTGTAAATGATCTATAATTAGTGGATATGTCATGACTCTTTATCAATAAAGTCACATTATCTTTTCTTCGTTTAGCTCTTTTGGCCACTTTATGAATCAATTAAATCAAATTGCATGGGTCCTTTCTGACGGTGGTTGGGATACACCTGGGTTCTCATCTGGCCGGAGGCCTCTGCTGCATGTCATGTCCCCGTCTCTCTGCTGTCACAGAAATACACACAAATGCCAAAAACTGCTACTTTATAATAATGCTTTTAAGAAGAAATCACATTTCTCATATTACAATCTTTTATTATCATTTGTAAATTAATATTAAGACTCAACAATTAATGCAAATAAAAACCACAATGTGTTTATGATGCATTGATTATCTGAAAAGACTTTTGGAGCAACTGTGACTCAGTGGTAGAGCAGGGTCGTCTTTCAATCAGACGAATCGGTTTGATCCCGGCTCCGCTGTGTCGATGTGTCCTCGGCAGGACACTTAAACCCCAAACTGCTCCCTGCGGTGTGTGGATGGGTATGGATGTTTAGATGGAGTCCTGATGGCCAGGTGGCAGCGTGCATGGCAGCTCTGTCCATCAGTGTGTGGATGGGTGTAAGTGGGTTATGAAGCCATGTAGTGTCAAAGAGCTTTGACACTAACAGCGGCTACCTGTCCATGCTGAGTGGTGGTGCTGAGGTTTACAGTAACACTGAAAGACTAGCTATGTCATGTTAATACACAATACGACACACATTTCACGCTATATGCACATTTTCAAAATGCCGTGTCACTCTATCTAGTAATTGCAGAGAAATGTGGGACCTTGACATTACTTCTGTGAATCGCTCAGTGGGGTCGTGCTGGTGCAAGCCGTAAAAAGTGTCTTTTGGCCGGATGCTTGCAGGGGTCCTGGAGGTGTTAAATAGGTCATGGTGGGGAGCTGGCCCCCTCACACGGGACAGAGGGCCGCCTTTAGACCGCCTGTCTGCATTGCTGGGGCGGTGGAGGGGTGAGGTGCCAGGAGTCATTTGGATTGACCCACAAACATACACACATATGCAAGTGCGCACTTATACACCTGTCGCATTTTAAAATTACAAGCATATCTGCATACATGAATATGCGGTAGCTCTGGAGAAGCATGGCAAGCATGCAGTTTGGGTGCGAAAGAAATATTTAAACCACGATAACTTTCACAGTAAATAAAGAAATGGAGGAAAATCATATTCACACACTCCATTAGTCTTTGCCCTCTCCGCTGGCTCGGACCACACAGCTGTGTGAGTGTGTGCGTGTGAAGGCTGACACTGAAGGGCCCCGCTCGCTGCTCCACGCTCCTTTTTTTGGGTGATCAACTTGGCAAATTCTTGGCTTTGGGATAGAGACATCATGCTGTCATTGACACCCCACTTATCTACACTCACAGAATATTGGAGCGGCCGACACGGCGTGGTCTGCCCTTCAACGATCAACAGCAGTCCTCACACTCATAACTGCCTCTCCTCAGCTCCTTGACATCGACGCTGCCACCGACAATCTGTCTATTTGCCACTCAGAGGCCGGGCGCTAATGTCTCACAGAGCGCACGGCAGCGGCCGGGCGGCATATTAGAGACTCTGATCCACTCTGCTGGGAAATAGTTTGCTTAGGTAACCAGATGATTTAATAGATGTGGTAAGTGGAAGTGAATAAAGTATAATTAAGAAATATTTAAGACAAATTTAGAAATATATTTACCTTTTCACCTCACATCTCTGACTATGATAAATCACTTCTGCTTTAAGGGGAGACACTACAGGAGGAAAGGGTAAGTAATAAGTAATAATAATAAAATAATATAAAACTCCATGAAAATTTCACAAATGAATATAGAAATGAGACATTATCTTATTAAATATGTGCTAATTTGCACACAATTTCAGAACAGAAATCTGAACATTGCATGAAACCATATTGTCAACGGCCATAAACAAGATTTTCTTAATGTTTTTAGCAATAACATGTTGTATAAATTAGGCTCTGAATGTTATCTATGTAGAATCCTTCAGACTAGAGAGGAATGTTTGGTGACGTAAGAGCTGCTGAATGGAGACGTCTGGCTTTAGAAAACTACCTTTAATAATTTGTTTTGTAAAATTACTGACATTTTGAAGACACTACATGTGAATAATAAATATCACTATGAAACTATCCCTGTTGATTAGTTACATTGAGACAAATATTAAGGTAAGATTAAAAAAAACATGTTTAAATATGAAAATTAGGCTTTTGATCACTTTTTGTGCATTTAGAAAAAATATACATATACAGTACAAAGAGAGAGAGTAAATGTGTATTTTAGATGTTTTCTTTCAGAAGATGTGTTATAGAAGCAAAATCGCCAAAAATCTCAAAATTGACCAGTGCATGAAAAACTATATTTTTTGTTGTGTCTTCCCAAATGCAAGTTTTTTCACCCTATTCTTGTAAAATGTATAAAGTATTAAAAGTACAGAAGTATAAGAGTACAAGTACTCCTTATGCATAAGGTGACCTATAACTATTATATTCATAGCTATTTTGTCATTGGATTATTTTTGCTGATGCATTCATCTGTAAGTAGAATTCTATTTTAAGTCATTTTAGTGTAAGTATATATTGGTAGTTTAATCTATAACAGGGTGTTGTGTAATATAATCTCATCATAGAAAACATCTAAGAAAGTAAGCGTCATGTTCCTCTAAAATGTAGAGTTGAAGTATTAATTAGCATAAAATGTAAATACTTAAATGGTACTTGCGAGACCAACCAGAACATTTGTTGTCACAAATTCTTAAACTTACAGATCAAAACATAAAAATTGTTTAAAAAAAAAGAACAAATACCGTACAGTACACATTCTGTCGGTGGAAATGCTGTATGAAATGAATAGCTGTTGTTTTGTGTTATTGTGGTTACATAAAAGAGATTCATGCTGTTGTTTGATTGCTAATTCAGTACAGCCTTACACATTTATTTGGTTGGTCCTGTATTTGTCACGGCCCCGCCTTGCCTCCTGTACTGGGTGTGTTAGGGGCGTGGCTCTGGACCGAGCTCCTCCCGGCTCCCTGACTGACCTCACCTGCTCAATCCACCAATCACCCTGCAGTACATCTCCCCCGGCTCCTCATCCACTCGTTGCCAGATCGTGGTTTCAACTACCTGGTGGTGGCTGTACCTGGCTGCTCTGTTGAAGAGTCACTTAGAGATTCCACCAAATAGTGTTTTCCTTGTTCTGACCCTTTCTTTTGTTCCCGCAGTCATCCGTCCTCCCGGTTCCCCAGTCTGTCTGCGTTCCCTGCCTGGATTTTCCTGCCATTCCCCGACTGTTCCCCCAGCAATCAACTTTTTCCTTCTTCTACGCCCTGGTCTGCGTTTGGGTCCGCCACCATGCATCATAACAGTATTATGTTTGCTGAACCAGAAATTTGAAGCTGTAAAATAATTTCGTACGAAGAGTCTTTATAGCTCAGCTGCTTCTCATCAGAAAGCATAATAAACTTTACACTTTGTGAAAACGTGCATGTCTTTGAAATTGTAATCCTGATTACGTCTTTTTTTCTGTTATGTATTACAGTTAATGTTGCATAATGCCGTTTGATGTGATTTGTTAGTGCTCAAGCTATCATACATGATGCCTAAAAGACCGACGCAGCGCAGATTCAGACACTTGAACAACTCCACAGTAAGAGTAAGAGAGCAACCTTTGCTTAAAAGATCTTACGATAAAACTCTGAACATTGGTTTCCTCTTTATTATTTGTTCTCTCAGACCCAGACACAACAGTCTAATTCAGTCTCTGGGTCAACTCCATCGATCGGGCCCTCCGTCATTTGCACACATTATTCCCTTTACCGTTTCTCACCCTCAGCCTGCTTTAGTTTTCTCCTAATGAAATTGAAGCTCTGCGTTGAGCTTTGGTTTCTGATTGATTGACATTCCGGTGAGGCGAATACATGTCCAGTTTTCATATTTGTCCTGTTGGAGCAGGAAACGTAAGCTGATATTTCACTTTAGTGCCTGGTTATTTCTCCCTGGCCTTTGGCTGCCGGGGGGTGAGGGGACTGACACGTGTGGTGTGTTCACGGTCAGGTGGAGAAAGGAGGCACTAATTTAGTGGCTCTGAGTGTCTATTTTAGGCCGGTTGAGGTTGCATGTCTCCTACGCTGTCAGGCTCACAGCCATCTGTCATTGTATCAGTGCTGTGTTTACATGCACAGACTATTTTCTTCTTTTTGGATAAACTCATAACAGGTTAAACTCATAACATCTTCCAATTGATCACTGGTTTTACATTTTCATTTTGGTTTTACAACTATCATGCATGAAGGTACGTTATGATGACGTAAAGATGACTTTCTTTGGTGGGCTTAAAGTTCAGACAACTTGTGGCTTGATTTTTCTGATGACTTGCACCAACCAGAAGTCAGATTCCTAGTAAGACTACACTGTGCCTCAACAATGTTACCGGACAAAAAATAGATTTCTTTGAAACCAGCGGCTGCCTGGAAGATACATATGAAAAACCTCCCATTTTAAAATAACCGTTGACATCCATGCAGATACACATCCAGCACACACTGTTTTATATCCAAATTGTAAGGTTTTAACAAACATTTGCCAGTCGACAACATAATCATTCCATTCAGTCACGCTTCAGGTCATTTGACAAACATAAGTATATTATTTCCTCTCCTTTTAGCTCTGGTTTGGTCTCCAACAACTCCTGAGGAGAACTCTGTATTGGTCTAGCTGGTCGATGGTCTAGACTTTCTACTCTGTAGCTGTATCTGCAGTCTGCACATGGACGGGCGTCGGGGTCCGGGCCCGCCAACCGACACCTGGACGAGCCTCCGTCGCCAAAGACGGACGAGTTCAATGTAATGGATATTACACGCACACACACGATGAGCTGCAAACGACTCTCTCGCTAGAATTAACAACTTCTCAGACTGTTTTAGCAACGAGCTGCTCAGAGTCAACCATCTTTCCTGGCAGCAGAGTCTCTCGCTATGCACAGGCAGGAGGCCGTTACTATGGTTACGGGCCAACATGCATTGGTGTCCAGGTCATTTCCCCCGAGCTTCGTCCTGATGAATGACCTGTAAATATGAAATGTAATGTGATGTAATGACCTGGCGACACCAATGCATGTATATGTTCAGGACAGAGCTTCGTCCTGAACATTTACGTGGCTCCGGAATAATTTTAAAATCATGTGATACTTAAAGTAAATTATGTAAAGCAACAAAATATAGCTTGTTAAA
This sequence comes from Cottus gobio, assembly GCA_023566465.1. Taxonomy (NCBI): domain Eukaryota; kingdom Metazoa; phylum Chordata; class Actinopteri; order Perciformes; family Cottidae; genus Cottus; species Cottus gobio. Next base: position 2,437,024 of record CM042221.1, read on the forward strand.
AAAAAATTCTGCCCACACCAGAAAATAAGAAGGTAAATGGACTTGCATTTGTATTGCACCTTTCTGGTCTTCCGACCACTCTGAAGACTATATGCCATTCACCCTGATGGCAAGGGCAACCAAGCAAGGTGCCACAAAAACCTTTCTAATTGACCTGCAGTGCATTGAACCGCTGATCCTCCAATTTAAAGACAACCTGCTACCTCTGAACCACAGAAAATCAGCTTACCTGCAAAACCCGACCTGCTCCTGCTACATCTAGTAGGGAGGATGTACTTATAATCGTATGATCAGAGGCTTGGTGGAAGCGACTTAAGCCCACTACACTATGATCAGTAGTAAAATCTCATGGCGCCTGCATGATTCCTCATTTTTTCTATGAAGTTTCAATGAAACCTCCAGCTTGTATTCAGGTGACATCAGAGAATATCAGACACTCCTGGAATGACAACCACAGCCTACAACCGCCAACTGTAAGCAGACTTTGACGTTTAAAATCGACGCAATTCCCCTTGAATATCAACCGTGTTGATTAATATTGGTTTAAAGCTCCGCCCTCCGATTCCTATTCACCATTTTGGTGAGTTAAGACCGGGCTCCAGGGAAACATTCATGTCGGAAACAAAACAAGCTCATGTTTGTCAGTCAAAGAGTGAGAGATCGTTCGGTTGCAGGGAAACAGCCTGACACCGTAAGCAGGGTCCGACCCGCAGCCAGCCTCTCAATGTGGCCGCTGTAACTTCCATCCGATCCTGGACTGTCCTGCATGTTGCAGATAAACCAGGCTGTGTTGTTTCAGGCCCACTACGGCTGCACAGATGTGACGTTTAAAGCCCGGAGATATTAAAACCGTAGGCCCTCATTAAGCTCAGTTATTTATGTTCATCTGCAACCCTGGCAGTCATATCAAATGTCCCCGGCGGTGCGGTGGTCGTGAATTGTCGTCTAAATAACAGCAGCTGTGAGGGCCTGTCCAGTCGGGCTGACTGATGTCTTGGCTAAGGATGCTCCTGGATCACAATAAAACTGTCACAGACATTTTATCATCTGCATTCCCCGCTCAGGACATTTCCACACATCTTAAATTTCCATGAGACGAGCAGCAAGATGGACACATTCTCATCTTGCCAACTTGCATACTGTACATCCTCGCACACACATTTCACTCCTCTCTTGTCTTTCATTATCTCTATTAATGGCGAGAACTTCAGGATGAAAAGAAACCGTGTGTCGTGTTCTGACACTTTTTGCAGCAGAGGGCCTAACGACAGCGAGATGAAGCCGTCTGCATCAGGCCGGTGTCTTGAGCTCCGGACTGCTGTGACATTTGGGATGATTCTCATAAGATAATAATTTGTATTTGATTTGAGCCAGGGTAAGTACAGAAACACAAACAGACACACAATACATAATAGATAGAGACGGTTAGTATAAATAAAACACATTAAATAATTATAAAACGTTCATATAAAACAAATAGATAAATAAACAGATACATCATACAAAATACAACAACAATAAAAATAAAAATATTAATGATAATAAGCATTTATTTATAAGTAATAAATTAAAAGCAAGTTTATGAGTGTGTGTGTATATTTATAACTGATAAAGTAAAGACAGAAGAGACAGGGAAGACAAATATAAATAATAATTGAAAATACATTTTTACTGTAAATGTTATAAAAGAGGATATCTCAGAGGGTATCTCTTTGGTGTGGTGCCACCAGAACCTTCTGTTGAGCAACACTCAGACACATTTCTGTTTCCTCTGCCGTGGAAACAAAGGCTCGGTATGAGCACCACAGACCTTCTCCACAGGGAGGATGGGCGGGCCAATAAAACATGTGACTGTTACATTTATACTCTTCACAGTTCACAACCAACGTTCAGGAACAAGCAGGAAGTAGTCAGGAAGAACATCGATATAAACGAACCCCTGGACTACGTTCAGTGAAACTTTTTAAAATTCCTTTTATGATTCCTCCTATGATATCTGTGCATGCAAACAACAACATTGTTAATGTTAGGGAATGATCGTGGTTACGGAACAAGGATTGCAGACATGAACTTTGGTTTCCTGCATGAAAGTCAGACTCACCACACCCTCACTTTCCACTTTGCTACCTGGAGGCTGAACGGTGTTGGACGTTGACGTCACGTCAGTCAACAATTGTCTGTTATGGAATCTCTTTCTTTCCAACAACTAACGTTAATTTAGCCATTACCACGGCCTTTCCCCTACCAAGTATTTTTCTTAAACCAATCCAATCCTTACCATTGAAATGTGAAATTGTCATATGACAAATATTTGGTAACAGACATCGGTTTTGGAAGTTATAAATGTACAATGTTGACTTATGACAAGATGTCTTCAGAGGATGAAGACAGCTGATCAGCTGTGATCAGCTGTGATCAGCTGTGATCAGCTGTGATCAGCGGCCGCAGTCATCAGAAACCAACGTCGCTTCACTTGTCGCTTCAGATGAAAGGACGTCTCATGTCTCTTAAAACATATTTCCTCGTGTCTTCTCTCCTCGCTTGGTTTCCTTGCGTCTCTCCATGCATCCCTGGTGGGCGGGACTAAGACGCAAGGAAAAGACGCGAGTGAGGGAAACGGGGATGCAATTACAGTTTTTCTCGATTGCTAAAACACAAAACCTGGTTCCTGTAGCGAAAAGGTTTGGGTGTTTGTGCTACAGTGTAGCACAAACACCCAAACCTTTTCGTCATTCCCAGAAGCACACACACATTTCCCATAACCAAAAACACAATTCACCTGTGTCCACACATGTCTCAATATTCAAAACACTTTCTGCAAAACCTTACACAAAAGTGACCAAATAAATCATTCTTTACACTGCGTGTTCATTCAGCAAACACATGCTCTCAATATAATTAACTCAAGTTATCATAACATAAACTCAGAGACCACACACTTCTCAAGGTGAAAACACTCAGCCTGAAAATTGTTAACACACCAATCAGAATTGGGGGTCAATAAATAGAGCTTAGAGGCATGCTCATGTACTTTGGAACAATGGATCCCAACCATGCAGAGGCTGAGAGACAAGAGAGAGGAAGAGGAAGAGGGAGAGGAAGAGGGAGAGGGAGAGGGAGAGGGAGAGGGAGAGGGAGAGGAAGAGGGAGAGGGAGAGGGAGAGGGAGAGGGAGAGGGAGAGGGAGAGGGAGAGGGAGAGGGAGAGGGAGAGGAAGAGGAAGAGGAAGAGGGAGAGGGAGAGGCAGAGGGAGAGGAAGAGGGAGAGGGAGAGGGAGAGGGAGAGGGAGAGGGAGAGGGAGAGGGAGAGGGAGAGGGAGAGGAAGAGGAAGAGGAAGAGGGAGAGGAAGAGGGAGAGGGAGAGGAAGAGGGAGAGGGAGAGGGAGAGGAAGAGGAAGAGGGAGAGGCAGAGGGAGAGGAAGAGGGAGAGGGAGAGGGAGAGGAAGAGGAAGAGGAAGAGGAAGAGGAAGAGGAAGAGGAAGAGGGAGAGGGAGAGGAAGAGGGAGAGGCAGAGGGAGAGGGAGAGGGAGAGGAAGAGGAAGAGGGAGAGGCAGAGGGAGAGGAAGAGGGAGAGGGAGAGGGAGAGGGAGAGGAAGAGGAAGAGGAAGAGGAAGAGGAAGAGGAAGAGGAAGAGGGAGAGGGAGAGGAAGAGGGAGAGGCAGAGGGAGAGGGAGAGGAAGAGGAAGAGGGAGAGGCAGAGGGAGAGGAAGAGGGAGAGGGAGAGGGAGAGGAAGAGGAAGAGGAAGAGGAAGAGGAAGAGGAAGAGGGAGAGGGAGAGGCAGAGGCAGAGGCAGAGGCAGAGGCAGAGGCAGAGGAAGAGGCAGAGGACAGCAAAGACAAGTCATTTCTGATGAAATCTGTGCCACTGTTGTTCATCATGTGGTGGTACATGGGAGGACAATAAAAGAAGCTGGCCAACTAGTCCAGCCATCAATGACCACCCCAGGTTCAGGGTCCTTTTTCTGCCAGCATACTCCCCTTTTCTGAATCCAATAGAGGAGTTTTTCTCAGCATGGCGGTGGAGAGTCTATGACCGCAACCCATACACACAGCACAATCTCCTGGAGGCAATGGTGAATGCATGTGAGGATATTTCTCTGGAATCTATCCAGGGTTGGATCAGACACACAAGGGGATATTTCCCACGCTGCCTGGCGAGAGAAGACATAATGTGTGAAATACTATGGCCTGACCCTGACCTGAGACAAGATCATGCTGATATTGATGCCGATGCTGATGAACCTGTATATGTGCTCAATCTGGAAGTGCTGTGAATAAACCCTATTATTGACATTTTGGTGGCAGTGTGTTGAATTAATCCCTCCTGTGTGTAACAAACACTAATGTAGTCTGTGTTTTGACAGCTTGTGTGTATTGTCTGAGGGTAAAGACTGATTGGGACCCAGAAGTTAGATGTTTGGACTGTTTTTAAAATTGTGTGTGAAGATTTGAAAACATGGTGAGTTGTTCCAGGAATTGTGTCTTTGCAATAGAGAAAAACTGTAAGAGACTTGGGATGCACCCATTGTCTTTCTCCCTCCATCTACCTGTGCCAGTCACCTGACTGTGACATCCAGTCACTCCCTTTCAGCCCTCTATGACCTATTCGCTCACCTGTTTCTACTTTCCCTCATCAGCCCTGCAGTACACAGAGCAGCCCCCTTTCTCCAGTCAGTTCCACGTCATCTGTCTCTACAGTCTAACCTCCTGAACCTGAAACTTGTTACCAGCCAGTTTTGAACCTCAGATCTTTTGAAGCTTCACGAGGCTGCCCACTGCTCCTTAATACTAAGGATGGGTTAAAATGCAGAGAATACATTTCCCCACTGTGGGACTAATAAGGGATTATTATTATTTATTTTTATGATTAATTTGCTTGCCTATTTGGACTTCCTTTTTGCGGTTCCAACCCTTGTCTGCCTCACTGAGCCGTGTGTGCCTCCAACTTGAATAATACATTCCTGAACTGAATCAGTGTGTCGGCATGTGGGTTCTATTCCTGTCGCGCCGCTCACACCAGCTCAGACATCGGCCTTTCCTTTAGTGCCACCATCAGGTCGCAACGTCAACATTGCTTATTAATATCTCAATATCTAACGAGCAGGTAGATTGACATGAAAGGTTGTCAGCAAGCTCGGGCTCCCAATTGGTTCATCCTGTCCTCTTCTGGTGACCCAACCTTGAGTCTCCAATCCAATTAGTATATTCACTTTGTTCTTACCAACACATGTTGTATTGTGTGAACGTTGCTAGCTTCTTGTGTTCTTTGGCCTTTGCCTTTTATTGCTGTCTGAAGTTTTTTTTTTTTTTACCTCTTTTAACATGATAAATCTGAAGTTGATCTGACCCCTAGACAGCAGCGCTGTGTAAACACCCTTGATGTGGATCCCAGTCTGCCGGCCAGCACCGGGTGGATGTTTCCACCATTACGACCGCTCCGTCCACTCTGCAGCCGTCCTGGGTGGCGAGCTGGCCATGGCCTAACGCGGTAATCTCCACGACGGGCTCAGCCCTTTGTTCCTCTTCAAAGGATCTCTGAAAAGGAAATACCCACCTCAGGTTTTACAACCAGAGCAGACAAGTCCCCTCACCAGAGACCAGACGCTCAATGGCCGGATGACAGATTCCCTTTTTCTTTTTCTTTTTTATGTTTTTCCTTGTGCGTTTGATGCGTTCACTCAGACATTTTTGTGGCTCCATTCGTACGTATGCACCAACACTCATACACATGCCCGAGCATAAGGGATAGTTTCACTCCTATCTGAACGCAGCACATTGGAGGTCAGACGGATCAAGGCCATGACAATACAACTAGACAAACATTGACCTATCCTTTTAACCTTTGACCCTGCTCCAGGCCTTGAACCCTGACCGCTGACACCAACACAGAGAGAGGGATGGGCAAAAGGAATTATTGGGAGCAATTGACATGGTGATACAAAAGCATTGAAAGTGGGAACAAAAGACAAATACTGAATCTGAAAAATACCTTTAAAAAAAGCAAACTAGTTTATTGGATTAATTTACCCTCTGGTCAAAATATTTATTCCAATAAGTGCAAATTAAAACTTAAAAATCAAAACATATTGTGGAAACATTTGCACTTTATGCACACATATAAACAATGACAATACAAGAGTAAAATTACTAATAATGATACATTTGTATGTGGCATCTTTTTAAAATACAGTTACAAAGAAAAAAAAAAGCTTTCCACCAGAAACAGAACACATTTAAAACTCAAAGACAATGAAATTAACTTAATGCCAAAAAGTAAGCACATAACAACACAAACAGTATAACAAAGTAAAAAGCCATGAAGCAAATAATAACAATAAATTAAAAGAATAAATTAAAGAAAAATGGTTTTAAAAGTTGAGACAGTTTGGGGACCCGATCTCCTCAGACAGGTCGCTCCAGAGTCTATAAGAAGAATCTGCTTACAACCAGGAACGACACATCTGAGGAGCTCAGCATGAAGGAGGGAAATATGATCGATAACGTGCAGACATCCATGTATAAGCAGATACACACATTTCATTATGATTGATGACACATTGCACTTTTACTAGTATAACACAGTACAGCTGCACTTGACAAAATATATTTTTATATTATGTGAGTTATACGACTACCTGGAATGTAAAAGAGGTCACTGGAGTTTGATCTTCTTCAGTAATATTCTAAAATAAATTATTGACCTTTCCTATTTTCAAACATTTGGTTTAACATGTTCAGATGGTGCAGTGATTATGTTGTTATTTTAAATGTAAGGGCCTGAAATATTATTACCTTTTATTCACAATCATTTTAAGTTGAGTTGATGTTATTGATGTTATTATTATTATTATAATTAATAAGTAATATACCTTCATTATGGTATAAAATCCAAGACTTAAAACTTTTTTTAAATGTGTTCTTATCATCAGTATTATTTCTTTTTTTTATTGAAAAGACATGTATCATATTCAAGAGAATATACATCAAGTTAAACCTCTGGTAGAAGAACTCAATACTGTCACAGTTTCATCAGCCCGTTACCTGCAGACTCTCTTCAGCCCCGCTCCACTCAGCCTGTCAGTCACACCCAGCTCGTCCGCTCACTCCATTCACCTGCGCACACAGCTGTCTCGCATCACCCGCAATCAGGCCAGTATTTAAGCACCAGCCTCACACTCACTCCTTGCCAGATCGTTCGCTACTATGCTCACCTCTCCAGTACAGACCTGCCTGCCTTCCCGGACCCGACCGCGCCTGTTCCCGATTCTCCGTCTCGCCTGCCACCCGAGTCTCCGACCCGCCTGCCTGTCTTCCCGGACCCGACCTCGCTTGTTCCTGACTCCCTGCTTGCCTGCCCCTTGATTCCTGCTTGCCGGCTCCTGAGCTGTCCACCTGTCTGTCTGAGCTTAATTAAAGTATTGAACCGCAGCTCTCTGTCTCCCGAGTCCTCCGTCCTGCACCTGGGTCCACCACCCGCACGTTACAGAACGATCTGGCCAAGAAATGGACCCAGCAGGACCACAGCCGGCCCCGTTCCCGTACCGTGACCGGAGCCAGCAACCCGATAGGTGTTCCCCCGGAGGGGAGCCTTTTCACCCGCTCATGGGAGGTCGACAGCTTACCGGGCGGAACTTGGCGGATCCCGCACCGGCGTCGCCGCCTGTCCCGAGTCGGGACTACCTGATTCAGCAGGTGTTGGACACTATTGCGGTCGCGATAGCCCGCCTCAGGCTGCCAGCCCCGGTCCCAGCTTCTCCGACTGCGCCGCTGCCAGCCCCGGTTCCGTCGGCGGTCCGGCCGACTCCTGCTCCGGGGATCCCGACGGCGGTCCGGTCGACTCCAGCTCCCCGTGTCCTGTCGGTGTTGGAAGGCTTTCCCACATCCCACGTCTCCCTCCTGGAGCCGACCGTCGAGAGCGAGCTTAGCCCTCCGGCCGTTCCCCCCCCACCCACCCTCGCCTGGCAGTTCCGTGGACGCCCGGAGGCGTCCGTGGAGGGGGGGGTACGGTCCCCGAGTCCGGTCGGCGTCCCGGCCGACTCCAGCGCCCCGGTCCCAACTCCCCGGACTGCGGCGCTGTCAGCCCCAGTCCACATTCCCTGGACTGCGCCGCTGTCAGCCCCGGTCCCGAGTTCCCCGACTGTGCCGCTGTCAGCCCCGGTCCCGAGTTCCCCGACTGTGCCGCTGTCAGCCCCTGTCCCGAGTTCCCCGACTGTGCCGCTGTCAGCCCCTGTCCCGAGTTCCCCGACTGTGCCGCTGTCAGCCCCTGTCCCGAGTTCCCCGACTGTGCCGCTGTCAGCCCCTGTCCCGAGTTCCCCGACTGTGCCGCTGTCAGCCCCTGTCCCGAGTTCCCCGACTGTGCCGCTGTCAGCCCCTGTCCCGAGTTCCCCGACTGTGCCGCTGTCAGCCCCTGTCCCGAGTTCCCCGACTGTGCCGCTGTCAGCCCCTGTCCCGAGTTCCCCGACTGTGCCGCTGTCAGCCCCTGTCCCGAGTTCCCCGACTGTGCCGCTGTCAGCCCCGGTCCACATTCCCTGGACTGCGCCGCTGTCAGTCCCGGCCCGAGCCCCCTCACCCGTGCTGCTGTTAGTCTCGGGTCCTGTTTCCCCGTCCGCTCCGCGGATAGTCCCGGCCCGGTCGGTGGCTCAGCCGATCCTAGCTCCCCGAGTCCCGCCGGCAGCCCGGCCCGGCTCCTACCCTACAAGTCCCGTCGGCGGTCCGGCCGACACCTGTTCCCCGAGTCCCGTCGGCGGTCCGGCCGACACCTGTTCCCCGAGTCCCGTCGGCGGTCCGGCCGACACCTGTCCCTCGAGTCCCGTCGGCGGTCCGGCCGACACCTGTCCCTCGAGTCCCGTCGGCGGTCCGGCCGACACCTGTCCCTCGAGTCCCGTCGGCGGTCCGGCCGACACCTGTCCCTCGAGTCCCGTCGGCGGTCCGGCCGACACCTGTCCCTCGAGTCCCGTCGGCGGTCCGGCCGACACCTGTCCCTCGAGTCCCGTCGGCGGTCCGGCCGACACCTGTCCCGTCGGCGGTCCGGCCGACCCCTGTCCCTCGAGTCCCGTCGGCGGTCCGGCCGACCCCTGTCCCTCGAGTCCCGTCGGCGGTCCGGCCGACCCCTGTCCCTCTAGCCCCGTCGGCGGTCCGGCCGACCCCTGTCCCTCTAGCCCCGTCGGCGGTCCGGCCGACCCCTGTCCCTCTAGCCCCGTCGGCGGTCCGGCCGACCCCTGTCCCTCTAGCCCCGTCGGCGGTCCGGCCGACCCCTGTCCCTCGAGTTCCGTCGGCGGTCCGGCCGACACCTGTCCCTCTAGCCCCGTCGGCGGTCCGGCCGACACCTGTCCCCAGAGCCCCGTCCAGGCCCGTCCCGAGCCCAGTCCAGTCAGGTCCCGTCCCGAGCCCAGCCCTCCCGAGTCCCCGCATGATGGCCGTTCCCCGGCCCGTCCTCCCGAGTCCCCGCATGATGGCCGTTCCCCGGCCCGTCCTCCCGAGTCCCCGCATGATGGCCGTCCTCCGGGCCGTCCTCCCGAGTCCCCGCATGATGGCCGTCCTCCGGCCCGTCCCCCAGAGCGCGCCGGTCCGCCTGGTGGCCGTCCTCCGGGCCGCCCTCTGACTGTTCCTGCCGGGGCCCGGAGCCCTCCGCCGGCTCCCCTCCACCCACCCTGGGGTGCTTTTGTTTTTGGGTTGTCTTTGGATTGGGGACGTCAGGGGCCGTCCCTTGAGGGGGGGGTTCTGTCACAGTTTCATCAGCCCGTTACCTGCAGACTCTCTTCAGCCCCGCTCCACTCAGCCTGTCAGTCACACCCAGCTCGTCCGCTCACTCCATTCACCTGCGCACACAGCTGTCTCGCATCACCCGCAATCAGGCCAGTATTTAAGCACCAGCCTCACACTCACTCCTTGCCAGATCGTTCGCTACTATGCTCACCTCTCCAGTACAGACCTGCCTGCCTTCCCGGACCCGACCGCGCCTGTTCCCGATTCTCCGTCTCGCCTGCCACCCGAGTCTCCGACCCGCCTGCCTGTCTTCCCGGACCCGACCTCGCTTGTTCCTGACTCCCTGCTTGCCTGCCCCTTGATTCCTGCTTGCCGGCTCCTGAGCTGTCCACCTGTCTGTCTGAGCTTAATTAAAGTATTGAACCGCAGCTCTCTGTCTCCCGAGTCCTCCGTCCTGCACCTGGGTCCACCACCCGCACGTTACAAATACAAGCTAAATCTCATTCATGACTTTAAAATGAACTTCTTTAGCCAGAGGTGGAATTGGACAAGAGCAATAAATAGTTATTATCTTAACTATGAAATTACTGGTGGATTATGGGAAAAAATGTTTCCTTTCAAGACTGATGGGAAACAAACTCAAGTGAGAATAGTCCTTAATAAAAAGATACATCCAATAGAGACTTTTTGGAATAACCACAGAATAAGTCAGCATGCCTTATAAACATTTATTTTTCAGTGAAAGTGTTATGTTAAAATATGAACAAAATGATCTAATAGACTTATTATTTTTCATTCTTTAAAACAAATAAAATGTCCTCTTGATTAATATGCTTCTATTATTCCATATATAGGCCGTGTGTGGGGTAAAGTTATTCTTCTATATCACTTTTCAGAAATATTAGGACTGGTTGATGAAGAGCAGACAGCTTCACAGCTTGGATCAAAGTATTTAGACTACAACCCTCAACATACTTCACCATATAACTTCTCCTTTCATAGTGATACTTATCGTTCCATATACAGTTTAAATTAATTTCCCTGATTAATGTGTCAATGTATGTCTCGACAAACTCCTCATCTTAGTTGGTAAAAGTTTCTCTTAAGCCAACCTTTAGAACAGTGCTTATGAATATCAATCAGCTGCAGTCCAGACATATCAGATGGGGCCCATAAACAGGGAATAAATGTAATTGCACACACTAGACCTTTGGCCTCTACATCCTCACACATTAACTAATATTATCCCTCCTCGTTCAGTTGTTCATTCCTGCTGCTGGATGTATGCCGTGCATGTGTTATATACGTAGACATACACACCGCGTGAACACTATCCGCCTGGCAGAAGCCGGGCTGCATGTCACCCTGACACGCAGACTAATGCAGGAACAAGCAGGACATGGATTAAGTGAAAATCCTACATGGGATTCCACTATTTTGCTGTGGTCATGACGGAGACCAGGCAGGTGTGCTGCAACAATGAGCTCTTTCAAATGTACAAGTTGGAGCAGTGTGTGTGTGTGTGTGTGTATATGTGCGTGTGTGTGTGGATGTGTGTGTGTGTGTGTCAGTACATGAGTGTATGTTAACACGTGGGTCATCATTTCCATATTTAAAGTAGTATTACATATATTTATTTATCTTCTTGGACACAGCAGAACAAAGCATAAACACAACCTTGACTATGTATCAACTTATAGTGTCGATATGGTGAATATGGTAGCAAAATGATGGCTATTTACATATCCAGCAGACATTAAAACCAAATTAATTTGAAGTTGGGTTCAATGTTTTTTTAACGAGTGGAAATATTTTATTTCTCAGCAGCTAAATGCTCCTCTAGGTTCACCAGCTGACTCTGGCTGCTGGAGCGGGTTTCTCAGAGAAAACAGCTGCTGCTTCTGGCTTCTGATAAGAGTGCAGACCCAAAAAATGAGCAACCTTAAAACAATGAGCTAATAGATGCTAACAGAGCTGAGGTAGAGTGACTCCATTCACATTACACATCCATTGTCATTGTGAAAATATTGATTAGTGCAGCCTTCAAAGATTTAAAGATTGTCCACAAAACTAAATTGTTGTTTTCAAATTCACAAGACAGTCTTTTTTTCACGTGACAATATACATTTTATTATGCATTATATGGTGCATTTATATATTATATTTATTATACATCTTTTTAGAGAATGTGTCTCAAGATAAACATTCTAAAATGTTCTGCCAATATCACATCGTCTTTACAGTGAGATTTGTGCCATCCCTTAATGCCACCACGCCATAACTGTCAAATCTGATGAGTTGGGGTCTCAGTGAGATGTAGACAGCATGGGCACAATCCCAACACCGTATCAAACACCGGTCTGAGATGCTTTTTTACTCGCATGTCTCACACAACAGAAACACTCCCATTTCAGTCTGTGCCGATGTCTGTGCCGATGTCTGTGCCGGCTCTCTGTCTTCTCATCCGTTCAGACGAGGACGCAGTAAGTGACAATTTTACACATGTAAACATGAGATTGATGCTCAATAAAAAGGCACAGAATAACTGTGTCACTTGCTGCAGAGCCGTGGAGGCGATGCAGTCTGCTGTGTGTTTGCTTCTGTTCGCTGTTTGCCAAACACACCGCCTCAAACAGTAATGCTGACAAACTGTTTTCCCCATGGACGTGGAGGCGATGCTTTCCCCACTTGGTCACTGGGGGTCGGCAATGCCCACAGCTGTGTTATGACTTGCCCCTGGTGAGTTGGAATCGGCAGGCAGTCAATGGCACCATAAAACAGGAAATAAAAGTTGTTCAGAGAAAGCGTGAGTCAACCACTAGAGGTCCTTGAGCATGCAACCATAACTGGCCCAAAATATTATGCTGTTATGCAGTAACAGAATGAGAGATTATCCATGGACGGACACAGAGGTGCACACTCACTCACTTGACGCATCAAGTGTGGACACAGCTCGGCAGCAGGAAAGACCAACTATGAAAAAGGGTTTATAGGCCTTCACATAACAACAAACAATGTGTTATCTTGGAATACTGACATGTGATAACGAGCTAACGGTTTGACGTCTCCACGCAACAAACAGAATTACGTCCTCACAAAGGTAAATGAGAGCATTACCATAACATTGTTATCTTTGAGGGCATGAAATATAAATATATGAACTATTAAATATATATAACAAGCATGAGTTTAAATGCCTGCAAAGAATTCTCCACAAACACGTTCACTGGCTTTCCAGAGATACTGTTATTCCCAGTCACAGTCAGAGCCGGTCGTAAATTATGTCTGGACACGTCAGACCACACAAATGAAGAGGTGATGAGAGCAGCTACCTGTGGAGAGAAAGTCACAGAGGAAGGATAACCATTTTAAAAGGGTGCATGTTAGATTGTTGTTTCTTTAGGGGGGGGGGGGGGGGGGGGGTCTGTATGCTTTGACCTCCTGCTCCGCTACATCTTTATTTCATGGCTGACAAATGAATGCCAACGCGGCGTAAGGAATTCTGCCTCCACGTGTGATTTATGGTCCTCAGCTGCTGTCAGCCACCAGCTGGCCTTTAGATGGGCCTCAGACACGGACAGATGGAGAGAAGGAGGGCAAGAGAGGTGCAATATGAAAAGAGAGAAGGAGCAAAAATAAGAGGGAAATTAGGAATGTTTGTGGCTGACTGTTCACAAGCAACAACAAAGCATCAAAACAATATGTTAATAGTGAGCTCGATCCCTCTGCACTCCTATAACACCGTCAGACGTGGACAATTAAAGAAAACCCAGAAGGATCCAAATTAATGCAGCAGAACCACTCATTCTTCCATGTCCAAATCCGACACCTACATTACCCACAATGCAACTCCACCACAGCTCAGTCTTCACATCCAACCGAGGCTAACTCAGGTGACATCACTTGAGGACATGTATCACATTTCAGATGGCTCCCACTGGAGACCAAAGGTTTGATACATTTAAAAAAAGTCACATTAGTAGAACTCCACAACTTCTGGAAACAGACTCTGATGTGTACAGTTGGCAAAGTTCCCCTTTAATACAATCAGTAATGTGTTCCCCTGATGTTTCAAATGTTCTCATATTCAGGTTGATGCTCCTGTCTCTATTTTCTGTCATGTGGAAATGCCCCAAAAACTCATCTATTAAAAATGAATAAGAAAAGACCCGAGGGGCCGGTGGGGAGGGGGGGCGGACGACTCAGCTGCGCTGGTTAAGAGAGTCATCTGAATTCAAGCCTCATTCCCTCCATTGATCTGACTGTTGAGAGGGAAACCAAAATGTTTGGCTTATTTTAGCCAATTAAGCTGTGAGAAAGCCAATTGTGGATGTGCTATTGAGCGCCTCTTTGCTCAAAGTGCTTATTGTCGGGCTGCTTGCAGAAGGATCAATTGGAGGCTCTGTGATCGGATTAGCCAGGTAATCAATGCTGGTGGCTAATATATTAACAAGGTAATTATAGCGCTGTGGAGGAGGCGGCCCCGCTGCAACAAATGCTACACGCCATCATTCTTAGATATTACAGGCTTTGAGTGAGAGTGACAAAAGACACATCCCCCTCCTAACACACCACAAAATTGTCTCTTTTCCTATTACCCAGAAAACACACACACGCTCACACAAAGCGCTGCCCCCTGCTGCCCCTGTGGAGAAGGTGTTAATCACATTACTAATGATAACACTTCACACTCTTGCCATAAAGTCGTGCAACAGCAGGGCCCAGACTCTTAAATCTCCCTGCAGCTCACAGCAATTATTCTTACACATAAACAGCAATGTCGGATGCCTGGCCGAGTCACACACACACACACACACACACACACACACACACACACAGACAGACACATTTTACACACAGACGGGCAGTTCTCCATTTACATCAAATCCAGCTGCTTTCATCATTTTGAAAACTCGTCAAAATTAAAACACAATTCTGCTCTTGTACATGATTTATTACATTACATTTCATTTAGCTGACGCTTTTATCCAAAGTGACTTACAATAAGTGCATTTCACCATGAGCACAAACTCAGAACAACAAGAATACTAAATAAATAAATAAACAAAACCTTGATCTGTCATAATCGGTATGTCACTATACATATATATACATCATATATACAAATCTTTACTGTCATCTTTTTACAAAAATACTATTTACAAAATGGTACAAATCTACAAAGACTGATCCTAATCTTTTTATGATTAGCTCACTAACTGTAAACACATTTGGAACATGCATATAAAAATGCATGGTATTCCATATTAATACACACATATTGGAATGGTATATCCAGCATTCATGTTTTTGAGCAAAAAGCAGTGGTCAAGAATGGAAAAGAAAAAGAATGGAAGACATCGGATTAGAGAGAGAGAGATAATTAGCAAAGAGAGAGTAAGGCAGACAGAACATGAAGCTCATATTCATGGTTCATCTGGTCCTCGGGCGGCAGTGAGCAGTGTGGGAGATCTTCAAGGGTTTAGTGGTGCAAAGTATTCTCAAACACTGTCACGTTTAGACGCGCTCGCTGCTGCTAACTGTTAAAGGGCCGGCGCTGCTTTGAAGAGCTGTCTCTTTGTCTAGGGGATGGGGACGTGGGCTTAGCTGAGCTGCTTGGTATTCCCCCCGAGGCTTTGTGCCTTTGGCCGCCATATGGGAGAGAGAAAACAGCCATATAAGTACTTAAGCAAAGTTTATATTTACCCAGGAATCTTCTCAGCTTTGCTTTACTTTAGTGGAAAAACAATAACCAGGCTGAATCGACTCTACCATTATAAGCACTTATGCAAAGTTCATATTAGCAATGGAAATTTCAACCTTGGCAGGAATGAAGCAGTACATAATGCTGCTGCACAAATCTGCTTTTCTCTCTACTCTGAGCAAGCAGTGAAAGACAACGTGAGAGAAACTCGACTATAATTACTGTTTGGCTTAATCCAGAATGTTGCTTCTTTCACTCACCAGTGAACACCCTCTTTTCTCAGCTTACTTAAAGACAGAAGATAGGATAAATTAAAGATATAGCGTTAAAAATGATGTGAGCAATAGCAAATATAATTTTAGTGCTTGTGATACTTAATTGTCAAATTCACAATAACACCCATTTCAATGCTCAAATGAGACCTTTCAAACCGCTGTCACACATTTCTTTGACTCCAGACTAAAAGTTTGGGAACAAACAAGAGGCTTTCTTAAATTACAAGAACTTAAATTAAAGAGAAGCTGTTTTACAAAACATCTTTGGTTGACGATATTTTCTTTTTTATTCTGTCTAAAAGACACCTTTGTGCATCATTTGTGAGCCAGATATTTTAAAGCAGTAACAGAGATCCTGATGGGGCACAGGCTCACTGCAGTCTCAAGTTTCACCTAAATTCAGACTAATATTCAGTCTTTGTTTTTTCATTGAAATCCTTTTAACAGCAATATGTCTTTCACAGTGTTATGTTACTTGTTATCCCCAATTTTCCAAAGAAAGTATTTAATATAAAACCTGAAAAAACACAAAAGTTTGAGGATTAATCAGAGTAACGAGGACATTGATCTGGGAAAGACAAGCTTCAGTAAATATGTTTTCCTGTAAGCACCACCGATGAAACTCGCATTGGAGTGGAGGCAATCATTTCTGAGAAATGTATAAAAATGTAATCTGCTAGACACAAAAAGCATCAGATTAAATTGTATACAGTTATTTAAGTAGTTTATACGCTTGCAATCCAATAATGATAAGGAATATAGTAAATTATGGTGCATTTAGAGTCAAATAGACCATAAAGCAGGGGATGCTTTAGGGCGGAGCTACAAGGTGATTGACAGGTCTTTACCACGGTGTTGTCCGGTCTGGGAGACATCCATGTTTTTGTCTTAGAACTTTAACCCTTTATGTTTTCACTTAATGAAAGTTAATTGGGCCATTTTAGAACACTGGTTCAGTGTTCAGTTGTACTTAGCTCCACCCACTTGTGTCACCTCTTGTTGCAAAAAGCAAGATGGCAATGACCAAAACAATGTGTGACGTCACGCTCACTTCGTCCACTTCTTATATATAGTTTGTGGCTACCACACAAAAACATACAATATGCAGCAGAATCATACATAAAAAAGCAAACATAGATCCCTCTGGCCCAATAATTGTGAGGCCACAATGAAAGACGTTGAGTAAATGCAGTTATATAAGAACAGACAGGGCAAGATAGCAAAGTCTCTGTCTGTATGGCTTCAGGTAACTGAGTGTAGTTACCAGTTTGATGCTGTCCCTAACTGCATGTACAGTTTAGTGTAGCAATACAGAAGCATGACAAGCAGTCATCCTCTGAAAATGTCCATTAGAACTGTACTTTAATTCAACTCTTCTGATTTGTTGCAACCAAGATACTTTCCAAAAGACTTGAAGAAGAGGGAGTTGTTGTCTGAGTGATGTATGTGTTTGTCTAGATTGCAACATAGCAGAACATATGAGAGCTGTTTACCAAATAATTCCCAGCAAGCTGTCCATTTGGATACCTGAGCATCAGCCCAGTGCATGCTGGGAGATTAGACTGAGCCTGCTCAGCTAAATATTTACCGAGGAGGCTGCTGTCAACACAGCTCTCTGTTACTGTTGGCGTCCTCGTGTGCACTGCATGGGACAAAACAGAGGGCTTATGTGAGGAGGTTCTTTGACATATATGTGTGTGTTTCTGAGTGCAAAACAGCTGATTACCTTTGTGTTTTTCTTAAGTTCATTTTGGATTCACAGTTGAGTTTATGCAAGATTCTTCATCTTTATAAAGACTTCATTAGGACACCACATGTTGGTAAAGTATTTCAATTTGGAAGTGTCTGTGTGTGTGTGTGTGTGTGTGTGTTTGTGTGTGTGTGTGTGTGTGTGTGTGTGTGTTAGGGGTTTGGGAAGAGAAGTGTGGTTGTAATTGATTACATATGATAAGCGGTTACTGGCTTCAATACTTAAATGTGTTTCTGTGTCCCATAATGATTTGTGAATAACCCTCTTTAGTTTCAGATAGTTGGGGAATAGATCACCCACATATCTGAAAGTCCTATTTCTTCTACTTAGATTACACACAGATAGAGGAGGGTTCTTCGGGGAGGCCTTGTTTAGCGGAGCAACATGTTGACCAAACAACACTAGGACATCACAATTAATTTGGATCAATCATTCGATCAATTACTTTGGACTTCTGTTGAATGGCTCATAAAGGGGCATTTTGGGTCTAGTTTTGGTAGTTTTAGTCATCAAAACATGTATTTCAGGCATTTGTGGTCGTGAAAGTAAAGTCCTCTTCATGTTGTGCATGGAGCATGTCAACAGTGACTTAGCATCGTCACTGTGAGTCTTTAGCATGCTGACATTAGCATTTAGCTCAAAGTACCATAAGCTAAGCCGGACCGGCTGCAGACCTGTGTTAACAAAACTGTTTTCCTGGGGATCCACTTTTTAAAAATGACAAACCATCGCAACACAGTTCACAATATTATAAAATTATGTTAACGCATTTGTGCATAAATGAACGCTCCTAGCATTTCCACATCCCCTTGTATTATTTTTAATATGTAAACTAGGCATTTAGAAGATTTATACATTTGATAAAATGATATACACATAAACACTTTATAAATGAGACCAAATGAATACATTTATTATACGTTAATTAGGTCTCCTTCTTTTAATTTCCTCTTCAGTAAAACAAACCGAATGTATGCAAGTCTTTATCAAAGTCTTTTGGCAACCCTCAAAAAAGCTCCTGTCTTTGGGAACGTAGAACATGAAGACCGTGTGATCATTGAAGGTCAAAGGTTGAGGCTTGGTGTTTTATTTTACACATAATTGAACACATGTGAACACATAATTGTCTCTTTACCAAATAATAATCTACTTTTTCAAATGAACTGCCTCCACATGGGCCAACACCCTCTGTGGTGGACGAGGACTACTGGTTTAGATAATCTGGATAAACTGTTGACTTGTTTGTTTTCACTCTTACTTTGTTTTCTGAATCTGATCAATTACTTCGGTTAGCTCAATATTATTGTAACCAAAGGGAATAATGTCCAAAACTAAAAAAATTAGACCAAAGTAGTAATAAACCAGAAATTTTCCACCAAATGATTTGTTGAAATAATGCTATGCATGTGACTGTTTTGTTAAGAGTGTGAGCGTTTGCCAGTCTGAGAACTGGCAAGGAGTCACTGTCATGATGTATACATGCAATGGACAAGTGCATCTGTACTCACAAAGAACATGTTGACAGAATCACTCGCTTCCTCCAGTTTATTTATTAGGCTGGTAAACGATGCTCTTCCAACTTCAGACAAATGTTTGTGTGCTGAACCATCTGTCTGGCACCAGAGAAAAGAGGGAGAGAAAGAGAACAGACAGAGAGTATGAGAGAGGCAGAGAAGGGACAGCGAGGGATGGGGGGGGGGGGGGGGGGGGTCGAGACGTTCACGGCCAGCTCACTCTCTATTCATGGATCTTAACCAGCCGTGAGATTGGCCCAGAATACCAAACACAGATACCTCCCCCTGCCTCCTCCTCGTGGGTTATCCCCACCTCTCCATCCCAGCCCTCCTCATCTCCACGGAGCAGGTTTCCAAGGCAACACTACAGGAGTTCAGAGGTCAGGTGTGGTGTAGGGTGGGGCGGGTGTGTGTGTGAACGTGGGTCCATCTGGATGAGTGATACAACATAATCAGATATCAATCCTACACTACAAGTGGGGTGAGAGGCAGAGCGGGAGAATGCTAAGCTGATTAGTAAAGCATGGGTTTGCTATTGACGAGTATTTGTGTGTGGTGGGGGGATCAGGGTGGTGTGTGTGTGTTTGTCTGTGTGTGTGTGGGGGGGGGTTACTGAAATCATCTGTCAACCCTCCTTGATATTGACATTTACGGCATTGAACATAATGGAAAAAAGGGAAGACGATGCAACCAGAGGGATGTTGGATGATGAAGATGATCTCTGGTCTCTGAAAGATGCCATATGGTTGGTTTGGCATGTTGGCACATCAGAGCACTGTTTCCAGCCCAGCCGTGAACACTCACACACAGGTGATAATCAAACAGGCATCAACCAGTACGGCTCTATTAGTACCAATCCCAGTATATGTGGGATTGGAACTGGCAGTCTGTTTTAAATTCGACCAATCTTCTTTGAGCAATCCGGGCTTTGAACTGGATTTTCTTTTAACCTTATGCTCCCCACTAATTTTTCAGCCAAAATTGTGGATGCTTTTTATCTCATATTATCTCCTCATTCAAAAGGTCTATTTGAACAATTTAAAAAGCTATAATATACAGAAAACCCTTGTCAAGATAGATAATAAGGCCATATATGTGTTAGTGGTATATTGGTTTATGATAATACACATACAAAAGGAAAAAAAAGGAAAAAGATGTATTTTTTTTAAGAAAAATGATGTTAAAAGTTAATCTTTATTACCTTACACATCGATGTGAACACTTTTTAAATTACTATAAAATAGCTCAATGTTGTAGGAGTATCTGTGCGAAGTTTGGCTTTGATTGGGTGAAGTTAAGTATTTTTCAGTCCCAGAGGCTAAACCCAAAAGCACCAAAATTGGGGCGGATGGGGCCTATATTAAAGGCGTGAATGGTCTAAAGTTAAGTCTTGCTCTAGGTTAAAAAACAACAAAATAATTTACCATCATTATGCAAAAGTGTTTATGACTTGATGAGTATTAAGAAGAAGAAAAAGGGGTTCATGCTTTCATCTTCAGTAGGCTACTGCAATTGTCAGTGGGAATGTTTGTTAAATTACTGTCATGTGGATTTTGAGTTGTTTGGTTTAATACATTTTTATTGTTTTGCTTTCAGGTTGAACACCTGACAAATGAGTTTTCAGTGTCCATGACCAAGGATGGCCTTGACCAAGGATGACCTCTGGGAATGTGGGCTACCCGGCACACGGGACCCATGTGGTCACCAAGTAAAGCGAATCCTGCTGGGAGAGCTGCAGACATTTTCTTAATTGGATTTAAACATGAATTCAGACAGACTCCCCAAAATTGTAAAAGACATCTTTGCTTGCGTATGTAGAATCACTTGTTTGCTGTGCATTAACGTCCGCCGGCGTGTGTGCTGTTCCTCTGCAGTGGGCCCACTCACTGTAAAACATCCAGAAACCAACATGGTGGTAATGTTAGACTGTGCATTCATTTCACGCACAAGTTGATTTCTGTTGCTCTTTGAAAGCCCTTTCTTTCTTAAATATAATGGTGAAGTCGAAGCACTTTAAAAGTTGAAAGGCATCGTTAAAGTTTCAAGACTAGACCGGCATTCTGTTTTCTGTCATACGGGAAATCAATTCACTTTCAGGCTAATCTGCAGTTGTCCATCTGAACAAACTAACCATCCAATAATTTCCTCCCTATCTTTGTTTGGAATATCCTTGTTGTTCTCCCTTGTATTGGGATCTTGAACCATCTTTGTTGGTGGCAGGGCAGCAGACCCTCATACAAACAAGCACACAGGCCAAACACTGTTAAACTTAAGCGGTCAATACTTTGAATGGATTCCACAATGGATTATCTCAATTTTATTTAAATGTTATCTCTCCATATTCCACCAGAGCCCTAAATTCAAAGTCCCATTTTTTCAATAAAAAAAAATGAGGAGGTATCTGAGGCAAACCGCAGTGCCAGTTGGTTCTTGTTTCTTATCAATACTGGAGGAACTTCCCGGGTCATGCCTCTCAGTGACCCGACCACTGTCGATAGTTCGGTTTGAGCGACATACCCGGCAGCTGGCTCACCTCATCAGGAGCGTACTGAGCCCGGGAGACGGGCTGAGACACGGCCAGCAAACACACCAACAAACCAGCCGCAGCATCCCTGAAATCTACTCACTTCTGACAAAAGATTACCCCACACGAGACAACAAAGACACGGCTTCTTGGTCCCAACTTCCTTTGGACAAGTCGATCCGGAACGTCATATGACTGCTGCTGCGGGTCACGTGACCAGCGCCCCTCTCACCGAAGAGGTGTGAATTGTTTGAACCACGTTTATTGAGTTGTCATCATCTTTTTGTGATCACATTCACGGGAGAACTCATACTAAGGCAATACAAAATTATCATAATATTTAAGGTAAAAATAAACAAAAGGCTAAAAAATAGCAGTGACTAAATATATTTTAATTAGGATACAAGTGTATATATTCTATACGTACCATATACAACAGAAAATACAGGAACAAAAACATTGAAACACAAATTGATAGTGTATAGTTATATTAATACAAATGTTTACACTGTGAGTGACAATCAAAAGCTATTACAAAGATGTTTATACTATGGAATAGTATAAAAGGAGGGAGTGTAGAGTTGTAATAGTTTATTTTAACTTAAATTTCATAAATTTAAATTTAAAACATAAATTTCAATACTTATGAAGGATAATAATAATAATAATTAATATGGAATATTAATTAAGATTATGAAGATGTGTATTGTAGCATAGTAGAAAGACACTGTGGGTTTTATGTTATTGTGAGATGGTATAGGTGTGAATAAATAAATTAAAGATGGAGGGCATAGACACGTGGTGAGAGGTTAAAACAAGCATGGCGTAAGAAGGGACTATTTTCTTGTAGCTCAGGAGGGTGGAAACACCGGAAGTAACAAAGCTAGCAGGAAGTAGGACTGTTTACCTGAGTAGGACTCCGCCCCTGTGAAGGGTTTAGCCATTAGCATGCTATGTTGTTGTTATGGTATCTTGCATGCTGGGAAACTAACCAATGGAGAGGCCTTAAGCTCAGCGAATGAGAGTATTTAACAACTCGCGTGAACATTTGTAAGGGGTGAAATGTTCCTTCTCGTGAATCACACAGACAGCTAACTGCTTACAGCGCGGCTGTAGGTGACCTGTGGACTGCTTGAAGCGACACACCCCGGCCGGGAACTATATTCTGTTCATCATCATCATCCTTTTTATTAAATACTTTTTTATTATAAGTAATGGATTACTTCTCTTCACGCAATCGCACAAGGTTTGAACTTAACAATAGAAACCACTTCAAACTGACATTAAAAGATAAACATTGAGAAATAAATACAATCACTATCAGTAAATTAGAAAGAATAGCAGTTCTTCAGTTTTACTTTAACTGATGAGATATGGAGCAGATCATTCGATTACCAACTGACCAATGGCCCCAAACAACCTTAATTAACTGCATGCTTTGGTCATTTATTTGCAATTAAATAAATAAATGACCAAAGCATGCAGTTAATTAAGGTTGTGTATATAACACAAATATAGCAAACATATTTCTGAGTGTTACTGGACTAGTTATAAAGTTTCCACTAGGTGGAATACATGTAGAATTCAGTTAATATATCTTCTTTTAAACTTTTGTAATCATTTTAGTGAGAGAGGATTTTATTGTGGTCGCTTTAAGTGTAGTAAAGCTGCACGTGCTCCTGTTGCTGTGGCACCTTTTCAACTGGAGGCCTGAGACAGACTTCTCCGCTAACTGCTAACTGCTAACTGCTAACTGCTAACTGCTGTGCTAGCTATCTAGCTTCTCAAATCTCCCAGTCTCTCAGTATTATATACACACGATGGTGATTAAAGAGTCCTTTAAATTCATTCACCACAACATTGGTGCGCGGACTCCACTGAAGTCTTTAGCTATTGGCTACCTAGTGGCTTACGATCACGATTAGCTAGCTGGTGTGTGCATTTCCTGTTGTGCTAACGTTAAAAGCAGAGGTTAACTGTTAATTAACCTTAACACGTTAAGGTTATAAACACACTAAGTGTTAGTGTGTTTATATAAGAAGATGTTGTCATCGCCGTGACATTCACGAGAGGCAGACTGGGGCTGCTGCTTCTCCACAATAATACAGTCGGTTGATAACAGAAAGTAGTTTCAACTTGATTATTTTTTGTTGACTTTTGTGCAGCCACCCAAACGCAAAGGCTCAAGTAAAAAGCCTGAAATGCCAGAACGCCCATTCTGATAGATGGATTCCCCAAAGAGGAGCTGTCCAAGGAGCAGGCGAGAGATTACGTGTTCGACTGTGTGGAGCGATGCCTGGAGGACGGAAAGGTTTTCTTATAGCAAGTTGGTTTTGCACTTACATGCAGCTGGAGGACTCCCAAGAGACAGGTTTAAATAAGAAGGGTTAAAATCAATGCAGCAGAGGCCGAGATATCTCGACTTTGAGTTCCTAGTTCTCAAAACACTGGATACTACATGAAGCATCTTTTTGTCTGAGCCGTCCATAGTTTTCATTGCAGGCTTGTTGTTATAAATTGGTAATCTCTCGGTCCAGATAGTCCTGCAGACAGAATCGCGATCATTCTTATCAAACTTTTGTCTGGTTGAAGGTTGTAATGCCTTTATTTAATACATGTTTTTGCTTATTATTTTAACCTAAAACGGTGTGACTTTATGTCAGTAAATTCCTTCTTTTTTGTGTTATATGTTCGTCCTTTAGCTTTTTGTAATTTGTTGACAGGGATGGTTTTTTAGTTCTATTTTACTGTATGTCTGTTTATATATTAAGATATATATTGAAATTGATATAATAATTAATCTAGAATTAAATACATAAGTCAGAAGCTGAGATGGCAATTACTGATACTTTGCTAAGCTTTTCACAATAACTTTACAAGACTAGTTTTGTTCTCAATCATGACTTTCTGATCTTTTTATTTACTGCAAATGTCTATACTGTGTTAACAGAATACATGAGCTTATTGGCTACACGCTCATCTAGATTATCTGGATATTATGCTCACGTTGAGATACGTTTATATATTTCAGATGGAAGAGCACATTCTGCTGGACAGAGAGAAAGAGAGAAACTACTTTCAGCTGGAGAGAGACAAGATCCACACATTTTGTGAGATCACAGACAATGAACTCGAGGAGGTCAGGGCTGAAAAAAAGAAGATTGATAAGGACATCGAGGAGGATGAGAGGCGCCACCAAGTAGAGATCAAGGTGAGGTTAATACAGGTGGATTGTAGTTAATGTCAAACTGCACCCAAATGTACAGGCTAGAGTTTTACCACATCTGCCATAATATGCAAAACAAATTAAATCTAACAAGGATCTTTAAATGTAGTCAATAGATGCAACCTTTTTTTGATCCACATCCAGTGTCTTTTTTATCCTCAGTATCCCACAATCCATTGTGCATCAGTAGTTTATTTAGTGGCATGTACAGTATAGGTTAAATGTTAGGACATATTATGTGATTGCATTATTTTTTCTCAGATAATGGTACTAGTTTGTCAGTTAAGCAAAGATATATACTATATATTGCGCATTTGATTTGAGGAGAACCAACATCTGACTGAGCTTCTCCACTGAGATTGATAGAAAAATGAAATACTTCACATTGAAAAAGGTTGTTGGTGTAGTATTTGTGAATATTTTTTTAATTAGTTTGTGGTTGAAACTTTGTGCACATTAATTGCTGCCAGTGGCTTAATTGCTCCTGAGATGTAGCATACTGTACACGGTCACAAGGTCAAATTGTGAAACTGTTTTTCAACAGAAATGCCATTATGAGACACTGGAACAGAAATTCTGCAAGGTAAATGCTAAGATTGAGTCACATTGATCATGTTAATTCATGTTCACCTGATGGGATCAAATGCGTTCACCTTTGGGTATTTGTGTGATGTCATACAGCTTCAGCTAGAAAGGGATGAGCTGGAAAAGATGACCACTCAGAATATTCAGCAGCTGCAGGATAAAGCCGGTAGGAAGAGCATGCTGCTGGAAAGGGAGCTGGCCGGCCTGACAGGCGGCCTGGAGGAGACGCATGCTCAGCTCCTATATGTGCTTTCAGCCTCGAACATGGACAAAACTGCTCTTGATGAAATTGAGGTGAATTTTCTTTTAAATATTATGCATTTTATGGACATTGCTCTCCGTACAAAAACAAAAGAACCATGTTTTTGCTTGTAGAAATATCTGGACTCCAGTCATTATTCCATCAAGAACTTGGAGTATGAAAGAGCTAAGCTTTCCCAGGTTAGTTTGTTTACTTCCTGGAAAGTGTCACACATTTGTCAAATTGATGATGATGTTGAATACATTTTTGTAGCATTATTCATACGTGTATCCGGCAGGCCCCTAAGGATTTGCTGTATTTCTACGAAGCTAAGCAAAGGGCTCTTGGTATCCCTGTGGAGGAGCTTTAACTGGGAAGGCTGTCATAGATCTCGGGTTTGTCCCAAAATGAGATGCAATGAATCCAAAGACTGACCCATTAATAATAAATATCACTTTCTTTGCAGCTGCCTGTTTCTCATTGTTTCCTTTTATATGTTACTTCTCTCTATTTGAACTAGTTTAGACTATAATTTTTTCTTCTATTCTTTTATTGATAGTTTATAGGGATAACATGTTTTTTGTTTTGCTGTGTCAAAAATGAACCTAGAATTAAATACCTTTAAATATGTGATTTAAACGTAAGAGTCAGAAGCTGAAATGGCCTTTAGTGATACTGTTACTGACTGAGCTGCAGTTCTACAGGACTGAGCTGTTTTTGTTCTCCATCATGGCTGCTCTTCGATCTCTGTCATTTGCATGCTGTATTCACAGAATCTTTAAAGATTAGATGACGTAATTGTTTTTATACAGTAAAACAGATTCTCGTCTTAGCTCCATGTGGACCATATGTGTAGTTGCTGTGTTTTTCTCCTGAGATTTGAGTGCCTTCCTGTTAATCTCAACTGATATGAAGTGCTGAAAAAGTAAATGAGCTGCCAACCAGACAGCCATCCCAATGTGGGCTGCTCTGGTGTGTTACAGTAAGACGTGTCTGACTGCTTGTTGCAGCACGACGCAGAGCCATGCATGACACTCAGTTCATATGTTTCAATAATACAACGTGCTATTTTAAAAGCAATTTGTATTTGTGCGTTATGGTAGTTTTTTTTAATCATTATATAATACAATGATCAATTTCTCAGCACATAGTGATGATTTAATGGAAACGTTACAGCCATAGCATGTACGTCTTTAAAATGAGAGGAACACATGCTGGGATTCACGTGTCATACCAGCTAGATCATCACCTAAAATGTCCTGGAAAAGGATCTCTTGGAAAGAGTGGGTGCCCTCAATGTTTATGTCCTCTAGCCCTAACTGCTATCTTACTAAAGCCATAACCAAGTAGAAAACACATTGTAAACACAAAGTACAGCAAAGGTTGATGGGAAAATCATTTGTTTTGCAGGTATTTGAGCTGAGACCAAAGTATTGGACAAAGAGGAACTTTGACTCCTTACGGACGAGCATCATGGAAATAATATTACATGAAAAGCAACCACATGTCTCCCAGCTTGTGGATAAGCGAGATCCCAACAGATGGGAATGTATAGCATGTGGGTGTTTTCAAGTGAAATAAGCTCTAATTATGCTGTAAAACACAGCCAGAGGCAGCAGAGAACAATGCAGGACCTACGAAGACTTAAACACTATCAGCTGTGCTCACACTGTCAGCTTATTCAACCACTGTTTACACCCCTTATCTGGCCTCGCTCTCTCTTTCTCTCTCTCTTTAAGTCATTATCAGTCTCTCTTTATCTCACCGTGATAGTGAAGTGTGGGAGAGTACATATTTACCTTTCCAGAGGTGAGACATTTCACCATCACTTGTTGGTAAACACAGGCCTCGCTGAACTCGGAGCAGAATTTATGACTCAAAAAACTGTGGGATGAGGTGACTCTCACGAGAAATAAAGAATTGTGTTACATCTGGAGGAATAGTTGGGAATTATTCAGTATTTCAGAAGAGGTATAAGTATATAACATAATAGTGGTGCGACTGTGGCTCAGTGGTTAGCAAGTCGGTCTTTCAATCAGAGGGTCGGTGGTTCAAACCCCAGCTCAGCCAGTCCATGTCGTTGTGTCCTTGAGCAAGACACTTAACCCTCATTGCTCACCGTTGCTGTGTCTACGGTCTACTGTATATCATGTAAGTCTCTTTGGATAAAAGCATCAGCTAAATGTAATGTAATGTAATAATAAGCACAACTCCTAGTAATCTGTAAACATTCCCTACATCATTTATTCACAGAATAATCCAAAGAATGCAAAAGTTAATGTGGAACACGGTGGTGAAGTTCAACAAGTAAGTTGATTAGTTATAAAGATCACAACATCCTGGTGAAACTTTGGCCGTAAGTCCACTGATCCAAAAGTAGACCTTTTCCGGCCCGGCGGTGATTAGTCTGTCTGACCTGACCTCACATATCATTAGCACCCAGTCAGCAGTAATTAATAAACCCTGTTCCACTTTATGAGGACTGTCAGCGACGAGGCACGGAGCAATTAGTACCAGCATGCTACAGGAGTGTGGAACATTTAAGAAACTATCAAAGGTCAGACTCATTAAGGAGGAAAGTATTGTCTCCTGCTGATTGTTGGTGCTCAAGACACATGATCTCTGTCAGGCAACCAGGTCTATTACATCATTATTTCCCCATACAACTAAACTGCATCCTCAATTCCGTTTCGAGGGAAATGTATTTTCTTCCGAATTACGGTTGTATTTTGAAACCTTTGGTTAATGTGGTAAAATGAAACCAAACTACTTGGCTAGGTTTAGTATTAGAGCATAGTCCGGCAATACATATGTTTGAAAATGTACGGCCCTAAATGAAAATATGCCTTTTGATCTTCTGGGTGAAAATCTTGTGTTATTTTGAACACTTTAGTGGACTTTTGACATATTTGTGATACGTCAACAAACGTATTCCGAGAGAAAATACATATTATGAAAATTAGAATTATGACTTTCTTTTCTTTGTGTGTGTGTGTGTGTGTGTGTGTGTGTGTGTGTGTGTAAAGGAAATACAATGGTGGCATTAATGATAAAAAACCTTTAGTCTTAAGTTGACCAACCTTTTTCCAGGATAAAACACAAGGGCATGCAGAGACGTGCTGAGTGCTGATTGGATGCCAGTTTCTATCCCTCTTCCTGTGAACATACCCACTACTCAGGTAGCAGACATACATCCGCTGAGCCCATGGTGGCACTATAATAACTTCAAGGGTTTTATATGGATTCTGTGATATATCATGTGTTTTACTCAATACTGGATCATTTCCAACAGCACTGACAGCTGTATGTAAACAAGAAAGTGTTTTACCTACTATAATATAATATATAATATAATATTGTTTTCACCTAATATGCAGTGTATGAATCTAGATATTTTTATCTCAATATTTTAAGTCAGGGGTCCCTACCCTTTTTTTCAAGTTGTACATCAGCAGCAGCAGACCTAATTTCTTTCTAACTTTGATGGTCTTTTAATAAAATCCCAGCCGCTGCAGTCATCACCTCTATTACAATCCACCTTTGTGTCTCATTAGGATGTGCGCCACTAAACGAACACTAAGCAGAAAGCCCCATGCCACGCTGCTGTAGACGTTGGTGAAGTGGCTGAAGAGACTTAACATCTTTTTCTAAGCGCACTGCAAATAAATGTAGGAATGAACCTCACGTTTTGCCTTTTATTGGCCTGGGTATTTTCTGCTGTAATTGATGAATGTAGTGAATGCTTGCTAGTCTGCTGACATCGCTTAATCTTAAAGCTTCATTCAATTGACAGATGATTGGCAAATGCACATTTTGTGTCAGAGAGGGGCGGGTTGCTCTCCCTCAGGTTTCTTCCCTTTTTTACCATGTAAAAGTGTTTTTACTTTTCTTTTTTGGGGAGTTTTTCCTGATCCGATGTGAGGTCCCGGGACAGGGATGTCGTATGTGTACAGATTGTAAAGCCCTCAGAGGATAATCTGTATTTGTGATTTTGGGCTATACAAAATAAACTGAATTGAATTGATGAGACGTTTAAACAGGTTTACAAGGTGCCTTTGTGTTATCAAATGTACATATTCTTTGGACCAGAACGGAAGCTACTTGTTGTAGAGCCAACAAGTCACACTACAACCGGGCTCAATATTCATGAAGGAAAAACATTGTTCATGAATATTGAGCCCAGTTGTAGGGTTGAAACTATGATCTCTCTTGTCTGTAGATCAGTGTGACAGCATGTGATTATTGGCCTTCCATGATAAGGCTGGCATCCTTTTAGATTAATGAACCAACTATGTGTTAGTCCATCTCTCAATACTCTCTGTCTGTGTCTCTCAGCTCCAAGCCCATAACTAAAAGGCCTGAATATTTAACAGCAGCTCAGATAGTTTAATTTTCAAGAGTAACCTCCCAAGTAAACACTAAAACTAACCACAGCAAATTTGACTCCAACAGGACACGGTTTATTATTTTCATCGGTGCATTAATCCACATGTTCTAGTGAATGTTTGAGACGGCAGGACAGTGTATGTGGGATTGAGTCAATAAAGTATGTCACCTAGTTTTATAGGGTGCCTCATGGTTACTTGTCTTTGGCGCTCTATGGCACAGAGAAAGTACAATGTTGGTGGTCTACTTATTTAGAGGCAGCGGTCAGATTGCATTCACAATGGATTCCAATGATCCACGTTGCTAAACACATCTGCTCAGCAGCGTTGAAACCAATCAGTTAATGTATATTCAGAGCAAGACGTGACAATTATTAAAGATGTGCACATAGGGAAAAGGAGGATGTTTCACTTCAGAAAAGACACCGTATAGCCATGAAAATGTATATCTATGGCTATTCACTGCTTTTATGAGAATATTCTTGGGTCAAGTTTTCAGAAGTGCTGTAAAAATATGTTTTTTTTTTATTGTACCTTTTAGACTCTGTTGGAAGTGAGCACTATTTCGACTACACTTTTCACCCCGAGTGCATTTTTCAAACCAGAGCCTACTTTGACAGACAGGGTCTAATGGCCTCTCAGTTGTTTTTGTCCCGCTGAGAGTTTCTCTACAGGGTCGCTCATATAGCCCTCACACTGACAGGGCTATTCCTGCTCCACCTCCTTCCTGCTGACCCACCATGGTGAATAGTAGTGAGGTTGTCTCTCTAAGTCTCAGGGGACACATTATTGCACTGGCGATGCCAGATAAACCTATCATTTATGAAACACAAGCCGAACGGCTGCAATCGGATAAAGCAGCACCTGGGAAGATTGCCTACAATCATTAAAGGAGCACTGCAAAACATTGCTTTGCATTTTACTGAGATAATTCCAGGCTCAAAAACATTCATCAAATGATGAATTGGATGAGGTACATTTCACAGTGAATGGAAAAAGGAAAGTGTCTCTCAGTTGTCAGAGTGATTTATTGGTGACTGACCTGCTATGAGCATGGATCTGAATTAGACACAGCCAATCGGGGTGCAGCAGAATCACTTCAAACATTTGGGGCAGGATCGATTGGTTTTGTGAGGAGCGGGGCCCTGATCTGGGGTCAGAGGTAAAGGGTCAGCCAGACAGCCAGGAAGAAGCTGGGAAGCAGTTGAGCCTGCACGGCAGCTGGATCCTCGCCATGTCATGAAATGTCATGAAGATCCATCTACGCTACAGACACACAGTTACACATTAACTGTGAGCAAGCTAAAGAGTCAGATATTTGTTTCTAGAGCCAAACAGAGCTGAAGGGAGAGTTCAACAGCGAGACACAAACAAGCGTCCACATGAAGGTTCTGTCGTCATGATTGTAGGTCGATTACAGATGAACATTTCTTGGCAGGACTTTGATGTGACAGATGAATTTTAACACTCAAACTGTAACAACTGATGTGTTTGGTAAATAGCATCGACGGTGTTGGAGTGGCGACGGAACGTGTGCTGCACATTGAATAAAATGGTTGCCAAAGACATTTGTTGATCCCCCGCCTCTCATGCGTTGCCATGGAAACTGCATTAACAACCAATGTGCCACTGTCAACAACAGCAAACAGTCCACTGGGTGTGAATGTTTCTGGGAAGACTCGTGGAGGAGGAAACAGATGGACATTGAGGTCTGATGGGATGCTTTTGGTAAGACACGAGTGTTTCTCACGCCTGTCTGCAGCTACAATGTAACTTCTGGGCCAAGATGGAGAGTCCAGCAGGAGGTCCGAGGAAACCAGTTTATTTACTGGGACCTGAGACAAAACATTTGTTAAACATAATTTTGATTGGAAATGAATATTAGAAGAATTAGAAGAGTGTTTTGTGTTGTAATGCACTTTAACCACTTGCATGCTGTATACCACACACAATCATCCAACTGGAGCTCTGGCTGCAACATTGAAACATTTTTAACAACTTGTTGCCGTCATTTAAGCTGAGCACAGATGGACATAGTTTCTGCACAATATCTATAAGGAACCATGTGGTCACAGTCACACACAAACAAATGCAATTTCCTTGTATTTGGGGCTAGCAGATGAGAAGAAAACATGGATACCTGAAACCACATACATGTATTTGATTGTTAGACCCAATTACCATGCTATTATCACTGTTTTTATCAGGATCACACCAACTTTAGGCTCAGGACTGGGTGGAGCCCAAAACGGAGTCAAAAGACAGTGAATATTGAACTATATTATTCAAGTGGACACAAACGAAACTCTGAATAAATTCTAAAGCTGCTCTGTATCTGCTGGATCTGCAAATAAGAAACTGTTTGCTATAAGACGTTCGCCATGTCAACTTCAGACACGATGACATCCTCTGCAGCTTGTTTCTGCTGCCTCAAAGTTGCTAAAAAATCAGTTAATTCAGGTTTTTAATTCTCAAAGCTTCTCTGTACAATTTGAGGTCATGAATGTAAATAACTTGCTCTTTAGTTGCTAAATGCCCTGTGATAGACTGGCGACTTATCCAGGGTGTACCCTGCCTTCGCCCAATGACAGCTGGGATCGGCTCCAGCGCCCCGTGACCCTAAACAGGATAAGTGGTTCAGATAATGGATGGATGGATGGATAGTTGCTAAATGCTGCACGCCCACCAACTAAATGTATTAAATGTGTATTGTTAAATGTTAAATGTATGCACCTTCCGCCAGGACAAATTCCTTGAATGTTAAAACAAACATGGCAATAAATGGTTCTGATTCTGATTCTGAGCTAGAAGTTATCTGTATCCGTCTGCTGAGCAGGTGGCAGTGCATTTCAAACTATGAGCTGAACAATGCTGAAAGGCTCTGTGGCTCAGTTTTACCAGGTTTTGCCCCAAAGATTGAACGGGTTGCTACTTTTACTGTAGTTACTGCAGGGGGGTGGACAGGGGGGTGGACAGGGGGGTGGACACCCCCAGGTGTCACTTATGGTTCCAAAAAAACAAGTTGGTAACAGTCAAAACGGTAGTCCATAAACCAATGGGTGACGTTGGGGCTTCTTATTCATGCACATACCTACATCTCTAACTCAGGGTATGCCAGGAGCAGGGTTGCGGCCCCATATGCCGTCCTGGTAACAGTTTTCCAACAGTGGCATATATACAATGGGCTGCAGCGTACACTGTGACGGGCTCTGGTGCACTATCATAAAGCATAAATCGCCTCACCTCATGGTCAAACAGAAGCTTCATATTAGACAACATCTACATACATTTTACCCTGTAATTATTGATCTGTATATGACAAGCATATCATGAATAACAAAATAAGGGGTTATTGATTTGATGGAGGTTTTTCATTCATAATGTGATTACTTAGTTTTATTAGGATTGATGGGAGTGGATATGGACTATTCTACCTAAATCAATTTATTTTCAACAAAAATAAAAAGATACATTTTCCAATATAGCACAAACAGAATTACATGAAACCAGTCTCTGTATTGTTCAACCAGGGCTACGTGAAGGGGAAATTGACAGTTGTTTGATGTTTATCTGGTAGATAGTGTGAACTGATGTAGTTTGTATGAAAAGAGGGCTTAAATGGGTAGAAAATGATAAAAGGGCTTTTATGACTCCTGCAGGACTGCTTAAGTACAATGCTTTAGACAAGATAATGATGACAATTACCGGATGCAGTCCTTTCAGGTAAACACAAGTCTAAAGGGTTAAAAATATTGTGTAGATTCACACTTTTATCACACTCTGGGTATTGTGATCCCTGCCTGTCCCAGAGCCCCCCCCCCTCACGGTCTGGTGGCCCCACAGGGCAGGCCGGTGGTCCTTGGCCAGTATTTGTGAAAGGGCTCCAAGCGGCTCAGCACCGTGGCAAATGAGGCGCGTGACTCATCAGACCAAACACAGGATTAGCTGGTAATGATCTGGCAAATGGTTTTGAAATAATAATTATCTGCCCCTGTGCTGGATCTGCACAAAGAGAGGAAGAGGTGGGTAGAGTGAGGAAATAGAAGGAGAAAAAGAGGAGAATACAAGAAAAGAAAGGGGAAGGATATTGGTAGAATACAGCACAACTGGAACAAACACACTTTTAGATTCACGAGTCACATCACTGGCAGAGGATTTAG
Source organism: Cottus gobio (assembly GCA_023566465.1). NCBI lineage: Eukaryota > Metazoa > Chordata > Actinopteri > Perciformes > Cottidae > Cottus > Cottus gobio. Next base: position 2,471,091 of record CM042221.1, read on the forward strand.
CTCAAATGAGTCAATTGAATCTAGGATATAGTGCTTATATGAGTAATATCTCACAGTAACATAACTCAGAGCAGCTTCATCCCATGATGCCATGCTATGGGAAACAACAACACATCAATTAAAAGCAACAGAGCCTTTGAATCAGAGGTGTTGATCTTTGCTGCCACCTGCAGGACACTGCATAGAAGAGCATGTTGCCCCTGCTGCTGTGGTCAGGCCACATGGAGACCTGATGGATCCTGCTGGGCTCTGGGGGATTGGAGAAGTGCTTTCAGCACAGCAGGGAACCACAAGAATATAGACCGCAAGACATGTTGATGGTGTGGCTGATACTGCTGTAAGACGTTGCAATATATATATATATATATATATATGACAATATTATTATTAATAATAATAATAATGCACTTTTATGTGTATACCGCTTTAAAAGGTACCCAATGCAATTTACATGGTAAATACAAACAATAGAAGCAAAAACAAAACAAGAAATATGACAGTAGTACCAGCAGTAAGTTATTGAGGTTATTGAGGTCCATTATATATATGCCAATATTATCAGTAGTAAGCTGTGTTATTTAGGTTATTCAGGTACATTATAATGTTTGTATATATGCGTGAAATTGCAAAAAATAAATACATATACACATACATACATACATACATACATACATACATACATACATACATATATATATATATATATATATATATATATATATATATATATATATATATATATATATATATATGTATATATATATATATATATATATATATATGTAGTTATGTATAAGATAAACTAAATAAAAATTTTCTAAATTATTTTATAACAGTTTGGGAATTACTTTCCGGAGCCTAATTTAGATACTGGAGTAAATAATATTCAGTAAAAAGTACAAAAGAATATCTGCAACACAATAATTTATTTTAGTTTAATTTTACCACTTGAGGCCTTCAGATATATCTGATCAAATGTAAGTCTGAAAAGGGAATATCACTCTTTGAGCTGACAACCATAAAAACTCATAAATGGACCGTGACGAGTCACAGGTTAAATAAAAAGAGGAAACCACAGCTCCATATGACTCAGACTTTATTGAAACAAATGTAAACATATTAAGTGATTTTTAATTTAAATCTTCAAACTTTAGCTAAATGTAAATGGATGAGAGTAAAAAAAATTATCAGACTCAAGATTTAAAATCCCAAACCTATTTCTTAAAGAGTTGACTGTAATTATTACCAAGCATCACTGAACTGATCATTAACTTAGATCAACACTATAACTCCATAAATGTGTGTGTTCTCAAGCAAGATGGAACTTAATAAAATAAACAAGGGAAACTCAAAGTTTGGTAAAAAGGGGGTGAGGAGATTGGTGTGTGTCGGTGCAGGAGGTCAGAGAGCTATGGAGGGGCAAGGTTGTGGAGGGCTTTGTAGGTGATGAGGACTCTTGATGGCATTGCTCTGGCATCCAGCACCACCGTGAGGAACCTGGGAGTTGTCTTTGATCAAGACTCGTCCTTTGGCTCCCATGTGAAACAGATCTCAAGGACCGCCTTCTTTCACCTACGCAACATTTCAAGGATCAGGCACATCTTATCTCAAAGGGATGCAGAGACATTGATCCACACATTTCTTACTTCAAGACTGGATTACTGTAACTCTGTATTATCAGGCTGCTCTGCTAAGTCTCTGAGGTCTCTCCAGTTGATCCAGAATGCTGCAGCTCGTGTACTAACGAGGACTAGGAGGAGAGATCACATTACTCCTGTATTAGCTGTTCTCCACTGGCTTCCTGTAAGACAGATAATCATATTTAAGGTCCTTCTTCTTAACTACAAAGCCTTAACTGGTGATGCACCATCATATCTTAGGGAGCTTTTAGCACCATATTGTCCCACCAGAGAGCTGCGCTCACTGAATGTGGGCTACTTGTGGTTCCTAGAGTCTTAAAAAGTAGGATGGGGGCCAGAGCCTTCAGTTATCAAGCTCCTTTTCTGTGGAACCAGCTTCCACTTTCAGTGGAATTGGACATTGGTACAGCTGTACCAATGTCTCCACTGCTGGGACTAGTAGCGTGTAGTACTAACTTTATGTTTTATAAAACCAAGATGTGTAATTGGCCCTGCCATGAAAAACAGTCTAATAGATCCCTGCAGTTCATTGACATTACAGTGCAGCTCTGCTAAGTCTTTGCGAGCACATGGAGCTTTATTTTGAAGTCGGAGAGCCCTTGCGCTTGAATCCTCTTAGCAGATTAGCCTTTCAAAAGCAAACCCTCCGGCTGCTCCGATGAAAGTCCGCTTTATTACACTGTACCTACAGGGAGATACAATGTCAGCGCCGGGTGACACACCGTGCGTTCACCATGTTTTTTAGTTTATTTTGTATAAATGTCTTATGAGAACCGCAGAGACTCGGAAGAGGATGAAGACAGTGACAGTGGAACAGACAGAGGACAACGGGGCTCATTTTTCGCCACTGTGTTCAACAGTTTGCTTTCAGGTGAGTTATTGGCATCTCAGTCCGTCAGCTTCAATTCATGTCTAAATATATGCGTAATACAAAAAGAGACTCCTAAAATAAAGCTTTCTTTCTCGTTCATAAATGCCGCTGGCCACATCTGTAGTGTTTGATGCGACCAGCAGAGGGCAGCCGAGGGCCGTCGCGGCTCGATGACACCGTTTGTTGACGGTGTCGTCGAATTGTGCGACAATTAGCTAGTGTAGTCTTTACATGGTGGAAGGAATTATCACTAGATAGCTATCAACTTATGCATTTACTTGATAATGATTTGATTAACACGGCACTTATTTACTTTCATTTAAATGTAATGTGACGCTGTATAGTTAGCTGTATGTAGCTCGCGCGTAATGTCTCCGTAGCCTAGCTCAGCTCAGCCGCTTAGCTAAGCTGCATTACTCAACACAGTTTCACCAGAGATGTGTCACACCAGGGGGGAGCCCTGTGCTTGTGGCGTTGACGTGTAGCCGCCGGTGTGACTGCGTTACAAACCCGTCCGTTCATGTGCTGAAGTGCCGTTGGTCGAATAGGTTTTCTTCGAAACTGGAGCTGCCTCCGGAGCGTCCCCACCATGTTGAACGTCCCGACCCAGTCGTTCCCGGCGCCGCGCTCCCAGCAGCGGGTCGCTCCGTCCGGCCAGTCCGGGAGGAACAAGGTAACGTTGAACCCAACCATGAAGCGGTCTCTGCGCTGAAACCTGACGGTTACAAGTTGTCTTGGAGCTTGCTAGCTCACTTGAACCCGCCAGAGACCGTCTTCATTTGGACATGCAATGAACAGCGTCTTCTGTGTTGAGTTAAAGTGTCATGTTCCTGTTCCGTCTCTTGGAGAGAATACGTGACTCTGCCCTTGTCTCATTAGGTGGCCTTGAAGCCGGGCCACAGTCTGATGGACTGGATTCGGTTTTCCAAGAGCGGAAAAGACCTGACGGGGCTCAGGGGGCGCCTGATCGAGGTGACCAAGGAAGAGCTGCAGAAACACAACACCAGAGAGGACTGCTGGACCTGCATACGAGGTGAGCCCGCGTGGTGTCTGACGCGGGACCGGTGAGGCGGACGAATAAGTCCGCTTTAGCAGGCTGGGGAGTACGTGATGTCAGCCTGATGATACTTGACCCTACGTTTGATAATGGTGTCATTTAGAGTCAGGATCCAGTCCACTGGATCAGTCATTCCCATTGATCGGGTCACAAGAGATTTTATTTAGCAGAATGTCTTCAACTATCATTTGTTGTGTCTTTATTGAATCTAATATGAAAGGCTCGCCACCTAAATGGATCTATTTGGTCTAATTTGGGTGTTTATGTTTTCAATAGAACGTGCATGAAGGTGTGTTTTAGCTCACACATATCTCCTCATAATGGCTGGTTTAACTATTCAATATGATATAATGTGATGAGGTCATTGCAGTAAAAAGGGTCAGGAATGCTCACACACTTGTATTTCCACATACTCGCTGAATCAGTCGTTCCCAAAGACTCATCTAGTGTCTTTCTAGTTCACCAAATACATTAGCTCTTAGGTCTTAGGTCTCATTAGGTCTTTCATCTGCAGCACACCTTTAAGCCACGTGAAGGAGCCTGAATGTTTGTGATCATTGTACTTCTACCGTTGAATTTAGGATGAAAGGATAACGTCTTGTCATTATGCAACACAGGGTTACACAACACAGTTGTTGCCCATTTGTTACACAAGTGAAAACATGACAACCAAAACAGTTTTTAACTTGCATCAGGAGGGATGTAAACAGCAGCAGCAAAACCGTTCTGTCCAAGTATTGTACATGTGTATATGTTTTCAATAACACATGCATACAAATAAAGTTTTGATTTATTTAATGAATATATCTTAGAAGCAGTTGGTTTATATAATTTAAAGTGATTTAAAAATAGTCAGGAAACAATATTTGTATTGTTTAAAACAAATAATATAATTAGTTATTATTAATAATGTATTAATAATACATTATAAATAATAATGCTAGAGATAATGTTAACACAATATTATTCTCTCTCTAATATCTATTTATGTTGCTGTGAAAACATCTCCTTCAAACTACTGTGTATTCAAGTTTCTCACCAAAAGCTACATTTTACGTGATCACGTGAACACATCATGATTATGTTATAAATGACTTCCACTCCAAGTCTGTTTATCTCAGCCCTTCATTCACATGGTTCACGTGGTTCTGGGTTCTTTGCTACAGTCTTTTAATTGGCAAATCAGAAATGATTTCCCCAATAACATATCTGTTATGTTAAATGTTATAATTTGTCTCAGCAGAGGGCACTGGAAAGGAAAATACATAAAGCTCTTCTTTTCTCTCTCTATGATCTCAGGTATGGTTTACAATGTGACCCCCTACATGGACTACCACCCTGGTGGGGAAGAGGAGCTGATGAAGGCAGCTGGGATGGATGGCACTGACCTGTTTGACCAGGTATGGAAGCTGATGGAGGACTTTTTAAACACAGGTGCAGTGCTGCATTCCTAGCTATTAATGTCACACATACATTTTTTTTTTTTACTTGATGGTTAAAACCTTCCAAGAGATGATGTTTTTTGAAGACACACATTATTTTGTACGTCTGAAATGTATCAAAAGCTTATTTGGTAAAAAGTATATATTCACAGCGGTCCACCAGTGTAGCGGTGAAGAGTCGTGTCATTTCATACTGGCAGCTGCTCGGCTAATGAGCCTCGCTGAAGCCATCAGGTGCACCAGATGTTGGCAGCCATCCATTGTTAAAAATACTCCCACAAAAGTTTATGTATTATAAATCAATGGATCCAGAATATCTGTTTTTAATTTACTAGCAATCAAGAATTTTAAGTCTGCTTTCAGTTCTGTTTTCATGTTGATCTGTTTTATTGTTCCATATATATACATTATAGTATCAAGCTGGTGCTGAATTTGCTAATAAAATCTATTATTCTAAGCTGATGAATATTGCTCTTTATAAGTCATGAAGGGTGAACTAGATGATGTGAATATGAGTAGCTTTAAACAAAGATCACCAGTAGCTAAAACAAGACCCAGGAGCTTGGGAGGCACGGCACATATTTCTTATATTTTCATATGTCTTGTGAGTGCTGCCAGGTTTAGTGATGACAGATCTTCAATGTGGGTGTCTTGATGGGTTTTCATGTGCTGCCATGGTAACGCGTGTGTTTGTGCATAGGTCCATCGCTGGGTGAACTATGAGTCCATGTTAAAAGAGTGCCTGGTGGGTAGGATGGCCACGACAGCCATTAAAGGTACACACACACACACACACAGCCTTACCTCAGTGTTCAGCAGGTGGTCCAGAGCGCTGGGGGCTGGACTTCACCTGAGTTAGAGCAGCAGCTCAGTGTCCCATTCCCACGAAGGCCATAGGTTCTCTTTCTTTAACCAAACAAATGCACACATGTATTTGTATCCGAATCCCTCTGATAGATGAACTAGGTCTCAACACACACACTGTGTTTCCTGCCATACCATTTGTCTCATAGGCTGAATGTAGATTCAGGTAAGCTACTTGTGTGACTATAGATGCACATAGGTATTCAATTCAATTCAATATTATTCAAATCAATTACATTTATTTTGTTGAGCCCAAAATCACTAATTAGCCTCAGAGGGCTTTAACTGCTATCTCACAGATTATTCAGATTATTTTTTAGTGTTGCTTATTTAAGACACACACACACAACAACAACTTTACTTTTGTATATATAGTATTAGAAGTGGAAAAACATTGTCTGCCTGTAAATTTATCTCAAGAGTTGTGTTACGCCTCAGTAGTTCTGTTCTCCTCCTCAGCTAAGATCCCGTCTTCACCACAGACCAGCCTCGCCCCCCCCATGTCCATGGCTGCTCCAACAGAAAAAGACTCCCGGCCTCGGTATGACACACCATGGAAGACTCGTCGAAGTTTAACAAACGTATCCGTACTTAATGATATTATTATTATCTGTTGTCTGTTGTTTGTGCAGGTACGACTGGTTCCAAACGGATGCAACTGTTCATCTGGTCGTCTATGCTAAAAGAAAGGTAACCACTCATCGAGCATCCACACACCCATGATGCACCCAATAAGGCTAGACAAAGGAAGGGAGAACACTGAAAATAAGTTTGTTAAACATGACTAAAAGATAAATGACCGTGAAGCTGGGCTCCATACCCACTCTTCACTCAGAGCCCCGGTGTGCAGGGTTAGGGTTAGGGTTCCCTTCTATGTGCAGGATCAACCACTGGATCCGCAGGCTTAATGATCCCTCTAGATCTTCACCTTTTGTCCCCATGTGAGCAATGGTGGGACTTGCTCTATTCATCCAACATCTCTTGGTCAATGAAAGCTGAACAGCCTGCAACTGGTCTATTTGAATAAACGCTTGAAGGATGAAGCTGTATTTGAAGCATAAAGTTTCACTAAAATACACGTTTGAGAGGTTGGTGATGACGTGTCTTCTCTCAGATCCCCAGCTCCGGCTGCACCATTGTTGACCTGGAGGCGGGTGTTCTCCGCCTGGAAGTGCTGCTGGGGAAGATGTCCTACATGATACATTTACGTGAGTAGAGTACGGCCTTCTGCATTTGAACGCACCGTCAATTGAGACATGAAAGTCCCCTCCCTTTTTTTTTTTTCTCCTGCAAAAGCCCATTGTAACTTCCTGTTTTTGAAAGTACAATGCAGTAATAGGGGTGGGTAGTAAAACCTGGTATAACACGGCTCAGGGACTCATTCATTAAAGACCGGAGAATTGATGCGCTTTGCCTTTATCGGTTCTTTATCACTTAAACATTCTGAATTCATAATTTTTTTTATAGATAATACATTCAAAACAATTGTTAAAACCATCTTAACAACCACCCCTACACAGTGCTGCATGGATATCCTCTACTTGTTAGTGCCTGAGGAACCTACTGGTGACACATTCACAATGAATGTAGGATTAATACGGTACACTTTCTGTAGACATGACAATAAGTCTGCATGTGTATAGAAAGAACATCAGATGCAAACAGAGTAATATCACTCTCACTCTGAAGATAATTTCACAGTTCTGTGTCTCCTCTTCATCAACACTCTTGTTGTCCTGGTTCCACCTCTAAACATGCGCTGCAACACTCACTTGTTCTCTCCACGTCATTTTAGACAGATCTTCTAAAATGATAAGAAACACATTTTTCATTGTAACAGAAAACTAAACATGGTTGTGATGGAACAGGTGTGTTTGTGTCTGTTTTCAGCTGCAGGCTCATTTCCTCAGTGGATCAGTGTGCTTGTCCTTCAAGTGTCTGTAAAAACAGAAAACAAAACCTCCACAGTGCTGAGCATATGAAGGAACCCTGCACCATTGTAGAAGTTATGGTTTTTAATTGTTGTTAACACTGTCACAGTTTGTGGGGTTGTATTAAGGCCACAAGCCATAGTCTGTTGGGCTAGTCTGGATCCGAGTCAAAATAATACTTGTGTTTTTGTTTAGTTTGCCATGTGATACAAGCGCTACAACTAAATGACAAAGGATCCTGGAATCCTTAAGTGTTTTCAGTTTATTCACCGTGCACAAATGAACGCAGACCAATTAATAGAAATGACCATGAGCCGTGATTTGTGTGCAAATGATTAGACATGGACACAGTGACTGTACACAGTATTTAGATCTGCTCTCGATCAGTTTAATTTTTATGCTTTTTTCAGGTCTGGCTGATGACGTTGAGGGAAACATAGCTGGTGAGACGACATCTTGATTTGATGAAAAATGAGGATAAAGATAATCTCTGCAAAATTGGTATAACTGCCATGATCTTCTTCTTCTTAAATCGTCATGTCTTCAACAGTCCACCCTGCCTTCCTCGTGGGGAAGATCCAGGTCAGCATGCGCAAACAGGCTAAAGGAAAATGGAGCAGTCTGGGTCAGCCTCTGGAATCTCACAATACATTTCTACGCAAAAAAGACAGAGGTGAGATCCTTTAAACCTTCGCACTTCTTTGTAGCCTTTTCTTTGATTGTTAATGACGGAGCAGTTAGTCACTCCAAGTTGCAGGTGGTCCTCAATGTTGCACTGAATTCATCCACGTAAGCAAAAAACAGTATTTTATGAATGTAATCCTAAACACACACTCAGGGTAATACAGTTCCTCCAGCTGACGATGGCAAAGGCTGCTTGGTACCAAACACAGGACACGTTCAGCGGGAGAGAGAAATTCCAAATAGATTACAGAGTGGGTTTGTTGTTTTTGATCCTTTACTTTATACAAAATAAGAATAAAGTCATTAAGCTTGATCGTGACATCCCTTCAGGACATGGAACAGCAAAAGTGCGTAACAAATAAACAGTGGTTTTAAAGATCACAGTGAATACTGGCAAGTCTTTCTGTTGAAAGGTTGCATAACCAGCAAAAGCCGGATATATTGTCGACTCATCTGAACCAGAGCTCCTTGTGCCTCTGCATCATTGTTTAATCTCTCATCACTGGTTTTGTTAGGAACCCAAGACAAAGGGATGACAATGTTAAACTTGAGTCTGCATCAATGATCTCCTTCTCTCAGCTCTCCACTATCGGGATTGTGTGTTGGTGTCTAAGACTGAGGTGAACCACGACACCCATGTGTTCAGATTGCAACTTCCTCGTGGGACTGTCATGCATGTGCCTGTTGGAAAACATGTCTACCTCAAAGCCCTCATGCAAGGTAAGGAACCAAGGCCGGCACTGTGCTGGTACAGTGGCTGTTGTCCCTTTTGAATTATACTTCTGCATATAAACAAGTAGGTACACGTGTATGCTGCAGCACACAGAGCCTCAGTGAGGTATACTGAGGCCATAGAAAAGGGGAATTAGTCTATACAGCCTCGGTGAGCTTCCTCATCACAACCACTGAGTACAGTCGGTCTGCATAGAGCTGTCTGGTTGTCCTGTCTCTGTGGTATAGATCTAACTTCAAACCCACGGCACTTGGCTTCACAGGCTAGATGCTTACCACAGAATATGTCACGGTTCTCTTTTATTAAGCATATGTGCCTCGACAACCATGGTGCCAGCCCCACAGGAAATCTGTTCCTCAAATTAAAGGTTCTCAAACTTTACCAGTTGATCAGTTGATGTCCACATTATATTTATTCATGCCTTGATACACGTAACACAAACATGGGGAATTTGTGATTTATCATACGATGTTCAATACTGGTCTAAAGGTTGGATTCTGCTTCCACCAGAGTGTAATGAAGTCCAGTCATGTGTCTGAGAAGGCCGCTCGATATGCCTGTATGTGTCTGATGCTTTTATTTTAGAAAAAAGTCTCTTTACTTGAAGATGTTTTTTAATTAAGTACATGGTGAACTGACCCCGTACCAGAGACAAAGATAGAGATTTGACTTCATCACGTTTGTGTCCCTACACAGACACGGTGGTAGTGAGGCCGTACACTCCAGTAGATCAGGACCTGGCAGCTGCCTCCCATCACTCCTCACAGGAATCAGACCTCTACCTCATGATCAAGGTCTACCCCGACGGAGTGTTCACCCCTCATCTCAACCGCCTGCACGTCGGTAAGTCGCTGCGTCGCCACTCAGCGGGCCATGTGAGGGAAGAAGGGCCATGTGAGGGAAGAAGGGCCATCATGTGAGGGAAGAAGGGCCATCATGTGAGGGAAGAAGGGTCATCATGTGAGGGAAGAAGGGCCATCATGTGAGGGAAGAAGGGTCATCATGTGAGGGAAGAAGGGCCATGTGAGGGAAGAAGGGCCATGTGAGGGAAGAAGGGCCATGTGAGGGAAGAAGGGCCATCATGTGAGGGAAGAAGGGTCATCATGTGAGGGAAGAAGGGCCATCATGTGAGGGAAGAAGGGCCATCATGTGAGGGAAGAAGGGCCATCATGTGAGGGAAGAAGGGCCATCATGTGAGGGAAGAAGGGCCATCATGTGAGGGAAGAAGGGCCATCATGTGAGGGAAGAAGGGTCATCATGTGAGGGAAGAAGGGTCATCATGTGAGGGAAGAAGGGTCATCATGTGAGGGAAGAAGGGCCATGTGAGGGAAGAAGGGCCATGTGAGGGAAGAAGGGCCATGTGAGGGAAGAAGGACCATCATGTGAGGGAAGAAGGACCATCATGTGAGGGAAGAAGGGCCATCATGTGAGGGAAGGAAGAAGGGCCATCATGTGAGGGAAGAAGGGCCATCATGGGAAGGAAAAAGGGCCATCATGGGAAGGAAAAAGGGCCATGTGAGGGAAGAAGGGCCAACATGTGAGGGAAGAACGGCCAATGTGTGAGGGAAGAAGGGCCAACATGTGAGGGAAGAAGGGCCAACATGTGAGGGAAGAAGGGCCAACATGTGAGGGAAGAAGGGCCATCATGTGAGGGAAGAAGGGCCATCATGTGAGGGAAGAAGGGCCATCATGTGAGGGAAGAAGGGCCATCATGTGAGGGAAGAAGGGCCATGTGAGGGAAGAAGGGCCATCATGTGAGGGAAGAAGGGCCATGTGAGGGAAGGAAGAAGGGCCATGTGAGGGAAGAAGGGCCATCATGTGAGGGAAGAAGGGCCATCATGTGAGGGAAGGAAGAAGGGCCATGTGAGGGAAGAAGGGCCATCATGTGAGGGAAGAAGGGCCATCATGTGAGGGAAGGAAGAAGGGCCATGTGAGGGAAGAAGGGCCATCATGTGAGGGAAGAAGGGCCATCATGTGAGGGAAGGAAGAAGGGCCATGTGAGGGAAGAAGGGCCGCCATGTGAGGGAAGGAAGAAGGGCCATGTGAGGGAAGAAGGTCCGCCATGTGAGGGAAGGAAGAAGGGCCATGTGAGGGAAGAAGGGCCATCATGTGAGGGAAGAAGGGCCATCATGTGAGGGAAGAAGGGCCATCATGTGAGGGAAGAAGGGTCATCATCTGAGGGAAGGAAGAAGGAACATCATGTGAGGGAAGAAGGGCCATCATGTGAGGGAAGAAGGGCCATCATGTGAGGGAAGAAGGGCCATCATGTGAGGGAAGAAGGGCCATCATGTGAGGGAAGAAGGGCCGCCATGTGAGGGAAGAAGGGCCATCATGTGAGGGAAGAAGGGCCATCATGTGAGGGAAGAAGGGCCATCATGTGAGGGAAGAAGGGCCATCATGTGAGGGAAGAAGGGCCATCATGTGAGGGAAGAAGGGCCATCATGTGAGGGAAGAAGGGCCATCATGTGAGGGAAGAAGGGCCATGTGAGGAAAGAAGGGTCATCATGTGAGGGAAGGAAGAAAGGGCCATGTGAGGGAAGGAAGAAGGGACATCATGTGAGGGAAAAAGGGCCATCATGTGAGGGAAGAAGGACCATGTGAGGGAAGAAGGGCCATCATGTGAGGGAAGAAGGGCCATCATGTGAGGGAAGGACGAAGGGCCATCATGTGAGGGAAGAAGGGTCATCATGTGAGGGAAGGAAGAAGGGCCATCATGTGAGGGAAGAAGGGTCATCATGTGAGGGAAGGAAGAAGGGCCATCATGTGAGGGAAGAAGGGTCATCATGTGAGGGAAGGAAGAAGGGCCATCATGTGAGGGAAGGAAGAAGGGCCATCATGTGAGGGAAGAAGGGTCATCATGTGAGGGAAGGAAGAAGGGCCATCATGTGAGGGAAGAAGGGTCATCATGTGAGGGAAGGAAGAAGGGCCATGTGAGGGAAGGAAGAAGGGACATCATGTGAGGGAAGAAGGGACATCATGTGAGGGAAGAAGGGCCATCATGTGAGGGAAGAAGGGCCATGTGAAGGAAGAAGGGCCATCATGTGAGGGAAGAAGGGCCATCATGTGAGGGAAGAAGGGCCATCATGCGAGGGAAGAAGGGCCATCATGTGAGGGAAGAAGGGCCATCATGTGAAGGAAGAAGGGCCATCATGTGAAGGAAGAAGGGCCATCATGTGAAGGAAGAAGGGCCATCATGTGAGGGAAGAAGGGCCATCATGTGAGGGAAGAAGGGCCATCATGTGAGGGAAGAAGGGCCATGTGAAGGAAGAAGGGCCATCATGTGAGGGAAGAAGGGCCATGTGGGAGAGACTGAGGGTCAGATGTACGCGTGGAAGCTGTGTGTGTTTCATCTAGCAAGGCAGCACTATGCAGTCAGTGTGTGATCCACCCCTCGCATTCTGGAGGGGTGGATCAGGGGATGCTGTGTCTCTATTTCTGTTTATAACGTTCAGGAGCCGACAGTCACGACACCTCACGCTGTCATTTCTCAGCTGTGTGGGCGGGGTTGAGCCAGGCTTCACTTTCCATGTGAACAACACAGGGCAGCACTATGAATGGCCTCCAGGAGATACTTATTACTGCTTCCCCCGCCCCCACACACACTACAGCAGACGGCTTTTCCCTCGCTCACGTTTTTTATTTGTCGTAAAAACTCCTTCTTGTCTCGTGTACCGGACGTAAACCCTGAAAGAGAGCTCTGTCGGCCGATAGGTGATGTCTCTCATCTCATAGCTCAGAAATTCAACAACATCGTGATGTTGTATAGAAAGACTAAGTGAAGTAATGAAACAATCATATTTATTGAGGCTTCAGTTAAACTAACCTCTCAGATAATCTGTCTATTACTCATTATGACAAACTATAGGCTTATGATGTGTGGCACACAAACTAAATAAAGCCTCTAAAGAAATATTGAATGTTCAATATGATGAGGTAATGACTGCATGAATTCACCCGATGAAAGCAGCTGCAGGATGATTTATTATATGTCAGGTTGTCTCAAGCCATCCTTTAGTATTCATCCTGTGTCTCATTCAGAGTCAACTACCTGACTACTTCCATGATTTTGTTCATTTCTCTGTCGTTAACTCTCTAGGGGGCTGTGTATCCGTCAGTGGTCCAGAGGGTACCTTCAGTCTCCGCCCCCTTCGTGATGTCACACACCTCTACCTATTAGCAGCGGGCACAGGGTTCACGCCCATGGCTCGCCTCATCCAGCTGGCCCTACAGGACCTGGACACCATCAGGTGGGGACTATCACGAGACTCAGACCAGACTCTTTGTTGTCTGAAGACCTTTATTTCTGAACTAATTGTTTGTTTTTATTCCCTTTCCCTTTGTCACACTTCAGCCCCTTTCCTCAATGTTTATCTGATGGAAATAGGACATGTTGCTCCAGCGTCTGAATAAACACCGTGGGCATGTACATTAAAGAATGCAGACAGAAAGAGAGAGACATGTGCCAAAAGAGCACAGCAATAATCTGAGTCATATTTTAATATAAATGAAAATCCAGCAAAACTCTTAACTTCACAGAATTAAACGTGACACCCAACGTCCTGTCACTAAGACATGTGCCTGATATTATGTTTAGTATTACTACTCTGGGTCTAAATGAGACATTTTAACATTGAAAGTGAACGTAAGATGAGAAATGTATACTGTGAAATATAGAGATGTTTAATAATAGCGGTAATAACACAAACATGGCACAGTGGGTTCTGTGTCCTCTTTCTTATGCCGCCATGACCTCTGACCCCCAACGAGTTTGTGTGTCCTCAGGGAAACCAAGCTGCTCTTTCTGAACCGACGGGAAGAGGACATTCTGTGGCGCCGTGAACTGGATGAACTGGCTGCTGGTAGTGAGAGGTACTGCAGCTGTGTGTGTGTGTGTGTGTGTGTGTGTGTGTGTGTGTGTGTGTGTGTGTGTGTGTGTGTGTGTGTGTGTGTGTGTGTGTGTGTGTGTGTGTGTGTGTGTGTGTGTGTGTGTGTGTGTGTGTGTGTGTGTGTGTGTGTGTGTGTGTGTGTGTGTGTGTGTGTGTGGAGCCTCACGCCGTCCGTCCCGTCGCCACCCGGCCTATAATCACTCTAGATCAGTGATCACTAACTGCCGGTCCGGACCCAGACCCGTTGTCTCTGGACCAAAAACCAATTATTATTACCGAATTATTAACTGTTGGTGGATCGCTTCTATTTCACCGGCGCAGCTTTTCCTGCCTTTACGGCTCTCATTCAGCGGTTCAGGAAATACTCCGACCAATCACACGCCTTGAAAATCCCCCGCCCTCGACTCGAGTGAGACGTTTACACACTCGGGAGCGACAGGAGAGACCTGATAGTTTGAAGTACGTGAGTCAGAGAAGTTACTTCACTTGGTGCTCCAAAAGAGAAATGTGGACCGCTTATCTATATAATATCTATATATCTAAGCTAATCTTAACCAGAGCCTTGAACTATGGACAGACTTATATGTTTATTATTCCCACAACCAGTTCAAGAGCAGGATGTCTCATGTTCAGTGACATTAAAAGCAGCGATGTGAAGACATCACAAGACAAAGCTCAGATCTTTAGAGCAAAGAGACCGACTCACATCAGAGATTAAGGCCCAGAAAAATAAACCTAAGAGCCCAATATGATAAGAACACATGAATTAATATGATCAGAACCCTAACACATGAATTAACATGATCAGAACCCTAACACAATAATATGATCAGAACCCTAACACATGAATTAATATGATCAGAACCCTAACACATGAATTAATATGATCAGAACCCTAACACATGAATTAATATGATCAGAACCCTAACACATGAATTAATATGATCAGAACCCTAACACATGAATTAATATGATCAGAACCCTAACACATGAATTAATATGATCAGAACCCTAACACATGAATTAATATGATCAGAACCCTAACACATGAATTAATATGATCAGAACCCTAACACATGAATTAATATGATCAGAACCCTAACACATGAATTAATATGATCAGAACCCTAACACATGAATTTATATGATCAGAACCCTAACACATGAATTAACATGATCAGAACCCTAACACAATAATATGATCAGAACCCTAACACATGAATTAATATGATCAGAACCCTAACACATGAATTAATATGATCAGAACCCTAACACATGAATTAATATGATCAGAACCCTAACACATGAATTAATATGATCAGAACCCTAACACATGAATTAATATGATCAGAACCCTAACACATGAATTAATATGATCAGAACCCTAACACATGAATGAAATTCTCTCGAACTGGACCTCTCAGAATTTTAGTTGAATACCCCTGATCTAGATCGATCAACGAGGGTGTGGAGTGTGTCAGGGAGGGCTGTGAGGGTGGAGCTGTTGTTACCAGTCCATCATTACAGCATATTGATTATTACCCGGTGTCTGTAATTTCCTAATATGTCTTTCTACCTTAGAATTGTTTTTCCCTCTACTGACTGAAAAAGCTTTTATTTGTAAGTGACGTGACAAACTGAGGGACACGTTGAGTTGCAGTGGACTCCTCCACATCTGTATTAAAGCAGTGAAATGCAGCTTTACAAATGCTTGTTCTTACACCGGGGCCTCGGCGTCTTTGTACATCTCCGAACTGTGTGTGTGTGTGTGTGTGTGTGTGTGTGTGTGTGTGTGTGTGTGTGTGTGTGTGTGTGTGTGTGTGTGTGTGTGTGTGTGTGTGTGTGTGTGTGTGTGTGTGTGTGTGTGTGTGTGTGTGTGTGTGTGTGTGTGTGTGTGTGTGTGTGTGTGTGTGTGTCAGGTTTCAGGTGGAGTACGTGCTGTCCGATCCCTGTGAAAGCTGGACCGGTAGGAAGGGAAGGGTGGACGAGTCCATGCTCCAGGATTTCCTCAACAGGCCAGACGGGTCCAAATGCTATGTGTGTGTGTGCGGCCCCACTGCCTTTACAGAACTAACAGTAGGGTGTGTATAATTTGGTTACCTGTATTATTCAGATTAAAGACCAAATTGTAGCAGCAGTAACTTCCTGTTCCCAGTAGGTGGCGCTCTGGCTGTGAATAAAAACAGGCCTGTAGATGTCTTCGGTCCAGAGGCTGGGAATGCCAAAGGGTTGCACATTAAATTCAGTAATGGCTGATGTTGGGTTTGGTCACATTACATTACATTACATTTCATTTAGCTGATGCTTTTATCCAAAGCGACTTACAATAAGTGATTCCACCGTGAGTACAAACAAGAATCAGAACAACAAGAATCAAGAAAGTACAATTTCTTCAATAAAGTTCAACTACAAAGTGCTATCAGTAAGAGCCGTTTCAGTGCTACTATAGTGCTACATCCTTTATTCAAGGTATAGTCGGAAAAGATATGTTTTTAGTTTGCGACGGAAGATGTAGAGACTTTCTGCTGTTCTGATGTCAATGGGGAGCTCATTCCACCATCGAGGAGCCAGGACAGAGAACAGTCGAGACTTTGTTGAGTGTTTAGCACTCAGTGACGGAGCTACAAGGCGATTGGCAGAAGCCGAGCGGAGCGCACGAGTTGGGGTGTTTAACCATGTCCTGGATGTAGACTGGACCCGAACGGTTTGCAGTACGGTACGCAAGTGGTTATACCACCCAACGGCTTTTTTAGGGTCTGGACATGATCCATATGCCGAGCGAATGTCATGCAGTTCTGTGAAATATAAAGGAGGGGGCTTCCACTCTCAAAACTCTGTTGATCTGTTAATCGAGTACATTTCCCACACGAGAGACGGAGGCTCCTCAGAGCCCCTTAGACCTCAGAGTGCACTGATGCTCTGCTCTTCATCGCTTCCTTCTTGTCCTCTCATCCCTTTTGTTCGTCTCAGGTTGTTGAAGCAGCAAGGCTTCAGTGAAGAGGAGCTCCATGCCTTCCAGGGCTGACGGGGCTCTGCCGAACACAACCACCTGCAGACTGAGTGCCTGTGAGTGAGTGAGTGAGTGAGTGAGTGAGTGAGTGAGTGAGTGAGTGAGTGAGTGAGTGAGTGAGTGAGTGAGTGAGTGAGTGAGTGAGTGAGTGAGTGAGTGAGTGAGTGAGTGAGTGAGTGAGTGAGTGAGTGAGTGAGTGAGTGAGTGAGTGAGAGTTGAGTTTAATTTATAAACCTGTGTTTGTGAGAAAATTAATGTAACGTTGTATTTCTATGCACCAAGGCAGCCCCTCCCCCTCCCCTGACGGTTGTCACAAAATCTCAGTGCAGTACGATTCTCATGATTGTGGCCAGTGTCTGAAATGGAATTCATGAGAAACTATAAGTTAAAACTTTGTAAAGGTTTTTAAAATCAGTCTGAGACACAGAGACATGAATGAGATTATGTAAACTCGTGTATATGTATATGCAATATACAAATAGAATTGCCATGAGCTTCGAGGAGAGGATCTTGAGAGGATAATTATGGATCCTATTGTTCCAGTTACATGGATGCAGTTCTTAATAAAAAAGCATTCTGGAAACATTTTAAAGGAGTCTTCCATTCATTGAGTCTGGGTCAGTTTCCATTCTTACTACAGAGTCTTGACTTGACCTTTATAAGTAGATCAAGTTGACCTTTTTGAAGAGAAACTACATGCAGGCTAAAACCGGCCTCTGATGCCTTTTAAACATCAAACCTCGTGGAAACATAAAGTACACTGTACGATCGTGCAGTGTACTTATTGTACTTTATTGGACCGTAAATGATGCAAGAATACTTTAAACGAGCACCTTACTGCACTAAAGCCCAGCTGAAGAGAACGCCTCGTCCTTTTGAATTTGGGATCCAGTATTTTTCTGATCAGGCGTCTGAGATGCTCTTGTGTCATTTGATTGTTTTTAAGAAATATGTTTAAATAGAATATTCTGAGTTCTTCATATAGTATATTGTTTTTTGAGTAAAGTAATTAGAATATGAATCTGGAAATTCCAAAAATAATCTTTAAAATAATTGATCAATTAGTTGTCTAATGAATTGTCCAATCAAAAGAAGGAAATGGTTAGATTGATAGATGAAGTTTGTTTGGGTTTTATTTGACAGTAAATGTGAAATCAATTTGAGATGCCACGTCAAAAAAAGAGATAGCTTCCATATTTATTGGAAATGTAATTAATGAATACATTTTCGGAAGAAAGAGGGAAACAAAGTGCCGATCCTCAGGACCGTCCAGGACCTCCACCTAAAGAACGGGATCTGAAAACCTCTCTGACTAACAACGAGATCCCGTCTGAAAACGACTGTCAAATCAAAGTAATTCAATAAGACGGAACACAATTAATAGGTTGGTAAGTTTCAGACTGAACAAAGCAGCAAACAACACTTTAATATACTAATTTGAAAAGTGTTATTTATTGTTGACAGATAACACTTTCCTTTTCTGTAGTGTAGACATGCATGTAGTGTGTGTGTGTGTGTGTGTGTGTGTGTGTGTGTGTGTGCGTGTGTGTGTGGGTGTGGACTCGGGGCTTGTTTCTATCGTCACTGCTGTGGAAGACCTTTATTTTCCCTCCTAATCTGAAGAATGAATGTGAGTCATCACATTTCCTTTGGCTTACAAGTAGCCTTGACTTGAGGAGATCTTCAGAGGTCTGTGAGGTTATTGGTTCACGTAGATCTGGAGATAGATCACCAGATATGATGACTAACATATTAAAAGGTAAAAGAGGTAAAATGTAATGCATAATTCCGAATCCTGTAGTTTAGCCAACATTTGCATTTGATTGGGACGCCTGATGGGATCCACTACCTCAGACATCGAACACACAGGCAGCTGACATTGGTTCTGCTGCTCTATGCTGCTCTATGCTGCTCTCTGCTGCTCTATGCTGCTCTATGCTGCTCAATGCTGCTCTCTGCTGCTCTCTGCTGCTCTATGCTGCTCTCTGCTGCTCTATGCTGCTCTCTGCTGCTCTATGCTGCTCTATGCTGCTCTATGCTGCTCTCTGCTGCTCTATGCTGCTCTATGCTGCTCTATGCTGCTCTATGCTGCTCTCTGCTGCTCTCTGCTGCTCTCTGCTGCTCTATGCTGCTCTATGCTGCTCTATGCTGCTCTCTGCTGCTCTATGCTGCTCTCTGCTGCTCTATGCTGCTCTATGCTGCTCTATGCTGCTCTCTGCTGCTCTATGCTGCTCTCTGCTGCTCTATGCTGCTCTCTGCTGCTCTCTGCTGCTCAATGCTGCTCTCTGCTGCTCTCTGCTGCTCTATGCTGCTCTCTGCTGCTCTATGCTGCTCTCTGCTGCTCTATGCTGCTCTCTGCTGCTCTATGCTGCTCTATGCTGCTCTCTGCTGCTCTATGCTGCTCTATGCTGCTCTCTGCTGCTCTATGCTGCTCTCTGCTGCTCTCTGCTGCTCTCTGCTGCTCTATGCTGCTCTATGCTGCTCTATGCTGCTCTATGTTGCTCTCTGCTGCTCTATGCTGCTCTATGCTGCTCTCTGCTGCTCTATGCTGCTCTATGCTGCCCTCTGCTGGATGACGGTGAAATGCATCACCCGTCCTCATTTTGCTTTCTGCATTGTGATTTGAATGGAATGTGGCATGAACAACTCACTGCCTTTTATTTAGCCGCCTTTAATCCCCCGTACGCTGTACATCTGCTACTACTCCCTTCACTATCAGTTTAGAAACGTCTTCTTATTGCTGATTCCAGACTATAGGGTCCAGCGCTTTGTCTTCTTCCATGTTTATGAATCGGTTCTATTGACAGAAAAGATAATCTTAAATCTGTGATGAGATGCCTCATTCACTCCAATATGGGTCACGTCCTCCTATCTAGACACAAACAGAAATGTGGATCGTTCTATTTCAGACAGACAACAAGGGGAAGCTGGAGCTGAGTCTGTGCTGGATCTACAACTGGGTGTTAAATTGTTCTTTAAATATATCACTGTTCTAATCTGTACAGGTGAAACACCAAAACCCATCTGAATCAGAAACGGCTCTATTGCCAAGTACAGGACACCTATTGGTGCGTGACAATAAACAAATTTCCAATAAAATAGGATAAACAAACACATTTTGAGTACATTTAAAAGTGGTTTATATATTGTCACCAGATGTTGATAACAACCCAAGTAATCCATACATGCAAAGAAAACCAAACAAATAAGTTCAGACATTAAGTTTTGTGTAATAAAATGGAAAGCCACAGGGAAAAAGTATTAAACACGCTGACTGAAATGTATTAAATACTCGGTACAAAAGCCTTTGTTGGTTCAAGACGTCTGTATGAGAAACTAGTTTCTTGATAACCATCTGCTGCCATCCACCAGGATGATGAAGATGAAACGAGCGTGGACATCTCAGCAAGACGATGATCCCAAACACACGGCCAAGGAAACTGGTTTCAGAGAAAGAAAATCAAGCTTCCAGACCGGCCCAGCCAATCAGCTGACTGGAATCCAGGAGAACATCTATGGAGACTGATGTGTGGAAGAAGAATGAGCAAAATCACACCTGAGCTGCATGAGACCGAGTATTTAATACATTTCAGTCAGCGTGTTTAATTCTCTTTCCCTGTGGCTTTCCATTTTATTACACAAAACTTCATTTCAGAGCTTATTTGTTTGGTTTTCTTTGTATGTTGGATTACTTGGGTTGTTACCAACATCTGCTCATGTCAATAGCACCTTTGGAAATATATTTAGTGAGAAGAATGGTGACGTGTTCAACCTTTTTCACCCGCTGTATGTATATAGATGTGTACTGAAGGTCAAGCAGCCTCCCTTGCTCTTGGAGGAGCCTGCAGCAGCTTCTTCTTCAGGGCCGACACTGCACGTGGCCCCCCTAAGGCCCTAGACCCTCAGGGACTCACTGACGTCACCTGGTACATGTTGAAGTGAGAGAGGCTGCTCGGGCTCGACATGCTGTCCATGCACTTGTCTGCAACATATTAGTTACCATGACAACATGTTGTGTACAATATATTATATTTATTTTGTACTTTTTACTCTCTGATTATTTGAACCTCTTCCAGGCTCTTTCCTCACGAGATGAGAGGTCATGTCAAATAATCTGTTTACTTGTTTCTTTTAGCTTCAATAACAAAATGAAATATTGAATGAATGAATCTGCTTTCATGTGCTCATGCATGTTCCATCTCTAATCGTTGATGTTTCTGTCTGCATTCGGGGAGCGCAGCTCTCTAGTGGGGTAGTCTGGTCCTATGAGCTCCTTTAGATATGATGGTCTGGCCATTTAGGGTTTGAAGGTGAGGAGAAGGATTTAGTGCTCAAGTCTTAACTCTTACAGGCAGAACAGCTAGTACAGGAGTAATGTGATCTCTCCTCCTAGTCCTCATTAGTACACGAGCTGCAGCATTCTGGATCAACTGGAGAGACCTCAGAGACTTAGCAGAGCAGCCTGATAATACAGAGTTACAGTAGTCCAGTCTGGAAGTAACAAATGTGTGGATCAATGCTTCTGCATCCCTTTGAGATAAGATGTGTCTGATTTTTTAAATATCATGTAGGTGAAAAAAGGCGGTCCTTGAGATTTGTTTTACTGGAGTTAAAGTCCTGATCAAAGTTAACCCAGAGATTCTTTGCGGTGGTGCTCGAGACCAGAGCAATGCCATGAAGAGAAAGTACATAATTAGATAATTGACTTCTAGTAACTTCAGTTTAGTCTGAGTTTAACATCCGGAAGCTGCAGCTCATCCAGGTTCATGTCCTTAGCTGCTCGGAGTTTAGCGAGCTGGTTGGTTTGGTCTCATCAGGTCATCTTTGAGGTCAAGTGGAGGCCCAAGGTCGAGCCGGTCCTACCGCACGGTTACGCACCCGAACGGATGAAATACGAGGAATGAGTGTGTGTGTGTTTTTTGACATACTACGGTGTACTATGGAACATATCTGCTGACTGTGTACAGCGTTAGGTGTGACGTCTGTGTCCACGTGTGGAGAGAACACTACAGTCAGCGGCTGGGGACAGTTCCAAGTGTAAAGTTACGAGGCAGTCTGTTGCTTTTACTATTATTTCTCTTGGATATTAACGTCCCTCATGTTGTCTCTTTGTCTGCTGAGTCAGCACACGTGCTCTTCGGTCCTCCCTTAGGAGACACCAATGAATCCTTCATTAATTTTAAATGCACTTATAAAGCCGTCAACTTTAATAGCTCATAATAAAGCATCATATTTTAAGAAAAAAAATTAAAAGCCTTAACTGGTGATGCACCATCATATCTTAGGGAGCTTATAGCACCATATTGTCCCACCAGAGAGCTGCGCTCACTGAATGAGGGGCTACTTGTGGTTCCTAGAGTCTTAAAAAGTAGGATGGGGGCCAGAACCTTCAGTTATCAAGCTCCTCTTCTGTGGAACCAGCTTCCACTTTCAGTCCGGGGGGCAGACACAGTCACCTCATTTAAGAGTAGACTTAAGACTTTTCTCTTTGACAGTGCTTATAGTTAGGGCTGGCTCAGGTCAGCCCTGGTCCAGCCCCTAGATATGCTGCTATAGGCCTAGACTGCTGGGGAACATCTTAGATTGTTGATTCTGGTCACATGACATCTATTGCTTCTGTCCATCCGGGGAGAGGGATCCTCCTCTGTTGCTCTCCTGAAGGTTTCTTCCCTTTCTTTTCCCTGTAAAAGGGTTTTTACTATTTTTAGTGGGAGTTTTTCCTGATCCGATGTGAGGTCCCGGGACAGGGATGTCGTATGTGTACAGATTGTAAAGCCCTCAGAGGCAAATCTGTATTTGTGATTTTGGGCTATACAAAATAAACTGAATTGAATAAACTGAGAAAAAAAAATAATCAACCTTCTGTGCATTATGTTATTGCTCTGCTGAGATGGTGGTATCTCCTTCAGACGCAGGCAATAGTTTACCCCATAATGATAATAATAATAATAATGATGGGATGTCTTACTGCCACGCAAACCTACGATGTTGAGTGGAAGGAGATACTGTACGGTCTCCAACAGGAGACCTTCACTGAACTTTCAACTTTCATATATATTTGGAGCGATTAGTCGAACAGATTAGACCGCAAAAAAATAACATGGGATAAAAATGCAATAAATACAAGAGAATTATTGGTATCCAAAGACTTCACTCTTCATTGCTTTTTGTACGTACTTTTACAGAAAATAAATATTTAAACATATTTGATGTTACATATTGAACAGCACACATTCTGGGTTAGATGATTGTTGGGGAACTGGCAAGAGATCCGTTATGAAAATGCTACAAAGGGCGACTGATCCTGAATCTGTACCCCCTGCCATCTGTAACCCCGCATACGCTGTATGGAGGGGTTCTCATGTGCAAACGGAGGAAGCCCGACCGCATGGGAGGTGGAGCCAAAGAACGGCTTCCACATGCGTCAACACACAAAGCCGACGTGGTCCATGAGAACATCTGGGAGCATTTAACCAGGACAGGGTCTCCACCTTTCTGACACTACCAAATAAAAATAAACCTCAAAAGGTAAACATGTCCAGTTGTCATAGGAAGGTCATGGCTGAGACACCAAGGAAGTGGACTCCGCCAAAGTCCTTCAGCACCTTTGTTGAGCTTCTCGAACACTCCACCTCTCTGTTCATGGTTTCATTTAAAGGGGCATTTAAAAAAAAGACAGAGGTTCACAGACAATAAATGAATGTTGCATGGAAATAACACATTAAACTGTGCTGTTACAAGCTGCTGGTAAAGAACAATAAATGATCAAAAGCCACGATGTCATCATATCTATAATGAATCAGTCAGATTGAAGCGATGAAGGTGGAGTATGGAGTGTTCAGCCTATTGCTACGAGTCTGAAGGGGACAACTCCATTACCCAGCATGCCTCTGAGCGGGGCTCGGCTGATGTCTGTGGCGTCAGGTTCACCACCTGTGCACACGCACCTCTTCCAGGACTGACCCCTCTCTGGCTCCCCAAGCAGAGCACAACATGAAATATTCAATATTATGAAGTATTATCATGGCAATAATGGAGGTGCTTGAAAAGGGATGCTCCAGTAATTTAGTATTTCAATCCCGTGAAGGTTCTAAACATTTATTTTTTACTTTGTATGTGTATTGAGGCCCTGAGAGGCAATACAACCACATGCTGGTGATCCCTTTCACAGTGTGGTCTAAATAGTAATTTCATAATAATGTCTCTACAGATTGCTTTTAAAAGCAGTTTGTGTACAAGATAAAGAGTCTTGGTGGTGGTGGGTCAGTGCGATGGAAAGGAGGCTGTGGGGTCCACGCTGTACTCAGGAGTTCCCGTCCTCTGGTGGATGATGAGATCAACTGGATCACGGTCTGGAGGCTGTGCAGCTCCTCTGTGGTCGAGGTCTTCTGAGCCCATGAAAGCCCACCAGCAGACTGGATCGGCGTCAGGTCCCCTCAGACCCCTCCCCTGGGTGACACCAGTCTGCTGTAGTTCAGTCGACCAATCACCAGGCGGCATGACCTGGACCACAGTTGTCTTTACCCGTGTGAATGTGAAGACATTTCAGCTGATGCCTCCTCAGTGGCTGTCAGACCGAACTGCTTTCAAAGGAACAGCAAGCAGCGTCAGACCTGGAACACCGGCCATGAAGGAGCACTCACAGGTCACTGCTCAGTTTAGTAGTATACACATTAAAGTGGACGTTCTCCTCTGATGAATGCAGCTCTCTACTGCCACCTGGAGGATGATGACATCATTGGCAGGACCTCGCCACCCTGTGACCTCGTGCACGTGCACGAGACAAATAAGACGGGGACAAAAAGCTCCTGAGGGAACCTTAAAGTTTTTATAGAAAAACAGCTCACACAACTGAAACTTTGGATTTGAAATATTCTCCATAAGCTATCTTTAGGTTTCATTTCATAATTAAAAGTGCTTCATTCCTCTTTGAGCCCTGTCTGGCTCCGTGTGTTCGAGTTCCTGGAACCAGATCTGACACCGCTCACTGTTTCAGGAGAAATGATACATGTGAACTTAAGAACACATTTCTTTTTTCCTCTGAGTGGGAAGTATTACCAAATGTTATAATTAATACACAGCCTAGATTATAGACTACATCACACTTTATGAAAAAAAAAGAGTATCTCATATTCCCAAAGAGAAGCATTACAACTAAACTGACATAGCAAATTAGACAAAATAAAAAGAAGTTCAAATAAAAAAACGTCACTTTCTCATTGAAGTGGAAATGTTTCTCACAAGATCCTCTTCATGTTATAAAATTACATTTTTCATGTTATAGTCACAAACCTTTCCTGTCATAAGAACATGCTGTTTT
The DNA here is from genome assembly GCA_023566465.1 of Cottus gobio. Lineage (NCBI taxonomy): Eukaryota > Metazoa > Chordata > Actinopteri > Perciformes > Cottidae > Cottus > Cottus gobio. The sequence continues at coordinate 2,496,529 of CM042221.1, forward strand.
ATCAGAAATCCTTCTTGTTATAACACAAAATCAACGGATCTCTTTGAAACGAGAAGAGTTTGTCTTTATGACATCACCCTTTATGACATCACCCTTTATGACGTGAATCTCGCTCACATTGCTACGTGTCGGTATAACATGTCAGAACATGAAAAGGATCTCGTTCACACAACACCATGCTGTCGTTAGAACGAGACACTGAGCTAGTGTGTGTGTGTGTGTGTGTGTGTGTCGTGTTGGCAGCAGGACTCTAGTTTTGGCTCAGGTCGGTATGTCTTCCAGGATTGGGGGCAGATTTTGGTACCTGTAGACCTCTACTCCATGGTTTGTGATTAAAAAAGCACTGATGATAAAGTGTGTGTGTGTGTGTTTGACAATATTCACAGTTGATTGGCACCATTGTTTTCAGCAGCTTCAGTTCTGAAAAGGTCCGATCTGCTAAAAGCAGACATTCCTGCTGCTCTCCGCTTGTTTCTGGCCGTTGAGGCGAGATGCTGTGAGTCCACCCAGCCGGTCCAGCTGTCTCTGCCGGTCCTCCTCTGTCCTGCCCCTGTTGTAGCTGGGCATCCGAACACCAAGGCACTGGTAGACCCTGATGCTGAAGGAGGAGGGGGAGGGACCATGTCCACCTCCAGGACCATGTCCACCGCCTCCTCCAGCGTCCAGGTGTACAATCAGCCGATACCTGCTGTCCATCGGCCGCTCAGGAGGAGGAGGGGCCCTGCCTGCCGTGGTGTCCTGTGTGGCTCTGAGCGGCGGGCCGGAGAGGACGTGAGGTGGAGGCCAGTCCGTCCAGAAGGAGACTGAGCGTGGATGTGCAACTTAAACATAAACTCAAACGTCTGTATCCCTGAAGATTGCTTAAATGAGATTTGGCACACAGTGGCACTACATTATTGGGTGGTGGTGGTGGGGGGGGGGGTGTTAAACAGATCACAGTGTCCAGCAGTCTCCCTGGATCCACACTCCCTTTTGTAGATCCCTCACATTGTGGAATACCTGTCACCAAACAACCAAGAGAGAATATGAAAAACCCAATAAACAGATGGAGAAAAGTCCTATAATTACTATGGGGATAAAAAAAGTCCACTTCACCAGTGCAAAACAGCTTTAATCTGATGGATGCTCCGGACACGATCTGTTCACTTCAAACCACTCATCAATGCAGCTGAGAAGGAGAGCAAGGAAGAAGAGATGAGGAGCAGCAGAGTGAGACACATGACATCAAAAAGCCCAACACATTGGATCTGGTGACATCTAGTGGTGACCACCCTTCACCACTAGATGTCACCAGATCCACCTGAACACATGTACGCTCAGTCAAACCAAGAGGATAACTTTGTGTTTTCCCTCTTCACTTGTTCCCTCCTTACCCTTTATGGTAGATGCAGAGGCAGGGCAGGCGAGCGATGGTGTCTCCCTGCACCAGCTCCTCCAGGCAGATTGCACATTCTCCTGCATCCTTGGTCAAGACGTCCTCTGTAAGACGACATCACACCACAGGCATCAGTCAAGGCTGTAGGGCCCTTCATAACAAAACCCGCTCTATTAACAACATAACCTGAGATCAGAATATCAGTTTACAGATGTTTATTTATTAACAAAACTGATCCAGTTGTATGTATGTATGTATGTATGTATGTATGTATGTATGTACGTGTACACACACACACACACACACACACACACACACACACACACACACACACACACACACACACACACACACACACACACACACACACACACACACACACACACACACACACACACACACACACACACAGTACATACATAATAATGCAGGCGTACTGTTGTAATTGTAAACCATAGAAAGTTCAGTTTGTCTCCACCACTACCTTCATATATTGTATGCATGCTCAAGTTGTAATTGTTATTTCCAAAATGTCCCTGAAGGCAGCATTAATGAGTTGGCTGTGTGTTACTACACTCAGTCTGAGCTCAACGGCCACCTGGAAAACTAAACCTCTGTATCCCTTCTGTGTGTTAACAGTGTGTGTGTGTGTGTGTGTGTGTGTCTGCGAGCGAGCATAAACACTAAGCAGTTCTCATCTTTTCCTGCTATGCATAGCATTGTTCTGGGTCTAAAGTGAAAGTCTGAGTGTGCACCATTAAACCCATCACCTGCAGCAAAACAAAGTCATTAGAACCAGCCTTATGTAACAGTGGATTAACCCACATAGGCCCAGAAAAGCTAGTTATTATGGGCTGCAGCACATGGCATCAGATCAGCTGAGGGGGAACGTCTCTAACGACCCAGCAGTTCATTCACACGCAGAGAAGAAGAAGAAGAAGAAGAAGAAGAAGAAGAAGAAGAAGAAGAAGAAGAAGAAGAAGAAGAAGAAGAAGAAGAAGAAGAAGAAGAAGAAGAAGAAGAAGAAGAAGAAGAAGAAGCGACTGTGGCTCAGTGGTTAGCAAGTCGGTCTTTCAATCAGAAGGTCGGTGGTTCGATCCCCGGCTCCGGCAGTCTGTGTCGTTGTGTCCTTGAGCTAGACACTTAACCCTCATTGCTCACCGTTGCTGTGTCTACTGTATATCATGTAAGTCGCTTTGGATAAAAGCGTCAGCTAAATGAAATGTAATGTAATGTAAAAGAAGAAGAAGAAGAAGAAGAATACTGATGTGTGCTTGCTTTCATCTCTGGGCATTATTGTTCTCCACGCCCATCAGTAGTAACACACAACCACAAATTACTTTTTATAATTTACAATTATTACAAAAGGAGAATATGGCCGAGTCCCATAGAGTTGGAGTCTTGAGGAGCCGTATGTTATTTCTCCTGTCATCATTAATATGATGTGTGCAGTGAGTCAGCAGGTCAGCTGGCTTGGCCAGAGAGAGAGTGTGTAACACACATGTGATCAGCCTGTTCTGCCCAGTCAGCAACTTGAGTTAGCTTAGCATACAGACTGAAAGAAAGGAGCGGTGATGGTGGATGTGTTTTTGAGGTGTGCCATCTGTTTCCAGTCTTTGTGCTAAGCTAGGCTAATCGCCTCCTGACTGTGAACCCTCACTGCTCGCTCTCTGAAAGAAAGAGACCCTAAATATGATCTGTACTTATCTCCACAGTGGTGTCTTTGTAACACACACCAGTCAGAGAGGTTGTGACGTGGCGGACACCGTAGCGTGGGCTTGTTTGTCGCCATAAGTTGCTCTCCGAGTGTCTTCACTCTCGTCTTGGAACGAGCTTTGTCCACTTGGCGTTTCACCAAACTATTTTAGCGTTTTCTCTCTGCGCTGCGACGGCATTTTCTGAGCTTCCTCTCGGATGCGTGCTCACGATCTGACAGCTGGTCGCTTTGTACGTCACCGGTGCCAAGAAATGTCCCAAAGATTGCAAAATAAGAACAATTAGAGGGCAGGGGTCTCTGCAGATCCAGACCCCCCCAACACACACACGTGATGACTGAGGAGGATTAGTTTTGTATGAGTCTACAAATTGTTTATTAGGAAAGTCATACTCATTAAGCTTTGAAGAGGTGCCAACCCGTTTAGTTTCACTTCCCCTTGGTGGTAGGAAGGCTCTTTTTAAGCTGTTTTCTTTTTTCTTTTTTTAAATTACTGCCACAGAGTGTCATGTATCTCTGTGTTCAGCCGGAAAATTTATGTAAAAATGAAAATGTATGTAAAAAAAACAAATATTATATATATATATATATGGCACCCCAGATAGCCAGACTTCAGTTAAAAAAAAAAGTATCTCTGTGACCTTTGAACTTTGTAATGACCCAAGCAGGAATGATCGGGGAGCGGCCCAGAGCAGCTTTTACTGCAGCGGGTTGGAGCTGTAGTTTCCTGTCTGTGGTGTTTACTAGAATGAACACCGTCATCCGTCGGTTTCACAGCAGGTTGTAAATCTGAAACGGGGTCGTGAAAAATGTCATGCTGCAGAATGCAGCGCTATGGAAACACATGCAGACGGGGGGAGCTGTGATGTTATGTCACATGACAGCTGCTGTTTGTGTGTGTGTCTGTGTGATGAACCAGCTGGGGATATATTTAGGGGCCACAGGTCTGTGTGTAAATAAACAGTACAACAAGGCCAAAGCACTTAGCTGCATTGACGTGAGCAGTTTTCACCTGGATCACTTCCTGGTTCTGCTCTGCAGGTTTCCAGCTGTAACCTTCTGACTGGCTGTGTTCATCATCAATAAACAATGTCAATAGCATGCAAAAAAAAAGACTAGACTTTTGACATATTGCACAAGCTGAAGCAAGTGTGAGTGTGTCATAGTGTGCAGTCCCTTGCATGGCTAAAAGCAAACGACTGAGAGGAACATAAACATGCTGATTACAGTCCTTCAGGGTCATGTGAGCTAATTGTGTGTGTGTGTGTGTAGGCAGACAGCAGGACGGCCTAAGCGACTGATTATCGTATTAGAATGGCCACAAACACTACAGAGCAGCATTGGTGTCTCTGGACTAAAAAGCAGTGATGCACGCACACGCGCACACACACACACACACACACACACACACACACACACACACACACACACACACACACACACACACACACACACACACACACACACACACACACACACACACACACACACACACACACACACACACACACACACACACACACATTATTTTAAAGGCAGTTTGAAGGACTCGCCCCCTCAGGAGACATGTATATAAAGCCAAGTGGAGGCCACACAGTAGGTCTGCACACTGTGAGGGTCCAAATGGTTTACTGCTCTTTCTCCAGTCAACGTTTGGACTGCAGATGGAAATGTTGCGGGACCGGATGGTGGGTGGGGTCTTTAAAAACCTGGTTGGCTCTCTTCCTACAGCGCTGGGTGTAGAGGTTCTCCATGGACGGCTGCTCCTTCCTGGTGACGCGCTCACCTGTTGTTTTCACCTTGGAGGTGTGGCACGGCAGTGACGATGACCGATGTAAGGTTATACACAAATCTCAAATAATTTCTTGGGAATGTGTCCTCCAAACGTTCCATTGTTATTGTCCTTACTTCCCATCCTCATATACTCCATACCATTGTTCCGTTTATTAATTGCATCTTGCACCGTGCTGATTTTTGAATTCTGTAATTCAGTACGCTGACAAGATATTTTCAATACAGGGATGTCAAAGATTAATCTGCGCAGACAAAATTGCCATTTTTGTTTCCCTTCATTATTCAGTCTGAACACTTTAATCAGTAGCAGTAGCCACTTATCCGTCCTGGCAACTTCATTTTCAGTTGACAGCGAGGCTGTGGAAGAAGTGCTTGTTTGGAGCAATAACTTAGCGTCTGTCCCATCAATACAAAGAGATAGAAAAACAAACTACTGACAAATCTTTCTAAGTCAACTTACAACAAACAGTAACACTACTCTGATCACATCCACACTGGAAGGAATGCAGGAAGCAGAAACCTACAAAGCTCTGATTGGCTCCTCGCGTCTCCCACAGCTGTCGGCACGCGACACCAGAACGGTTCAAACCGCTAAACAGTGAACATGTGTGCTGCAACATAGAGAGAGTTGAGTCTGAAAGCAGCTACCATCCCCAGTTGTTCACCAGAGAGCACCAACGAGGTCACAAGTCAACCTTCCAATCCCACTCTACACAGACTCTCAATACTTCATGGACCATATTTAAGGGATCACTATGAAACATGTTTACATTATGCGGTCATCCTAAAAAAAATACATAGGCCGAGCTCTTAAAACATCCGGCTCAGATGTGTCACATAAGTGTGGGGATGCACCTCCACACATAAGACGTATGAAACAGGAATCATTTGAATCATTGGATGTGTTTGTGAGTGGGAGTATTCTCAATGTGTGTGTGTGTGTGTGTGATATATTGCTGCTGAGACCAGAGGTAAGTGCTCAATGTCCGAGGACAATAATACTGGATAAAAGATACAAATAAATAGCAGTAATAATCTAAACAAGAATTAAAGCAGTCCTGATGCAGCGCTGGGTCTCATGTGGCGTAAAGTCACATAGCCCTGGTTGTGACAGATCATAACAGATTGCTGATCAATAAAGAAGAAGCTGCCACTGTGTCACTCTACAGTTGGGGAACATGACAGAAAGAGGACAGATTTCCCAGAGAAGCAGAGGATGAAGTTACATAACCAGAGAGCTCGATGATCATCTCGAGGATAATGAGTCGAATTACACATCCTGCATGTGTTCTTTTTGTGACATTTATTAGCATAAATTATATATATATATATATATATATATATATTATGTTACTCTTGTATGTTACATGATATGATCTTATATAAAAGCTAGTTTGATTTTGAGCCTGATAGCTGAATTTGCTCACGGATTGTTCTGCTTCCGTCCCTTATGAATATGATATGAGTGAAGTTCAACAGGAACAGATTCCTACCGTTATAAGTGACTCTGGGTTTGGTTAAACATAAGACCAGGTGGAGATCCATCTCATCTGAGGACACGTACTTGGAGCACACAGGGCACTTGAAGCCTGGAAGAAAGAGAAGAAGCACACACACGATGTGAGAAGAATGAGCTATTAGTAGCTATTGATGCAAACAAGCCAGTGGTATGGACTCAGTATGCACTTTTGTATATTGCAAACAAATAGGAAACTCAGCACATCACTATCTGTGGCTGTGAGCCTAGAAAGCGCCGCCGTCCCAGACACCAGCAGTATTGGAAGGGATCACAATTATCAATAGTGATAATAGCCTGATTATCAGGGTTATGGTATAGTTCTCCAGCTTTCCAATACTACATTTCTGTACTGCCCTTTAATGCCTGCAGAGTCAGACGTGACCACACAGAGTTCAACTGGTGTTAAACGTGTTGAGACTCATCAGTCAGCCTGTCCCATATTACACTAGGCATGCAGAGATCTGTTCTTTACAACAAATAATAACACAATACAAAGCAACAGTTGTCCTCGTATTGCAGTTTGCAGTGTCATATGAACAGTTCGATACCTCTTTTTGTTTTGACTCTTACTAGGGACTTTGCAGCAGGCTGACAGACGGGTACAGAGGGGTATAGGGTGACAGACGAGTACAGGCTGACAGACGGGTACAGGCTGACAGACGTGTACAGGCTAACAAACGGGTACAGGCTGACAGATGAGTACATGCTGACAGACGGATACAGGCTGACAGATGAGTACATGCTGACAGACGGGTACAGGCTGACAGATGGGTACAGGCTGACAGACGGGTACAGGCTGACAGACGAGTACAGGCTGACAGACGAGTACAGGCTGACAGACAAGTACAGGCTGGCAGACGGGTACAGGCTGACAGACGAGTACATGCTGACAGACGAGTACAGGCTGACAGACGAGTACATGCTGACAGACGGGTACAGGCTGACAGATGGGAACAGGCTGACAGACGAGTACATGCTGACAGACAGGTACAGGCTAACAGACGGGTACAGGCTGACAGACGGGTACAGGCTGACAGACGGGTACAGGCTGACAGACGGGTACAGGCTGACAGACGAGTACATGCTGACAGACGAGTACAGGCTAACAGACGGGTACAGGCTAACAGACGTGTACAGGCTAACAAACGGGTACAGGCTAACAAACGGGTACAGGCTGGCAGATGGGTACAGGCTGATAGACGAGTACAGGCTAACAAACGGGTACAGGCTGACAGACAAGTACAGGCTGGCAGACGGGTACAGGCTGACAGACGGGTACAGGCTGACAGATGGGAACAGGCTGACAGACGGGTACAGGCTGACAGACGAGTACAGACGTACAGGCTGACAGACGGGTACAGGCTGACAGACGGGTACAGGCTGACAGACGAGTACAGGCTAACAAACGGGTACAGGCTGGCAGACGGGTACAGGCTGACAGACGAGTACATGCTGACAGATGGGTACAGGCTGACAGACGAGTACATGCTGACAGACGAGTACAGGCTGACAGACGGGTACAGACTGACAGACGGGTACATGCTGACAGACGGGTACAGGCTGACAGATGGGAATAGGCTGACAGACGGGTATAGGCTGACAGACGAGTACATGCTGACAGACGGGTACAGGCTGACAGATGGGAATAGGCTGACAGACGGGTACAGGCTGACAGACGAGTACAGGCTGACAGACGGGTACAGGCTGACAGACGGGTACATGCTGACAGACGGGTACAGGCTGACAGATGGGAACAGGCTGACAGATGGGTACAGGCTGACAGACAGGTACAGGCTGACAGACGAGTACAGGCTGACAGACGGGTACAGGCTGACAGACAGGTACAGGCTGACAGATGGGAACAGGCTGACAGACGAGTACAGGCTGGCAGACGGGTACAGGCTGACAGACGGGTACAGGCTGACAGATGGGAACAGGCTGACAGACGGGTACAGGCTGACAGACGAGTACAGACGTACAGGCTGACAGACGGGTACAGGCTGACAGACGGGTACAGGCTGACAGACGAGTACAGGCTAACAAACGGGTACAGGCTGGCAGACGGGTACAGGCTGACAGACGAGTACATGCTGACAGATGGGTACAGGCTGACAGACGAGTACATGCTGACAGATGGGTACAGGCTGACAGATGGGTACAGGCTGACAGACGAGTACAGACTGACAGACGGGTACAGGCTGACAGACGGGTACAGGCTGACAGATGGGAATAGGCTGACAGACGGGTATAGGCTGACAGACGAGTACATGCTGACAGACGGGTACAGGCTGACAGATGGGAATAGGCTGACAGACGGGTACAGGCTGACAGACGAGTACAGGCTGACAGACGGGTACAGGCTGACAGACAGGTACATGCTGACAGACGGGTACAGGCTGACAGATGGGAACAGGCTGACAGACAAGTACAGGCTGACAGACAGGTACAGGCTGACAGACAGGTACAGGCTGACAGACGGGTACAGGCTGACAGACGGGTACAGGCTGACAGATGGGAACAGACTGACAGATGGGAACAGGCTGACAGACAAGTACAGGCTGACAGACAGGTACAGGCTGACAGACAGGTACAGGCTGACAGACGGGTACAGGCTGACAGACAGGTACAGGCTGACAGATGGGAACAGGCTGACAGACGAGTACAGGCTGACAGACGAGTACAGGCTGGCAGACGGGTACAGGCTGACAGACGGGTACAGGCTGACAGATGGGTACAGGCTGACAGACGGGTACAGGCTGGTAGACGGGTAGAGTACAGTGGTCTCCTGCTGTTGGAACAAGGTTGATGAGGGTGAAGTTTGCTGCTGTAAAACCAAACCAGTAAGCTGAAAGATGCTTCACTCCACATAGAGCTCAGGTGATCATTCTCTATGGTTCAGTCTTCAAGAACCTTACTCCACATGACATGAACGATTTGATCCAGTGGTGAAGTAAGAACAACAGTGGAGCTTTAAGGGCTCTGACGTGGGCCGTCTTCACCAACCCCTTTGGTTTGTTGACCCTTGTTTGATGAAAGGTACCTGGCACTCTTCAAAGCCCCCTGAAGCGTCACAACCAGCCCGATGAGCCTCCTCTGTTCACAACATGTTACCAGAGAGAGCACCAACACCAATCAGTGAGAAGCAGATGCATTTCCATGAAAGGTCACTGATAACTTAACAGATGATCCAAACATTATCCCTCCACCCCCCTCAATGTTTCCAGTCACAGCGCTGCCTGGAATTATCTTTTACTTTCACTTTCCATCAAAGGCTGTCATAATTTCCCACACACAACAGCAAATCCGGCAGGGTTTCCACTGACATCAGTGTGCCCTTTGTCAAAGATCACCTCCATAGCAACTGTTAGTCGTCGGCCATCGACTGCCGGCGTACAGCTGTGCACACACCACGACAGGTGACGGACGTGTGCTGTGTGCATCTGTGGAGCTTCCTCCAATGCATCCACACGCTGTGACACTGATGGGATGAATAGATTAGTGAAGCCAGAAGCAGGCGATCCCCTCCGCCTGACCTATTTAAGTGAACCACTACGTGCACACGCTCACACGGGACGCCAGCATTATCATTATTATTAAACCTCTGTCCTCTTAAAGTACATTCCTGCTAAAATCACAAACATCAGATGGAATAATTGGTCAATAGCTCTTATTTTTAGAGAGTGCTGCTGTGGTGGGATTCACATCTGCATTCTTGATAAACACAAACTGAATGAAGTTAACAACGTACGGGATCTGAAGGTTCAAATGAAAGAAAAGTTGCAAATTTCCAGAAAAACACTGAAGTAAGGTGGAAATGTTTGGAAAATGAGGCAATGGAACATTCTTTTCTTTTTTCTTTCCCAATTCCTCTTCACTTCCTGCTCAGATAGTGGCATGGGGACAAAACATGTTGATGGACCAAAAGATCCTCCCACTTCATTGCTTACTACAGGTAAGGAGAGGAAGAACCAAAAGGGCCGACTGTTGTGATGCTTTCATTTCAGATACAAAGAAGAAAGAGTTAAATTTCAAAAACACATCACAGTAAGTCCGCCCTAAAGCATCCCCTGCTTAACGGTCTGTTTTACTCGGGACATCATTTACTAATTAATCATCATGCTGTATTGAAGAAGACTTGAAACTAGAGTTGGCATGTCGGAATGCGACATATGGCCATCGATTGTACTGTATCAATAGATAAGATAACAGATCAATAACAGATCAGGAAGTGAGGACAGCAACGCTAACACAATGAGTTCAAATATTTTTAATGACATCATATCTCGTGCAGTTTTATGGCCGGCTGAAAAACCGTTTAGACGGTAGGTTGTTTCAGTATAACCATCAGCAGACCCTGAGCAGGAGTGATGTTTACATCTAATGTAGTGTTTTAACAAGCTAACGTTAGCTGATTAGCATTAACTCATGGCACAGCTGTTGGACAGAGAGAGCTTTTGACCTGATGATGGTGCTTGTTGAAAGGTCAGGGGATTAGATTTTGTAATTCATCCGGAGGGTTCATGACTGTCTGTCCCAAATGTAACGCCATTCAACAGTTCTCAAACTATTTGATAAAAAACTAAAGTGTCAACGTCACGGTGGAGCAAGAGAAAAACTCAAGGGATTATCAAAGTCCTTAGGATTAATCATCTCTGGAATTTGAAGAGCAAATGCAAATGCAAAGATAATTCAGTCTGGACATCGCTATCTCTTAAGCCTAGCATGGCTAAAACAGCATCCAAGATGGTCCAGCTGCCACAGAGTCAGCCTGTTGTCGACTAAACACCATCTATGTGTGCCACCATCAGGAGACGATCAGATGGGCGACCAAGGCCACGCTGTAGGGACTAGATCCCACAGCGGGCCTGGGAATCCCTATCTGGTGAAAGGAAGGGCCGTGTTCAGCCCGACTCCAGAGCGGTCCGGTTGATGGCTGTGCTGTTGAAGATGTAGGTTCAGGGAGAGTCCCATTCACAACACCACACGGCAGCTCATTGCTCAGTTCTCTGAGGTCTGGGTTTTGATGCATTTCTTCCCCTGGTTTGGACAAACACAGGCCTCACCCTGAATGTTAATTTCCATAAATCCTAAAAGAGAACAGATAACACAAATCTGGACGCAACAAAAGCCAAGAGCACGTCAACGCTAATTCATCGACACAAATAATTTGTTTTTGCTGAAGGAAACCGTAGTGGTCCTGAAATCCATTCGGTTCTCCTGCCTCGTGTTCAGTGTGCTGACAAAGACCAATGTGACTCACAGAGTTGAACTTCTCCTGAATGAGTTGGAAGCGAGCCAACCGCCGCAGCTCAAAATCTTAACACACCGTTAAGCAGCATTCTCCACAGTTCTGACTGCATTAGCACCGTATCACTGCCCCTCCACTGGTCTGCAGTCTGGAGAGCTTCCTGCAGCACCCGGTTCATTATCTGCTGCCCTCAACTCAGCCTGAATCAGCACATCCTGGACGCCATGATATTAAATGGGATTTATGAATCGTCATTTTATCGATCAGGTCGCTGACCATGGACAAGCCTGGATGCACCCCGCAGCCTTTACAAAGGCAGGCCACTTGTTTAGTTGAGAATTGCCTGGGATCGCTGTAGGGTGAGTGTTAGAGAGCTCAGACATCCATCACCTCCTCTCTTTCTTTCTGCAGTCTGCTCTCTACCGATTGTGCAGACTAGGGCTGCACCAATAACACTTTTTTCAGACAAAGTATAAGTACTCAAATTTGGGTACTTGCTGAAAAAAATACTTTTATTTTTATCACTGACTGTAAAAGATTAAATATCATGAGGCTGTTGCTGACATTTTGCCTTTGTTTTTTTCCTAAACCAGAGCATAACTTGCAGTAGGGAGGTTAATAACTCAGCATTTAACTAACAATAACTATGTTGACCAATTGATGCTACATAAAAAGAAATAAAATAGCAAACAGCTGGTCCACCTTAAAGATCAGCCCACCTTAAGTGAGCATGGGCTCTTTATAATAGCCACAATGCATAGCAAATTGATTGTTAATTCAAGTTAATAGTTATTCTATTAACATGCTATTAACAATGAAATTAACATTACTAGTGAATATCTATTGATTATCCATGTACTATATGGAGATTACAAAGTCTTTTCACTGTGCTTCATGGTCCTGTCAGATTGCTGCGAGACAGCCTTGTTCTTACAGGTGTAGGGCTGGGCGGTATGGCCAAAAATTCATATCACGGTATTTTGTAAGATTCTGGCGGTTTCACGGTATATCACGGTATTAACATTCATTTATTGACGCCGAAAAGGCCACCTGAACAGCTGTTCACCGCTCGTTGTTCACCGCTCGCTAGCCAACTCCCTCTCAACTGCCCAGCAAGCTGTGAACAGCCGTTTGTGTGGCATGACAGCCGGTCTGTCTCTTCTGGGTTTTTTTCACCTGCATTCCCCTGGGTCCTAAGTCCCTCCAGGTTCAGCTTCTTTGCAATACATCGTTTTCTAAACTACGTCGGACTTTTCAAACCCTCCAGCCAGCAGACACAGCTCCTCTCTGGGCAACACGTTGTGTTGGTGCGTCTCTGCTCTCTCTTGTTCCTCCTGCATCGCTCTTTTCCGTTTTTTAATGTAGCGACGGAGTTTCTTCTTTCTGTGATAGTGGGCGGGCTGTACCCAGCATGCAGTTCAGCGGAGTAAATTAAAAAAAAGACAATTATTAGTGTTACAAATTGTTTATGTGTCACAAACTGTTGTTTTGTGGTGTTGTGCCCTGTTAAAGAGCGTTAGTTGCGGGTTATTAATTGTTGTTATAAAATTAAAACCATGACTCTAACTCAATACACGTAACACACATAGCTCTGACCGCTTCGCCAGTGACTACGGCTGGGCACCGGTGTGCCGGTATGTGAAAAAGTCATACTGTACGTAAATTTGACACCGGTGTACCGCCCAGCCCTATACAGGTGTCTTTGTTTTTCAAAGGCCGACACCCAAATAATAATATATCGATTCAAGCTGAATATTTCATTAGATAAAACAATTTTGGAAATGATTTAATCAATTTATTTTCTGAACCAAAAACAAAGTGTTGATGAAAATGAAGCCTTTGCTCTGTATCAGCTTGGGTTGGATCGTGAATGAGACATTCAAGTAGCACCATTCTCATTTTTGCCCGAGCTGACTTTCAGTTTATTTGGTTGAAATAAAAACCGTTGACCACCAGTGGCGGGTTACACCAGCTGTAGGTATTAAACATGTGGAGCCCTATTTTCCTGCCAGTGCAATGGCCAGCACAAGCAGCGTATTTTGCCTTTTTCAGGCCTTGAAATTTGCCCGTCTGTGATATTTTGGTGCTCATGTGGGAGCACAGGTGCAAACAGGTGGGAGGTTCACTGAAATGTGGCAGTGCAGCGAGAGCTGGTATTATGGTGATTCAATTCAAAGGGGAAAATTTAACACGTGTAGCAAATGCATTGATGCAATAATGCTTCAAAGGTTGTCCTGTTGATGCATGTATAATCCATAGTCCTGGCCCCTGGCGTACAAAGGACATGGAGTGGGTAAGAGTGATATGATATCAGAATAAGGGGGGGGGGCTTCTACCTGTTTCATTCGGTGTGTCTCTCCATCTCTCCCTCAGTAAATATTACACACACACACACAAACACATAGAGCACCAGGAGGCCGCCGGGAAAAGACCTAAATATCCCACTGGTCTGAGAAAGGCCATCCGGAAAATAAATTAACACCTTTCATTGCAATCCAATGCAAAAATGAGCAAAACAATAAGGACCAAAGAAAAGGAAATCAGAAGCAGCCTCCGTCTGACTTCCAATGCTCCGAAAGACCATGACACCTTCATGACACCTTCCTGACACTTTCATGACACCTTCATGACCCTCACTGGCAGTTACATCTGAATTAAATTAACACTAGAATGATCGATCCAGCTAATGTAAAAATCGCAACATGGATTACAAGGTTAGCGGTGGGTCAACAAAAGTGAATTGAGCATCAAAAGCTCTTCCAAGTCGGGGTAACAAAAGTTTTTTTTCCATCTTTCTCTTCTGCCCACATGGACGCAGCATCAACACTCTCATAATATCACTTTGGTATTTGTATGTTTGTGTCCGATTCTACTTTTGTATAAACGTTTACATGGCCAGAATTACGCAACCCGTCTGTCTGCCACTGTTGTGTGGCAGACAGACGGGTTGTGTAATTGTTGCTCCCCCTCCACGTGTGTGGTCAGAATGTGACATATAAAAACTTAAAAGCGTTTCCTGTGCACAGATCGGGATGTGCTTATTGATGCAGATATTGACGCGGCTACAGAGACGTGACAGGCTACATTAATTTCTGTGTGGACAATGTACTTACTAATATGTAATTGTGTCGCCAAACAATAAACCATTCATAACTAGATGAATTGCTGGCAAGTGTATTGTGTGATGCAGCAGCTTGGAACCACAAGACAAAGTTCCCTGGGGAACCATGAAGCACATCTTATCTGATCTAACACACAGACATGAGAGTTGGAAAGTCCCATCAGTCTCTGCAACAAAGGGAATAAGAAGAACTGTTCTTTTAACAGTAAATAAAGTACATTAAATAACACATCCCGTATTCTAAAGTCACTGTGTATGATGACAGTATGTCTTACTCCAACTTACTGGAAGCAATAAGTGGACTTGCAGCTTGCAGCAGGATCGCTTCAAATTCTTTGCAAACTTATATGCATTTGAATAGCATGTTAGTATGTCATTTTGAGTGTAGCAACACACTGCAACAGGAAATGAAGTGAGACACATTTGGAATATTGAAAACCATAAAAAGGTCAACAATCACTTAAAAAAATGTATCGATGGAGGTTTCACCAGTCTCCACTTCCGCCATCGCGGTAGAAGTGGCAGTGAAGGTTGCACCAGGTGGTGTGTGCTGTTAATCATCTGCCATCGGAGACTCTGCAGATGGACAACACTTAAGAAAAGCAGCAAGGGGGTGGGGTTAAAAAAGAAAAGGAACAGACGGCTGGCAAACAAAGCAAAGGCTTTAAGAGGCAACTGGCTCTTCATGCTGTGCATGTGGCCCGGCCATGGCTGGGAGTGTTTCCACAACAGGCACGGACCCACCGGGATCGGCAGTGTGTGTGTGTGTGTGTGTGTGTTCAGGCAGTGCTGACGGTGTCGGTTCATGAACACAATGAAACAGCTCAAAGCAGCTGATTGTATCATAATTACAACACCACCCCTTTAACACTCTAAAACTAGCTTACTTTCACTGTGAGCTGTAATAAATACTCATAATGAACATTTGAAATTAGATGACTTTCACTTGTTCTGTGTGAGCTGCCACGGTGTGTCTCTGTGAGGTCAAACCTTTAAACATCCATATGAACTCATTTCCCAGAAGGTGACTGTGCAGGACGTTGTTCACACATTCTGGTCACCAAGATCATCTTCACAAGTTGACACACTTTTATGAGTTTTGAAGCGTGAACACAATCAGCAGAAGTAAGAAGCCAACATGAGGCTATGAGGGACTCCACCACGGTCACATGACTCCACGTCACCACTGAGCTCCAGTGAGGATGTTTGTTGAAATCGCTTTGGCTAAGACACGTAAACAGAGAGAGAGTCTGAAGCCGACAACAGGAGGAGCAGGACCTGCACCCGAATCCTTTCAGTTCAAAAGACACCTTGCTACCGTAAGTTTTACATTATTCTGAAAGTAGCTACGCTACCAAAGCAGTCCTAGGAAACGAGGTCGCTGCATGTTAGAAGTACACTGCAGTAAGAACCTGCTCCTTCTTGGTACACCTGCAGGAGTCCTAGCTCCTTAACACTGAGGAGGTGGCAGCTGCTCGGTCACACCAGCATCAGTGGCAAAGTCCTCTTCAACATTGTGTGTCGCTGACCAATGGCAAGCAGCTCCCTGTCAGGAAAACGGAGTGAGCCAGAGTCCAAAATAGAGGAAGCCGGTCCCACAGCTTTGGAAAGCTCATATGGGGCTGGGTCTTTCACCGCACCTTCAGGTGGTACCATGCGGGGGGAAAAGCTAAAAATACTTTTTATTTCCGCTATGATTGGACAATACATCTTACAGACCAGTTGAGGCGTCAGAATGCTTCAGACTAAGCAGAACCGACGATCCAGCCCACTGAGCTCAGCGGTTGGCCAGGTGTGCAGAGGTGAGGACATATGCTCGCCTCTGCTACGAAGGAGGAGGGAGCAGAGCTTCCAAAGAGATCTTCAGAAAGCTGCTTTGCCCGTGCAGTGAGACACCAGCACATATCTGCTGTCGCATTCAGACAAAGAGATTAGGAGAGCGGGTTAGGTGGCCACTGGCTTATCTCGTCAAAATAGACTTGAGCTAACCTGGACCGGCTCAGCTGTGTGGCACGCGGCCTGCTGACAGCCGGCCTGGCCGCTGGACGTTTCTCCTGTGAGACACAACATGATCTCAGGATGAGGGCGCTTGCAGGCTTCTGACCACTGTCCTCGTGAATGAACGGTTATGAACACGGCCTCTCAAGCAGCTCCGATCTGGCTTCAGATCGCTGCAGACAACAGATTTTTTGTTTACTTAAAAAAAAAAAATGTAGTTTTTGTCCCGTTTCTGGAAGAGTGAAACCTGAAGTCAGAAGGAGTACGATGTATTTTCGGCTTAGGTTAGGCTTATGTGTAAGAAGATGTTATTTTGTCTTTGTGTATTGACATTTTAGTTGGTTCATCAGAAAAAGCTAAGAGTAATGCTGCACACTCACACGCAATGCATCCTGGTACATGTAGGCGCAGCAGGAGAAATCCGCTTTCTCCGTCAATACAGCATGCACTCTGGAATGTATTTCTTCAGAGGACAACATTTACCATCAGGCAGCATACACATAAGAAACTGGCAAACTGCCACTTTAAGGACTCACTTAGAAAGACACTGTAGCTCTCCTTTACGTGGCCTACAAGATGTTATTCTCTTTGCATCATGTCTACTAAATATACTATACACAAAATGAAAAAATGATAACTATGTGATTGCGTCATTCAAGGCCACGTCTGCTATTCTAGCTGGTGCAGGGTTAATAGGTAACTACAGCAGGCCCGTCAATCATTATCTAGAGTTCATGAGCGCCAGCTACAACAAGGAGTCGGTACATTCCAATAAAGAGGGACCAGTTCAGACGTCACCTCCTGGAGTGCAGCAGCATCCGCTCTCAGCACACGTGTCCTGATTATTACATTATACTGTTTTATTGCTTTGAGGATGGTTATTAAAATATAAGCATCAGGTCTTAACACTCAAAAAGGGTAAATATATCCCCATGGGAGCATGAATACGCTCAATAAAAAGCAGATAGATGATGGCGTGTTATGATCAGAAAGTGGACTAATATGTAGCTACACATCCAGATAAATAATAATCACAACAGGATAGCAACACTGCAGAGGTGTGACTGTCACATTGGGCTCCTGGCAGTCATACAAATGTATAGGAGGTACTGTGGGAATAGATAACGGTTTGTTGCTTTAATAATATGACAGAAGACAGCTGGTGTTGCTTTTGTTATCGAGAAATGTACAGAATCGGTTTCAGAGTATATATAGCAAACCTCTGACCCAGCTATAATTACTCTTTGAAGGAAAAGAGACACAGAAAGTGACTAGATGAGGTGCAGATGGAAACAAAAAGGTGCTTAAATCCTGTTTTCAGCCAGAGCGCAGCCAACTGTGAGCACATCCGTGGAATCAAAGGTTTGCACCATTTAGATCTGTTATTACACTCTGATAGGAGGCTACATCCATAAGAAGCACGTTTTAAAGGGAAACTGCGTTTCACTTTAAAAGTGCATTCATTGGACTACTGCTGCCGCCGCTGACGTCACTTTCATTCATTTAGGATTAAATGAGGGGTGAGGTGAAGCTGAATGGGGAATAATTCAACAACAGAGAGACACCGTGTCCTAACAGCAAGGTTAAGTTACATCATGTAAACAAACCACAGTCCATGGTTCCCATCAGCTGAATAAATAGACAGATAATGAAATAAGTATATCGCTAGCTGATGAAAGGATGAATATGCTAGTTGCTAGTGTACGTTCCATAGCAACCGCCTTATGAGCAGGCAACCATCCCAGGAGGGACCATTTCATTTTGGACTTTAATAATAAAGAGCATTTTTTAAATTAGAATGTGTCTGTAGCGTTCAGTGCCATACTTGATGACCCGTTGTATAAAAGCAGTGATTATGTCACAGCTGAGAGGTTTGTTCACCCCGACGTGAGAACCTCACATGACATGCTACTCCCTCTGTGGTCTGTGTGTGGATGCATATTAGAGACACCTCAAACAGGCAGATGAAAACCAAACGCATCTCAATCTCATAGCTTGATAGATGCCACTAGAGTTAAGAGAGAGAGAGAATAGTGAACACACGCCTTAAATCAGCTGGACGACTGCCACACACACACACAAACGCACGTGCACACCCACACACACATGCCTTGCTTTGCTATTCATCAGGTTGCTGTGTAGAATTGATCGGTGCAGGTGAACCTTAATCTGGGTTTCTCAGGCGTGCAGCATCATCAGCGCTCAGCAAACTGACGATCCAGTCGGTCGTCTTGAACGTTAAGAAGCTGCTCTACTGTATTTATTTCAGATTTTGGAGGCTGTTCAATTCTGATCCAACACCGTTAACAGAGAACACCACACCACCTGCTAACACAAGCTGCAGACACGTGTGTGTGTGCTCACTATTGATTCATCCCTGATGCACCATCACTAAGGAGGGAAACCAAAGAGTTGAGTTAATTATTAGGCCCCACTCACATTAACAAGCTGTGTACCCAACCTGCTGGATGTGTGTACTGTGCATGCATGCGTTTGTTTTAGTTCTTACACTCCCTTGCATGCACACTGATATGAAGCGCTCCATGAATTGTGCTTGAATAAATAGTATGACTAAAGGGACTGTGGGAACACATCACATATCACCTGAGTGAGTTGATATCCAGACAATCCAGAACAAAACGGTTAAAATACTGTTAAGAGGTAAATGTGTAGGCGGTAGCATTTATTAAAACAATGAAATGTTTTGACCACACGCCTGTCTTAATCTGCATGCTGTGCGTGTCGATTAGCACGGGGTTGTGCGGCGGGAGGGGGTGTAACCTGTTGATGGCCCGTTAACACCAAGCTCAGCACAGTCCATACACACACACACACAATCATAATATATATATATATATATATATATTACATGCATTAATATCTCTACATCCACAAGATTAAAATAGTCTCTGTCTTTTATTTACTTGTTGCCATGGTGAATTGTATTATCAGAGCTCCATTGAGCTCCTTGTTCAGGATTAGTGGAGTCAGAGTTCAGGATTAGTGGAGTCAGAGTTCAGGATTAGTGGAGTCAGAGTTCAGGATTAGTGGAGTCAGAGTTCAGGGTTAGTAGAGTCAGAGTTCAGGGTTAGTGGAGTCAGAGTTCAGGGTTAGTGGAGTCAGAGTTCAGGGTTAGTGGAGTCAGAGTTCAGGATTAGTGGAGTTAGTCAACTCATACTTTGATAGTTGTAAAACTATTTAATAAATACAGTATGAAAGCTGACCAATAAATGCTGTCACAAATATATCAGATATCAGGCATTTTATTACCATATCAGACGGAACATAATGTAAGCAACCCTCGTTGGTGACTCAGTAAAGGCTGGAGAGATTTGTGTCATACATAACATTTGATTAACTAAGAATCTGATAAATGTTCCAGATGAGTTTGGTCAGTCTTCATTCTGCTGGAAGGTGTCTGCAGCGCTTGGTCACTCCTGCCGGCTGTAGCCACCTGCTCTCATCCCCTTTCCAGGCAACGCTAAATCAATATTGTTTTATTCAGACTTTTTGCTTTTCCTCCGTGAGCAAACACTTTCCACCACTTGAGTTTGTAAAAACTAAACTAAGAAGACATGTCTACTCGAGGCGTCCGTCCACAGCGAGGATCAATGAACTCAACGAGACGCCGTTCACAAGGAGCCTCGCTCTGTTTATTGTCACAATGCCTGGCTCAACGCACATGGTGACTCATCCTCCTCACACATGAGCGCCATTAAACCCAGCAGAAGCCTCTCCGTCACTGGCCAGGCTCCATCAGTCTGTGGAAGATGCATCAGCACAGCTTTGCTTCCGAGTGAGCGCCTCGGTACTTTGAGTATAGATCCGCTTGACAAGGTGGCATTGGAGCTGTCACAATCATAAACCTGTCATTGAAATAAATGGGATTGACAGCAGTGCATTTTTTTTAATTTTTTGCATCTAGACATAAATCCATGCTGCCGCTTTCAATGGCTGCTGATTGAAGGAGGGTCAACTATTCGCCAAATAGTTGCCAAAAACAATGGGCTCTGCTGCACTGGCTGATTTCAAACAGCCCGTTCTGTTGCGTAGACCGACCTGATGTAACAGCAACGTGGTTCAAGACAATGTAGAAGGAGGCTCAGCTGTATTTCTAAAGTTTAACGTTGCAGCTGCCACACAGAGTTCATGATATAGGTCAGTTCATCTCGCCTCCAGAGCAATATAGCTATTTTTTTAGATGATTCAACTAATAAATGTCTGGATGAAATAATCACACGGTTTTGTTAAATCTTCTATGAACTGAATACTTAACAGTACGGAATATTTTCTCATTTAATGAAGAACTTTAGTGCAAAATTGTCCAAATTTTTTTGGAGAAGTGTGAGTGAGTATGTGCTTGTTATCCATCCATCCATTATCCATTATCTTGTTATAATCAATGTAATTGGATATCAAGATATCTCGCCATTGAGAGACGATGAATAATAATATTGACTTGACCACCAGCCCTTAAACCAATTTGTCATCATCTTACTTTGAAAAAGAAACAAATGTGGTCTGATACGAGCAGCCACAGAAGAGGCTGTCCAACAATAAAGAGCCGGGCTCTCTTTTTCTGTGAGCGCAGATAGACACTGTATTCAGCCAGCAGATGTTTATGCTCCTGATTCACTGTCTGTGCTGCCACATTTGTAACATTGACTTTACAGTCTGTTGATTGTGGAATCCAATTATACAAGATGATCAAATTAATATATATTCCTGCTTTAATAACTAGAACCTTTATAACTGTTGGCTGTATTTGATGTTGGTAAAGTGCCCTTTTTAAATGTGTGCATATTTGTCATATTTTGTCCAACACCGAGTTCCCCAACACAAGTTCTCCCAAAGTGATGTGTTCATGTTGAAGGTTTTGTCCAATCAACAGTGCACATCCCCAACGTAGTCAATACATTGTTATAATAGTTGTCTTGGTGGAAGTGGATGAACTGTGTGCCTTTCTATGTGACGCCGAGGTTTGAGGCAGACTATTTCCACTGATGGACTCCTGTGGGGGAGAGCCTTTGGGAAAGTACCTGCTCTAGTGAGGGGAGTCACACTTTGATTAGAAATCAATTTGTTCCACAGTTCTAGTAACCTGGGGGAATTTGACCATTTCATCAAACTAACACACAGTGGATATTGTATTGGCTGATTCCACTGTTTTAGGCCTGTAACGGATTTAAGTCTTCAGAATATTATTCAGACTTTTGGGACTACTACTATTTACACGGCTTACAAAACTAACAAAGACACAAATCCAAATAAGTTAAAACACAAATCATCTACGTTTTAGTTTTGGTGTCTGTTAAAAGCTTTTCTCAGGTGGCTGGGGGTCAAAGCAATGCTTTGGCTTTCAAAGTTTCTTCCATTTGATGCCTACACATGGTTAATGTGTTGGTTTCCCCCGCTGTCACATGACCAACCAATCTTCGGATCATGCCAATTGAAACTCGCCTGTGCATTTATTTGAATACGTGAGACATCTAGCCAGATGCCGGTGACATTGGCTCCATCCTAAACGGCCCCGTGCCCGCTTACCTCCGAACAGATGAGGCGAGAGGTGTGCTGGCAGCGACCCGATCAGCAGCCGGGGACCCTCGTGCCCCCCGCCGGAGCGCTCCCTGTCCGCCTCCTCCGGGCTGCTGCCGCCGGACTCCTGCGAGCTGTAGGCTCCGCTGCTGTTCGGAATGTTAATGCCGGACTGGGGTCTGGTCCCGGAGCCCCCCACAGACCTGGCCCTGGCTCCGTGGTGCTGGCTGGTGCTGGACGAGGCTCCGGAGGCTCCGGACGCGCTGTACGCATGGTACCGCACACCCGCGGCGGTAGTCCTGCTCGCGTTACTGCCGTTGCTGCTGGACGTGCTGGAGGGCAGGTCCGAGCCGGAGTAGGCTCTGGTCCGTCCGTTGGCAGCTGGATTAGCGGCGGGGCTGCTCTGCTTTGCCCCCATGTTGACCTCCAGTGACTCGGCTTTGAAATATTAAAGAGGCTCTCCGTGAGCCACTGCGGGACAGTGCGCCAGATTGACGCCCGAGGCAGACGGCTTTACCGGACACACGTAACGCCGCTGAGGGGAGGGAGGGGGACAAAAGCAGAACCAACTCGGCGTCGCTACGACCCCGTCGACATTTGGGAGACGCCAGCGGGTGAAAAGTTGAACCGGCCAGTTGTGACAGAAGCTCGAGAGGTGTGTAAAACTTTAGCAGCCGTCACCATTGTGTGGCGGCGCCGCAGGTAAAGTGGGACCCTTCCGCGTCTGAGCCGCCGCTGTGGACCCGCCGAGCTCCGACCGCTGGTTCCTCCTCAGTGTCCGCTCCGCCATGGCTCCTGAGCAGCGCGACAGGGCGAAGACACGGGCTCCTCATACCTCCCCGCCCGACAACGCATTGCTCAAAGGAAGGAAGTGATGGAGGAGAAAGCCGCGCACAGAACCGTTTTATCAGCGGCAGAGACTCCGTGCAGGCTAGCCGGCAAGCTGGCGAGCGGAGCTCACAGGCGTTTCCGTTGAGGAGTTTCAAAATAAAGCCGTTGCGATGTTTCATGTGTTCACAGTTCCCAAGGTCCACCTGGGTAAAGAGTGTATAAGAGAGTAGAACAGTTCACATAACAAACCAAGAGGCTTCATCCACACTTTACCGACTCTAGGAGGCTGCAAAGGTAATGTCAGCGAGCCAATATGCTCACAATGAAAAGATATTTTAAATACTAGAAAAGTAATTTGGGTTGTGGTGAGGTCTGGAAGTAGACTTGAAAGTAAGAAAAAAAGGCAAACACACTGTGGCTCCAGATGCATGTCTCTTTAATTCAGACATAGATTTGGGCTCTCAGGCCTTCTGCAGGATCAACAATCATAGTAAGACACACTGTATGCATTATATAAAGCCCCTAAATAAGATCTGGTGGAACCAATTGCCATCAGTAGTCATTAGTTGAATTAAAAAAAATGTTCAATTCAGTTTATTTTGTATAGCCCAAAATCACAAATACAAATTTGCCTCTGAGGGCTTTACAATCTGTACACATACGACATCCCTGTCCCGGAACCTCACATCGGATCAGGAAAAACTCCCTCTAGAAAACAAGGGGAAGAAACCTTCAGGAGAGCAACAGAGGAGGATCCCTCTCCCCGGATGGACAGAAGCAATAGATGTCATGTGACCAGAATCAACGTAACAGAGTTACAGCACAGTCAATGGATGTCACAGAAATTATTCATGAGTAGTAGGCATGGACCACGACCCAGATGACTATGATCCACGACAGCAGACGGAGGTGAAGATGAAGGGCATCAGCAGGGCCGCCATGGAAGGGAACAGGACCGGCTTCAGACAGCCACGATCCATGGACGCTTGAGGAGAGGAAGCACAGAGGCTCCCGAGAGGAAGTAGAGTTAGTAATGAGCATTAAAGAGACATTCATTAATTTATCTAGAAGTATAGAGAGGAGAAAATGAGAGAGAGAAGAGGAGAGAGGAGCTCATTGTATCCTAAAATGTTCCCCAGCAGTCTAGGCCTATGGCAGCATATCTAGGGGCTGGACCCTAGGTCCAACCTGAGCCAGCCCTAACCATAAGCACTGTCAAAGAGAAAAGTCTTAAGTCTACTCTTAAATGAGGTGACTGTGTCTGCCCCCCGGACTGAAAGTGGAAGCTGGTTCCACAGAAAGGGAGCTTGATAACTGAAGGCTCTGGCCCCCATCCTACTTTTTAAGACTCTAGGAACCACAAGTAGCCCCTCATTCATTGAGCGCAGCTCTCTGGTGGGACAATATGGTGCTATAAGCTCCCTAAGATATGATGGTGCATTACCAATTAAGGCTTTATATGTAAGAAGAAGGACTTTAAATACAATTCTCTGTCTTACAGGAAGCCAGTGGAGATCAGCCAATACAGGAGTAATGTGATCTCTTCTCCTAGTCCTCGTTAGCAGACGGGCTGCAGCATTCTGGATCAACTGGAGAGACCTCAGAGACCCAGCAGAGCAGCCTGATAATACAGAGTTACAGTAGTCCAGTCTTGAGGTAACAAATGTGTGGATCAATGTTTCTGCATCCCTTCGAGACAGGATGTGCCTGATCTTTGCAATGTTGCGTAGGTGAAAGAAGGCAGTCCTTGAGATCTGTTTCACGTGGGAACCGAAGGACAAGTCTTGTTCAAAGACAACTCCCAGGTTCCTCACGGTGGTGGTTGACGCCAGTGCAATGCCATCAAGAGAAACAATATCATTCGATAATTGATTTCTCAGTGGCTCTGGGCCAAGCAAAATAACCTCAGTCTTGTCCGAGTTCAACATCAGGAAGTTGCAGGTCATCCAGGTTTTTATGTCTTTAAGACATGCTTGAAGTTTAGCCACCTGGTTGGTTTCATCTGGCTTGATCGATATATATAGCTGGGTATCATCGGCGTAGAAATGAAATTTTATTGAGTGTTTCCTGATAATATTGCCTAACGGAAGCATATAAAGGGTGAACAAAATTGGACCAAGGACGGAGCCCTGTGGTACCCCATTTTGAACACCCGTGCTCACCGAGGCCACATCATTTACATATACAAACTGAGATCGATCTGATAGATATGATTTAAACCAGCCTAGTGCTGTACCTTTAATACCAATCAACTGTTCTAGTCTTTCTAATAAAATGTCATGGTCAATGGTGTCGAATGCAGCACTAAGGTCTAACAGAACTAGAACGGTTACAAGTCCCCTATCTGATGCAACTAAAAGGTCGTTCGTAATTGTCACTAAAGCTGTCTCTGTGCTATGGTGCTTTCTAAATCCGGACTGAAAGTCCTCAAATAAACTATTGCTATCTAAAAAGTCACATAACTGATTTGTAACTACTTTCTCCAGAATTTTAGACAGGAAGGGCATGATAGAGATAGGTCTGTAGTTAGCCAACACCTCTGGATCGAGAGTTGGCTTCTTCTTCTACCGTTAATAATATCCAGCAAAGCGGTGCCAATCAAAGGCAAAACCTCTTTGAGCAGTCTTGTTGGAATGGGGTCCAGGAGACAGGTAGACGATTTGGATGCAGAAACGGTTGAAGACAGTTGGTCCAGGCTTATGGGGAGAAAGCCATCCAAACACACATCAGGGCCCACAGCCGCCGCCGAGGCCAGTCCACTTGAGGATAAACAGTCAGTAGTTGAGGGCAGGAGATCGACAATCCTGCCTCTGATGGCCAGAATCTTATCATTGAAGAAGGTCATGAAGTCATCACTGCTGAGGTCTGTAGGAATACACGACTCCACCGAGCTGTGACTCTCCGTCAGCCTGGCCACAGTGCTGAAGAGAAACCTGGGGTTGTTCTTGTTCCTCTCTATTACTGATGAGTAGTAGGCTCCTCTGGCATTACGAAGGGCCTTCTTGTAGGTTGTCAGACTGTCCCGCCAGACTAACCAGGATTCCTCTAGTTTGTTGGAACGCCATACACCTTCCAGCTTCCGTGATGCTTGCTTCAGTATGCGGGTCTGAGGGCTATACCATGGAGCGAGCCTTCTTTGTTTGATGATCCTCTTCTTTAGAGGGGCTATCGAGTCCAGTGTCATTTTCAGTGAGCTTGTAGCACTATCAACTAAATGATCAATCTGGGATGGACTGCAGTTAGCATCGGAGTTATTTATTATATTGAGGCATGGTAATGAATTAAATACAGAAGGAATCACTTTCTTATATTCATCAATAACAACATCAGTTATACCTCTGGTGTAAAAACTTCTATCAGAGAGCACACACACCGGCAGCACAAACTCAAAGGTTATAAGACAATGGTCCGACAAAACAGGGTTCTGCGGAAAAACCACCAAATGCTCTACATCAACACCATATGTAAGAACAAGGTCGAGGGTGTGGCTAAAGCAGTGAGTCGGCCTATGTACTCTTTGACAGAAGCCAATCAAATCTAACAATGACATAAATACAATACTAAGGCTATCATTGCTAACATCCACATGAATATTAAAGTCACCTACAATAATAACTTTGTCAGTCTTAAGGACCAAACTTGACAAAAACTCAGAAAAGTCAGATAGAAACTCTGAATACGGACCAGGTGCCCGGTATACTACAGCAAACAGAGTTGGCTGCACTGTTTTACAGCTCGGATGTGAAAGACTCAAAACAAGGCTTTCAAACGAGCTGCAGTTCAATCCAGGCTTAGGGCCTATTAACAGGCCCGAGTCAAAGATGGCAGCTACTCCACCACCTCGACCGGTGCCTCGAGGAATGTGAGTATTTAAATGACTTTGAGGCGATTCATTCAGGCTGACATATTCCCCAGGTCTCAGCCAGGTCTCAGTCAAACAGAATACATCAATGTGACCGTCTGATATTAACTCATTTACTAAAACAGCTTTTGAAGACAGAGACCTAACATTCAGGAGTCCACATTTAATCCTCCTACCATGTTGCACTGTTGCAATGGTGGTGTTAACCTTTATAAGGTTATGTTCTATAACACCCCTATTAGTAACTTTTACATTAAAAAGTGGCCGTGGAACAGACACAGTCTCTATAGAGTTTAAGGTGGGCAACTGCCCTAAAGGAAATGCAGAGAAGGGTGTAAGACTACAACTCTGCATCCTTGTCTGAATTCTGAATAGTCATGGACAAAGTTGACCAATAAACTTGGCCATATTTGCCGAAAGGAGACGTGCTCCATCCAAAGTGGGATGAATGCCGTCTCTCCTGATCAGACCAGGGTTCTCCCAGAATGTCTGCCAGTTATCCAGAAGCCCACATCGTTTGCCGGGCACCACCTTGACAACCAACGGTGGAATGATGACATGCGGCTATACATCTCATCAGAAATAACATCTACCACATGATATCACATGATCTTTCAAACATAAACACATTTAGAGTGTCCCACGTGCCTTTTGGCGAACTCCAAACATGTTTTGTAGTTTTTTCTTGAATCAATAGCTTTTTCTCTGGCCCTGTGGAGTGTCCTATGGACCGATATTGTGGAGCTTTACAGCCCCATCAGAGTTATCTTCGGTCCTTCTGCTGTCTGATTAATGTCCTCCAGCCTGCATGCTCCGTGAGTAGTGGTCCTCTGTCGGCAGGTTTGTTGTGGTGCCATATTTTGTAACAATGGATCAATGTGTTCCCCCTTTAAATCATGTGACACGTAGATTACACACAGGTGAACTTTACTTAATTATGTGACCTTTGAAGGTAATCAGTAAAACTGCCCCAGGTAATTGAAAGTGTGGAACAAATTGTTTTCAGATGTACGCTAGGTCAGATTCCCCTCCCGGCAACTCTCCAGACCAAGTACTTTACTATGCTGGCAGCTCAAAGGGTTTCACCACATGGGTCTATCAGTCAATGGAAGTAGTCCATCTCACACAGAAAGGGGAGGAATATCTCTGTACAGCTATGTGCACAGCCCAGTCTTCAGTTTTCTTTTCGTAATTTAGACTTGTTTAAAGATTTGTTTATTTTTCACCTATTATATAATAATAATAATCATGTTATACTAATAAAATAGAAAACGTGTTGTAGAAGTATGCAACATGTCTTTCCAATATAGAAAATGTCAACATTCTGATTTTAAACAAGTTATGTCAATGAGCCAGAATCCAGAATGCAAATCCAGACAGTGACATCACTTCTCATTGACACATCTTTGACTTTTGCTTTCTGGTTATATACTGTCTCCAACCTGTAGGCGTGTAGCCTGGGAATTATTCATGCCAATTATTATCATGACTGCTTTTATTGATGGCAATAGAACTTATCCTTTCATCTGTACTAATGCACTGAAGCTTTTCATGTATTCGGCATGGTCAACTGCACGGCAATTAATGCACTCCTGTTTATTGGGAATAATGGTTAATTTCTACAAACACTTTTATTTCATAACAACTGAATGACCAGATTGTATACTCGTTTATATGTTATAAAAGTACTTTTCATTTTAATGACAGTACTGTCACGTTACACATACATTACTAAATAGACATCTTCCATCTTGTACAACTTAATAAAGTCTGTGCTGTGAAAGGACATTTTGCAATTTGCATCGCAAAATTTATATTTTATATAACATTGCATTGGCTACTTGAAATATTGTATTTAATTACGGCCAACCTGATTTCTAAAATTAGTCACCAGAACGGAAGTGAATCTCTTATTGTGAAATTGAAAGGGACTATCTTTGGTCTGATGGTAGTATATTTATGGAAACTTGATAGGCTTGGACGTTCGCCGTCGGCTGACGTCAGCAGCGGCGCAGCAACGTCATTAACACCAGAGAGCCTTGCGCTACTTTCATGGTCTTCCTCCTGAACTCCTCATCCTAATGTTTCTAAGTGACGAACAACATGCTGCATTCAGGTGCTGTTCTTCTGCTTCTATGCTGCATTCAGGTGCTGTTCTTCTGGCATGCTGTCGTTTTGCTACCATCTTGTTTGTGAAATGCATCCATCAAATGATGTGAACACTTAGTGCCTCCAATCAGTCCGTCTCATTCTGCTTCCTGTTATTGGAAGCTGCTGCAGAGGGATTTTTAAATCCCAAATAAATTGATATGATTACTATATGAAACTCAAGAAAGGGGCTGCAGACATTATGGTACATGAAGTACATGAGGTACACAAATGAGATGACGGCTGTAGGCCTACAGATTTCTTGTGAGCACCTGAACACACTATTGTAAAATGATGTATGATTCTTACAGTTATGAATAGGCCTATGTGCTTAGTGTAAAACCTGTGTAAATGCATTGTGGTAAGTGTGTCTGCAGTGAACTTCAGTGAGGACTCCCTCAAGGGTTTCTAAAGCACAATGACTTCCTGTCAGCAGCAGACATCATGTGGACAGCAGAGTTCACAGAGCCGGTGAGGAAGGTCGTTTTTTCTCACCCTCCACTGCATTAATCCTTCTAATCTCCTCTGTCTGAAAATAGCCAGAGTTATCTGTCGATTGATGGCCATAGCATCCATCACCAGCTGCACGGTGCATCGGAAAAACCACAATCACATTAGCCTTAATGGCTGCTGTTTTTTTTTATGAAAGGTCAGTGTGGGAGCCTCAGTTAGGTGTTGCTGGTGTTGGATGGCGGGAATCCTCGTGGGCTTGGCCCGTGCTGGGTATCAAGCACAGCATTTAGACCATGAAACACACTCACACACTAAAACTCTCTACTACAACAGTTCTAAAAATGGTATTTAAAAGATGCAGCAATCCTTGGGCAATACAGTGAACCCACACAACCCATCTCATTATCTCCTGTCTGAGACTGATCTAATGACGCCTGAAGACTTGGGGGTGGTTGCACCCATATCCATATGGGGTTCAGGAACAGTGCCCATGGACTGGCAGACCGGGGTGGTGGTTCCCATCTTCAAGAAGGGGGACCGGAGAGTGTGCTCGAACTATCGGGGTATCGCACTACTCAGCCTCCCGGGAAAAGCTTATGCCAGGGTGCTGGAACGGAGGCTCCAACCGATTGTCGAACCTCGGATTCAAGAAGAACAGTGCGGGTTTCGTCCTGGCCGTGGAACAGTGGACCAGCTCTTTACCCTTGCAAGGATACTGGAGGGGTCCTGGGAGTTTGCCCAACCAGTCTACATGTGCTTTGTGGACTTGGAGAAGGCTTTCGACCGGGTCCCTCGGGGCTTTTTGTGGGGGGTGCTGCGGGAGTATGGTGTGCCGGACCCGTTGCAACGGGCCATCCGGTCACTGTACGCCTGCAGTAGGAGCTGTGCTTGTATTCTCGGTAGTAAGTCAGACAAGTTCCCGGTGGGTGTTGGCCTTCGCCAGGGCTTGTGATGGAATATTTGCGCTGTCAATCAGGAAAGAAGGAATCTGAATCAAAGTTGACTTTGTCCGTTTATTGCTTGCAAGGGAAGAGTATTTGACAGACACCCAAGATAGTCTGTGACAAGATCTTCAACATTGTAAAAGTCAGAGGCATATGTAAAGAGGGAGAGCAACACCCTGTTCTATAGTACCATGAGCACATACCTAACAGTTCCTGTCCTCTACAAAGTAAGCATATTCCTCACAAACAAAATGCAATCAACTCTTATCCTTGACGTACTCAGTCTCAAGACAGAGGCCTCTCAAGACGGAAGCCCATCGTACACCTTTGCCCTGTGACCCCTCAAGTCACTTCCTGCTTACATCGGCATTTTACCTTTATTAGGCACAAACAATTTCCATTCAATTCCTTCTACTTTTGTAACATAAGTAATGTTGTATCTTACCATTACAGGCTGCCCTTTATCACCGGTCCTGTTCGTGACTTTCAAGAACAGATATCTAGGCGAGGGAGCTTGAAGTTGAGCCGCTACTCCTTCGTGTCGAAAGGAGTCAGCTGAGGTGGTTCGGGCATCTAATTAGGATGCCTCCAGGACGCCTCCCTTTAGAGGTTTTCCAGCCACGTCCAACTGGTAGGAGGCCCCGGGGAAGACCCAGGACACGCTGGAGGGATTATATCTCCCAGCTGGCCTGGGAACGCCTCGGGATCCCCCAGAATGAGCTGGTAGATGTTGGTGGTGAGAGAGAAGTCTGGGTCAGCCTGCTGGACCTGCTGCCACCGAGACCCAACCCCGGATAAGCGGATAAAAATGGATGGATGGAACATATTTTCAATACATACAGTATTAGTCTAACTCTGACCGGCTGCCTCTTGGGGATTTGAACTGGGTCACAATGTGTGTTTAGTGGATACACCCCCCTAAAGTCATACATAGGCAATGACATTTAAATGATCCCTAAATAAATTATTATTATTATAATTACTTAGAATATTACCTTTTATTCTGGGCTGGGCATACAACATTAAAAGCATTTGTATGTGCTTTCAGTTGTGTTATCATAACACAGTATTATACAATAAATGTAAATCAAAGTAAATCAAATAATAGCCCAATCTCTACTTTGACCACCTGGAATCTGTGCCCTGAAGTACACTGTACATTTATATTGCTGTTAAGCACCTTTCCTGAGACAACATCGATTAAACATCAAACACAATACCCCATGTGCATTAGGGTCAGATAGATCTGCACCACCTGCAATCAATACTTAACTAATACTCAAAGTATCACTTAAAGCCATATTAATTGTTCAGGGGCAGTGGAACAAGCAGCAAACTTAACATTGATGTATTATGACCTTTATTAAGATGATATTAGCAAACAGTCCCCATTTACACATCAAACGGACTCAAGTAAATATTAATATTGATTTGGAAATGTGCCCAAGATCCACTCTCCTTTTAGAGATCCACATCCTGAAGGAGATCATAACATCATAATGTAGACGCTCCACTCTGTTCACCAGCTGCTGTCTCCCTGTGTGCTGCTGAGCAGGTGCTGTTCCTCAGAGCGGCTTTTGTCAGAGATGAGGACCAAATTAAATACAAACTTCTTTAAAAATCATATTCTTGCAGTATGTGTGTTAGAGAATAATTTAACTTCTAGCTTTCAATTTTAAGAGGATGCTACCTATAAACAGTTAGAGGATTATCCCGGATAGCCTGCTAAACCCACTACAAAAGGCACAAGATTGGTGATTTTGATGTGCTTTTTAAATATCGTGTCTTTCTTAAATATAAATGGTTAAATCAGATAAATGTATGGTGTATAACTCAATACGGTCTTACGCACAATGTCCATTAAGGATAAACACAAATTCAGAGTCCGGATATGGCAATCAAATCCTTAATTAAAATAATTCAATGAAATGATGACTCCAGAGAAATGTTAATTAAGTGTGGAGGGTCAGAGGGGCGTGTGAGGGGAGGGGTTTGGAAGTCTGTTCAATCCCAATGAAAACAGTTCAATTCAAGGTTTAAAGGCAGTTCTTTTTAAGTCCCGTTCAGTTTGAGTGTGTAGTTTGGGTAAAAGAAAGGAGAAGCCTGTAGAGTTGCAGTTGAAGGGACTTAGCGTGATGGCCCAGTGCATCGGGCCATGCTGGACCAGATTCCCTGAAACAGTCTGCTCTCAGGATCTGCACTCCTCTCTCTTGTTGTCCACAACATTAATAAACTCAGCCAGATCTTTTCCTAGTTGCTCCGCTTGTGATAGACTTCACTATTTAAATCTTCTGAATATGAAGTACTTATCTTCTCCTGTAACAACTCTCGCTCTTCTCTCTGATCTCCTCCATGCTGCTATTGTTAGTTGATTGTTGATTGTTATTTGGCATGGGATCAGGAAAAACTCCCCCAAAAAATAGTGAAAACCCTTTTACAGGGAAAAAAGAGAAGAAACCTTCAGGAGAGCAACAGAGGAGGATCCCTCTCCCCGGATGGATAGAAGCAATAGATGTCATGTGACCAGAATCAACGTAACAGAGTTACAGCACATTCAATGAATATGAATTATTCATGTAATGAGTAGTAGGCATGGACCACGACCCAGACAACCACGATCCATGTCAGCAGAAGGAGGCAGAGATGAGGGACATCAGCATCCGATTTACTTGCACCTTTTTTGTTAACTGCTGCTGAATTACTACTTGTTCCAAAGTACTGTTATCTGGTTTTGTTTTAATTTAATTTTTCTTGTTTTATTCTATGTCCACTTTTCACTGAGTCAAATTCCTTGTGCAACAGACTTGGTAACTAAATGATTCTGATTCTAATAAGATGCTGGAAATCTGCAAGACTGAAACAGGTGTTTGACCGTGTGATCTAGTGGAGAATATGTCACCGGTAATAATGACACAAATAGCAAAGGATGGCTGTGATGTAATGAATAACTTTTGATTATAATCAGCAGTTGTCCCTGCCTCCTGTACATAGAGACTAAATGACTGAGTGGAACACGAGTCAGAGGACTCTTGCAGACTAAGTGGCCCAGGAATTTGGAGCCACTTTATTATGCATCACACAGAGTTCATACGGTCATGGAAAACCTGGAAAAGTCATGGAATTTTAAAATGGTTATTTCCAGGTCTGGAAAAGTCCTTGAAAAAAATAAAATCCCAAAGGTTTTGGAAAAGTCATGTTCGGTGTCATGTTCATGTCGTTCATTTACGCTGAGTTTGAAATAATTAATATTCTTTTAAAAGAAAGACGCTCAAAATATAAGCATTCATATGCTGAGTATATCTAAAAATGTTTATTCTTTTAATCCAACTATCTCCTTTTATTCATTTGTGTACCTTTTGCCCCCATCCATTTTTCGAATGATTTTTATCTCATATTAAATCCTGATTATTTCCTCATTCACAAGGTCTATTTGAAAAAATTAAAAAGCTATAATATACAGAAAACCCTTGTGAAAATAGATAATAAGGCCATTTATGTCTTAGTGGTATATTGGTTTATGATAGTACACAGAAAAAAAAAAAAATACTTCTCGAAAAAAAAGATTAAAAGTAAATTTGTATTATCTTACAGATGTATATGAACACTTTATATTTAGATATAAAATAGCTCAATATTGTAGGAGTTTGGCTTTGATTGATTGAGTGAAGTTAGTTAGTTAGTTCAGACATGTCGAGAACTCATGTTAACTCCGCTCAAGCATGAAAGTTCCCACAGTCCTCGGTGGTCCCTGAACGGGGCTCGTTTCACTGCAGTAGGGTGCTCCTTGGCCTTATCTGTCAGTAGGGACCAGGAAGGCCTGGAATATTCATATTTCAGCCATAAGTAAGTCAATTTTCATATTTTTTGCTGGACACAAATGACATTCTTGTGCATATCTTTGCGATGCTTTGTGTGAATGGTTGGTGTTGACTCTTTAGGCTTTAAGGTTTCTAAAACCATTGAGTTTAGCCTTCTAGCTAGTTCCT
This sequence comes from Cottus gobio, assembly GCA_023566465.1. Taxonomy (NCBI): domain Eukaryota; kingdom Metazoa; phylum Chordata; class Actinopteri; order Perciformes; family Cottidae; genus Cottus; species Cottus gobio. The sequence continues at coordinate 2,531,057 of CM042221.1, forward strand.
AACTTTTTAAATCAGCATTTTTTCAAAACTCGGGGTGCATTTTTAGTTGGTTTTGAGTCATGCTTATGGTTTATGTTTATAATTATTGTGTAATAGTGTTATAAACATGACACAATTAACTTATATTGACTTGTGAGGCAGGGATTTGACATTTTCTTGTTTTTTTGTTTTATTTATTTGCTTTTTTCTTATTTTCTTTTATATGCTCAGTCCCAGTGGCTGAACCCAATGTTCCGATATGATTCCTGATGGTGGGGGGGGGGGGGGGGGGGTTTCCTGTAATCCTCATTGTTAGTTTAAATACTACATTTTATCACTTTTTCATTCACCCAGATTTCACTAAATATATCGTCATGGAAATTTGGTTTAAAGTCCTCGAAATCCATTTGTCAAAATGTGTATGAACCCTGATTACACACGTGTACTGTCAAGCACTTTCCCTGATATGAATTCTAGTCTACATTAACCACAGCTGTTATACACTGTTTAATAGGCATGGGCAGGTCAATAGTATTAACAAACATTTTCAAATTTTTCATTTTCATTAATTACAAAGGTAGACACCAGTGTGGTCCAGACTGACATATCTCCACACGGCATTGCATCAACGTATGAACAGATATGAATGGCTCCAAAAGGATAATCTGTTATCAGGTCATAATCTACACTAAAGGTTGGGGTTGGGCTTTGTGACACACACACTGTTTGCTCATATTTAGCTGCGAGGCCTCATTAAAGCAGACGACGAGCATTTGGAGGAGCAGGATCAAGGTCTCAGGGAGACATTAAACCACGAGCATTTCATCACGTGTAGGGATGTGGGATCAGGTCTCTGTGAATCCTGATTTCCACACTGATCCCATTCTTTGACCAAAATAGAGCAGTGCAACTTCAAGGACCATAAATCAAGCACAGAATCCTCTTCAAATCCCTCATCTCATCAGCCGTAGATCACACCTTTACTTTGAGGAGGACCTCAGGTTGCATCACGGATGGCCACAACATTACATCATTCAGGCATCACATGTGATGTGTGTCTGCTTTCAAGCCACAAACTATAATCTTATTTACTGCTGTTAATGTTCCCAGCACAAACTAATGAGGACAACCATATTTGTTCTTTTTGTTTGCTATTGTATTTTCTATTTTTATGAGGAAGTATAATAAAAAGTACCTGACAGAACTCCCTCTAGTGGCCAACAGAGAAGACTACAACAAAAGTACCTGTAACAGACAGAATAAATTCCTATAGATGAAAACTCATAAACAAACCAACATAGTAATCTAATATTCCCATATTCTGTGGCAGAAGGTTTATTTAGGAACATACCTAAGGGACCAGCTACCTTTTGTGGAAGACAGGAACTTTAGCTGTGTTTCAACCGAGGATAGCAGGGTGCTAAACGCAGGGAGCTCCTCTGGAGTTTGCTTTGAGCAGTACAGGTGGTAAACGAAACCCCCAACGATTTGAAAGTATTTAGAAGTCCGAAGGGTAAACTGAAGTAACATCCCAGTGTCCTCAAGCGAGACACTGAACCAGCCCGATGCTCAAAATGCTGAGGATGGGTTCAATACAGATGTCAAGTCTCTGCTGTTTGTAAGCACAAGTAGTGACAACACGCTTACAGCTGTGGAGCGGTGCAAATAATCCAATAAGAGCTGTATAACATAGCCTTTAATAAGGTAATATTGAAAGGGCATACCCTGTCAATATTACCTTATTAAAGGTAACAAGGGTCGGGCCTGGTCAGTACTTGGATGGGAGACCGCCTGGGAATACCAAGTGTTCACTCCAGATGTCAAATCTCATGCGTATTGTCATTGTGTGTTTTTCCATGTCTTTAATTACACTGGCCTTTCCCACTGTACTTTCACATATTTCTGTTCTAATCAAATCAGAGCCATGGAGAACATTGTGACACACAACAGTTAGTCTTTGTTAGGCTTTGGGGGAGGGCAGTAGGCTACTTCCTGCTGCCTACCCATCTAAACGTCCGACTACTGAAGAAAAATCATTATCTTTATTGTTTCACTTGACTGTCTTTGTCTCCTCATTCCAGCCCTCCTCTCTGGACTCTATAGCTGTGTCCTCTGACACATCCAGTCTGAGGATGGAGTCTCAGACATGAAACAAGCAGCTGAAACAAACATCCTTCAAGCTGTTGGCAGTCAGTAATCACACAGACAATAGAGAGCACACAACACCTGAATGCTTCTCATCAATGGTGCATCCTGGGACTTTGGAGATACTCTCCCCAAGGCTATATGTACTTTTGAATGTCACGGTACCTTGTGTCTCTCTCCTACACACCACTGGGTGGCAGCGTTGCTTTAATCAAATCAGTTCAGGCACCACAGGGCCAAAGAGACTGTCAACAATACCCAACATTAGCAGCTGTGTTGCAGCACACTCAGCCAGTCAGTTGGTCCACCTGGTCACAACATCTCACTCTTAATGCAGCTGCAGGTGAGTAGACCATGAGGCAGGTATTACACTGATGTACTCTCTACATCAACACAGAATGAGCCTCTGTCTAGTGTTGATCTTTGGCTGATGGTTTCAGATAACCCGTTACGCAGCATAAGAAGTAAAGCAGTCAAACAATACAGATACTGCTCATGTCAGATGTTATTTTACTAATGCTGCAGGTTTTACATGACTGCACCCTCCGTGACAAACTTGGCAATCTTGTTGGGTTAGGGTGACCATGTAGCCCAAAGCAGGGGTCAACCCAGCTCACCCGAGGGCCACTAGGCAGGGGGCCTTGATATTACTATATCTATACAATGGGGCTGAACTGCTCATCTTTGATTCATGCCACTTGAGATATAGTGCAAGTTTATTCTTCTGAGACGGCAAGCATTCCCAGTAAAACGCTTGGTTAAGATATTAAATAGCCACCTTTCTTGAAACAGTTTTTCATCCAGATCAAACTTGTCAGCTTCAGAACAGGGAATTTGATGGAGCCCCAAAGTGTTTAATATTAAATCAATTAAAGTAAGTATGAGCTATAAAATAAGTCATACAATTAAATTGTAAGACATGTAAATTAAACAATACTTTGTAAAATTAGTGTTATTTCATGACATTCTAACTAGCTTGGTTGTGCACTCGTTGTTTTACATCAAAGTGAAACGGCCAGTGAGCGGCTGCCTTGTTCATTCAGAGCTCCATCAGCTGTCAAACAAACACAAAACTCTGAAGGACAGAAAGTCCGGTCGCTCAAGCCAACAGGAGCTAGCTAACGCTGCGCTGCAAACGCTGCGAACGCTGCGAACGCTGCTAACGCTGCTCCTTCATTTGGGCGAGTAATAGTCTAATCTAAACTCACAAGGCAGCCTGGTCAGCTCAGTGTGTGTGTGTGTGTGTGTGTGTGTGTGTGTGTGTGTGTGTGTGTGTGTGTGTGTGTGTGTGTGTGGTGTGTGTGTGGTGTGTGGTGTGTGTGTCTGTGTGTGTGTGTGTGTGGTGTGTGGTGTGTGTGTCTGTGTCTGTGTGTGTGTGTGTGTGGTGTGTGGTGTGTGTGTCTGTGTGTGTGTGTGTGTGGTGTGTGTGTGTGTGTGTGTGTGTGTGTGTGTGTGTGTGTGTGTGGTGTGTGTCTGTGTCTGTGTGTGTGTGTGTGTGTGGTGTGTGTGTGGTGTGTGTGTGTGTGTGTGTGGTGTGTGTGTGTGTGTGGTGTGTGGTGTGTGGTGTGTGGTGTGTGTGTGTGTGTGTGTGGTGTGTGTGTGTGTGTGTGTGTGTGTGTGTGTGTGTGTGTGTGTCTGTGTGTGTGTGTGTGTGTGTGTGTGTGTGTGTGTGTGTGTGTGTGTGTGTGTGTGTGTGTGTGTGTGTGTGTGTGTGTGTGGTGTGTGTGTGTGTGTGTGTGTGTGTGTGTGTGTGTGTGGTGTCTGTGTGTGTGTGTGTGGTGTGTGTGTGTGTGTGTGTGTGTGTGTGTGGTGTGTGTGTGTGTGTGTGTGGTGTCTGTGTGTGTGTGTGTGTGTGGTGTCTGTGTGTGTGTGTGTGGTGTGTGGTGTGTGTGTGTGTGTGTGTGTGTGTGTGTGTGTGTGTGTGTGTGTGGTGTGTGTGTGTGTGTGTGTGTGTGTGTGTGTCTGTGTGTGTGTGTGTGTGTGTGGTGTCTGTGTGTGTGTGTGTGGTGTGTGGTGTGTGTGTGTGTGTGTGTGTGTGTGTGTGTGTGTGTGGTGTGTGTGTGTGTGTGTGTGTGTGTGTGGTGTGTGTGGTGTGTGTGTGTGTGTGGTGTGTGGTGTGTGTGTGTGTGTGTGTGTGTGTGGTGTGTGTGTGTGTGTGTGTGTGTGTGTGGTGTGTGTGTGGTGTATGTGTGTGTGTGTGTGTGTGTCTGTGTGGTGTGTGTGTGGTGTGTGTGTGTGTGTGTGTGTCTGTGTGGTGTGTGTGTGGTGTATGTGTGTGTGTGTGTGTGTGTGTGTGTGTGTGTGTGTGTGTGTGTGTGTGTGTCTGTGTGGTGTGTGTGTGGTGTGTGTGTGTGTGTGTGTGTCTGTGTGGTGTGTGTGTGGTGTATGTGTGTGTGTGTGTGTGTCTGTGTGGTGTGTGTGTGGTGTATGTGTGTGTGTGTGTGTGTGTGTGTGTGTGTGTGTGTGTGTGTGTGTGTGTGTGTGTGGTGTATGTGTGTGTGTGTGTGTGTGCGTGTGTGTGTGTGTGTGTGTGTGGTGTGTGTGTGTGTGTGTGTGTGTGTGTGTGTGTGTGTGTGTGTGTGTGTCTGTGTGTGTGTCTGGCAGCTCTGTGGTTTTACATCTCACAGGGTCGATGTGACTTCTGATGGTGATGTGTGGCTCAGGCGCATATTAAAGCCGATTACACGAGTGACCAGTGACTGACCTCCGTAATACACCAACACTGCCTCTGTGTGTTCTGGGTACGCCACTCTGTATTCCACACAAAACTTGAAAAGAAGAAAAAAACACTTAATTAATTGCCTGGCATATTTTCCAGTCCTTCTCCCAGCCAATTTAGTAGGAGATGTCAATCAGGTGGATTAGGCTTGTTTTTCTGTTAGCCCTGTGCTGACAGTGGGAAATGATAAAAAGGGGAGATTATGTGACAGCAAATTTGTGTTGATATCATTAAACTTTCATCATGGACTGGGTCTAAAGCTCTAAATTGCTTATTAACTCTGCTTTTTTGTGGCTGTTCGCCTATCAACACTTCAAATGAGCCAGATATCAGAGCCACCCCGACCCCCTCCCCCCAAGCCCGCCACAATCCCTGCTCCCATTCGTCTGTGGAAGCATCCTTTGTATGATTAAAAACATAGACGCACACACACAGGTTTTATTTCTGGTGCTATGACGTCAATAATTGTAAAGTTAATAAATGTAAAGTATGAATATTGTATATGTATCGCTCAGAGAGATGTCTTCTGGTATTACAGGTCCGGCTACAGCTGACAGCGGATAGTCTGTGCAGAACGTCGGCTACTGGCCTGTGAGGATGTCCTCCTCCTTCCTCCTTGACTAAAGGACAGACGGTGAAGTCCAGAAGTGAACTTGTTCACTCGCCCGCTGAGCCGAAGGACTGAGAGCTGCTGCTCGTTGAGCCCACCGCAGCACCGAGCTCCCCACGGAGCCCACGGGGCCAAACCGGGAAGAAGTGATGGCTAATGTGCTTGTCTTCTTATGCGTAATGCATGTAACGGTTCATTGTTCATTTTGTCTCTTATGCTGCTGAAGAAGCTAAGAGAGCTTGTGGAACATCTCTCTCTCCGGAGAGATGCACGTCACTTCTGCGTTCCTATTGGCCGTGTGTGAATGCAGAAACAAGCCCTTGAGAAGAGCTCCCCAGTGGGCAGGCCCCGTCAGGGAGTCCTCGCCCCTGTGTGGTCGAAGAAGGCCTCATGATTTGTGAATTAATCATTGAACAAAAAGATTAACTGAATATGTTCACAGTAGAACACCACTGTGCAACTGAAGTTGTTTATTTTGTTGGTGAAATTACATGTTGCCTTTCTTTATGCTTTACTTATTTCAATAAGGCTGACTTCTGAACCTCTCCACTGCTAAAATCAACACTTAGTTGCAATGAATTACAACCAGCACTTTATTTATTTGTATACTTTATTGTTCTTTTTTCTTCACCCTGTGCTATGTTATATCAAACTGAAGCATAGGAATATTTTTAAATGTGTCTCTGCCCTGACTCAAAGTCTTGCTCTTCTGGCCTCAGCATGTCCTCATTTGTTGCCTCACTGTTGCACCACAACCTTTCTGAGCCCCCTGGTCTGTATTACAGATATCACAGCAGAGACCTGTTTCGTACCGATCGGGTGTCAAAAGCTCCATCTCGAAGATGAACGTATGAAAGGTACTGCAGGAAAATAGGGATTTTAAAATACAACTGAAATCACAATTAATTATCTGTCTGTGATAAAATCCCGTGAAAGGTTTTCAGACTCTGACAGCAAGCTAAACCCCAACATGGGCACGGAGACACAATGTAAACACATTCCACAACATTTTACATCTAAAATGACCTACATTATATCTGCAGCTATGTTTTCCCCAGTTGGGAAGAAGCATCTCATTAATTAACAAAACTGAATCAAAGAAAAAAAATATCAGAATCTAACAAATACTCTTTTGTATGTATACATAACCAAATAAATATATTTTTTGGAACATCAATTCATATTTAAGTCTGGAAACTGTCATGCTGTGATGGTGCATTATTTGTAATCTCCCTTTCTACATTGTAGACACTAAATATGAATTGATTCAACATGAGTCACATGAGGTTGTGTATAGGAGCTGATCATGTACCGTCAGAACTCATTCCACTAAAAGAAGTACAATGATAAAAAATACATAAAGGCCCCATTCACAGAGCAGAACATTATAAATTGTCAGTGTAGGGCTGCAGTCATTATTATTGTAATTACAGATTCATCTTTTTATATTTTATTCATGTTCATCACATCAACTAATTATGAAATCATCATAAAAAACTCAAAACGCACAATGTTATGTCTTCAATTGATCGTTTTGACCAAAAACAAAACAAAAACATTAAGTTTACACGACTGGTAAAAAGCAAAACATTCTCTCTTTTTTCTCACATGTTCTTATTGTCACTCCTCACATATGGACTCTTGGTCAGTGCCCTTCCGAATCCCTTAGAAACAAACTGCTTGTCCCTTTCAGCTTTATATTTCAACGTGGCAGACTTATGGCAGACTTCAACACATGGTTAACGTAGCAAATCCTAACAAAACTACTTTGTTCGGTTGAGGAAAAGATCATGGTTTGGGTTACAATAAACACACTAGATACTTACTAAATAAACTGAATTGAATTGAATTACTGTACTTAAGTTAAGTATTTAACGTATACGCTAACACAAGTCCACAGTAATATATTTGGTTTCACACATGCAGTGGTGTCCTGGGTGAAAGTCCTGCGTTTGTTAGCCTCATCCACCCCCGACACCTCCCTATACTTTGTCACTATGTGACCTAACTTCCTGTCATAATTAATACAGCATCTAGAGGCAGTGCTGCTCAAGCCCAACTGATGATAAAGGGCTACGGGGAGGGTCACTGTTTGACGCAGAGGGGCCACTGACCAAGCCGCCATCTTTGATGAGTTGAGAGTGAGACACTGATTATGGTCTGGTTTCTTATGGAATCAGTTTAAAAAGGTCTATTGCTTTTGGAAGGAGACAAAGACGTGATCGCCAAATCTTTTTATAAAGAATCTTTAAAAATACAAAATGTATCCATGTGTGCCTTCAACTGTAAGATTAATATAGTGGCCTGTAGAAAACAATGACGTTTATAACAATCTGCATTTTAATACCTTACAATACTACATGTCTTTTGCAGGGGAAATGACAGGTAGACTGAACATTGAGCCAAACTAAACAGCCTTTACTTTCATTTGCATAATCCCAACTGGGCTAACTTGCAATTAGCTGCTCGTCTGTATGGGAACACACAGTGTGTGGTGTGTTCAGGCATCCTACACCATGGGAATATCTCTTTACCTTTGTTTGGTCTGTCAACACATCATGTCATCATTCACTTAACACAAGAGTGCTTCAAACAGTTGGCCCAACCTCTGCAGAGACGTTCTCCCAGTGTAGGCCCAACACACACACACACACACACACACACACACACACACACACACACACACACACACACACACACACACACACACACACACACACACACACACACACACACACGCACAAGGTGGGAAAGTCTGCAGGTTCATCTTCAGGATGTATACAGATACAATGTAACACCAGAGACAGGCTGGGAAACTGCACTCCAGGTTTTTTAAGAGCCATTATTGTTCTTTGAAACATGAGGAAGAGCAACAAAGAGCCTTTGTGTCACGGCACCCTGGTGACCATATCAACAGTACACAGCTCTGGGCTGAACAAGGACTCCAAGTCACTGATCACATTTCTACATGGTCTGAATACACCTGAGTAGGATTTCACTGCTTTATTTGAAACTAATATTGAACAAAAAAAAGTTTGATACAGCCATCTTGTACACCCTAAAAATGATGTATGGGTCAACCACATAAAATGCTAAAAAAATGCTCTAAAATATATGAGATTTTAAAACACCCCTTTACTTTACTTGCTGGTTTGGGAATACATTATCTTCAATATGCAGCCCAGAGCTGAAAGCCTAACCAAATGTCTGTAGCTAGCAACATCAGTTTTCAGCGTGCACCCATAGTGCAGGCAATAACTAAAATTATGCTGGGAAAAATTAGCTGTCAGCAAGCTACTGTTAGCTTTGTGTTAGCTAGCTGCTGTAGTCAGCTGGGCACTTGCAAACATAATACTGCAGCTTTCTGATTCGTCCACATTCCACTTAAACACAAGTGTCACACTGTCAAAAAGGCTTCAGCTCAACCTACATGTACATATACAACCTAAATAAGAAAACAAACTCAGTTCTGGTTCTTGTCTCTGTTGGCATTGCGTCCCACCATACGGCAGATTTAACATATTTAACTGTGGCTCACTCTGTCTATGCCAGTTGGCTGCTGCAAATCAAACCCAGGTATAACGTGTTAAAATAGGAAGTTGGATTTTCTTCTTCCATTAAAAACGGATATCATTGTAAAAGGTGACTGTAGATTGTTGACTTAAATGCATCAATATACCAACAATAAAACATCTAAATACAGCCATGTGTTTTCAAGTCTCAACACACATGGATCTATATAAATGGTTTGATGTCACAGCACACATAGATGGTACAAAACAAAGATGTATAATACCACGGTTTTCGGCTGCCTGACAGCTCTGCAACATATACCACGGATGCAGTGCACTGCTGAAGTCTATATGTGTGTTTTTGTGTCGTGGATCAGTGGGAGAAAAGCCAGCACTGCTTTCCCCGTGGCAGAGATCAGCTGAGGGCTGGAAACTCTGCCAAGTGTGCCCTGCCTCATTTGCATGCATAGATGGCATAGTATTAGCATAGTAATAGCGAGGAAAAAAAGAAAAAAAGCACAGAGAACTAACAGGAGATATTTGGCAGCTGATACTCAGGGCCCAATTACAAGCGTTCGCCTGCATTCTCCTTTACTCAGGGGCTTTCTCATCTCACAGCCCTCTGCTCTGCTCTGCTCGGCACAGTGGGCCTATCTTCAAACTGTCAGCCTGTTTAGAGCTGGAGATTGCTCTGTGTATGTGTGTGAGAGAGGGGGAGAGAGAGAGAGGGGGAGAGGAAACAGACCAGCTCTGCACTAATGAGGACAGGGACAGAGACAGCTAGAATCCTCTCTACTGCCTCGCCTCTGCACCTCTTCCCACAGGATGAGGAATGTAAATAAGCGTTTCATATTCTGATGAAAGGTGCAGGATGAAGACCTGGTAGGTGTTCCAGGGAGGAGTCTAAGAAAAGAATGAAGTCACTGTGAAAAGCCGGTCTTGACCTGTGGATCCTTGTAAACTGTTCAACTACTAAAATGATTCACACCGAAGAGGACAGATCCTCAAGATAAAGTGTGTCCTGAATCGTTATTGGCACTGACTGAATGTGTACCTTTTAGCATTTAAGGTATATATATATACCCTGTGGACCCACCACCCGCAGGGGAAGACATCGGGGTCAGGTGCTATGTAGACCGGGCGGCGGGCCGGGCAGGGGGCCTGGGCGGGCCGATCGCCGGCAGCATGGACTAGCTCTAGGGACGTGGAACGTCACCTCACTAGCGGGGAAGGAGCCGGAGCTGGTGCAGGAGGTGGAGCGATACCAGCTAGATATAGTTGCTCTGGAACCAAACTCCTGGAGAAGGGTTGGACTTTGTTCTTTTCTGGAGTCGCCCAGGTTGAGAGGCGCCTGGCGGGAGTGGGGATACTCACGAGTCCCCGGCTGAGCGCCGCCGTGTTGAAGTTTTCCCCGGAGAACGAGAGGGTCGCCTCCCTGCGCCTACAAGTTGCGGGGAGTAAGGCTCTGACTGTTGTTTGTGCTTATGCACCAAACAGCATTTCGGAGTATCCGGCCTTCTTGGAGTTGGTGGGAGGGGTCCTGGAAAGGGCGCCGCCTGCCGACTCCATAGTTCTCCTGGGAGACTTCAACGCTCACGTGGGCGACGACAGAGAAACCTGGCGGGGAGTGATTAGGAGGAACGGCTTGCCTGATCTGAACCCGAGCGGTGTTTCGTTGTTGGACTTCTGTGCTAGCCACGGTTTGTCCATAACAAACACCATGTTTGAACATAAGGTGGCTCATAAGTGTACCTGGTACCAGAACACCTTAGGCCGGAGATCAATGATCGACTTCGTAATCGTATCATCTGATCTGCGGCCGTATGTTTTGGACACTCGGGTGAAGAGAGGAGCAGAGCTGTCAACTGATCACCACCTGGTGGTGAGTTGGATCAGATGGCGGGGGAGTCGGCCAGAAAGACCTGGCAAGCCCAAACGTGTAGTGAGGGTGAACTGGGAACGTCTGGCGGAGGATCCTGTCCGGGAGGTCTTCAACTCCCACCTCCGGAAGGACTTCTCACACATCCCGAGGGAGGTTGGGAACATGGAATGAGTGGATCATGTTCAAAGCCTCTATTGTGGACGCGGCCACTAGGAGCGGTGGCCGGAAGGTCATCGGTGCCTGTCGTGGCGGCAACCCGAGAACCCGGTGGTGGACACCGGGGGTGAGGGAAGCTGTCATGATGAAGGAGGCCTTTAGGGCTTGATTGGCCCAGGGGTCTCCTGAAGCAGCTGACAGGTACAGGCAGGCCAGAAGGGCTGCAGCTGCGGTGGTCACGGATGCTAAAACTCGGGCATGGGAGGAGTTCGGGGAGGCCATGGAGAAGGACTTTCGGTTGGCCTCAAGGAGGTTCTGGCAAACCATCCGACGACTCAGGAAGGGAAAGCAGGGCCTTCCCCAGGCTGTTATCAGCGGGGGAGGGGGGCTGCTGACCCAGACAGAGGATATCGTCGGGCGGTGGAAGGAGCACTTTGAGGAACTCCTAAACCCGGTCAACATGTCCCCTGAACAGGGGGCAGTGCCTGAAGACTTGGGGGTGGATGAACCCATATCCCTGGCAGAGGCCACTAAGGTAGTCAAAAAGCTCCTTGGTGGCAAGGCGCCGGGGGTGGATGAGATCCGCCCTGAGATGCTGAAGGCGCTGGACTTTGTTGGGCTGTCTTGGCTGACACGCCTCTTCAATGTCGCATGGGGGTCGGGAACAGTGCCCATGGACTGGCAGACTGGGGTGGTGAGAAGGGGGACCGGAGAGTGTGCTCGAACTATCGGGGTATCACACTACTCAGCCTCCCGGGAAAAGCTTATGCCAGGGTGCTGGAACGGAGGGTCCGACTGTTTGTCGAACCTCGGATTCAAGAAGAACAGTGCGGGTTTCGTCCTGGTCGTGGAACAGTGGACCAGCTCTTTACCCTTGCAAGGATACTGGAGGGGTCCTGGGAGTTTGACCAACCAGTCTACATGTGCTTTGTTGACCTGGAGAAGGCTTTCGACCGGGTCCCTCGGGGCTTTTTGTGGGGGGTGCTGCGGGAGTATGGTGTGCCGGACCCGTTGCAACGGGTCATCCGGTCTCTGTACGCCTGCAGTAGGAGCTGTGTTCGTATCCTCGGCAGTAAGTCAGATACGTTCCCGGTGGGTGTTGGCCTCCGCCAGGGCTGCCCTTTATCACCGGTCCTGTTCGTGACTTTCATGGACAGGATATCTACACAGCCGTGGGGCGGAGAATGTCAGGTTCGGGGATCTCAGGATAGCCTCTCTGCTGTTTGCAGATGATGTGGTCCTGTTTGCCTCCTCGGACCATGACCTCCAGCATTCACTGGGGCATTTTGCAGCCGAGTGTGAAACGGCGGGGATGAGAGTCAGCACCACGAAATCTGAGGCCATGGTGCTCTGGCGGAAACCTGTGGATTGCTCCCTCCGGGTGGGGACAGAGTGCCTACCACAAGCGAAGGAGTTCAAGTATCTCGGGGTTTTGTTCACGAGTGAGGGTAAAATGGCGTTGCACCGGGCCGTCTTGGTGAAGAAGGAGTTTCCTCAATTTACTGGTCGGTCTACGTCCCAACCCTCACCTATGGTCACGAACTTTGGGTCTTGACCGAAAGAACGAAGTCTCGGATACAAGCGGCCGAAATGAGTTCCTCCGTAGAGTGGCCGGGCTCAGCCTTAGAGATAGGGTGAGGAGCTCGGACATCAGGAGGGAGCTTGAAGTTGAGCCGCTACTCCTTCGTGTTGAAAGGAGTCAGCTGAGGTGGTTCAGCATCTAATTAGGATGCCTCCAGGACGCCTCCCTTTAGAGGTTTTCCAGGCACGTCCAACTGGTAGGAGGCCCCGGGGAAGACCCAGGACACGCTGGAGGGATTATATCTCCCAGCTGGTCTGGGAACGCCTCAGGATCCCCAGAATGAGTTGGTAGATGTTGCGGGTGAGAGAGAAGCCTGGGTCAGCCTGCTTGACCTGCTGCCACCGAGACCCAACCCCGGATAAGTGGGTGAAAATGGATGGATGTTCTATGATTCTGTTAAAAACGTATTCAAAGACCTCGGAATCCCTCATAAACATGACGCGATCCCTGTTTGGCAGATATACGAGTGCTGAGCTACTCACCCTATGAATGTATGAAAGCTGAGTGTTAGTGGCTGTGGAAAGAGTAGTTTGAACAAAAACTACAAAAAAAGAAAAAGGAAAAAATCATAACTCCACTTCAGAAAAAGCTAATACATGGACAATATATGTTTTGGTTGTTTTTACTTCAAACAGAATTAATAACAAGGTACATGTCAGAAATGAAGTTAGAGCAGAGCCTGATGAGGCGCTACACATACGGTGAAGAGCAGAGAGTTGGATCTCCTTAAACAACAATTACTGAATACAAAAGGAACCGTGGGTCCATCACAGTTTGAGATTATTTTAGCGAAAAAGACTCCTACCGGAGCCTCCTTTCTCCTTGCTCCTTGTCTCCTCGTTGTGCATTTAAGAAATTGGAAGATCCTCCATGATGGTGGAGGTATTGATTAGCAACTATAGTCATGTTTTCTGTTGTCTGAGCACATTTGTGCCAAATGTCAGCAGGTCTATCTTCTTTGGATGAAAGATGACCCTGCAGCCTCTTTAGAGCTCTGATGAGTTCACTGTTGATGACTTCCCTCACATCATTACGCTATTTTGCTTTGAACCCTTCACCTCTGATATATTTTAAATCAGAAACTCAACCCTGCTGAGCCAAAGTCAAAATATTGACTGACTGGCACTGATATGAGGCTCGACCAATCATGCAAATACAAGCTCTGCTCCGCTCCCTCGCTTTGCATGTGTCTGGTTGTAGGGGATGGAGGTGAGGCTACCTGAGAGGAAGCAGCAGCAGCAGGGTGGTCCGTTTCAACACCTCTCTGAGTGAGAGCCCACTCTTCTGGGCTGAGTCACATGCAGCATCTTCTCCATCTCCATTTGAACACCAAGAAGAGCCCCTGCAGCTCCAGCGAGGAGAAGAATGATTGAGTCACCTGGGATCTCAGTAGAGAACAGAGAGAGAAGCTCCCGCAGGACTGCAGGTCAATACCAAAACAGACAGCCGCTCCTATTTACACACATTCACCCGTAGGCAACATCAAACTGGCCTGGAAAGAGAGCGCTGGAACAAAAGACTGGAAAAATAAATGTTAAGTGGTATTCAGACTTACGGCTCTGATTTAATGTGTGCATTAAGTGCAAAGGCAAACCCAAGCTCATGGCGCAATTAAATGTTACATTTTTGCCGGCCAGAGGCTCCTGAGCAGCTGTGGCTAACTCATAGGCCGCTGTGTGTGTGCGTCGCCGAACTTGTTAACAAGTAAGAGTGTGTGAGTCATGTGGCTCAGGTGCAGCTCGGCCTCATGGCGGCTCCCTCCCTTCTAGAGGTCCTATTTGTTCCATGTGCCTCGCGATTCACAGCAGAAGTAGACAGTGAAAGTGATCTTCTGACATGACACCACACAAGCAACATTCAGTTTCAATGTCTATATCTGTTGATAATGTAATGAAGAGAGACACAAAGGCATGAAACAGGAAGTCTTGAACACTCTTCAACACTTCCTGTTTCCATTTCAGAATAAGAGCTGTCTGTGGACAGAATCCACAGCCTGTATATAAGACGTAGGCGTAGTCGTGGTGACGTCATCCATTGGTTTGTGGACTGATGTTTTGCTGTCACCATCTTGACTTTTTACAATCTGTGAATGGATGTTACCATATTTGGACTGCAGAGGCGTGATGTAGAGATGCTGTACACGGCTCTGATAGCATTAAAGTCCTGTCAATCACAAGGTAGCTCCACCCTAACATCCCCTGCTTTATGGTCTACTTGACTCTAAATGGAGCATAATTTACTAAATCAACATCATGGTGTATTGAAGACTTGAAACTAGAGATTGAGACCATACACGTATGTTCTCAATGTGTCGTGGCAAAGGCTGATGGTAACATGATGCAGCTCTTTTGGAAAAAACCTGCCATATCTACACAACGAGCAGCAAAAGCAACAAATGTGTGCAATGCATGGCCAGAAACCTAGAGGTGAGCTCAGTAGACGTACTATGTGCTGAAGTAGCTTGTATGAGTGCATAAGACATGTACACGTGCATGAACATGCTGCAGCCTACACTTGAGCATTATATATAATAATAATAATAATAAATTGAATTTATATAGCGCTTTTCATGGACTCAAAGTCGCTTTACAGGGAGCAAGAGTAGAAGGTAAAGCAAAACTGGACGATACAAGACAAAACAAAGCAAAAGAAAACAGGACAAAGCAGAACATGATACAGTCAATAGGGGGCTACTGATAGGCAGAGGTGAAGAGATGGGTCTTGAGGCGGGACTGGAAGACGGTGAGGGACTCAGAGGTGCGGATCTCTTGGGGGAGGGAGTTCCAGAGCCTGGGAGCTGCCCTAGAGAAGGCTCTGTCCCCAAAACTGCGGAGTTTGGATTTGTGGATGCAGAGGAGACCGGCTGAGGTGGATCTGAGGGACCGTGAGGGTTGGTAGGGGGACAGGAGGTCAGTGAGGTATGAGGGGGCCAGATGGTGGAGGGCTTTGTAGGTGAGGACCAGGATTTTGTAGGTGATCCGGTGGGGGATAGGAAGCCAGTGAAGTTGTTTTAGGACTGGAGTGATGTGGTGCCAAGATTTGGAGCGGGTGATGAGTCGGGCAGCTGCGTTCTGGACCAGTTGGAGGCGGTTGATATTGGTAGAGCTGATGCCGAGGAGAAGTGAGTTACAGTAGTCCAGTCGGGAAGAGATGAAGGTGTGAATGAGTCTTTCAGCCGCGGGGGGTGTGAGAGAGGGTCTGATTTTAGCGATGTTGCGGAGGTGGAAGAAGGAGGTTTTGATGACATGGCGGATGTGGGGCTCAAGGGAGAGGGTGGAATCAAAGATCACGCCAAGGTTTCGGGCCTGGGGAGATGGGGAGACAATGGTGCCGTCAATGGTGAGAGTGGGGTTATTGGTTTTGCTGAGTGTGGATTTGGAGCCAATGAGAAGGAATTCTGTTTTATCACTGTTGAGTTTGAGGAAGTTGTGTTGCATCCAGATTTTAATAGCTGACAGGCAGGAGTTGATGTGGGAGAGGGGAGGGTCGAGGGGGGATTTGGTGCTAAGGTAGATCTGGGTGTCATCGGCGTAACAGTGGAAGTCCAGGTTGAAGTGGCGGAGTATCTGACCAAGGGGGAGGATGTAGATGATGAAGAGGAGGGGGCAGAGTACGGAGCCTTGGGGAACGCCTTGAGTGACTGTGGCTGTGGCAGAGGTGTGATTATGAAGAGAAATGAAGTGTGATCTGTTGGAGAGGTAGGAGTGGAGCCAGCTGAGTGCAGTACCTTCGATACCAAGGTCTTTGAGTCTGGTGAGCAGAATGTTATGGCTCACGGTATCGAAGGCTGCACTCAGGTCAAGGAGGATGAGGATGTTGAGGGAACCGGTGTCAGCAGAGGTGAGGAGGTCGTTGAGGACTTTCAGAAGAGCGGTTTCTGTGCTATGGAGAGGGCGAAAACCAGATTGGAGGGGTTCAAATAGGTTATTGGTATGAAGATGGGATTGTAGCTGTGAGGCGACTATACGTTCCAGGGTTTTAGACAGAAAAGGGAGGTTGGATATTGGGCGGTAGTTGTTGAGGGAGGAGGGATCCAGACCAGGTTTTTTGAGGATTGGGGTGACAGCAGCGGTTTTGAAGGAAGAGGGGACAGTTCCAAGGGACAGTGAGGAGTTGAAGAGGTTTGTAAGGTAGGGGCATAGTACGGGGAGGCAGGACTTCAGGAGGGGAGTAGGGAGGGGGTCCAGGGAGCAGGTAATGGGTTTGGAAGAGCTGATGAGTTTAGAGATTTCAGGAACAGTGACCAGGTCAAACTCGGAGAGGAGGCAGTGTGGAGGAGGGGTCAGGAGGTCAGGAGAGATGGGGATAGGGGGGGGCCGTGGTGGGCGATGGAGTAAATAGTGGGAGGTCAGATGCAGGGGATAGAGATTTGTAAATTATGTTGATTTTGTCAGTGAAGAAGTGGAGAAATGAGTTGCAGAGATCCGGAGTAGAGGTAGGGAGGGTGTTGGTCCGAGGATTGAGGAGGTTGTTCACTGTGGAGAAGAGGGTTCTAGGATTTTGGCAGGGGTCGGTGAGGATGGTGGAGAGGTAGTCAGATTTGGCAGCAGTGAGGGCATCTTTGTAGGTATTGAGGTGGAGTTTGTAGGCTTCATGATGGACTGTGAGTGATGATTTTTTTGTCAGACGTTCAAGTTGGCGGCCAGTTTGTTTCAGTTTCCGGAGTGTGGGCGTGTACCAGGGTGAAGAGGTGTTAAAGGTGACGTTTTTTGTTTTGAGGGGGGCCAGAGTGTCGAGGGAGGTACACAAGATGGAGTTGAGGTGGTTTGTGAGATCATCAGGGGAGGTGGTGGTTGAGTCCAGCTGGAGAGTGGTGGAGAGCAGGTCAGAGAGATGGTGAGGATCAATTGATTTGAGGTTGCGGAAGGTGATTTCTCTGATGAGGCGAGGGCGTGGGGTTGGAGAAGGGATGGTGAACCGTACCAGTTTATGATCAGACAGGGGGAAGAGGCATGGATGGAGGTCGAGCACTGGCTGGTTTGTGGAGCAGACCAGATCAAGGATGTGTCCTTTTTCGTGGGTGGGGAATGTGACATGTTGGATGAGAGTGAAGTTGTCCAGTAAAATGGTGAACTCTGATGAGAGCTTGCAGGTGGGGGAGTCCATGTGGATGTTTAAGTCACCGAGTAGCAGCAGACGTGGAGAGAGAGATGAGGCCAGTGTGAGGAGTTCAGTAAAATCAGAGAGGAAGGAGGGATTTGGTTTAGGTGGCCGGTAGATGAGGATGACTGTCAAGGAGGAAAGAGCTTTGAAGGCGAGAAATTCAAACGATGATACTGAGGGGAGGGTAAGTTCTGCGATCTGGAATTTCTGGTTGAAAATAACGGCGAGGCCCCCTCCACGGCGGGAGGGGCGGGGTTTGCAGATGTAGTTGTAGCCAGGGGGGGATGCTTGGTTGAGGGAGAAGAAGTCATTGGGTTGTTGCCAGGTTTCAGTGAGCAGGAGGAAGTCCAGAGTGTTGTCGAGGATGAGTTCATGGAGGACAGGGGCTTTATTGTTAAGCGATCGGGTATTGAGGAGGCCGAAGTTGGCATGGTGAGAGGGTGGTGGGATGGGGGCAGGTTGGAGAGATCTGAGGTTGACCCGGTTAGCAGTGCGTGTGGTCAGTGAGGGGGGGTATTGCGGTTGACGGGGGACAGTGAGTGAATTTGCAAATGAGTGGACAGTAGGTGTATGTGGAGGGTGGATAGCACCGTAGTCCAGTCCGGGTTTTCTGTGCAGCCTGACGGTGTGCTCAGCGCTATGTGATCCAGTGGGGGAAGCATTCTGATGACGTGGCAGAGGTGCGACAGAACGTGCAGGTGACCAGATGGATGGAATAGATTGTCCGTGGTGGAAGTAAACAAACTTGCGGCAAGAGCTTCTGTGGATGTAACGGGGTCGACGTAGTAGTCCAAGCTGTTTGATGACTGGGATGCAGGGTGGAATGGAGTGGTTGAAGAGTTCGACCAGTTGCAGAGTTGAATATTTGATCATGAGGCCGAGTGGAGGGAGCGGTTTAGCCGTGGGCTAGGGGTGTAGAGGTGGATAGCTGATGTAAGTGCCAAAAATAATCCACAGCATGACAGGAGGAGATGAAGTCCAGTCTCGGTGCCTGTGAGACGGAGGGGAGGCAGTCGGAGTAGCGGCCACGCGTTGATGTAGCGGGCGAGGCCAGCTAGCTAGCTAGCGGCTAGCCAGCGAGGCGACAGTCCAGTTGAGGAGCGGCTTTGGGAAGCAGGTGAGAGGCTGTCCAGAGTTTATAGTTAGTCCAGTGGTGAGGTGAAGGGAAGAAGCTTGCTTTCCCTCAGACGATTTACAGCAGACAAAAACAAAAACACAAGGGGCAAACAAAAACACAAGGGGCAAAGCAGGCAGAGAAGCGGCGAACAAACAGCGCCAGCGTCCTCTCATGTCTCAATGTATCACTATATATCATTGTGAGATTGTTAGCATGCTGACATGTTACTGTTTGCAGCCTCACAGAGCTGCACACATGGCTGTGGACTCTTAAGCCTCGGTTATGCTACACACACACACACACACACACACACACACACACACACACACACACACACACACACACACACACACACACACACACACACACACACACACACACACACACACACACACACACACACACACACACACACAAGGTGGGAAAGTCTGCAGTTCTGCTCATGCTACTCTTGGGAGTCCGCTTAAGGTCATGTTACACATGTGTGCATTTTATTGCAATACTACCATCTGCAGTGTCGTGGCCAAATCCGGACAAGGCTGCGCGGCCACAACAGGTTGAAGGAACGTGGATGTCCTCACAAAGCGTACCCGTGCACCCTCTGTGGAAAGAATACAAGGTGGACCCTGGCAGATTTAGAAAGTACCACTTTATCTTAAGTTGTGTTTGTTTTCTTCTCCTCAAGATGCTTTCTCCTTACAAAAGATACTGGGGAGTTGAACAGCCAGCTTCACTACAATTCACAAAAACTACACGTTTATTACAATGTACAGTAAACAGGGAGGAAAGGAACATCCAGCAGCATCCTTGCTCCATCCCCAAGCCACCCCAGGTATGCTGCAGCACCCACTTTGGGAAACATTGGGTTCTGGGATACCGTCTATAAGCAATACATAAACACTGATCAAATTTGATCTCAATAAACAAACAGAATTCATGATACATTTGTGACAAGCCACCCTTGAAATGGTTAAATATATTTTCAGCAAATGTCTTTGGCCTTTCCAACATGTAAATTACATAAACAATAGGATATTTGGTCTTCTAAAGATTGCTGATTCAAGATTGCTGTATGATTAGGAACAGACCATATTTTTTTTATCTAAGACTGGGGTTTGGCTCCGGAGTGTCACATATGTTCACAATTAGCTGGGAGACAAAGGTCCGGCTGCGGTCGGCCTGTGGAGAGGGAAATCATGAGTTCATGATCTTTAAGGGATTACAGCTGCATCTTGGGAGGAGTATATGTGAGTGTTTGTGTGTGTGTGTGTGTGTGTGTGTCTGAGGTCCTCTATGTTCCACCTTCTCACAGCATGATTTAATTTACAAAACGGGCTGCAACCGCAGATCTATTTTACACACGTTGTAATCTATTGTATATGGATAGACATACATATTTAGAGTATTTTTGTAGGTTGCATGGGATATGCTATTAAAGTATGTGCTGGACCTTCATTGTATATTGGTGTGCATGTGATGTTTATGTACCATTGCAAATTGCAAAGCCCAATATCTGCGGTAATATCATTCACATATTTGCACAGCAAACACTGCCACAGTGTGTTTTTGACCCTCTTACGTGTGCCTATGAAAGTCATTCTTGCTGTTATCTGATTAACTGACTGCAACTGGCAAAACAGCCACCTATCCTACATTCTTTGATTTTGTGCTTGTAACAAGGTTCGCTGTTACCGTGGGTCTCCAGAGGCTCGGCACAGAATGACGACACCAACGCTGCTCTCTCGGCACGTTTAATCTTTTTATTCGGCATCTTTTATACAGGCATTCACGTCCACATGCCCTGCCTAGCTCAACCTCACTTCCCCCTCTTGCGTGGCTCTGGGAGCTCTTATGCTCCCTTCCCCGCCCACGCATCCCCACAATCATGGGAATCAGCTGTGCCTCTTTACAAGCCGCACAGCTGATCCCCCTGATTGCCCCTCTCCCTCTCTCTCCCTGCCGCAGGCGCGCTAGCCACGCCCCCTCGCCCCACATACCCCCACCGCCCGACTTAGGCCGGGGAGCCACCGGTCTAACCAACTCCCCCCCCCCCCCCCCCCCCTCCCTCCCACTGGGAGCGGGAGCGAGAGTCAGCCCCGACCATCTGCACCCCCGACCTATGGACCACCATGGAATTAACTTGCTTTTCAGCCCGATGCCACCGGGTGGTCCGGGCGTTGGCATCCTCCATCCGTGGGGGTCCGGGCGCGGGACATGGCCCGACCTGAGGGCGATCGAGCGCCCGGGAGGTCGCCTTCCCGATCACCCCGGCTCCCTCCCGGGCCCAAACGGCTCTCACCCTCCGGCCGCCGCGCCACCTGCAACACAAGAGAAAGAGAGAGTTAGGGTTGCGGGAACCACACTGGTCCCCCCTGTCCCTGCCGGGTCCTCCGGAGCCGCCTTCGGAGATTCCCAATCTCCCACTGCAGCCGGTCCAGCTCCGCCTCCTCCTCCCAGCGGATGCCTAGACCCGGCTGACCCGCGGTCCCCGGTGGTCTCTGTCCTCGTCCCCACTGCCGAGCCCACCTGTTCCTCCAGCCCGGCGGGTCCTGTGGGGTCAACCCGGGTGCGCCCGGGTCCCGTGAGGGCTCCCAGGGTTGGCCGTCCTGCCTCCCCTGGGTTCCCTCCACCCCCGTACAGTTCCTCCGGAGGTGTCCCGGTCTCCCGCAGGTCCAGCACTGCTTGCGGCACTGCCGCTGCAGGTGCCCGGGTTGGCCGCATGCCCAGCACCTCCGCATCGCCGCCTCTGGGAACCCCCAGTACTCCGGCCGCCTCTGCCGCTTGGGAGCCCATCGCTCCCTCAGCGGCCGCTCCTTGCGGCCCCTCGGCAGCGCCTTCTCCCGACCCCTCTGGTCGGGTTCCACTCCCGCCGACGCTCCTACCGCCGTCGGAGCGACCGCCGTCGCCGCTGCCTCCGCGCCCGCTGACGTCTGCGCCGCCGCCTCCATCGCTGCCGGAGCCGCCGCCGTCTGTGCCGCTGCCTCCGCCGTCGTCGGAGCCTCCGCGCCCGCTGACGTCTGCGCCGCCGCTTCCTTCGCCGCCGGAGCCGCCGCCGTCTGTGCCGCTGCCTCCCCCGTCGCCGGAGCTGCCGCGGCCGCCGACGTCTGCGCCGCCGCCTCCGTCGTCGCTGCCGCGCCCGCCGACGTCTGCGCCGCCGCCTCCGTCGTCGCTGCCGCGCCCGCCGACGTCTGCGCCGCCGCCTCCGTCGTCGCTGCCGCGCCCGCCGACGTCTGCGCCGCCGCCTCCGTCGTCGCTGCCGCGCCCGCCGACGTCTGCGTCGCCCGGGTCTGCGTCGCCGCTCGCGACTTCGTCCGGGCCGTCGGCGCTGGCTTGCCTGGGTCCTCCGCCGGTCCGACATCCCGCTCGGTGGCGGGCCTCCCTCCCCGGGCCCGAATCCCGTCGGCCATCCGGTCCGGCAGTCCCCCCAGGAACTGCTCCAGGACCACTCGTTCCACGGCCTCCCGGACTCCGCCCATGCCGCCCGACTGCAGCCATTGCCTCGCGGCCTCCTGCAGCCGGACGGCAAACATTGCCGGCCAGTCCCCCGGCTTCAGCCGGTCCGCCCGGAACCGCTTCCGGGCCTCCTCCGGGGACGGCGGCGGCGACTCCCACCCCGCCGTCATTGGTGCCGTCGGGACCCGCACCGCCTGCGCCACGTCCCGGACCTCCGGGGACCCTGGCCCCCTGCCGCCCGACCACGCTGCGCACAGCGCCTCGAGCCCGTCCTCCGGCCGTAGCCTCCTCCCCACCGGTAAGCCCCATGTTGGGCGCCACT
Organism: Cottus gobio; assembly: GCA_023566465.1. Classification (NCBI taxonomy): domain Eukaryota; kingdom Metazoa; phylum Chordata; class Actinopteri; order Perciformes; family Cottidae; genus Cottus; species Cottus gobio. Next base: position 2,553,637 of record CM042221.1, read on the forward strand.
GTAACAAGGTTCGCTGTTACCGTGGGTCTCCAGAGGCTCGGCACAGAATGACGACACCAACGCTGCTCTCTCGGCACGTTTAATCTTTTTATTCGGCATCTTTTATACAGGCATTCACGTCCACATGCCCTGCCTAGCTCAACCACACTTTCCCCTCTTGCGTGGCTCTGGGAGCTCTTATGCTCCCTTCCCCGCCCACGCATCCCCACAATCATGGGAATCAGCTGTGCCTCTTTACAAGCCGCACAGCTGATCCCCCTGATTGCCCCTCTCCCTCTCTCTCCCTGCCGCAGGCGCGCTAGCCACGCCCCCTCGCCCCACATTGCTCAAAATAGAATTATTTATAAAGTAATACGTAGGGATGAACTGAGATATGAAGGTGTTACAAAAACATGAGACAAACGATTGTGTACCATCGTTCAGACGGCCCATTATTGTGAACAGTCTGAATGTTTTATCCAATTGCTGTGAAGAACGCAGGGAAGGCTGTCGTCACAGGGGTGTGTTTGATGTCAATCACCTGGTCAAACGTGGGTCAAGGCCAGGTGGACCTGCAGCGCCCCCTACGGCCCACAAGGGGAACTGCAACACCTCAAAGTCACAAGCTGCGCACATTCAGAAGAGAAGAGGAAGTGCAACAAAGACTGGAAAACTACTTATAACTTGGATACTCATAACTGTTTGGTATATCAAATGTTAAGGTGACAATAAGTAAATGTTGTGTTCACAGCTTGTTGCACTGCCCCCTAGTGGCCGACAGACATGATGTTAAAAAAGACATGATGAATATGTGTTTAGTGGAAGCTGAACCAATCAAACGTTTAGCAAACAGAACCATATTGCTTTGCTAAGCCCGTAGCCACTGTGCTGTCACTCCCTTTTTGTCTTTGAATAACTATTACCAGCATGCTCATATATTGGAGCCATCTGGGGTAAATATAGACTAGATGGGTACCAAATGTGCTGAGAAGCCCTTATGGTCTAAATATGGAAAAAAAAGCAATGAGCCCCAGTGTTGATTGAAGGTCGACTGTTTTTTAAATTGGAAATGCCCAAAGTTGGAGGGTGAATGTCCAATATATACATTGGATACGTTGGAGGGTGAAGGAGCAATATAACTGCTTCAGGGTCCTGATGGTAAGATAAAGCAGCTGGATGGGAGCAGTACAAAGTGTACCTGAAGAAAATAAAATCCACGCCCATGTGAATGTACGCTATACTTACACCACTTTAAGGCAAGGCAAGGCAAGGCAAGTTTATTTGTATAGCACATTTCAACACAAGGCGATTCAAAGTGCTTCACATACAACCATTAAAAGCATAAAAACACAATGCAAAATAAAAGATTTAAAAACAATTAAGAACATTCATTAAAACAATAAAAAACAGTTAAAAAGCAAAAATAGATAGATACAGAATTGAATAAAAGTTGCAGTGCAGTTTAAGATATAAAATGCAGTAGTAAGATGCAGAATCCGGTTTAATTAAAGGCAACAGCAAACAGAAAGGTCTTCAGTCTGGCTTTAAAGAGGCTGAGGGTCTCTGCAGACCTGCAGCTCTCTGGGACCTTGTTCCAGATGTGTGGAGCAGAAAAGCTGAACGCTGCCTCTCCGTGTTTAGTTCTGACTCTTGGAACAGAAAGTAGACCCGTCCCAGACCACCTGAGGGGTCGGGATGGTTCATAAGGCAGCAGCAGATCACTAATGTATTTAGGCCCTAAACCATTCAGGGCTTTAAAGTCAATTCTTTGTTGGACAGGAAGCCAGTGCAAAGACCTCAGAACCGGAGTGATGTGATCCACTTTCCTGGTCTTAGTGAGGACTCGAGCTGCAGCGTTCTGAATCAGCTGCAGCTTTCTGATTGACTTTTTACTGAGACCTGTGAACACACCGTTACAGTAGTCACGTTACCTTGCCATCAGACTGCCCTTTCTGACTGGGAACTGATGCCATTATAATGCTCTCTTGATTGCCACCAGACCTCAATACTAAAAACTGTCATTTCACCTCGCAGAACTAGGAGTTTCTGCCTCAATTGGTGAGTAAGTTTGTGTCATTGTGTGACTTTTGGATCCAAAATCTAACATGCCATCCATAGCAGAGCTTCTCCAAATATAGGAAGAGTTACATAGGCATTACATGGACTATGGATACGATAATATGCATATAGGCTATAGCAACGTCTTCATGCAGAAACCTGTCAGCTCGAGGGAAAATAGCATTTTGACACTAAAACATACGTACTTTGAACCAATTTGTTTGGATTTGAATACATAAGAAACAACTTGCAAACTACAGAATGGTATAATAAAAATGGACCCAACTTTTAAATGAAGCCTAAATAGAACTATCGTCAAATAAGAAACCTGAGTATATCCCTGATCACACTGCACCAATAAAATGAATTGCCTTGTAGTTCTTGCTTTACACAAGGAACTTGTATTTAAACGAGCAAAGAAGATATTTAATTTCCCAAAGACACGGGACAACTGAAATGCATCTTGCTTATATTTGCAACATGGAGCCCGTGAGGCTATGCATTGTCGAGTCAAAACAAAACTCGACCTCCTTCTCAGTGCCCTCGATGCTAACCACGGTTGGTTTGTGTTGCAACCCTGAAGGTCCAGAGTTACACAAAGCCAAAGCTGAAAGTGACACTCAGAAGATGGAGAAACGCCCCGAGGGATGCAGTCATCTGGGATTACTGGGCTGGAAAGTCTGCATATCATATTTCCATTTCCTTGTATTTTACTTGTTGCTCCTGTCAACAGAGAGCTGCTGCAACTGGATGTTCTGAGCCCAGAACTTGGATCTGTTTCAGCTTAAAAAATAAATTTTACATAAGAGAAGTTAGTGGTTTCTTTAGCCACGTTATTTCACTCTTTAGATTCCTCTGAAGCTGCTGGCAAAGACTTTCACATTCAGAGTCATTTAAACTCAAAGGTGCACCTTGTTGACACTTGAGAAATTAGAAGTAAAGTAACTTGAGCTAGAAACCGTTTTTATGAAGAGCTCCTGAATGTAGTTCATTGTTATGTATAACATTACGTTGTATCTGTTTTGAAAGAGGATATCATTTGAGTAAACCAACAGCTAGTGCTCTCGCTAAAGTTTCTGTTCCTTTGCAAAGGTAACAGTGTAACAAGGGTTTTGATTATCTTCTTCCAGTTACTTACAAAGTGACACACTGGAGGTGGAACTCTTGAGTTATGACTGTCTTGGGTAACAGCAAATATATTGAAATAGAAATCTTCTTTGTTAAAATGTGCTCTGTTATTTTGTGATCTGGATGGAGGCCATGTTCTCCATAGAGAACTAGGGTGTGTTCTCCGGGCTGTAGTGTCAACAAAAGAGAGCATGTCTATGACAGTTGGCAGCCTCTGCATTGCTTGAGGCACAATAAGATATTATAAGCAGGGTAGACTGTACTTACAGCACATATCAAAAATGACTTGAAAACTACATGAATTCACTCACTTTAACTGCATAGTCTCAACTTGATGAACTGATGACATTGTTATCAAATGTCGTTTCCAAATCCCAGCCTCCTCTCTGAAGCAGGAGGGAACACTGTGCTCCGGAGGGTGGGACGCGGCCTCACACTGCAGAACAACAGTGTGTTCGTCACACTGGCAGGTCATAGCTTTGTTTACCAGGAACACTATTTTTTCTGAGAAATCCAAAATGGTACACACAGCAGCTTTAACATCTCAAGATAGTCTCTGCGAGGCCGACACGCATATACTCAGTGGACTACAGGAATCTAACATCTTAGTCCCTCGCTCTGCATGTAATTACATACTTCCTGAAAACGCTCCAACTTTGTTTACGGGAGAAGTGGCCGTGAGTGCTCTCACAGCCCGCTAATGAGCAGACATGGGGATATGGTGCTCATGCTGAATGTGTGGAGCGACACACATACATGGTCTCCTCTCTGAAGGCCACCCATCACAAGCAGAAAGCAATGGGGGAAGCTGGAAACATGCTGTGTTTTATTGTTTGTCTGCGAAGCCTCACGCAGGCAGGATGGCTTATGAACAGCCTGCACATTACAGCCAAGCAGAGGCAGTTATGATTATATTACAACCAGTCAGATTACTGGTTTCACAGGAATTTCTCCATCGTGAGTGCAAATTTGCAAATGTTGCTAAGCAGTCTTTTTCTAATTATCGCACCACGATTGCTTACCTAGAGGCCACAGGGGTGTGAATAGATGACACTCAGCTGGCATGAGGCCCTGTCTGCACGTATACAGACATCTTTAACAACTCTGGTTACGTTTTATCTATGTGGACAAGTAAAACAAAGCAATTGGGACACGATGAAGTCATCTCCCCAATCTGTGCATGCCCATATCCCATCCTTTCCAGTCTTCCTTGACAAGATACTGTTCCTGAAAGCCACCCAGATGTCTGAACATCTCATATAACTCACAATTAAGGTTTTCTTGTGTTTTCATCTCTTATTGCTAAGCAGCAACTCCACCTCGTCATCTGTCCACACATGAGAGCTCCTATAGGCTAATATTGCTGGGGGACATCTTAGGATACAATGACCTCCTCTCTCCTCTTCTCTCTCTCCTTTTCTCCTCCTCTCTCTCCTTCTGGATGAATTAATGTCTCTTTAATGCACATTACTAACTCTACTTCTTCTCGGGAGCCTCTGTGCTTCCTCTCCTCAAGCTAAGTAATTGAGTATTCAATCCCCATACAAGCGCTACGTGGGAGCTAGTGATGGGCCGGTCAACCCACAGTGTTCTGGTACGCTTACTAGAGGGCGTTTGGGAGGGTCAGAAAGTGTCAAAGCTAGTTAAATGGACTTATACCTGTACCTGTAATAACTTACAGAAGCATTGCATGCAATAGTCCACCCTCTCCCCTCTTTCTGTTACTCTCACTCTCTCAATCGGAGCAATTGGATCTCACACTGGAGACACATATTAATAGCAGCTGTAAATTAAGTCAGGTTAAATCATATCTAGATACCATCTGGATGTGAAACACATATCCATACCATGTGTGAAGAAGTCGACAGAGTCTGAGGTGTGAGGTAACCGTGGCAGCCTACATGCATGGCCAGCAGTAAGCCAGCATCATGTCCTAATTATTTGATCTATTGAGGGATTTACTTCTCTTATTGCTAACTTTGCCCTTACCTACTACCTATTTACATCTTTCACAAGTAAACACAGTTGACAACCTTTTATCAAACATCATGTATTTGTGAATGACGAAAGGATTCAACATTTTATACAGTGGAACTATGGACTGCTCGTACTATAAACCCTTAAATTAATATTTTATTAAATTCATATTTCAAGTATATTGGTGCGTAAATTTGGGGGGTAAATTGGGGCGACTGTGGCTCAGTGGTTAGCAGGTCTGACTTTCAATCAGAGGATCGGTGGTTCGATCCCCGGTCCCACTACTCCATGTTGTTGTGTCCTTGAGCAAGACACTTAACCCTAAATGCTCACCGTTGCTGTGTCTACTGTCTACTGTATAGCATGTAAGTCTCTTTGGATAAAAGCGTCTGTGTAATGTAAAATATTAACTAATGTATTTGTATATGGTTTTATAGAATCAAGTCCTATATAGTGCCAACAAAGACGTTATTAGTCGTAACGTTCATGGAATTCTAGTATTATTAATATGTTAGTTAATCCTGCTTAACGATTGGGATTGGGTAGACAAGACCACATCTGGTGCTCCTCCTGGCGGCTCAAAACACAATGCAGAGGTGATCGAGATAAGGAGAAAGCTTGGCCATCAGGTGTAACGTCAAGGACCCTAATCGGATGTCATAATCCAGATACAGGTTGCATGTTAATACCAGGGGCAAACGGCATCCTAATGCCCTGATAATCTGCCAAATCCTTTTTGAGAGTGCTTGTGTACAAATACTAGCCTGAAATAATCCTGGATCATCCTCGTGGGATGATCAATATCCAAATAACAGGGCTGTAAATTGTTAAGGTACGAAACCAAAGGATTTTGACAGACAAATGTGATCTTTCTTTGGTGCCACTGTTACAAAAGCAAAAGAGATAGCAATGACAATCAGAATGTTTTCCTTTCAACAGTCCATGATTGTTGGGTTTCTCCACAGGCCTCTTTCAGTGCAGGAATCCACTGGCTCAGGACACACTGCATATGCACACCACAAGACCACTGGTTTCATAACCGTTCAAATAACTGTGCTTTGTATCCGTTGGTATAATCTACTGTATAATCTACAAGCACAAATGTGATGCCAATTATTAAAGTCCAACCAAAGAATGAGAGCTCCACAAATGTGCTCCGCTGTAACCTTAACCAAAGACACACACCAGAAACCATGGCATTCAATCAGACACCAGGACAGAGAAACAGCTTCACTTTGAATAGCTTGGCTTAGCATGGAACCACGGCAGTGTTGACAAGTATTGTGTGTGCTTGTCCTCATAGCAAAAGCAAAAAGTAACAGCAGATGTTAAGGATTTACCCAAAAATACAGATGCTGAGGGCTGTGTGGAATCAAAACAGGCTCAAAAGATTTTGAGCTTCAGAAAGAATTTCAGAAAGTTTGTTCCTAAAAAAGACTTACTCTTTCCAGGGATATCCGTATGTCTGTCATAGACACATGTTCATAAGACCTGTGTCTTAAAGTTCTTAGTCAACATATTTGGACTGTGCTTTCAATGCACGCAGCTTCACTTTTGCCCACAATCAACTCCCTTTATGACATCATTAACCTTCCTGTTTACACTTAACCCAAAGTATGATGAAAACCTGAGGGCTAAAATGTCAAAACATATTAATCAGAAGAGCAATTGAATTGTCAATCCATGAACATATTTTGTGTTGTTTAGGTCCAGGTCACATCAGCATTTAATAACCAGTTAATTTTAATTTCCACACTTCAGAAATTGTTGTGAATCTTGTGTTGACTAAAACTTTGGGGGGATTTTCTTAACAGAGCTGACCTTTGAGGGAAAGAAGAGCCAGACCGTCCAAAATAGAGGTAGCTGTCTCAGTTTATTAGCTCTTTTATTTTATCCAGCCTCATATAATTCCAAAAGAGGCAGGGGTAGTCGTGCGTAAATCCAGGAGTGTGGCATAAAATCTTGGATAGACAAGACCCTGGAACACAGATACACTGCCTAGCCATAGTGCCAATAACTTGTTTATTTGTTGGTGGATTTGAGCAGATGATTGTGAGCCAACTCTTTAACTGACCAGTACATATACACATGCCATGCTTTCTTGTTCCTGTAGTCATATCCTGTTCCTGTTCAAGGTATATAGACAGTTATGAGACTGTGTGCTAGTATTATGACTAGCCTGGGAATATAACCAGTCTGCAGCCTGTTAAGACCTAGACACACCAAACCGACATCAAAGACCTAGCGGCGAAGAAGGCCAACTATTGCGTAACCCACGTTTGTTTGCTTACTTTCCTCACTTCCGTTTTCCTTCTTCTATACTGGTTCGCTGAACAGCCAATCCACCGGGCTACAACTCCAATTCTACATATAAAAGATGCCAGCAAGGTCCGACTAGGGCCAACAGTGGAGGACACCCCATTACAGATTATGGCCACAGATGCTCACCAGTGTGTCAGGGCCTTTTGATTCACAGTTAGTGTGTGTACAAACTAATGAAGACCTTCTGGTGTGAATATCAGTACAGAACTAAGACTCTCTATCCATCCACGTACAGACTATTGAGGTGTGTTGAAAACGAGGACATACAGGCAAAGCAATCCAAGAATTTTTAAATTGTAAATATGTTATTTTCATTTTCATCAAAAAAAAAGGTGCAGCTACATCTTATTTGAGCTACTTTCTTACTTTTACCCAAGTAGCTCATTAGTTTGACTTCTACTTCAATAAATGTAAAGGCAGGACTTCCATATCAGTAATCTTGTTTTCAGACCTTCCAGCCCTGCTTGCCGTGTTCAGTGAGCTTCCAGCTTTCTCAGGCAGAAAGAAGCGGAGCTAGGGCTCAGTTCACCTTGACAGCCGGCCCTGGAGAGAGGATCCGGGTTCAGAGAGCTGGAGAGGTGGAAGACGCACTGGGCCAGCGGGTCGAAGGAGTAGAGGAGGAGGAGGAGGAGGGAAATAAAGAGCTGTAGGGAATCTTTGGCTTGCATTTGACAGCTGGCAAGCCGAGGAGAAACACAATACGTCAATGGGAAGTCTACAGAGGGGAGGAACCGTGTGAATACACATGTATGGTTGTGAAATGCACTTTAATAAGTGTTTGTGCTAGTGGGTGAAGATTTGGTAGAACAAACTGTTCTAGAATGGTATGTGTGGGGGGCGAGGGCGTGGTTTAGCGCACCTGCGACAGAAGAGAGAGGAGCGCGCTCATTGGGATCAGCTGCAGTTCGTTAGAGCTGCGGCTGAGACCAATGAGCGCGCTCGAGCAGGGCTATTTTAAGCCCGGCAGGGAGAGCAGTCGGGGTGGTGAATGTCATGGAAAGTGATCTGACAGTGTTGTGCAGACGAATAAACCATGTTGAACCCGCGAAGTGCCGTGTCCGAGCGTGTGTCCAGAGCCATACACTCCCCGGTAGGGAGCGTCCTTGCCACAGTATGCAAGTGTAAAAAAAAAAAAATTACGATACATGTGCAAGATTGATAACTAGATAGGGCGATAGATTCTTGTCATGAAATTTACATGGCCACACGGAGCTGGCATTTATACGCCGGGCTGCTGGAGCGCTGCATGCCCTGACACACCTTTGAAGTCTGAGCTCAGCTTTTTCCTCTCCACTGGAACACTGGAATATCTCCAAGTATCTCTCTCTCTCTCTCTCTCTCTCTCTCTCTCTCTCTCTCTCTCTCTCTCTCTCTCTCTCTCTCTCTCTCTCTCTCTCTCTCTCTCTCTCTCTCTCTCTCTCTCTCTCTCTCTCTCTCTCTCTCACACACACACACACATCATATCTCCTCTGTGCACAGCCGAACACAGCAGCAGTCATCACGCTGTCTCCCTGCGCGGGCCTCACGTACGCATAGTGGGAAGTGAAACAGTGATGAGTGTTGCTCTGCACATGTGAGACGCATTAATCCTGCAGCAGCTCGGTCTGCTGTGCATGTGTAATCATTGCATATTATTATCTATCTACACTGGCGTCTCCGGTCAGAGCTTCAGCAAGGCTCCATTTGTCTGAGGACTGTGGTTATTTTTTGGCATTGGTCCAATCCAGAATGACTAGCAGGAGAGATCAGTGGATTAGTGGCTACTCTGTGCTCATGAGGATACTTAGATTCAATGCAGAGCAACTGAGGGAACCAGTAAACCAGGGTTGCATGCCCCTGGGGTTGTAACTACATGATAGATGTAGCCTCACTATTGGACAATCGTTGTCTGATCCAACTCATATTATCTACCCAGAAATGGTTTTGGCAACGTACGTTTCTAAACCAAAAATGTGTTTCATCAATATGTTCCATTTTAGCATGGCACGTGGTAACGTTGGGAATCGATCAGTTTAGACAACAAAGCTACTTGGTTAAGGTCAGATGAAGGTCATGGTTTGTGTTAAAACATTCACGTAACCACAGTATTAACTTTGGATTCCACACAGGACACAAACAGCGGTCTCCTGGGTGAAAGTCCTGTTTGTTTTGCCCATCCACCACCACTTCAACTCCCACCTGAGTGGACTCAGCTCAGGTGTAATTGATGATGTTAAGAATGATTGTTCATGCACACTATACACATTCTACTATTAAGTTGCAATGCAACTGTTTGCTAACGTGAAGAAACAACCTGCTTTTGGTTTCCTGTGTATGCTGCAGCATTCAAGGATGATTCAGATCTTCATCATCTGCAGCGAAACACAACTAATACATTAATGAGGAAGTACAACACGTAGTACCAGCTTATGAATATTTATGTTGACAGGAAGGTTATATGAAAACAATATTTATTATCACATGTATCTGTCAAATATATATGATATATGATGATTCAAAGAATAGTTTTACAAAATAATGGAGACATGGGAGATTCAGATGTGGAGCCTTATGCATATAAACATTTAATGATGTAATAGCAATGCGGGGCAGGAGTTGACTGTATACTGTAAGCACACTGCTGATGATGTTAGATGAATATTTCAATTCAAGATGAAGAGGTTGCAGGGAGGGTAACATGCAAATGTATGGTGATAAAGGGAACTCTGTGCACGTGTATGGTGACAGGAAATACAATGGCATACTGGATGGATGCTGTGGTTCAAATCCACAAAGAAAACAGAGTGAGGGGAGGAAAGTAAAAGGCAACGAGGTATTGTATTTTTTATTTGTATTAAAATGGCAAGTTTCTGCTTAAAGTTACTGTGAGGTGCTTTTAACTGATTCTGAAACAGTCTCAATGTAATACTATCACCCAAGAGACTGCTGTTGATGTCCCATGTGAAACCAGAAGGCAACGTTGAATTATTTGTCACGTAACTTTTGAACTTAACCCAAACCGTGATTTATTTATGTAACTTCTGTACTTCAGTAACGTCATGTTTGTACTTATTTTAGCCCAGACCACAATCTTTTCCCAACCCTAACCAAGTGGTTTTGTTGGTGCACTGATTGCTTTTTTTTTTGTGGACATTCGTAGGAAAAATAACTTTTTACAAGATAAATAAACCGACGTGTGAGGATACGTTGCCTGGGCAGCGCCGCTGCTTAGAAAAGGTTCCAATGCACATGCTTTGTGCTCATACAATATAATAAAAAGGATACTCTCATAAACAACACCTTTAACACTATAACAATAGTACTATTTAGTATTATTACATAAAATAGGATACTGCAACTGTCACCAGTCAGTACGGAGGGTTGCTGACGACTTTCATTCAATTGCCGTCTATTATGAGTGGCTGCTGAAAAATCAAAGACTCGCAGAGGAGCTATGGAGGCTCACCTGGGAATCTGGACTGCACCATCCTGTGCAGAGCTCACTGAAACTCATGTCATTCTAATAGCTGGTATACATTTAACAACTTTTGCACAGCTGCAGCCTCAGAGTTGGAGCCAGCACATCTAAGCAGCGTTGGAATTACATGCCTGTCACTCTCTGGAGGTACTGCGATGTGTTTGAAGTTGAGCAGCTCCAAATTGTAATTCTGTTCTACCGGAGAAAATCCTTTTCCCTGACACATCTTTAACAGTCTCTTGAACCATTTATTTTATAATTCACAGCATGATAAGTGAGCCATGCGCCTGCATCGCTCCCTCTCACCTCTAAAATACATCTTGTAATTTATCTGCTTTCTACACATCGGCCCACCTTTTAACCTTTTCGAGCACTACCACTGAGAGTCATTACTCAAGACATGCACTGCCTCCCCCCGCCTCCCCGTGCCTCCCCACTCCACCCCACCCACCTCCACGTTTAGCCCTGGGGCTGGGTATCTATAATTCATCTTTTATCTGGCGCTCACAGTCCTGCTTGCTGTTCCACACAGCCGTTGCCCACTTCACAGGGTAAAGCCGCCTGCTGCCGCTCGCTTTCACACAAATCTCACAGGGCACCCAGATATTGATTGTAATCCAAGGTAAACAGCCTGGTTTGCATAATCACGCGTTGCACAAGCGCGCATCACGTTAACCGGGGCTGCAGAGCTCAGGCTTTGGTTTCAGGGGGATATGGCGTGCCAAACTGGCATCAGCACCACTGCTTTATAGGGTCTTAATAGCAACATGGGGCCTGACCCCGAATCGTATCAAAGGGAAAAAATGTTGTGAAAGGAAAAACTGTGAAAATGTGCGTTTGTGTGTGGAAGTTAGAGCTGGAACAAGAAGAAGCACAACGCTTGACCTCCCTGTGGGCTGCAGTTTATGACATTTTCCAGCTCGGGGTACATTGCAGTGTGCTGAACGCCAGCCAAACATGCAAATGGATGTGGGGTCAGGCCGTGTGCTGTGTATCCATGCTGGATTATTTAATGGCTGGAAATTAGAAAGAAAAGAAGTACCAAATGTAAGGAGACTGTACTTTGTTTCACTGTGTTGAAACAGGGCTTTCTTCTCGACAGAGTGATGACTGTAGACCTAGACCGAGATCTACAGTATCTGTACATCAGCTGATAAATAAGAAACTTCAGAACAGGAACGCTGAACAGGGTTTCACTAGTTTGTCAAGCAGATCTTTACACTGACGCTGAGGGTCCTGGATCAAGACCGTTGTTTATGGCATGTGCTTATCTTCCAACATATGTTGAGTACATTTATTACCTCCGGCTATGAACTGTAGCCATCTGGCGACCAGTCTTTAGAATAGTTTCCTGTATAACCTGCAAGGTCACCTGTTTCCTATTTAGGTGCTTGTAATTAGCTGGTAGGGAAAATCTGAGCTCAGAAGATGTCTGTGCTTGTTGCCATAACAAGACAGTAGCCAGATTGTATGTCTCACTACTATACTTACATGTCCATATGTCCCACTGCATAATGTGATGGCTGCTCTGTGAGGCTCTGCTGAGCTAAATGCCATCATTAGCATGCTAACAGGATGATTTTTAACAGGTGTAATTTTGATAGCATGTTAGCATGCTAACTTTGTCTAACTTTGGCTAATTAGCAATGAATGTAATGTACAGTACAGCTTCAGGCTGATGGGAATGTTTTGGTTTTGACCTGCTGATGGCGCTAGACGTCTGAAGGGATCGAACAGTTCAGATAATACAGTTCATCCTGAGGAGATGGTCAATGTTATGGCAATCCCATCTGTCGTTCTTGGAATATTTATACAATATATTTTATATTTTAGTCAAACCAAAATGGTGGCCCAGTCGACATTGGCAACCTTGTTTCAAATTCCTATTATCATAAAGCCTTTTTGAATATTTAATAGAAGCTCCCTATCCTTTTACAGTGAATGACCCGTAGCATTAAGACAAAGATTCCTCTTTGACTTCCAAACCACATGCCTGCATTCATTACCGAGCTCGGTACTGCAACAATGGAACAAACCTCCCGTCTCTCTCATGGGTCCCGTTGCAGCAGTTGGGATGAATATTCTGCCACAATTTAATTATACATTTAATATGCTGCTGGTGTTTCCCAATCTCACTGATTCAACAAGCTGGACATTGCCTATTTATACATTTACTGAAAGAAAATAATGGCTGTATCAGCTTCCACTTCAAAGAAAACCAAACAACAGGGGATCTGTCTGGGCCCCAAATCTCGATTTAATGTATTTCACAAACGTTGCTCAACATGATCACATGACTAGTTTGATTACAAACAAAGGAGCCTTTCTTCTATGTTCTATAAGCTATAAGCCGGTAGCGGCACCTCGAACATGCTCATGTGTCGGTGGACATTGGCAGTGACGTGGGCTCTTGTTCCTGTTGATGCATCTCCTTACTGGCAGAGCCTTTAGGAACACACTTCATGTGGGTGTCATACAGCATGGACAATGGATATTTAGTAATATCTTATTGTAATGTTCCCTTGAAATGATACCTTAACTGCCTTCTGTCTACAAGAAGCCTGCATGTGGTCAAGATTTTTACTGCAGTTCATCGAATGGCCTCTTCAAATGTGAGTCAACCCCCATAGACGCACTTGATGAAAATGTACAGCAGAAGTTTAAAGCCTGGTAGAAAAAGGGTTTTCTTCTCCATAGCTAATATCTCCGTTTATGACAATTGAGGGGGGGGGGCATATTTATGGCTTGCTGTGCAGTAAATATTATACTGAGCATTCTGCTGGCCAATGTGCGGGCAAAGGATGAGGGTCTGGATGATGAGGGTTTGGATGATGAGGGTTTGAATGATGAGGGTCTGGATGATGAGGGTCTGGATGATGAGGGTCTGGATGATGAGGGTTTGGATGATGAGGGTCTGGATGATGAGGGTCTGGATGATGAGGGTCTGGATGATGAGGGTTTGAATGATGAGGGTTTGAATGATGAGGGTCTGGATGATGAGGGTCTGGATGATGAGGATCATCGTTGTCCGCGCCCACCAGAACATAGCTCACTAAAAGACACTCATTACAAACAAGAGTTTTTGTTAAAATTAGCATCCCAATTAGTATTACAGTTCTTCATGATAATTATCCATCTTGCTAAACAAGCTAGCTAGCTAGTGCTTACATTACCCACTAACATTTTAGCATGTTTTATGCTAACGCACCATGCCTTGCTCGTCCAAGATCCACCCTCTCGTTTGTATGGTCACATCTGATTCCAGAAAAAACAAGATGATGAGAGCTGGATCCGCCCACTCTGAGCTTCATAGATACCGATGGGTGACGTCATGGAGACTATGACTATATTTGATACATCTTATGGTTTCTATCATGAATAGATTTTGCTTGGAATTTGATGCACGAAAAACCAAGAGACTTCAGGAAAAGAAAGCATGCAGCGTGAAAAACATAATAAATAACTGTCACTTGTATTTGCTTGTATTTACTGCAAGTTATGATTCCAAGCTGTGAATTTTAAAATGGATATAGATTGTCCCAAGAATACTTTTTCACTGTGTTTCAGTGACAATCTGACCTCTCTTCTAACATCACTGTCGTAAGGTCAGAATTTACACCTGACCTGTGGTACACAAAAACATGTCTTAAATAATCCCATGAAATGTGTTGTGGAAATGTATGGTTCCCAGTAAAGATTATGCAGAGAACGAGCTGAATCTCTTTTCCACTGGATGCACAAAGTCATTTTTTCATTATGAAATGTTGGCCAATGAGCTGTTACTGTTGGCTTTTTATCAATCGCTTTCGCTTTTTATTATAGATACTTTTTAAACGTTTTAACGTTTTTAAAGATGAATCATACAATGTTGTTTTTTCCAACTGTTAAAACCCCAGTTTATATTTCCACTGTTCATTTCCATCTGGACCATTAACAGCTACTCAGCTTTTATAAAGACTGAGCTTGGGTTAGTTTTTTTTCCCTTTCTTTGAGGGAGGGTTTCAAGTACAAACCATCCTTTAATATTTGATTAATTAAGGTAGATGGTCAAATAATACTTAACACAAGTAAAGTGAGGTAATCTGGATGATTTCTGGTCGGGCCAAAATGTACACAGGAGAAATATGATCACAGACCTCCCATACAACGACAGCTACACCATTTTGCCAGAGACCAGTGTTCAGGGTTTCCATCTCAGACCGACAAGTAATGCTGTCTTTTTGTCATTATCCAACCATGATCAGTGTCGCCAGATCAGATTTTAGTTTCCAGCCCAATCACAACTTCAACCTTTCCCAATTCAATAAAAAACAACCAAAATCACAAACTTGGCAGGTGTAAAACCATAAATACATTACATGTGCAATATAAAACACACCATGAACATACACAACTGCATATCTGCAATAAATAACCCACAAAGAGTGCAGTTAGACAATTCGTAGGTTAAATGATGACATCAAGGAAAGTAGGTCCTCCCTTATCTACGATTGAATACAACTCATGTCAATCAAATATCTTTCTAAATGTCTGGGTCAAAAGTGGACACAACAAAGTTTACTGAATTTCTTTGAACAAAATTTGACAACTTGTTGGGGAAAATCATTTCCACAATATGTTTAAAACCTTACCAAATGTTGACAAAGGCGGGTCAACACTAATTGTCTTGGTCCAATCTGGCGACACTGACCCTGATAGGTCAAACCCTGCCTTTAGCTCAGCAGTTTTAGTTTGCTAACCCTAACCAAACTGCAGTTACCATGCACAGGTATTTGTTATAATGTAATAAAAATATGCCATTTTGGCAGAATCAATCACTTTCTATTGGCAAGTTGGTGCTATCTTAATTCCCAAATCTTTCTCTACGGCCACCCTGACAACTTTTCAGCTCCATCACTGCTAAGGCAGTCTGTTACTGAGTCACTTTTCTGTGTGTGTAGTGGGTGTTGTCCGCCTGTTGGGGGCAGCTATCGGGCTTTCAGCTGACCGACCGGGCCATCACATGTCACCCTGCTGTCTGCTAATCCTAGTGGGTTTGTTGTGGTGTATGTGTGTCTGGGAAACTGCTGTTTCACTCTCCGTCTCACATCATCACTCAGGAACCACAGCGGACATCAAAGTCAAGTCTCCACTGACCAAAAGCTCTGCTGCCTATTATACGAGTCAAAGCATATGGAAAAAGAAACAGTGAGACTAATGAGAAACCATGGTAATGTAAGTTTAGAATGCCAAATTATTTACTTACTACACGAGGACACCCGGTGGTTCCTTATAGAGTATTTACTGCGCAACATCATTGTATTGTTTGTACAAAATGTACATTTGAAAATCTTTTTCCTGTGTTGTATTATTGGTCACGATTAGTATCAATGTTAGTGGAGATTGTTGATGATTCATGGTGGAACAAAGCTTTGGAGCGGTCTTTGCTCCAGCAGCACCAGGAGCCGTGACCTTGGGTGGGCTAAATTGGTTTCCGTTGGCGTGCTTTGTAGCAGGGATTGAGTCCCTCTGAACTTCTGCCAGATCAGTTTGGCACCCTAACCCCCTCAGTGACTCTGTTTTTGTCCCTCTGCTGCCCTGCGAAGGTCAGATGATTTAGCACATACCTTTCAGCTCCACAAGGGTACAAGTGCTATTTCCAGCACCATGCATCGTTGCCATTGTCACAAAGCAGCTTTGAAAACAGGAGCGCACGCCGTGTGCTGACAGTGGAGATATCACAAGTATTACACATACTATTTCATTGAATGAACACAAATTCTGAAACTCTATTCTGAATGAAAGATGTGAAGATTATACTTATATTATTATAATTAACAATATGAATACAACATTTTTATATAAAAAATTTAAAATACTTAATTTACACATGAAACGGTTAATAGTAAAGGAATTGGATAAAAAGAAATTAGTAATAACTTGCAAACTGAAATTAATTTTGTTGAAAAAAGAACATCCTGTTGGTGTTTGTTTTGATGACTGTGCGTGCTACTTGGTTAGATTTATAACAAAAACAATACATTGAAATTGTTAGATTTTTGGATAGTGCTCCTGCTGGGTGTAGATGTTACTCTGAGTTTTAAAATCAGGTCATTTGCCTTTGCCACAACTGGACCCATGACATTAATCAAGGTAACTAGGTAGCTAACAGCTAGCTCGGCTCTCACCACAGTTTCACAAGCGTGTTGGAGAACCTCAGTGACGTCAGTGTGTGTTTGTCCATTCTGGGCTACTGTAGCAACATGGCGTAGCAACACGTGGACTTGGTGAAGAAGAGTCTGCTCTCTAGATATGAAGGGCTCATTCTAAGCTAACAAAAACACAGTTCTTAACTTCATGTGATTACATATATATAGTTCTGAATATTATATTCCATTTCTAAAAAGGAATCCCCGAAATCCTATAACACTGGCCCCTAATTAAAGGTCTCGCTGCTTGTGAGATGCCAAAACATTGCATAACCATTTGTAGTACTAACAGACGCAATTTTACAACTCTGGAAAGTTTTCACAATGCCAACTATTTCATGTTCCAATAATTGTGAAGTCAACAGAGGAAAAATGCTTTCATATTATTAGCACCCCAGACATATTTTGGCGAAAATTGCGAATGGTTTGCATCTCATACTAAATCCTGATTATCTCCTCATTCACAAGGTCTATTTGAAAAGATTGAAAAGGTATAATATATAAAAATCCCTTGTGACGATAGATAATAAGGCCATATATGTGTTAGTGGTATATTGGTTTATGATAGTACACAGAAAAGAAAAAGAAATGTATTTTTCCCAAAAAATAATTAAAAGTAAATTGTTATTATCTTAAGATCTCTCAGGAATGTGTGTGATTGGTCTTCACAGCGCCTTGCTGGAGGAGGTTGGAGAGAGCAGTGCCGGTGTTATCGGAGTTTGTTGTGTTTGAGAACAGAAAGCGTAGCTTAGGGTTATCTAAAATATTTTCAATGTCATGCCTGCATATTTAGCCGATCTCCACAATGTGGAAGTAACGCAAGGTTTTAGAACGAGACATCTCCAATAGGCACACAACAACAAGCTCATGTAAAGAAAAAGCTTTTATTTTTCTGTCGGGCTCTTTCTACAATGTGTTCAGAAACCTCTAATAGCAACCTGAGCCTGTCAGTGGAGCAACAAGCTCTTTGATTGGACGTACATTGAAGGTGTGGAGTGGCCCCGGGTGATTACATTAGTTCAGCAGCCGCCGCCTGCAGCGTTCCTCTCAATACTGGATCAGTTCCAAAACCTCTTGTCCCCATTAGTCACAGGTGGAAAAATACCAAAGTTACCCTTTAAGCTGTCTCTCAGTTCATCAACCACTGACATGGGAAACACCCTCTCAGAGCCTCGAGGCTTACGGGAAAGTCACAGTACATTTCAGTCTGTTGATTATTTGCTTTAAATTAATTTCTGTTATGAGTCCAAGTTTTTCTGTTTGTATTTCTTCAAGAGACACTGGCAGACAAGACTGGTTGTACTGTTGACTGATCTGCTTCAGCTCAATCTGACATGAAGTCACGGTGACTGCTGTTGGGATGAATCACACTAATGAGAGCTGAGCCGGGCTACCTGATAAATAAATCATGTGCTCAGGTGTGCGGCACAGAATTTTCATGGCCAGGCTGCAGCAATTTTATATTTTATTTTCAATTTCATAAAAACGTCATCTTTTGAACTGAGATGAACCCATGAAAGTGACATCTTCTTATTCAAGCACTCTACTGCATATACAGTTAGGTCCATAAATATTTGGACATTGACACATTTTTCATTATTTTGGCTCTGTACACCACAACAATGGAGTTGAAATGAAAAAATCAAGATGTGCTTTAAGTGCAGACTTTCAGCTTTAATTTGAGGGTATTTACATCCAAATCAGGTGAATTACAACAAATTCAAATGTGGCCACCCTCTTTTTAAGGGACCAAAAGTAATTGGACAATTGGCTGATCAGCTGTTTCAAGGTCAGGTGTGTGTAATTCCCTCGATATTTCATTTACAAGGAGTAGATAAAAGGGTCTTGGGTTCATTTCAGGTGTGGTATTTGTGTTTGGAATCTGTTGCGGTCAACTTTCAATATGAAGTCCAAAGAGCTGTCACTATCAGTGAAGCAAGCCATCATTAGGCTGAAAAATCAAAACAAAACCATCAGAGAGATAGCAGACACATTAGGTGTGGCCAAATCAACTGTTTGGTACATTCTTAAGAAGAAAGAACGCACTGGTGAGCTCAGCTACACCAAAAGACTTGGAAGACCACGGAAGACAACTGTGGTGGATGACAGAAGAATCATTTCCCTGCTGAAGAAAAACCCCTTCACAACAGTTGGACAGATCAAGAACACTCTCCAGGAGGTAGGTGTATCTGTGTCAAAGTCGAAAATCAAGAGAAGACTTCACCAGAGTAAATACAGAGGGTTCACCACAAGATGTAAACCATTGGTGAGCCTCAAAAACAGGAAGACCAGATTAGAGTTTGCCAAAAAACATCTAAAAGAGCCTGTACAGTTCTGGAAGAACATCCTATGGACAGATGAGACGAAGATAAACTTGTACCAGAATGATGGGAAGAGAAGAGTATGGAGAAGGAAAGGAACTGCTCATGATCCAAAGCATACCACCTCATCAGTGAAGCATGGTGGAGGTAGTGTTATGGCGTGGGCATGTATGGCTGCCAATGGAACTGGTTCCCTCGTATTTATTGATGATGTGACTGCTGACAAAAGTAGCAGGATGAATTCAGAAGTGTTCTGGACGGCGCTTCACAGTGCAGATGGACAATGACCCGAAGCATACTGCGAAAGCAACCAAGGAGTTTTTTAAGGCAAAGAAGTGGAATGTTCTGCAATGGCCAAGTCAATCACCTGACCTGAATCCAATTGAGCATGCATTTCACTTGCTGAAGACAAAACTGAAGGGAAAATGCCCCAAGAACCAGCAGGAACTGAAGACGGTTGCAGTAGAGGCCTGGCAGAGCATCACCAGGGACGAAACCCAGCGTCTGGTGATGTCTATGGAATCCAGACTTCAGGCTGTCATTGACTGCAAAGGATTTTCAACAAAGTATTAAAAGTGACAATTAGATTTATGATTATATTAATTTGTCCAATTACTTTTGGTCCCTTAAAAAGAGGGTGGCCACATTTTAATTTGTTGTAATTCCTACACCGTTCACCTGATTTGGATGTAAATACCCTCAAATTAAAGCTGAAAGTCTGCACTTAAAGCACATCTTGATTTTTTCATTTCAACTCCATTGTTGTGGTGTACAGAGCCAAAATAATGAAAAATGTGTCAATGTCCAAATATTTATGGACCTAACTGTATAAGGCAAGTGTGCACTGAATTATCAATATAAACCAGAGATGTAATGTAAATATGATTTCACAACTCATCTCCTTACAAACTGATTTAAAGGGTACCTTTGGTACTTTTCAACCCAATGTTCCAATGTTTTTGTGTCTAAGGGAGGAATGAGGAAAACTATATTTGGAACTGGTCCAGTATTGAGGGAGAACGCTGCAGACGAAGCTGCTAAACGTTCTGTAATGTAACCGCTCACAATCAACGTTCACTAAAAGAGCTTGTTGTTGCCCCTGACAGGCTCAGATTGTTAGAGTCTGATAACACTTTGGAAAGAACCCTGCAGAAAAATAACCTGTTTTTCTTTGTCCTTCGCGTTCTGTTTGACGATGTCATGTGACTTTTTGAGAGGAGACAACGCTGGAAATGTGAGAGAGTGCCGGTGCTGTCAGTGTTAAAGTCATCTAATAGATTTTCAATGACTGAATATGTTTTAGGATTTCCACAATGCAGACGCGAGATTAAAGAACAAGACTCTCAGAGGAAGACTTATTGAGACACAATAGCAAACTGACCTGATCAAGATAAAAAAACACGTTATTTCTCTATAGGGTTATTTTTGACCTTTTCATCTGACCAAACCATGAAGCCAATATTTCAACCAAATTCAAAAAAAGCTAATGGGCTGACTGCATGCAGTGGATACGCCAGCAGAGAACTTTATACTTCCTCAACAGAACATTCATTTGTACAAATTATACTGTATTTTACACTAATCTAATTGGCAGGTTGGCTTCTGACTCATGTTCACAAGATAATTCACTTTTTGTGATTTTAGTGACCACAAAAATGTTCCTTTCCTCTATTACTGGTAAAACCCTAAGAATAGTAAAATCATGAGTGTGTTGATGGTTACAATAACAACCGTTGCATTATGACAGTAATGAACATTGCAGCCCTTAGGGGCCACTAGTTGGGGGAGTTTTATTCTGGAGACATTTTGTGGCCCTTCCCACATCTTTTGCTATTAATGGCTTATTAGTGTACCTGGCAGGAGGTGACCTCAGCACATGTACCACAAGGTTAAGCTGAGTGACAGCCAAGCTTGACATCCATAATGTTCTAGAGTTGAAATGTATGCTCTTTGGAAATAATCCCCTGACATATATGCACTTTTTCATCTCACAGTCACAATTATGGACTTATTGGACACGTCCTTCCTGTCCAATTCGGAGGTCAGGTGTCTTTTGCAGCCTCGGCTTGTAAGCTCTGGGACTGCCTCCAGAAGTACCGACGCATATGTCATACCAAATGAGAAAGGCCGAAAGTTGGAGAGGGAAGCCGGCATGTCATCCATCCAAATCAACCTAGCAGCTGAAATAATAGATCTGCTGCCAGATAGACAGGAAGGCTGGATCAGTAACTCAGCATTGTCTTTATATATGCAGCTGCTTGGCCTGGGAAGACGAACAAATGTTCGGACTGTGCAGAGGAGTAAATACTTCCTTTTGTTGGTCAGTTTTGTCAAAGGGAGGTCTGGATAGAACATTTTTGGAGCGTATCCAAATAACGTCCTCAAAGAAGATTTAAAATGTTGCATTATGTGTTCAGACTTGCAAAATTGATTCCATGACAGGTAAACACACATTTGGCTGCTTAGAAATCAGAGGATGTTTGATTGGAAATGGAGGAGGTAATGAGGCTTGATTTGTACAACAACATAGTGGACATGCCCTGATGTGGTCATGGGTTCCAAAGGATCATGGGTCGTTTAATAGGAACATCGTGTGTTTACTACAGAGAGAAATCATTGGCGAGAAGGTCACTTTAAATCGTGTTACAACCGAGTGTTATCCAACCACATATCTGCATTTCAGAGAGGGCGATGGTTACCTCAAAGAAGCATTCTTTTCCCATTCTACATTTCTGTTGAGTGGAAGTGCGTGCTTCCACAGTATCATATGCACACGTCAAACATCTGCACACATGTCAAAATGTCTTGGAGATGCCTATGAATTATAGATTAGATGTTAAGCCTCTAACAGTGATTTATCGTTCTTTCATCATTAGTTGGCGCCACGAGAACAAACATGCTCACACACACCCATACACCCCTCTACAAGAACACCTCTGAACATATTTGTCTCCATAAAAGAGAACTTAAATTGATTGTTCATAAGCCCAACGTCCCTACTTAGTGTAGGCAGGGTGCACAGAACATTTTTAGAATAAAGGGCAGCCTGTATGGCACCGCATCCAAGCACCCATGGAAGAGCGGAGGGCTTTTCAGCACATTTTACATTATGACCAATTGGTGGAAATACAATTTCCATCACATGGGGACCAAGAATACAGTGTCCCTTTAACTTAAATTGGGTAAGAGAAGTCTGTAACTCAGTGGATACTTTTTGTTGTTGTTAATTAAATAAACCACCCACTTGAATAGCCCTGATTGGAATCATTAGGTCCTAAGAGTTGTAAAAAGCATTTTGAATTCAGACTTATTTTCCTTCCTCCGTTTATGCAAATGAGAACGAGACTGGAACCGAGTGCTGGGAGGCGGGGTCTTTATTGGCTCACATATGGGGAAAATGGTCATGTCCTCTGGTTCATGTCAATGTGTCTTTGGTCAAGACACTTATCCCCAATTGCTTATGAATGGGTATGCATGTTAGTTGGTCTTGATGGGCAGGTGGCACATTGCATGGTAGCCCCTGTCTTCAGTGAATGGGTGAATAATAACAAGTAGTGTAAGTGGGCAGAAGAATATAAAAGAGCTATACAAGTACAGATCATAGGCATTTTTTTTGCTCCATGCACCATAGGAATGATCCTGTTATACACCCTTAAATGCATTGTGTTTTCTCCACTGGAAAGGAGCAGAGGCCTGGTGTTCAACTGTCACGTTCCCCAATGGATGTCAAGGAGATGCAGGGAGTAATATTGTAAATAAACCCAGGAAAAAAGACTCACGGGTAAAGGAAGAATAAATAAAAGTGAGTTGTTAACAATAAACTGAAATGCTGACAAAGGCAAAAACAACTTAAAACTACTTTCTTAGGACTTTGCAGACTTGATACCGTCTGGTTGCAGGTAGCAAAGAACTACCCAATCTATTGGAGCATGGCGTTTCTATTTCATTAGCATTGCCGATCATGTACTGACCTGGCCTTCTCGTCGACATGATAAAAGATGGTTTGTTACAAAGAATCATCTCAGGAAGCTGTCCCTGGGAACTGTTTGGAATCAAGTCAATCCAACTCTTGCCGAAGCTAGTTAGCTAGCGAAAAGATCTTTTCCTTTGTGAAAAGTCTTCAAGTGCTGTTCTTTGCTCTACATTCGAAGAAGAAATACTCCCCAATTCTGATGTAATTGATGCTATTGCAGCAGCTAAAATAATCAATTTGGGAGAACACAACACCAACACACTACCTGAGTAGAGAACACAACACCAACACACACTACTTGAGTAGAGAACACAACACACACTACTTGAGTAGAGAACACAACACACACTACTTAAGTAGAGAACACAACACTAACACACACTACTTGAGTAGAGAACACAACACACACTGCTTTAGTAGAGAACACAACACTAACACACACTACTTAAGTAGAGAACACAACACTAACACACACTACTTGAGTAGAGAACACAACACTAACACACACTACTTGAGTAGAGAACACAACACTAACACACACTACTTGAGTAGAGAACACAACACACACTACTTGAGTAGAGAACACAACACTAACACACACTACTTGAGTAGAGAACACAACACTAACACACACTACTTGAGTAGAGAACACAACACACACTACTTGAGTAGAGAACACAACACTAACACACACTACTTGAGTAGAGAACACAACACCAAAACACACTACTTGAGTAGAGAACACAACACACACTGCTTGAGTAGAGAACACAACACCAACACACACTGCTTTAGTAGAGAACACAACACCAACACACACTGCTTTAGTAGAGAACACAACACCAACACACACTAGTTGAGTAGAGAACACAACACACACTACTTGAGTAGAGAACACAACACACACTACTTGAGTAGAGAACACAACACCAACACACACTACTTGAGTAGAGAACACAACACACACTGCTTGAGTAGAGAACACAACACACACTGCTTGAGTAGAGAACACAACACACCATGCTTTAGTAGAGAACACAACACTAACACACACTACTTGAGTAGAGAACACAACACACACTGCTTTAGTAGAGAACACAACACTAACACACACTACTTAAGTAGAGAACACAACACTAACACACACTACTTGAGTAGAGAACACAACACTAACACACACTACTTGAGTAGAGAACACAACACTAACACACACTACTTGAGTAGAGAACACAACACACACTACTTGAGTAGAGAACACAACACTAACACAAACTACTTGAGTAGAGAACACAACACTAACACACACTACTTGAGTAGAGAACACAACACCAACACACACTACTTGAGTAGAGAACACAACACCAACACACACTACTTGAGTAGAGAACACAACACACACTGCTTGAGTAGAGAACACAACACCAACACACACTGCTTTAGTAGAGAACACAACACCAACACACACTGCTTTAGTAGAGAACACAACACCAACACACACTGCTTTAGTAGAGAACACAACACACACTACTTGAGTAGAGAACACAACACACAATAGTTGAGTAGAGAACACAACACACACTACTTGAGTAGAGAACACAACACACACTACTTGAGTAGAGAACACAACACCAACACACACTACTTGAGTAGAGAACACAACACACACTGCTTGAGTAGAGAACACAACACACACTGCTTGAGTAGAGAACACAACACACACTGCTTGAGTAGAGAACACAACACACACTGCTTTAGTAGAGAACACAACACTAACACACACTACTTAAGTAGAGAACACAACACCAACACATACTACTTGAGTAGAGAACACAACACTAACACACACTACTTGAGTAGAGAACACAACACACACTGCTTTAGTAGAGAACACAACACCAACACACACTGCTTTAGTAGAGAACACAACACCAACACACACTGCTTTAGTAGAGAACACAACACCAACACACACTGCTTTAGTAGAGAACACAACACACACTACTTGAGTAGAGAACACAACACACACTAGTTGAGTAGAGAACACAACACACACTACTTGAGTAGAGAACACAACACACACTACTTGAGTAGAGAACACAACACCAACACACACTACTTGAGTAGAGAACACAACACACACTGCTTGAGTAGAGAACACAACACACACTGCTTGAGTAGAGAACACAACACACACTGCTTGAGTAGAGAACACAACACACACTGCTTTAGTAGAGAACACAACACTAACACACACTACTTGAGTAGAGAACACAACACACACTGCTTTAGTAGAGAACACAACACTAACACACACTACTTAAGTAGAGAACACAACACTAACACACACTACTTGAGTAGAGAACATAACACCAACACACACTACTTGAGTAGAGAACACAACACTAACACACACTACTTGAGTAGAGAACACAACACTAACACACACTACTTGAGTAGAGAACACAACACTAACACACACTACTTGAGTAGAGAACACAACACACACTACTTGAGTAGAGAACACAACACTAACACACACTACTTGAGTAGAGAACACAACACTAACACACACTACTTGAGTAGAGAACACAACACTAACACACACTACTTGAGTAGAGAACACAACACCAACACACACTACTTGAGTAGAGAACACAACACACACTGCTTGAGTAGAGAACACAACACCAACACACACTGCTTTATTAGAGAACACAACACCAACACACACTGCTTTAGTAGAGAACACAACAACAACACACACTGCTTTAGTAGAGAACACAACACACACTACTTGAGTAGAGAACACAACACACACTACTTGAGTAGAGAACACAACACACACTACTTGAGTAGAGAACACAACACCAACACACACTACTTGAGTAGAGAACACAACACACACTGCTTGAGTAGAGAACACAACACACACTGCTTGAGTAGAGAACACAACACACACTGCTTGAGTAGAGAACACAACACACACTGCTTTAGTAGAGAACACAACACTAACACACACTACTTAAGTAGAGAACACAACACCAACACATACTACTTGAGTAGAGAACACAACACTAACACACACTACTTGAGTAGAGAACACAACACACACTGCTTTAGTAGAGAACACAACACCAACACACACTGCTTTAGTAGAGAACACAACATCAACACACACTGCTTTAGTAGAGAACACAACACTAACACACACTACTTAAGTAGAGAACACAACACTAACACACACTACTTGAGTAGAGAACACAACACTAACACACACTACTTGAGTAGAGAACACAACACTAACACACACTACTTGAGTAGAGAACACAACACACACTACTTGAGTAGAGAACACAACACTAACACACACTACTTGAGTAGAGAACACAACACTAACACACACTACTTGAGTAGAGAACACAACACCAACACACACTACTTGATTAGAGAACACAGCACTAACACACACTACTTGAGTAGAGAACACAACACACACTACTTGAGTAGAGAACACAACACCAACACACACTACTTGAGTAGAGAACACAACACTAACACACACTACTTAAGTAGAGAACACAACACTAACACACACTACTTGAGTAGAGAACACAACACCAACACACACTACTTGATTAGAGAACACAGCACTAACACACACTACTTGAGTAGAGAACACAACACTAACACACACTACTTGAGTAGAGAACACAACACTAACACACACTACTTGAGTAGAGAACACAACACACACTACTTGAGTAGAGAACACAACACCAACACACACTACTTGAGTAGAGAACACAACACTAACACACACTACTTGAGTAGAGAACACAACACACACTACTTGAGTAGAGAACACAACACCAACACACACTACTTGAGTAGAGAACACAACACACACTACTTGAGTAGAGAACACAACACCAACACACACTACTTGAGTAGAGAACACAACACACACTGCTTGAGTAGAGAACACAACACACACTGCTTTAGTAGAGAACACAACACCAACACACACTGCTTGAGTAGAGAACACAACACACACTACTTGAGTAGAGAACACAACACACACTACTTGAGTAGAGAACACAACACACACTACTTGAGTAGAGAACACAACACACACAGCTTTAGTAGAGAACACAACAAACACTGCTTGAGTAGAGAACACAACACACACTACTTGAGTAGAGAACACAACACACACAGCTTTAGTAGAGAACACAACAAACACTGCTTGAGTAGAGAACACAACACACACTACATGAGTAGAGAACACAACACACACTACTTGAGTAGAGAACACAACACACACTACTTGAGTAGAGAACACAACACACACTACTTGAGTAGAGAACACAACACACACTACTTGAGTAGAGAACACAACAAACACTACTTGAGTAGAGAACACAACACACACTGCTTGAGTAGAGAACACAACACACACTGCTTGAGTAGAGAACACAACACACACTACTTGAGTAGAGAACACAACACACAATACTTGAGTAGAGAACACAACACACACTGCTTGAGTAGAGAACACAACACACACTACTTGAGTAGAGAACACAACACACACTACTTGAGTAGAGAACACAACACACACTACTTGAGTAGAGAACACAACACACACTACTTGAGTAGAGAACACAACACACACTACTTGAGTAGAGAACACAACACACACTGCTTGAGTAGAGAACACAACACACACTACTTGAGTAGAGAACACAACACACACTGCTTGAGTAGAGAACACAACATACACTGCTTGAGTAGAGAACACAACACACACTGCTTGAGTAGAGAACACAACACACACTACTTGAGTAGAGAACACAACACACACTGCTTGAGTAGAGAACACAACACACACTATTTGAGTAGAGAACACAACACACACTACTTGAGTAGAGAACACAACACACACTGCTTGAGTAGAGAACACAACACACACTACTTGAGTAGAGAACACAACACACACTGCTTGAGTAGAGAACACAACACACACTACTTGAGTAGAGAACACAACACACACTACTTGAGTAGAGAACACAACACACACTGCTTGAGTAGAGAACACAACACACACTACTTGAGTAGAGAACACAACACTAACACACACTACTTGATTAGAGAACACAGCACTAACACACACTACTTGAGTAGAGAACACAACACTAACACACACTACTTGAGTAGAGAACACAACACTAACACACACTACTTGAGTAGAGAACACAACACTAACACACACTACTTGAGTAGAGAACACAACACACACTACTTGAGTAGAGAACACAACACTAACACACACTACTTGAGTAGAGAACACAACACACACTACTTGAGTAGAGAACACAACACACACTACTTGAGTAGAGAACACAACACACACTGCTTGAGTAGAGAACACAACACACACTACTTGAGTAGAGAACACAACACACACTGCTTGAGTAGAGAACACAACACACACTGCTTGAGTAGAGAACACAACACACACTACTTGAGTAGAGAACACAACACACACTACTTGAGTAGAGAACACAACACACACTACTTGAGTAGAGAACACAACACACACTGCTTGAGTAGAGAACACAACACACACTACTTGAGTAGAGAACACAACACACACTACTTGAGTAGAGAACACAACACACACTACTTGAGTAGAGAACACAACACACACTACTTGAGTAGAGAACACAACACACACTACTTGAGTAGAGAACACAACACACACTGCATACGCTGCTATCTGGCCCAGGGGGTTTGTCCGCCTGGCGTCCTCTCTCACTGCAGCTGGCAGGCGGGAACAAGGGGCACCTGATTGGACACTTGGGGGGGAAAGAGAGAGCAAGCTCAGAAAAAACACGGCACATAGCAAAGTACAAATTTGAAGTTTGAATGTTGTAAAATGTTTTATAAATCAAAACTAAATTAAAAAACACTATCCACCTAAATAGTAGCCAGTGTTTTAAGTTCCATAAGCTAACTAACTAGCGCTCAAACCCTCTGTTCGTGGAGATGAGGGCTGAGGACCAGGTTTTCCTACCTCACAGAGGCTCTCACAGGGAAAGGTTCTGGCCCGTCTGTATGAACTGCAGGATGATGTGAGACAGCTCTCCAGGGAACATGAACTGCCTCACATGGGTTTAATCAGGGACGAGTGCCTCGTGGCATAGCCAAACTACATGACCTGGTCTTATCTACAAAACCCTAGGGAAGAGCTAGACTAAATGTTTGGGCATGTATAAATGAGGAGACGTATCTACAGCAAAACATATTAATCTGCAATTTCCCTCCCAAATCCACTTGGAATTGCCCTCACATGGACACGCCTCTCATCCAGCCCTCTACAACCCCACAGTCAACAATAAAGGGTCAATGCAAAGCACTATGCATTATTATGCATTATAATAGGCCTGCTGGACACAGAAAGCAAGATGCTTGTGGGGTGAGGTGATCTCTCCTATTTCTTCCATTCATATAGTCCTCTTAGTGCCAGGGCATCTATAATATAGCACAGGTTTGATAGGGGAACACTATTTATTTTTTTAATGATATGTTTTTACATTATTTTCAAATGTGTGCAAAACATTATTATTCATACAATGATGCCTCTCATATAACATGTCTCATCATCCGTGTCCCCAATTTCCTCGTCTCTATGAAGGGCCTATGGGTTTAAGTACAGGTGCGCACTCTGCACTTTTTTTATAGCTTAAAAGTGGCGTACGCATCTTTGAGGTTCTCCACACAGAAGCAGAGTCACCCAGTTTTGTGCCCATATAATGATTACAATGATATCCCTGAACAGCAGAATAGAGAAACAATTCTTCACAAAACAGACAAAAGCTTTCATTCAAAGCTGACCCTCTGGCGGGAGACTGTGATTGGTTGGTCAACTGAGATGTTCTGGCTGGCATAGGCACAAACTGGATTGCCCAATCTCATTGGCAAGCACCTGGACACACTGGAGAAGAGGTTAACCAGTTATACCCCTCTGCCAACATGGAATAAGACTGGGTTCCCACACCATCCCACACTCTTTCAGCACACAAACCCAGACACTGACCATAAGTCAAAAAGTCGATGAACTCAAAGAGGATCGCTCGCTGAATAGGACTTTGCAGACTTGATACCGTCTGGTTGCAGGTAGCAAAGAACTACCCAATCTATTGGAGCATGGCGTTTCTATTTCATTAGCATTGCCGATCATGTACTGACCTGGCCTTCTCGTCGACATGATAAAAGATGGTTTGTTACAAAGAATCATCTCAGGAAGCTGTCCCTGGGAACTGTTTGGAATCTAGTCAATCCAACGCTAGCCGAAGCTAGTTATGGAAAAAGCGAAAATATCTTTTCCTTATCTTTTTCCTTTGTGAAAAGCTTTGCTCTACATTCAAAGAAGAAATACTCCCCAATTCGGATGTAATTGATGCTATTGCAGCAGCTAAAATAATCAATTTGGGAGCCGCATTGTTGTTTAGAACAAAAAGACGCAAGTAATTCTAAACACTGGCTGGCTGTCATTTTCTTGGGCTTTGTAACATGTCTGTTCAATTAAAAATCATGTAATTATTTAAAAACTGATTTCATGATATTTTTCTCTGCAGGCAATTGCCCAGATGCTAACCAATGACAAGTCAGTAAAAAGGAAGTCTCCACCACATCAGTTAGTTTAGCTGTGAGGTTAACAGCTGTGTGTCTGCCTGGCCTTCCATGGCAGGGTTTACACCAGAGTAGTAAACTAGGCGTAACATAAAATTATCAATAACGTTATAGCTGTGACTGTAGCAGTGCAGTGTGTGTACTGTTTATTTGTCAATGAACATATCGACAAATATGTCATTTGTCAATGACATAGTCAGTCAGTGGGGGACCTGGGCTCTGTTGATGAGCCCGACTGCAGACGGGAATAAACTGTTTTTGTGGCGTGAGGTCTTGGTCCTGATGGACCGCAGCCTCCTGCCAGAGGGGAGGGACACCAACAGTTTGTGTCCAGGGTGAGAGGGATCAGCTACAATCTTCCTCGCCCACTTCAGGGTCCTTGAAGCAAACAAGTCCTGGAGGGACGGCAGATTGCAGCCAATCACCCTCTCGGCAGAGCGAATGATGCGTTGCAGCCTGGCCTTGTCCTTGGCATTGGCTGCAGCGTACCAGACTGTGATGGAGGAGCAGAGGATGGACTCGATGATGGCAGTGTAGAAGTGCACCATCATTGTCTTTGGCAGGTTGAATTTCCTCAGCTGCCTCAGGAAGAACATCCTCTACTGCGCCTTCTTGGAGATGGAGCTGATGTTTAGCTCCCACTTGAGGTCCTGGGTAATGATGGAGCCCAGGAAGCGGAAAGACTCCACAGCTTTGACCGGGGAGTCACACACTTGTAGTTGGTGATCTGTTTGAGCCCTCTCCAGACAGAAGCAGAATCACTTGCTGAGAGCTGGTGTTGCAGTTTCTCAGAGTACAGTCGTTTAGCGTCCCTCACCGCCCTGCTAAACCTGTATTTTGACTCTGTGTACAAGTCCTTGTCCCCACTCCTGAACGCCTGGTC
Source organism: Cottus gobio (assembly GCA_023566465.1). Classification (NCBI taxonomy): domain Eukaryota; kingdom Metazoa; phylum Chordata; class Actinopteri; order Perciformes; family Cottidae; genus Cottus; species Cottus gobio. The sequence continues at coordinate 2,585,618 of CM042221.1, forward strand.
CTTTTGCAGCCGTAGTTTTCTGAGTTCTGCTGTAAACCAGGGTTAGGGTTGTTGTAGCTCACCCTGGTGCTGGTTGGAACACAGCTGTCCTCACAGAAGCTGATGTAGGAAGTCACAGCCTCTGTGTACTCATCCAGACTGATGGTAGCAGTCCTGAAGACATCCCAGTCAGTACAGTCCAAGCACGCCCGAAGATCCTCCAGAGCCTCACTGGTCCACTTCTTGAACTTCCTCACCACAGGTTTGCAGAGCTTTAGTTTCTGCCTGTATGCAGGAATCAGATGGACCATGACGTGGTCAGAGTGACCCAGTGCAGCTCGAGGGACGGCGTGATAGGCCCCGCTGATGGTGGTGTAGCAGTGGTCCAGAATGCTCTCCTCTCTAGTCGGGCATTTAATAAACTGTTTGTACTTAGGGAGTTCATGTCTGAGGTTTCCTTTGTTAAAGTCACCAAGAACAATAACTAAGGAGTCCGGGTAGGTCCGCTCCACACTGCGTATCTGCTCGGCGAGGGTCCGCTGTCCCTCCTGCACGTTGCCTAAAAGGGTTTGCAGTGGATGAATGATTCCAGATCCGGAGAACAGTGCTGCAGAATCACTGTCACGTGTGACCCCAAAAGTGACTCAAAATGCAATCTGAGTTTTGAAAAAAATGGCGATTAAAAACAGATGCTACATGCTACCGTGAAAGCTCAACAGTTTTGGAATCCTTAGAGCCTACAGAGTTCGCCAATGCTAAGACAAATCCTTGCAAAGATACGGACAAGAATATCCTTTTTATCCAGCTAAGAAATTTAAATTGATTTACTTATGGCTGAATTATGGCTTCCTTGGTGTGTGACAGGACCGCCTGACTGCGAGAAACCCAGTTGTGTTTTGACACGCGTTCATGGGACGTTGAAATAATTGGGATATTTATTTAATTTTTTTTTTTCTGTGTAGTATCATAAACTAATATACCACTAACACATATATGACAAATTATTCAAATAGACCTTGTACTAGATAATCAAAATTCAGTGTCGGCTGCAACACGGTCGCAATTTTCGACAAAACAGAGGTGGTTTTAAGGACACCAATCTTTAAAACCAGCTTATAAATTCTTAATTTATAATACAAAAGCAAAAGAGCTGGTAGCTATAGTTTTATACCAGGAGGAAAAGTGCATTGTGGATGAAACTGTAAACCCTATTACAACCATACAACCATACAACCATACAATACATGTAGGTATGTACATAGAATTTAATGCCTGACTGTAACCCATCTGAAACGTTAAAAGAGCAGTGGGCTGCTTTCTATGGAAATTGTTGATAATAAGAAAGAAACATATAGTATAAATGTTGTATCACTAGAGTTATCCTTTGATGGCTCCTTAACACAGTCTTTGACTGCAGAGCTTTTGAAATGGATCCAGTCCATACACAGGAGAAGTCTTCTGCCAGTTGGCCCAGTTTACTCTGGTTTGCCAGATCAATTCCTCATGTTCTATCCTGGTGGTCGTCATGAACAGTTCATGAAGTTTAATAACAATACACAACTCACATCCAGATGACGAGGTCAAAAAGGAAAAAGCTTTTTTCTTAAAACACTAACAACTTTGTTATTGTGGTCAAAATGTCTCCTTTGCTGCAGAAATGACCATCTTCCCTTTTGACTGGATGACGGCCCTTTGTTGGACACGTTTAAACCACCACACCTTCTAGTTGTTATATCACAACCTTTAAAACAACAGATTTCATTTGGACCTAAAACCCCCACAGTGTGTGAATCATAAGTGATCAATCAATCTCCAGCACACAGCGTCTCTTGCTTGGTCAGAACAAAATAACTTGGCTGAGTGGCAGAGTGTCTCCGGGTCTGATAACAATCTGAGCTGGCTGGAATTCCCAAGAATTCCATTTGAGGAGACACCGAGGAGCCACGTCTCAGTGGGCAGGTTTCTCTGTCTCCCTGTCAGTGACTCGCTGTGCTGACAGATCCTGTCAACGCTGCTCTGCTTTCCACATCCTCGCCAACACACACACACACACACACACACACACACACTTTGCATATACATACATACACACTCAATCATTCAGCGTCCTCTGACTGCTGTTTGCTCTTATCTCACACACGTAGTCATTAGAAAGCTCGGGGCCTAGTTAGTAATATCATCATGCAAGTGAAAGCGTGTGAGCGTGGCGTATCGAGGCGCTGAGCTCGATGCTTGGGCTGCAACGCAAGCTGCCTGTTTGTGTTGTTTTTGCTTAATCCGACGGTCCGGTGTGTTTTCTCACACCCGTGGCTCGGCCCAATCAGTGTGCCGCATCTTCTCTTTCTTATCAGTGGATTCCTATCAGGTCAGCATGTCAGAGAACGGTGATCTAAGACATTTCTCTGCTCCACTGCTCGGCGAGGCTCAGTGGGGCTGCAGGAATGCAGCCGACAATGATTACAATATGTGCACTGTAAGCGTGGGCGGATTTGAGAGCAAAAGACGTTGCCTGTGTAAACACATGAGGGGCATGATATCATAAATCAGTGCGTAATGATGCATGAGTAAAGACAAATGAATAAACCTTAATAATGGGAGTTTGTTAAGGAAAACGTATAATGATGAATGCAGTGATATAAAAGAAAGAAGCTTTATCCTCGAGTGGATCTGGTAGAAGTTCATACTGTCGCTTAAGTGTGTGTCTTTCATCCATTGTAAAGTGTGCATGGTTCATCATATCCTCATGAAACAGATGCTGCTGGACCGACTGCTCACTGAGACCCGCCCCAAATGTTGACTTTGTATTCTTCTAAAAAGTTGCTAAATTGCTCCATCTTAAAAGACATTAAGATGGCGAAGGAGCAGCCATGCTGAGTTCACATGGAATGGATTGCACCAGGAACAAGCTGCTATCTCCCCCCTCACACGAGGTATTGAGCTGATGATATCACAAACGCTGCTGCAGAGCACCCACGTGGGCGAAGAAATACATCATTCATGTGGAAAATATGAATCAAATGATCTCTTTTCAGTTTTTTGAGACATTTGAGACATTTTAAAAGCAGATTTTTTTATATCTGCATCTCCGCAATAAGAGAGAAGTTGTGCACATTTACACACACGGTACAGCAGCACTCCATTGATTATTTTATTTTATTATTTTGTTCCTTATGTATTTTCAAAAATAACATGTAGGGGAGCTTCATTCATTTATTTTTCATGACACAACTGCCAACGTATCCCAGAATAAATGAGTTTGAGCAGATAAATATGCTTCAGTTACCAGCAGCTCTCTGAATGCGCTCATAATTTCACTGTGACTTTGTGTGGCTACTTGCGCGTTTGACATGTTGCGAGGCGACCACTGTGTAACCGCCAACGATGTTATGTGGTGACATGGCGCTGGCACAGTGCAGATGTTTAGCTATGTAGTACATCGCGTTTTCTTTTCATTCAGGCTTCCACCCTGACACTCATTAAGTCAAAGTAATTAGAGGCTTGTGTCAGCGGCACTTCCAGATGGACTAGTACACTATAATCTAGTGAGAGTTCATTTCTCAATACTCACACATGATGATCTGCCACACACAAAGCAGCTGTCTACAAAATGTCAATGCGTGCACAGACACCGGCAATATACACACACATATACACACACACTGTGGTTAAGTGACTGCAGTCCGGTGTCTGGATCAGGGGCGTTGTCCCCTGAGACACTGCAGCCAGTCTGTCTTCCAAACACAACCCCCCTCACTGGGGAAGCATGCACTCTTCCTCCAAAAGCAACCTGTGTGATGGGGTCCCAAAGAAGTAGAGCATTAAACACACAGAGTCCACATTGAATCCACAGTGAAGCACTCACTTGGTCCCTGAACAAATCCCACCTGGTGAAGAAAGCCCAGCAGAGTGGTCTGCCAGCTGCCCAGCAAAAAGAACAGGAGGGACCTGGCACGTTTGGTTAGAACAGCAGAGGATTGTGGGAGTTACCCTCCCTGACCTGGACACTGTATGCTGGCCGCCTCCAGAAGAAGGCAAGCCACATCTGCAGAGACATCGCACACCCGAGTCACTCTGTTGGTTCCCCTGCCACCAGGAGAGAGATACAGGCTGAGAAACAGCTTTTTCTCCAGAGCGGTTTTCTCCATCACTAGAGGAAAGAAAAAAACAACATTTGGGTGTTTGTTTAACTTTATTGTATATTTGTGTCTGTAGGTTTCTCCTAAATGTACCGAAAGCAAGGACTTATCTTATTATTCTAACATAACCTTTCCGATATCTATTAGTTAAAATGTTTACCCTCTTCAGCTACAGTGTCTCACCTTTAATTAACATGAAGTGAAGTGAAGTGAAAGGTGGACCTCAAGGTACTAATTCATGCCTCCTGTTCCCCTCAGCTCATTGTTTGTGTTTTACAGCCCGTTTTGGTTCACTCTCCTGCTCTCGTCTACCTGCTGTTCAGCTGCAGCAGGCCAAAAGAGCTGCTCCACACCCCCTTAATGCTTCTTATCATTAGCATTTATGATTGATTTAGCAGGTTTCAATTAAATTAAATTTTATTAAAAGTGTCCCATTGTCATTTTTGTTATTTTAATGGCAACTTTTATAAAATGAGCATGAGCGGGAGATCGACAGGCGGATCAATGCGGCTGCAGCAGTAAAACAGACGCTGCACCGGACAGTTTTGGTCAATTTACTGGTCGGTCTACGTCCCAACCCTCACCTACGGTCACAAACTTTAAGTCGTGACCGACAGAACGAGGTCTTGGATTGAAGCGGTCAAAATGAGTTTCTCCATAGAGTGGCCGGGCTCAGCCTTAGAGATAGGGTAAGGAGATGAGTTTCCTCTGTAGGGCTCAGCCTTAGAGATAGGGTAAGGAGCTTGGACATCAGGAGGGAGCTTGAAGTTGAGCTGCTTCTCCTTCGTGTTTAAAGGAGTCAGCTGAGGTGGTTCAACAGGTGTCTGCTGCCACCGGCGACCCGACCCCGGATAAGCGGACGAAAATGGATGGATGGATAAAATGAGCATTGTGAATGAATGAGCTGGTCGAGATCTAGCTAGGCTAACAAACGTGACGTTCCCAATGTTGTTTGTCTGTTGCATAGCAATAGCCACATGTACAGGGACTATTTTCTCTCGGTTAATGAAACGCGACACACAACGTTTGGTGGCTACACCTATGTTGTGCTGAAAGGCAACTTACTATTTACTTACTATTTATAACGTCGTCCGTATTATAAAAGCAATAAGGCACTCAAGGCAGTACTGTATCTTCAATAATGTACTGGTCAAGGGTTTGTCTAACAACACCCTCAACCAGTACATTATTGTACGATACAGTACTGCCTCTCGTGTGTACCACCACTTAGTTTGGTGGTGACTTCTAGCGTCTACAAGAGCTGTATGCATGACCGATAATTCAACTTTCATTAATTAATTCTGTGGCCGCCCAAACAAGAAAGCCTGGACCCCCTGGTTCAAAGCGTAATCTGATGCTGTGAGCTTGTGGTGTGAAAGCAAAGCCGAGTAATTACAGGCTTGTGTGATAGGAGATAAGTGGTGTTATTATTGCAGCGCAAACACCTGACACTGATCAACCGCTGGAGTTTAAACCGCTGTTTAAAACGCTTGCCAATACAAATGCTGTTGAAATAATTAGTTTACAAGATGTACTGGGTTCCTTTGGGGTCTTTTCGTACATAACAACATATGGAGAAACAAATTAAAAACTACGGTAACACAGAAAATGGATGCGCACAGGCAAAGCCGCCTTCGGCAGGTTTATTGGTCACGTACCTGTCACTCAATGCCTACAGTCAGCTTTATGTTACATACAGTACTATACTGTACTATTTATATACAGTGCAGTTTTTATTCCTACTGCAACTTGATAAGTGTTTGAAACAGTCAATAGCGAAGCCGCCTGTTTCATTACTTTCGTATTCACAAAGTAAATATACAAATGTCAGTGAGATGGCCTCTGTCTGAAAAATAAAGAAAATGGTCACAATAACCATGGGTATAATGATGAACTTGACCCTGACAGACATGGTCCTTACTAAAGGTTTCTTCTGTAATTCAAAATACAGCGGTGAACCAAGGACGTACAGATGTACTGTAACCATGGTGACACGTATTTTTATCTGATGTAACAGAAAGAGAAACAAAGTTTAAGCTTGAGTCCTGCTTTTAGCAGATCTCCAATACAAATAATAGCAATGCTGTTTGGATCTATTAAGAGAACATATGACGTAAAGCTGTGAATGAGTACCGTGTGACCACCAGATGAGCACACAGGGTTCAGTATGTGCTGCATGACAGTCGAGAGAATCCGCAGCAGGATGCAGGATGGCCACAATCATCCCATCCAGAGACCTGTCAGTCCACATGACTGCATGCTTCCAGCTATTGGTCATTGTGCAACAAGTCAGTGTGAAAACTAAGCATGTGATGCATCGTGCATCAGATATCTCTCAGGAGTTGATGTAAACCCAGAGGGGAACATTGGAGGGGATGGTATGTCAGTGTAGTGTCAATTTGCTCTGCTGAATGGTTGCAGGGTTAATGTTTTAAAACATTTCAATTCTGCACGTGCATATTTGAATGCATGCATATTGAGAGACTTTCATCAATACAGAAATAATCATTATACCTTCCATTCTAGATGGAGGTTTTCTTCTGTTGTCAGGGTTACCATAAAGGGCATTTTGAAATGACATTTCCATGAAGCTGAACTTACCATCTGCTGCCTTTAAGTCACCAGGATGGATGAAACCAACCCTGCCTCCTCCTGGATGACTTTCCCTAACCACTACACTGCATCTCCATTACGTTTTGAGGGAAACGGATGTTATCCTGGATCACAGTCGCAGGTTTAAAAGTTAAAAATGGTAAATAGAAACAAAACAAAAAACCCTTGGTTAACTTGGTTATGTTTTGGCAACAAATGTAAATTATTATATTCAGTAAAACATCATGAGTTTGCTTAAAATAGGTTTGTTTGTTAAAGAAAAGATAATTATGTATTATTAACAGATGATATGTTGATGCATTTCAGAAGTCTGCAGCACTCCATCCAATAATTGAGACATTTCACTAAAAACACAAAATGTCAACCTCAGAATGACTCAATAGGAAATGCCAGGTGATCACCAAAGTGGGCAGGGTCCATCCTGGGAGGACCATGAATGCCTGTACAAAACATGCAGGCGTTGCCAAAACCAGCCTCAGCCCTCACAGTGACAGGTCTCATATGCTTCCTGGGTGACTGGCATCAGCTCTTCATGCAGGTGTTGTCACTCTGTCATCACATTAACATTCCTGTGTAAGACTTGTGTCAAGAAGCGGAAATTCTCAAACAAAGAAGAAGAGAGAGCTCTACAGACACACGTGGGAACAAACAAGGGCCTGTTCTGGAAGTGGAAACAAAGAAAAGTAGCATTCCTGCCAGATAGGATTAATATGTTGTAGAGAAGGTAGAGCCAAAAGAACACATACAATTCATTTGAGTTATAAGATGAGCTGCCGAACACTAACACTGTCATGAGGTCCAATGTCTTGTTTTCAGGCCCTTTCTCTGGAAACCATGAACGACTGCACAGATTGCTTGGGCCGCCCACATGGTATCATACCTGTTGGTCCCTCCTGAACTCATTCAGAGAGGTAGAAATAGGAGGAGCAAACAATTCCAAACACTCAAGTGTTCTGCAGTTTTACTTTCGTCATCACTCGAGTATATAGCTTTCGTTGAGGTTTGATGTTGAGTTCCTGTCTTTGAGCTGTTTTAAGTCCAGAAACTCTCTGAACATGCATTTGTGATGTAAAACAATTATGTACTCATGCATTACTGGATCAGGAGTGTCTGAGATCCAAAAACACTGTGTCAAGCCTGGAGAGCTCACAGCATAAGTAATTCAACACTCCATACACAAAACACGTTTGTATTACACCTGATGAGGAACTTCAAACATGTCACAGAACATCTCCAAAGTAGTGCCTACTTTATTATGGGCATCTCGAGAGCTGAAGGAGAGAACGCTGGTTCAATAAATGTTTGCCAGACGTTCCGCTGTCCCCCATGGGACCTCATTTTGGAAAGAAATCTACCTTAAATACATTTTTGCACAAAAAAGTCTCAATTCGTCTCAAGTAGTATCCTTCAGTGAACTACATCCCTCGTCTCCCACAATGCACGTCACCGGCATTGGCTTAGCAAGTTAGGTAGCTTAGCTATGCACAAATGTAACATTTTATTATCTGATGTCTTTTTATTCAGCGACTCTTTGTATCATCCGGGAAGAGAAAGAACAGGTGAGACCCGTTGGTGTGAGTTCATCCTGCCACCAATCAAACAGGCATGGCAGCGTCAGGGAGAGACGTCCCTTACGGCACTGAAGTCTTTTTATTACGCATTTTCACAGTCGTATGCTGTGAAAATACAGTTGCAGGACAAAATGCAAACATATAATACATACACATAATATACAAACATATATGAAATTCATGGCACAATTCAAATGGGATGAAATAATTATTTGTCTATCGCCTATGACTACTGTACATATTTATTATGAAAAAGTCCCACGGTGGTCAACCAGAAGAGGCGGGACTTGGTCTCTCGGTGAAAATTGACCCAGAAGAAGAAATTAAGACGTGAGAACAGCGTCTAGCGTCAGGTTTGGACGATGTGTGAGTTTTTGCTTGTTGCTGAGCAGACAGTGTAAAGTGGCTTTTATTGCTGCAATGACAATTTGAGTTGTGTACCAGACAACTAACCAATGAGCTGACATTCTCTATTTATAGATCCATAGAGCCAAGAAGAGCTGCAGGTCCAGCTCATACTTCTCTGTAGGTTTATTACAACGGGCTACCTTTTCACAGCTAGTATGCCCGATGCTGGCGAGGCTGTAAACAAACCATCTCACTGCAAACCAGATCAGAACCACAACCCACGTCTTACACCTTCAACCAGCCAGAAAGAACACATCCGGGAACCAATTTACCCAAAGTTGGGTGCAGTGGGACAATGGCCCACTTCACACACACTTAGTAGAGCTGACCTCATGCGTGAGCCCTGTATCTGTACATGATGCTGCAGCAGCGTCCACAGTGTATTGAGAGAGGACATAAACAACATCAAGTGAAACAAAACGCTGGGATAAATCTAGGCCGCGCCTTTCCCACAGGAGCCTGCTGAGAAGGATATCATTCAACAAAGTACAGACAACGCTCGACTGCACACCACTGACTGTGTTCCTCCAGTATGTTCAATATACTGCACTCATAAGGAGCGCTCAACAACGGTGTTGTACGCAAAAAGAACGTTCAAATTGGCAAAGTACTGCCTTGGGCTGTGTAAAATCTATTTCTGGTTTTACTACTGGCTCGATTTCCACCCATTCAATTTCGGAGCAAATCGGAATCACAGTTGGATACACAAATGATTTTCACTTATGGAAACGTCTGAGAGCCCTTCTGGTTTTGACTGTATTTCAAATTTAGATCTCTTGTCTTCCCGGCTGAAGAGCCTGGAGATGCCTCATGATATTCCCCACTACCCGTTTAAGAGGGATGGGGAGGTAGAGGAAATGGGAGGGAGTAAAATACAGAGAGGTAAATATTTACAAGACACAGTTCTTCATAATTGTTTTTTATTGAGAGTACATATCATTATTTTAACATCATTTAAACGTTTTCTGAATGTGCTCTTTTGATTTAAAATATATTCCAACACCAAAACTGTGATATGTGTAAATAATAAAATAATTTTATAAGGATGACAGTGTGGCAACGTTCGTCATAGCCGTGGGTTTTCCGGAGCTCCTCACACAGAGACGACACCAAGATCGCACGTTTTCGGGCTCTTTTATTAGGCATCCTTGTACACGTATATTCACATTCACATGCCTAGCTCTCCTAGCTCTCCCCTGTCTGCGTGGCTCTGGGAGCTTTTGTAGCTCCCTTCCCACGCAATCCCACGATCATGTGGACCAGCTGTGCCGCCTTACGCGCTGCACAGCTGATCCCCATGATCGCCTCTCTCTCTCCCTGCTGCAGGTGCGCTAACCACGCCCCTCACCCCACATACCCCCACCGCCCGACTTAGGCCGGGGAGCCACCGGCCTAACCAACTCCCCCCCCCCCTCCCTCCCACTGGGAGCGGGAGCGGGAGCCAGTCCCGACCATCTGCCCCCCGACCTATGGACCACCATGGAATTAACTTGCGTTTCCGCCAGATGCCACCGGGTGGTCCGGGCGTTGGCATCCTCCATCCGTGGGGGTCCGGGCGCGGGACATGGTCCGGACAGAGGGCGATCGAGCGCCCCGGGAGGCAGGCTCCTCGCGCTCTCCGCCGGCCCCCTCCCGGGGCCAAACTGGCTCTCACCCTCAGCCCGCCGCAGCAACCTGCAACACAAGAGAGAGAAAGTTTAGGGTCGCGGGTCCCAGGTGGTTCCCCACCATTCCCGCCGGGCCGCCGCCCGCTGGCCGTTCGTGCGGGCCCGAGCGGCCCAGACTCCCGGCCCCAGCTGGCTCATCGGCCCCCGGTCCTTACTCCGGTCCCCGAGGACCCTCCAGAGCCGGCTCCCGAGATCCTCCAGCTCCCTCCGTATCAGGAGGGCCGTCTGGATCGCTGTCCCCTGGGCCCCCTGTGGCTCGGCCCCCTCCGGGAGGCTACGTCCCCACCTCCGGGACCCCCCTTTCCGCCGGGCCGTCCGGCCCTGGGGCGTCGGCCAGGGCGCCGCCTCCGGGTTCAGCGAGGGGTACCGGGTCCGGCCGTCCCGCCTTCCCCGGGCCCCCTCCATCCCCGGGCAGGTCCGCCAGACGTGCCCCGGGAGTCCGCAGGCCCAGCACCGCTGAGCGCAGTGGCGCCGCAGGTGTCCTGGCCGGCCGCACGCCCAGCACACCCGGCCCGCCGAGTCTGGAGCCGCCTGCCGATCCGGGCGGACCCGGCCTCCCTTCCTCGGCGCCGGCTTTTCCAGGCTGGCCGGCGGTGGTCCCTCCCGGACCCCCAGGTCCGGTGCCGCTCCACCCGACGCTCCCACCGTCGTTGGAGCGGCCGCCTCCGCTGCCGTCCCTGTTCAGGCGCCACTGTGGCAACGTTCGTCATAGCCGTGGGTTTTCCGGAGCTCCTCACACAGAGACGACACCAAGATCGCACGTTTTCGGGCTCTTTTATTAGGCATCCTTGTACACGTATATTCACATTCACATGCCTAGCTCTCCTAGCTCTCCCCTGTCTGCGTGGCTCTGGGAGCTTTTGTAGCTCCCTTCCCCGCCCACGCAATCCCACGATCATGTGGACCAGCTGTGCCGCCTTACGCGCTGCACAGCTGATCCCCATGATTGCCTCTCTCTCTCCCTGCTGCAGGTGCGCTAACCACGCCCCTCACCCCACAGACAGCAAGTTTCATTTTAAAGCTTTTAGGTGTAATATATAATAATAACAATGGTCCAAAATGATGTAAAACAGCATAGTTTTAAGTCAAAAACCTTTCAATTTGATTGGGAAGGACCCCCAAACCTGTTATATCCACTCACTGCAAAAATTCAGAATTCAATAATGATTGGTGACACGTGCCAACATAGCACTGGCTCATGTTTCTTTCCACTTCAAGCACGTGTACGAAGGAGAAACTGGCGATGGGATGTGATGAATGTCGGTCAGTCTCTGGAATCTGTTCCTACTTGCCAGATTGCTGTGAAGATTCCTGTGGTCACCAGAGGATGAACGTTATAGATTCTGTTCTTTGACATTTGTACATAATAAAAACCAACACGCAGATTGTCATGCAGTACAAGACGATGAACCATTTCTCTCTCAGACACCCTGCAACCTTTTATGAAATGCCAAACTTTCAACGTGTTGGAGTACCCGGGGTGTAATGAACATAGCAGCTTCTGTTGCTGCTATTGAGGCTCTAAGGGTTCAGTGTGCTTCAGAGAAAATAGGTTCGACCATTCAAAACAGCTTTGGCATGCGTTTTACTTTGGATTTACTGGATTCCAAAAAATGATACAAATCTATACAGCAGAACCAGAAATCTCATCTTCACACATTTACCCACAGGTAAACTCCACTGTGACAGTATGCTGTTATATTTAAAGGACTGTAGTCAATCAAAGAAGATCTTGGTCAACTACTCTTCGACCAATCGATCTACGGGACTCAAACATATAGAAATAGGCAAACTCTGATGTGTCCAAAGTACAAGTCTATCAAGAAGGCTCTATGCGTCGGTCTGGGTTTTAATACCTGCACTCACCAGACCGGCCATGAGAGCCAAGCCTGAGCCGCAAACCATCAACTGAGACAAAGAGGGTGTATGTGTGTGTGTGTGTGTGTGTGTGTGTGTGTGTGTGTGTGTGTGTGCGTGTGTGTGTTCCAGGTCTCCCTCTCTCTCACACGCCTCTCCTGCCCCTGAACAGAATGGATATAGAAGTGCTATTTCCTCCTGACAGTAACAAAAGCAATTCTCCAAACAATGAGAATTCGGTGGACCACGATGGTGGACCAACCAGAAGGGGACAGCCCTTGATATTTACTATCTATACAATAACAGAACTTTCTCAAACTCAACTGCAATAAATCCAAATTACTCATCATCTGCCCAAACTCCCTTTCCCGCTCAGCTCAGACCTGATCCACAACCTCGGTATCATTCTTGACCCCACCCTCTCTTTCCTACCCCATGCCAACCACATCACCAAAACTGCCTTCTTTCACCTCAGGAACATTGCACGCCTCCGACCCTCCCTATCCTCTGCCACCACTATAATTCTCATCCATGCCCTCATAACCTCCAGACTTGATTACTGCAATAGCATCCGCTACGGCTCTCCCAACAAAATGATCAACAAACTCCAATATGTTCAGAACTCTGCCGCCCGCCTAATCACCTCCACCCAGCGCTATGAACATATCACCCCGGTCCTACGCAACCTCCATTGGCTCCCGGTCAAATATAGGGTTGACTTTAAAATGTTACTCACCACTTACAAAGCCCTAAACAACCTGGCCCCGCCCTACCTTTCAGACCTCCTCCCACTTGATGCCCTAACCCGTTGCTTCAGGTCCGCCGATGCGAACACTCTGAAGATCATCAGGACCAAGTACCGGACCTGGGGTGACCGGGCCTTCTCAGCTGCTAACCCCCCTCTGGAACGCCCTCCCATCCACATCCATTAGGCTCCCAGCCTTTCATTATTTAAAGCCCTAAAAACCCACCTCTTTAAACTTGCCTTCACCTGCTAACCCCTGCTCCCTACCCTTCATCTGTTAACCCCTGCTCTCTACCCTTCACCTGTTAACCCCTGCTCTCTACCCTTCACCTGTTAACCCCTGCTCTCTACCCTTCACCTGTTAACCCCTGCTCTCTACCCTTCACCTGTTAACCCCTGCTCCCTACCCTTCACCTGTTAACCCCTGCTCTCTACCCTTCACCTGTTAACCCCTGCTCTCTACCCTTCACCTGTTAACCCCTGCTCTCTACCCTTCACCTGTTAACCCCTGCTCTCTACCCTTCACCTGTTAACCCCTGCTCTCTACCCTTCACCTGTTAACCCCTGCTCTCTACCCTTCACCTGTTAACCCCTGCTCTCTACCCTTCACCTGCTAACCCCTGCTCTCTACCCTTCACCTACTAACCCCTGCTCCCTACCCTTCATCTGTTAACCCCTGCTCTCTACCCTTCACCTGTTAACCCCTGCTCTCTACCCTTCACCTGCTAACCCCTGCTCCCTACCCTTCATCTGTTAACCCCTGCTCTCTACCCTTCACCTGTTAACCCCTGCTCTCTACCCTTCACCTGTTAACCCCTGCTCTCTACCCTTCACCTGTTAACCCCTGCTCTCTACCCTTCACCTGTTAACCCCTGCTCCCTACCCTTCACCTGTTAACCCCTGCTCTCTACCCTTCACCTGTTAACCCCTGCTCCCTACCCTTCATCTGTTAACCCCTGCTCTCTACCCTTCACCTGTTAACCCCTGCTCTCTACCCTTCACCTGTTAACCCCTGCTCTCTACCCTTCACCTGTTAACCCCTGCTCCCTACCCTTCATCTGTTAACCCCTGCTCCCTACCCTTCACCTGTTAACCCCTGCTCTCTACCCTTCACCTGTTAACCCCTGCTCTCTACCCTTCACCTGTTAACCCCTGCTCTCTACCCTTCACCTGTTAACCCCTGCTCTCTACCCTTCACCTGCTAACCCCTGCTCTCTACCCTTCACCTGTTAACCCCTGCTCTCTACCCTTCACCTGTTAACCCCTGCTCTCTACCCTTCACCTGTTAACCCCTGCTCTCTACACTTCACCTGTTAACCCCTGCTCCCTACCCTTCATCTGTTAACCCCTGCTCTCTACCCTTCAAATGTTAACCCCTGCTCTCTACCCTTCACCTGTTAACCCCTGCTCTCTACCCTTCACCTGTTAACCCCTGCTCCCTACCCTTCATCTGTTAACCCCTGCTCCCTACCCTTCACCTGTTAACCCCTGCTCTCTACCCTTCACCTGTTAACCCCTGCTCTCTACCCTTCACCTGTTAACCCCTGCTCTCTACCCTTCACCTGTTAACCCCTGCTCTCTACCCTTCACCTGCTAACCCCTGCTCTCTACCCTTCACCTGTTAACCCCTGCTCTCTACCCTTCACCTGTTAACCCCTGCTCTCTACCCTTCACCTGTTAACCCCTGCTCTCTACCCTTCACCTGTTAACCCCTGCTCTCTACCCTTCACCTGTTAACCCCTGCTCTCTACCCTTCACCTGCTAACCCCTGCTCTCTACCCTTCACCTACTAACCCCTGCTCTCTACCCTTCACCTGTTAACCCCTGCTCTCTACCCTTCACCTGTTAACCCCTGCTCTCTACCCTTCACCTGTTAACCCCTGCTCTCTACCCTTCACCTACTAACCCCTGCTCTCTACCCTTCACCTGTTAACCCCTGCTCTCTACCCTTCACCTGTTAACCCCTGCTCTCTACCCTTCACCTGTTAACCCCTGCTCTCTACCCTTCACCTGCTAACCCCTGCTCTCTACCCTTCACCTGTTAACCCCTGCTCTCTACCCTTCACCTGTTAACCCCTGCTCTCTACCCTTCATCTGTTAACCCCTGCTCTCTACCCTTCACCTGCTAACCCCTGCTCTCTACCCTTCACCTGCTAACCCCTGCTCTCTACCCTTCACCTGCTAACCCCTGCACCCTGCCCTCCACTACAGGACTCTCCGCATGGCTTCCCCGGTTTTCATTTGTGCCGGGGATGTTGTTTGTTAGTTTTATTTGTTCCATTGTCTTTCTGTGTTTTGTTTTTGATCCATTTGTCTCAAATTTATGTGAAGCGTCTTTGAGTACTTAGAAAAGTGCTATACAAAATAAAAGTATTATTTTTATTATTATTATTATTATATTTGGTTGTGTGCCACAAACAGAGTGCACTTGTGTCATGTACTCAGAGGAACAGGTTTTGAAGTTGGTCCGGGTAGATGAGGATGTAGACTTTTGGCCCTGTCTATGGTTTGACAGGATGATGGATTGTTGCGTTATTACATGGAGGGCGGAGCCCTGGGGGTAAGCCCCACAACAGAGCAGGATAAATCACTGGAGGGGAAGTTAACATTTACTCAACTGCTTCTTAAGGGGAGACGAACTCCCGCTGTACTCCTCTCCTGGTCAGCAGTAGAGCCTCAAATGTAAACACATATAGGACACACAGATATGTACTTACGCATGTTAACACACAGGCAGGGAGCAGTGTAATTAGAGTGCAATTACAGTGGTGGAAGTCAGTGATCATCAGCCTCCAGCTATGAGCGCCTAAGACAACATCCTGACTGTGGTCTTATCTCTGGAGCCGTGAAGGTGGTGAGGGACAGTCATGCCTTTACACACACACACACACACACAAATGCCTTTTCCGTCCGTGCTGAGTGCTGAAACATCCGGCGCCGTGCGATGTGATAGGGATACTTGTCATTGCAGCGAGTGGCAGGATGAAAGATTAGCGCATATCCCAGGGGTTACTGCCAGAGGCCTGAACAGAGGCAGAGAAGAGAAGGCGTGGGAAAAAGAGGGGCGAGCAGGCCAGAGAGAGGTGTGGGAAGATGAGGGCAAGGATGTTACACTGCTACAGTACGCATGCCGGCGTAGTGGGGCAACAGCTGCGAGCAGACAGGCTGCCTCATCTAAATGCAACTGGAGGGATCCTCACCGTGACGGCCCTCTGATGGTTACTGCCCACCTGTTCATGCTCCCATGCAAACAATCCTTTTGATCAGCGGCGCCAGGACTCACAAAGGTCCTGGAAGCGCTGTGCTGCCAGTTCCTGGAGACGTTTCAGAGATTCCACGAGTCCAAGAATGGGCTGCAAGATCTACAGGAGTTTTTTTTTAGAAAACATTTCTAGTGTGTATACACACACACACACACACACACACAGTTCAGACGATTCACAAGTGTGGAGAGAAGGGTTGAAGCTTGGCGGCAGAGCGAATGCCAAGAGCCTTTTACCGGCTCTAGTGAAGGCAAAGCTAACTCTAACAATTGAAACCACATTAGCTTGAAAGGTAAGAAATTAAAGTTTAGCTTAACACCGTTACATCCGCTGAAAACGGTCGGCTAACTGAAGCGGCAACGTCTTTTTCTGCGTGTCCCTGCGGCTTGGTCACATGACACGACGCGTCACGTCGCTAGTTGTGCTATTTTTGAATAGACAAAGATAAATAGATTGATACGATCTATATGATTGGGCGACACGGTGGCCTAGTGATTGGCACAAAAGCCTGGATTGCATGAGGTCCGGGGTTCGACTCCGGCTTCGACGGAAGTTGGGGTCAACCCCCTGCCCCTCTGTGTGAAGGAGGTCATTGTCTCCTCCGTGTTGACGTGGGTTTAGTCTAAGTGAGGTTTCCTCCCTCAATCCAAAACAATGATACAGGGCAATGATTCAATCTGATTGTACTGTATAGTGCAGAGAGGACTGGCTTTTGAGGGAAAGCATTACAAAATCTGAACGTGAGATGAATGAGCAATGCTCTCAAATTCAAAGACCCCGCCTTTTAATAAAGATAAGAAAAGACAGATGGAGGAGGATTATCCATCAGGTTAATGTAATAACATTAGATATAAAGAATAAAACTTGAAAAAAGAAAGTTGGAAAAGAGGCTATGATAAAGCAGATAAAAAAAGCAGACTATGGAGGTATAACAGACCAGTATAATGTGTGTACAGGTCTGTATACTATACTATACCTGCCTTGTTTTCAGGCGCTGTAATGAAGGTAAACACAGTGAATAGCAGTATGTAGCGCCATTGCACTTCAGCGTGGCGATGTCTGCACATGGATTTATCAAAATATTAGTCCTGCTGCCATCAGATACGGCAGGGATTTCATGAAATGAAAAATAAACTATTCATGCAGTTTAAAATACATGCATTTCAGTTGGGTCAGTCAGTTATTTGAAAAATGAAAAGACTTGGCGACTCGCTTGCAGTGGTGACGACTTGACTTTACAAAGGAAGAACGTTGACTGTCTGATGATGAAAGCCTAAGAACTCAGTGTTCATGGAAAGGGATACACAGCCCTGGCTGTTCTAGTGTTTAAAATGCCAGATTGCAGCCCCGTGAAGATCTAGTGTCTGATCTCACTTCCACCCACAATCCATATTATTCCTCACGCTCCATATATCCACAGTGAGGACAGCCGTTGTAAATGCTGGGCTGTAACCTGAGTCTGGACAGCTGCACTCAGCTCCATAGTGAAGTGGAGGCCTTTTGAACAAACCACTGCTCCAGTCTGAGGAGGAGAGAGGGACAAGGAGGGGGACAAAGAGTGTGCAATACTCCTGCATCATAGGTATATATATATATATATATAACGAAATATATGTTCCCTAACTCTTTTGAAAAGTCGTATTTCACTGACTTGACACTGTGTACAGCATTTGTGGATTGTGTGAGGGATCTTTTACGTAAAGTGCCCAATGTCATTAGCATTTGTTCTAGTTCTATATGACAATACCAAGCGTAGCTACCATGATGTGAACAGAAAGCAGCAGGCCTGGGCGCTTCTTGAGCTTACATGTTCTGTAAATTGATTCCATTCATTTAAACTATAATCAACTTTTAGCGCACAGTCGTGTACGGTTCCTGGTTTGGGTGAAGCTAATGATACTGATTCTGTGGTTGCCTACCAATGATTCAAAATAATAAAAGACGCAGCAATCAAAAAGAAAAAAATGCTTATAGGGCATCTCCAAAAACAACAAGGCTCTGCAAGACCTGAAGAAGATACAAACCTGAGAAAGGGCGTGTGACTGTATTCAGCAAGGTTGTAAGATCCTTACCTTCCCACATACATCCACTTGTCACAGCAGATTGTGTCTCGTGAGCTCTAGTCACTTGGGTACGGTGTGCTATACCATGGCAAGCGGAGGCCCTTTGAACTAAGCAGAGAAAGGAAGAAGGGTGGATGTCGGAAGGTATTATCATTATTACAGAGGAGGGAATAGGGCAGTGGGGTGAGGTGGGGGGTGGGGGGGTAGTAGAATAAAGGAGGGGTGAAGGAGAGGCTAGGACAGAGTGTATCGGATCACAGGGCTTCCTCCAACAGGAGATGGCCTGTCACTCATTTGAGCTCCGGCACAGGGCCTTCACTCTGCTCTGGTGAGAGCCGGCTATTGTCAGTGACTGAGTCCAACACCTGTTCATTCAGGCTGCAGAGCGGAAGACCGGCATCAACAGACAAGCACAGACTAGACTGCTGTCAGGCCTCGCTTACTGATAGAGGGGTGCAGTGCTGAGGTGGTCACACTCTGGTTAACTCTACTCTCCTTCCTCTTTTTAATACTGCTTATTCTCTGTTTGCACAGCCACTAATGATAATGGAAGTGCAAACCCAGCATGCGCCCATGTACTGGAAAACATTGCCTATTTTCTTGCAGTGACTGCACTGAAGCTGGCATCAAAGGTGCATGCAGAGACATAACATGAGGAGCAGCGCCTCTGGGTGGGTCTCTGCAGCTGAAGTCGGTGGAGGTCTGGACGAGCTGTGGAGAGTGTTGAGAGACATCGGGCCTCGTGCTAGAAGCACTCGTGTGAACAGATTCCTTCTTAAGTGGCTCGGATGAGTGATTTGAGAGAACTCGCCACATTCACCAGTTTTCTCTTATTTAGAAGTCACAATCACTTTTTTTGAGTGGTCCAGACCTGTCGTACGAGTCATGTGTTATTAGTCTGCTCTAATCCAGGACAACGTTTTTCACTAATACGTTTCATCACTTTGAAGCAATTTTGAGCCTGAAAACCCCAATATGAATTACACCTCAGAATTAGGTTGACATGTTGAAAACATTTGACCCTTTAATAACAGATTTATTTTAGCATACTCTTAATTTGTTTGTTAATTCTGTCAAAAACATTCACATTATATTTTTAAATAATGTCTTACCAATGCACCATGTCTTTTGTTATGCTAAGCCCAATTAATGGTGTGCAAAAGCACTAGGCAATTAAACGGTTTTGATTATCTTGTTTGACCCTGCAATTCAAATCATGGACAGTATCATTTTAAATGTATTCATTTAAATTCATTTTATTTTTTAATTGTATTGTTCGAAAATATCAATATGAACATTTCAAACAATTTGTCCCCTCCTGTTGCAGTCATCGGTGGCCTTTCTGTGGCGAGACGTCTTCAATGGTAGGACACGGCATCAATGGCACTTGTTATTTGTCCCCGTTCCTTGACTGCAGCAGGTCTGTAACAATGGTAGACTCTCCTTTATGGCTCTCTCAAAGCAGAACATCAGCAGGATATGCACTTTATGGCCGTTAATTCAACTCATTTGCAGTTCTCGTGAACACTTGCTCATTTCCTCACAGGTGGCATTCATCAGGTTTAAGCAGGTGATTTACACAGTTATCTGAACTGGTTTCTAGGACTGAAAGAGAAAGATGCAAAGGTCCAATGGGCCTCGTTCATATGTGCAATGTTCCTACACCGCCAGATTCATGACACGTGCGCAACAGACAATTTATTTCTCGCCACTGATTCTTCATCGTGGAGGTTGTTGGTGTGAAGAGAGAGCAGCATGGCAGCTAAAGCAAAAATAAAACAACTATAGATTCTGAGTTGGAAGGCAGAAAAGGTGCACTTTTCCAAAGTGTTTCAAATTCAACATTTGAATGCTTCACAGCTTTTCGATTCAGTCTACAGTACTATTATTAGTATAATACTATTTGTATAATTATATTCCAGTGGTGGCTACATAGGATTCTTTCTGACAAATGATCCAAACCTTCTCAGTAACTCAAAAGTGTTCTAGAGTACAAAGTTAATATTTGTCAAAAGAAGCTAGATGTCATAATATCTAAAATTCACAATGAAATATTCACCTTCAATCCATATTTGCTGGTGTTTAGCCTTCAAAAACAACATTTTTACTGCAATCCAAAACAACATTTCTAGGGTGATGGCGACATAACATTTGAAGACAGACAATTAAAGCTTCTTTCAAAAACCTGCTGAAGCTTCAAAGTATACAATATGTTTTGATTAAAGTGTGTCATTAATGAAAATGAATGGTCTTAAATATTGTTGTCTATTAAAGCTTTTTTTTATTGATACAAAGGACAAAAGGTTAACAATAAAATAGACCTTCATCATTCTACGTCGGAACATGTATAATATGAGAAAATATTGATGAATATCCCAAATTTTATAAAACACTTGCTCTGTTTAATTACAGAGTTTTCAGTTGTCGAGCGTAAAGTTTTGATGTGTTATAAAGAGTGTGACGTTAATCCTTTTGGTTTCACAGGTTTCCAGTGCTCTACAGGTGGGAAGACATCCTGCAATGTAGTGTGAGGAAGAAGAAGGCTGCCAAGCCAACATGGATGTTAACAATGCTGCAATAAAACGTGAAAATCTGCTTGTTCCTGGTTTATTGAGTCAGCACAGCAGCATGCAGTCTTCCTGCGCGGTCGAGCCCGGCTGCACCTCCAGTGATCCAGAGATAGCGGAGGCTGGATGAGGCTGCCAGACGATCAGATATGCTGTCTGGAACTCAGACGGCGACGGAGACGGACCTCTGAAGTCTCCGGCCCCTCGCTCCTGCAGGGACAGCTCCATTAACATCTGACAGAGACAAACTCAGCTCTGTGTGGAAGGAGGATGTCATCAGCTTACGCTGGATGAGGCTCATCAGACACGTCTGTTTGCTGTCACACAAATGTGAAATATAGCCTATAAATGGATTTGCTCCAGCATGCTCGTGGCTTTAATGATACAAATAGATGTTTGTATTATTGAGCATATTTCCTCCCTGTAATTAAGGGCTATTCCATCATGCCCCCTCCAGTCTGCAGCTCACAGGTTGTTCAGGACGCGGTGAGAGCGCCGTGGCAACAGGGAGCCGAGTCAGCGCGGGAGACGGCACATTTTAGAGGTGCTGCTCGGGGATACACCTCTCCAGATCTGCCAGTCAGTCATTTTTTATTTATTTTTTTGTTTTTTTGATTCCTCGTTTTCTGCCTTTTCTACACAATCCAGGTTTGGACTACTATTTTATATTTGATTTAAAATAAGTTAGTTTTTAATGCATAACTTGTCAAAAGACATACAGTAAGGCATAGCTCCATGTGGCCCCCACAACCATTAAGGGTGGAATCATTTATTTCAACAAAACACTATAACATTATGCCATCAGGTGGAGCGTTGTAATGTCAAGACACATTTACAGCTGTTCAACCTGCATGTCATGACTCAGCGTTTTAGCTTGTTCTGTTTCTGGCTGATAATCTGTTCAAACCAGTCACATCACATACCAAGACGAGCTTTTACTGCCAGTTTAATTGTCTGTTAAGTGAGCACAGCACTGTGTGTGTGTGTGTGTGTGTGTGTGTGTGTGTGTGTGTGTGTGTGTGTGTGTGTGTGTGTGTGTGTGTGTGTGTGTGTGTGAGTGAATCAACTGACACGTTGGCATGGTTCTCGATGTGATACAGCCAAAGAGGCTCAGGACTCAAACAGGGTCCTCATTGGCTCATCGGCTCTGCCTCGCTGATAGAGATCAGGCTGTTGTTCATGCTCTACACTTTGGTTCAAATTTCCATTCAGTGAAGAGGTCAGGGTTGTCACGTGGCGCTTCCCAATGTGACATCAATCAGCCATTACTTCCATGTGATTCCACCTTGATAGTTTAAACACTCATGAACGCAGCATTAAAGTGCCCTTTCAGACCGTGATGTCATACCTAGGGATGCAACGATACCATTTTTTACAAACCGATACGAGTATTTTTATTTGTGTATTTGCCGATACCGAGTACCGATACCGATACTTCTTAGATTTGGTCTCCATGAAAGTGCAATTAATTTGGAGGCAGATTTTATTTTATCCTCTGCAGATTATGTCAAGCCTATAGTACAAAATTAACAGAAGGCTATCCCAAGCTTTAAACTTCTTGTGGAAGTCCCTCTAATGTCGGACCATAAAACGCTCCGTGTCCGGGTTCATAATGTAAGCGATAATATTAGGGATCGAGCAATTATATAGGAAGCTGTGTTCCAAGTTATGTTTCCGGTGCTTTTATTGTGGAGGGAGAAACGGAAAGGAAAAGAGTGGAATTGTGGGATATACGTGTGTGAAGGAGATAAAAAAGTGGTACAAGTTACCCTGCAGCGTGTTTTCATTTTATTAGAATTACAAATATAGACAATACAACAGACACTCGGCTACAATAATATCATCCGTAGCCGCACAACAGCGTCTGAATGAGGCCGCTGCCAGCGCTACTTCAGGTGGACCAGCAGCCGTTTGATTCAAACCGGCAGGACGGCGGTGATGACGCGCAGAGCTTCTCAATTATAGATGTATTAAATATGGAAAATTTCAACTCTCGCGTCTAACGTGCCGCCGGCGTAAATTTGCGTCTGTCGCAACCACACGCGTCTGTGCATAGACTTTACATGTAATCTGGTCGCGCGAAACATTTGCGTCGCGTTGGGACGGACTGATTACAAGTAACTCCGGGGCTGTCAGCCACTAACAAGAGCACTAATATGAGCACTAATATGTCATACACACGTATGCAACACCGGTTAATAAGCACAATATCGATAAAGTCTTGTATTGTACTCGCGTCTCACTTTTCTCCTGTCTATTGAAAGAAGTGAGCGCTGCGTAGCGAGGATCCAAGATGGCGGCTCCAGATTCTGCTGTTGAGACAAACTGGCCATCTGATTGGACGGCAAAACAACTTGGATAGCGTGATTGGCTGCTCAGAAGTTGAGACTGTTGAGACAGTTGAGACAGAGAAGAGTGTCTCCGGCTCCGCCACGGGGTTGCTTCTCCACAAAGCGCGACCAGTTTGTTGTAGTGAAATACTGTTGAGTGAGTATCGGTTCTTGGTATCGGCCATTGAAACCGATGCGAGTACGAGTATGTAACGCAGTATCGACCACCGATACGGTATCGGTGCATCCCTAGTCATACCCTTTCACTGTAATTTATCTGTAGAGAATCCATGACGATCAAACAAGGTAAATAAAAAGAATCATTGATGTTACTCTGAATTTTAAATCTGGCAAAAAAAAAAAAAAATAAACATGTTTGCTTTCCAATCTGGAACATTTTCATCAGTAAACACTGATCCTGTTGATTCTGGCCCAACAACCTGCTCGTAAATACACCACTTTGTGGCTGCACACACAAACACATACTCATGCACGCGCGCACACACACACACACACACACACACACACACACACACACACACACACACACACAGAATATATGAGTTAGCTTTGGGGAACTTGTGAGGGATTATCAACATCAAAGTCAATAGAAATGTCAGCCTGGCTATCTTTGGAAATGCCAGCAACCCTTTGCATATCCGTACCACACAACCAATACCACACACTGAGACACACACACACACACACTCATTCACACTCACACACACACCGGCCCCTAGCAGAGGAGGTGATTAAAGCTGCTCTGGCGAGTGTGGCTTTTGATCTCCAAACATACTGGAAAGCACTTAAAGGCAAAGCCAAGCTAAGCAGCAGAAACAGATGACATCACACCCAATCAGGGTCTCCCACAGCACCTCGAGGCCCCTCCCCACAGCACTATCAACTAGATTAACAGGATTAGGCAAATACACCGAGCTCAGGTCGACACTTGGGCAGAATGTGCTAGTAATATGCAAGGCATTTTCAGGCCATCTGAATGAGGTGCATGGGCCATTAGGAGGGGACAGTCAGGAGTCTGAGGATGGCTTCTCTACTGCCAAGAATCAAACAAGCAAAAACCCTGAATATCTTTCTGCTCTCACTTCTTTAAAAAGCTTCTAAAGTTGTTCATACATTAGGTCGTTAGTGACAAGAGCGGAGGATGTTGGTCAATCGACTCTGGCGCTGTACATTTCTGAACCAAAAAACATGCTCGTTGTAAAATGAACGGTTAGGAGTACACGGTTATGGTTAGAAACAAGATCATGGTTTGTGTTAAAATTATAATGTAGATATGTATTATAATAGGGTTGATACCCTATTAACATAAATACATGAATGAATAAAAAAACAGCCGCAGACTTTCTTGTGCAAGGTTACTTAAGAGCCTGACATATGAAGAGTAAACCACAGGCTGTAACAAGTGGACGTAGTCATCGCGACGTCACCCATTGTTTGTGGACGGATGTTGTGAAGCCTTTGATGGGTGTTTTTTTCACCACTAATATAAGTGGCCATATTTGGACTAAGGAGGAGTGACTTAGAGATGCTGTATACGTCTCTGCTGGCATAGCAACCTGTCAATCACAGTAGCCCCACCCTAAATTATACCCTGCTTGACTCTAAATTACATTACATTTCATTTAGCTGACGCTTTTATCCAAAGCAACTTCAAGACTGAATTACTGTGACTCCTTATTAGCAGGATGCTCTAATAGTCTCTTAAATCCAGAATGCTGCAGCTCGTGTACTAACGAGGACTAGGAGGAGAGATCACATTACTCCTGTGTTAGCTGCTCTCCACTGGCTTCCTGTAAGACAGAGAATTGTATTTAAAGTCCTTCTTCTTACATATAAAGCCTTAACTGGTGATGCACCATCATATCTTAGGGAGCTTATAGCACCATATTGTCCCACCAGAGAGCTGCGCTCACTGAATGTTGGGCTACTTGTGGTTCCTAGAGTCTTAAAAAGTAGGATGGGGGCCAGAGCCTTCAGTTATCAAGCTCCTCTTCTGTGGAACCAGCTTCCACTTTCAGTCGGGGGGCAGACACAGTCACCTCATTTAAGAGTAGACTTAAGACTTTTCTCTTTGACAGTGCTTATAGTTAGGGTTGGCTCAGGTCGGACCTAGGGTCCAGCCCCTAGATATGCTGCCATAGGCCTAGCCTGACGCACCACCAAGTGTCCCATACTGAAATATATGACCACCTAATGACTGAATATTAACTGTTATGAGTTTAGTTGGGCTTGCTGGTGACCTTTGACCTTTTTGTAATACCTCATTGGAATATTCCGGTGAGTCTGTGTTGTGTTTGAAGTCCAGCGGGAAAAGCCCACGAAGCTTTCAGAAGGACAATAACACAGGCGTAAACGGATCCATCGGACCTCACGGTCTCCTCCCTGTTTACTCCACACAGAGGAGGAAGCTTTGTTGACCTCTCACCCCGACTCAGTCATCTCCATCCACGCACTGGTAACAGGAGACTGCAGAACCCCCTCAGTGTGTCCGGGAACCTGCACCGCCCAGGGCTGCCAGCCGCAGCACAGCTCATCACCCACGTCCCCCTGCAGCTGCGCCCCCCACCACCACCACCACCACCACCACCACCACCACCACCCCGCACCTCCCTGAGCCAAAGAGGAAACAGACAGAATGGATGACTTTGTTTAAAAAAAACGCCTCAGGAATCACAACACATGAGGTTCCTTTGAGGAAATTCTAACTGTTTCTGTCTTAATTTTAGATTAATTTGAATAGTTGTGAATTAAGTTATTTATTTATATTCCATAAACTGCACTAATTTTGACATTTGACATGACACAGATATTTAAAGCTTTCAGAGCATTAATATAGCATCAAACAACAATTGTCTATATATGTAAACATATAGTGTAGTAATGTTTACCTGAGCAGAAGACAAATTGTCCCTCTGGTCGTGTTGTACAGGCTTCCCTTTGCTCTGTTGACATAGACTGGGCAGCCACATGTGCTTTTTAGCGCATGTTAGTTCATGTTAGGGAATGTGAGCTCATGTTAGCGCATGTGATCACATGTGATCACATGTTAGCACATGTTAATGCATGTGAGCACATATTAGTGCATGTTAGTGCATGCTAGTGCATGTGATCGCATGTGAGCACATGTTATTGCATGTTAGTGCATGTGAGTGTGCACCACTGACAAGCTAATGACTGACGGTCTGCAATGTGCTAAGACAGCAGTTGTCCAGCACCCACTCCCCGATTCCACCGGGAGTGGGCACACTAATTCATATTTATACAATCAAATCAGTACATTTATGTGAACACTTCACATCACCTCACTCTGCAGTTCCCTGAAAAAACAATTAATGATGCTTGAAGGGGTTTTGGAATTATTTGCACCCCTACCAATCATATTTAGTAAAAACCTAATAACTTGATTTAAAATAGTTATCGAAATGTTGTAGAAATGCAAATGTGTTACATGCACACATACACACCAAAAAGACCATTACCAATCATTCCCAACGTTGACTTTGGATTCGCTGTCATCACACAACAACCAGGGTTGGAAATGTGTGGCTGCTGGGAGAGTTTTTGGAGAACATAATTGAACCCAGAAAGCTGGGAAACCCAAATCCTGCCAGCGTGGTTTACAGTTCAAGCAGCTTTGCAGTGACACTGCATGCAGCGCTGGCCCTGCACCTCACCTAATTAAAAAGGACTATGAGAAAAAGCTTTACAGCAGTGGTTCAAATGCAGACTAAAGTCTTCAACTCTCCGCTTGTGTTTGCTAGAAGAGAAAATGAGTGAGAAAAAATAACCTGCGGTGGGATCATTTTCTCAATCTATGAAGGCCCTCTTGAGCCCCACATGGCACTAACATGTGATCTGTATCTGGAACTCTAATCTGGAAAGGGAGAAGCATGCATCAGGATCAGATTGGCCAGACCACATTTGGAGGTGGAGTAAATTGAAATACTGCAAGCAAAAGCTGTACGTTTAGCAGTGGCTAGCTAATCCTCTCTTGCAAAAAACGATGTCCGTTCATGGCATTGCTTTCCTTCACGATGCGGCCAGAATGAAGACAATGAAAATCTTTTTTACACCTCATGTGAAGGCAATGCCCTGTGGATTGGCTGCCTTTAACCAGAAAACAGGTTCATAGACGGATCACATGTTAGGGCCTTTATCGCGGGCAAATCCAAATCCAGTTCATTGGAATATTTTAAAATCAACATTGTCCACCAATATCATGAAATTCCAGCAAGTCAATGTCTTCTTAAAGCTCTGCTCCCAGGAGAAGGTTCACCTGTTGGTGGTGTTATTAGAAAGGCCAAAGGGTTACCAGAGTTATTGGGTATATGTGGTATTAAGGCATAGGGGCGACTGTGGATCAGTGGTGGAACAGGGTCGTCCTCCAATCTGAGGATCGGCGGGTCGATCAGCGGATAGTCCTGATGGGCAGGTGGCACCTTGCATGGTAGCCCCTCCCATCAGTGTATGAATAGGTGTGAATGGGTTAATAATGAAAAGTAGTGTTAATGAGTGCTCGAGAGCGCTATTCAAGTACAGTCCATTTACTATTTATAGGGAAATGCAAAAATATAAAAGAAATGTCCAATTACTTATGTCTGCTGCACCAGTGGTTAGGCTGGAAGGAAACACCTCAAAGCCTCAGGGCCCGGCCAAAAACACTGGAACATGTTCTGCTCACCCAGTGGGTGCTTCCAAAGTAGCCAAAAAGCATTTTTGAGGTATTATTGTGCACTGTGTGCAGCTTGTCTACTCACGAATCAGGAAGAATGTTTGGTGCTGTAGAGCTGGATCAGGCTGGAACCCCTGACCCTCAGGGGGGAAAAAAGTGAGCCGGCTGCATTTCACATCCTGAAAATGAGAGGAAATAGTGCTGGCACAGTTTGATTCAGACTTCCTCCTCTTTATAAACGGTCTAATCTAGATATATGGGTAATTGGCTGGTTGAGTGAGTGCTGTGGTGTTGTGCCAGTGGCCCAGGTCTCAGGTTTCGGCAGGAGATGGATGAATGAGTTTCCTGTTATTGTGAGCGTGGAGCCTCTGGGCCTGAGCTCCAAACAAACACAACACTCATCCATTCCAGAGGAGTCCGACAACACCGAAGACCGGACCGGACATTAATACAGGAAGCTCATATAAACCAATACAAGGGAACACAAACAAAGAATCAAGACTCTAGAGGCGTCGTCAAATTATAACTTCCGAAACTCTTTTGCTCCTATATTTCCAGATCTAGTTTCTTTAAATGGAGAACATTAATATTTTGTCATTCATTAGAAGGTAGTTATTTCATTCAATAACTCAATTGAAGCTAAACTTTAATTCAATTCAAAATAAAAAACATCTTTGCAAATTTGCAAACAATTAATTCACAAGCATGGAAACAATTACAAATATAAATATGATAGTGTAAGAAGAGAGGAAATACACAGGTTAATCCAACCAACACCACAAAGGTACATAAAAGATGTTATGAGAAACTTTCATTTGGTGGTGATTGGTGGTCCCTGGTAACAAAAGTGGCGGTGTCTCCAAGCACCAGGGTCCCTCATTTTACTGCAGCAGGGTCTGAGTCTTCCCCCCTCAGTCCTGGTTCTGGTTCTCCTGTGCCCCCTTTACCTCCAGCGGGCCCAGCGATATGTCCTGGGTCTCCAGCAGCGTGGCTCCCAGAGAGGAGAAGCTCTGCTCCTCCCAAGCAAACGTGGATCTGGGTCTGTTCACGGTGGACTGGTCTCTGCACCGATAACAAACATTGAGAATGACCTTGTAGAAATATGAAATCTCCTTGTGGATGTACTCATTTACTTATGTAGGTGATAAAGATAATTCAGTTTTAAATTGAGACTTGTTCACAACCATTAGAAAGTTCCTCAGAGTAACTCTAACATATACTGTGAGAAAGTTACTGAGTTATTCAAACTCAAGATTACATGTTTTTATACCCTTTTTTTAAAAAACAAGACAAATATTTCTAATTAATTCAGAAACTTGCTTAGTGAAAGTGGTAATCATGGCCTGTAATTCCTTTTCATTAAACTAATGTCGCTTGACCTTGGAGTGGAGGCGCTGTTTATTTCAGACGGGGCCGGCGGCTCGAGGCCTCCTCTATAAAACACTGGAACCCTGATGTATCTACAGAAAGATGACTTGTGGTCCAACAATATCTGCTAGTACAACTAAAGCATGAGCAGTGTGGTATGTTATGGTTATTTTCAGACAACTTGGCTAGAGTTAAGTATGGATCATAGCCTCGGTTAAATAATAAAAAAGTCCAAAAAGTCTTGACAAGCCAGCGCATGTTTTCTTTTTCAGCACGGTATTTGACCAAAACCATGATCTCTCTCTGACCTGAACCAAACCCAACCACACGGCAGACCTGCTCTGTGCATGCCCACCATGGCCGTAGTTCACAAAGTGGAACTCTTGCTGACTTACAGACTGACAGAAAAGTTGTCAGTGAACGTATTTGAAGTAGCAATTACCGTTCCTCTGACAGATGTTTTGCAAATCACTTTAGTATATGAACCTAATTTTCAGGAGGCAGGGTGAAATCTGCAGTTATTAGAAGTCTAGAGAGCTTTGCCTGTTGTTCATACTCCTTTTTTTAAATAGGGTGCTCTTTCTTTCTAATATATATATATATACGAGACTCATGAAACTCAGAGAAGGGAAACCCCTAATGAAAGAACCAAATGGAAAACATTTCAAATGAAGGGTTTTGAAGAGTCTGGAGAGAAACAGACTGTGTTGAGGCCTTTATTATCCTTCTATTGTCACTGCGTATGGTTCCATCTCAATGCCTCCATAACAGATGTTTTAGGTCTTCATGAGCGTGCTCAACTGATGCTCTCTAGAGGACATGACATTTTTAAAATGACATTCACAGTCCGTTTATTGCTCTTGCTCCTGTATCTATTTGTGGTTTCTGAGATGTGTTGAGGAGAGGCCTTATGGATGAACACATGAATATTTCCGTTAGAAGGTGTAGAATGAGTTGTGACAGTTTCCTTCAGATACGGTCACATCTAATTGTGTGTTGTGCCTCAATAATACAATTACAAAAATAAACGGTATATATGCTGGATATGCATGTGATGACAGGCCAGTCAGTCAAACAGGTCTGTTTATTATACAGCTCAATCATTTGCTGCTATATTAATGCCCTGCATTTTTAATTTAGCACCTCTGAACTGCCAGTTTTCATCGGTTGCCACTGTTAGTGTGGATCCTGGACTTGCCCCAGTGAAACCGTTCCCTGCTATGTTTTCGGCTCATTTACTCCACTTAAGTACCTCAGAGTGTTTTACAGGACTCAATTGGAATTGAGAAAACTCTCCATTAAACAGTTTATTTAGGAAATGCCTGTGTGCACCCACACAATGACAGATCGAGTGCAAATGAGCTAGACAGACGAAGGGAAATTGTGGCACTGAATATTTGGACTGAAGGAAGATTAAAGAAGAAAAGTAGGGAGGTACAACGCTGGTGGAATGTAAGCTCCTCGCTGCAGGTCTGGTGTGCAGCCAGCCTGGCTCCTCTCTCCGGGCTGCCGCAGGGTTCCTCCTCACCAGAGGTAGTGATGGCCTCATTTTTGGCCGAGAAATTCTATGGCTGTCTCCTGAGAGGTGGTTACTGGGCCGCCACTAATAAAGGCTGGTGCCGGACTGGGATTCTACGTCTTGCCCCCCCCCCTCTCTCTTTTTCCTTCCCCTCTGAAGTCTCTCCTAGCAGCCCTCCCTTTTATTTTGGCTGCAGTATTTGGGACTCATCAGAGAGCACATCCATCTCCGGTAGAGAAGACAACTAAATAAATAGGTCTTTGTCTGTTTGCTGAAAGTCACCGACTGCTACTGTCTGCCATGATCCCCATCCCCCCCCCCCCTCCTCCTCCTCCCCCCTCCTTGACAGCTGTATAAATCACAACACTCACACTGCAGATTGTTGGCTTCCCAAGCCAGCGCTGAGGCTGCCAGCCCCACTCTGGCAGAGTTTCCTGCTCGGGCCTCACACAGTGCTAATATCCACACAATCCATCTCCCTCCGTCCAACTGCTCCCCGCTCCGCCAAAAATCATATCTGAGAGATGAAGCTTTTTTTTTAAGAAGGCAGGCTTTGCCCTCGTCTCAGGCTGGTGTCGACTCTCAGGCTGCAGAGAAGCTACAGGGTCTACATCACAAATGAACTGGCAATGAACGTGACGGAGGTCTATTAGAAGGCTGAATGCAAGTAAATACTCTTTGAGTAGTGAGATAAATAATTAAGTCGAAGTTGCTTTTTGTGGAGCTTTCAACAGCATTTCACAGGCTGCCAAGGTCGGGCATGACGTTGCATGCTGCTCATTTATGACATCGAAAGCAAGATCGAGGTGTCTCACAAAACAGAGATGGAAAGTCATTTAAAGACACAGTATATGTTTTCGTAAAGACTATATTTTATTATTGATTAATCTCTCTAAAACGTTGACATCTTGCAAAAAAAACCTCTCACATAACCCAACGGTATTAGATTTCAATGATGTAATCACATCAAAACAGACAGAAACAGCACATGCTCTCATTATAGAGGCTGTTGGCAGAGACTGTTGACCATTTATTTTTAATGACTAAACCCATTAATCAAGAATCTTAATTTTCTGTAGATGTACCAATGAAAACACTGAAATATTTAAATGTGACTGTGTCACTGACGCTTAAAACACCATGTGAGGAGACTGTCAGTAATATCTTAACAATTGTTTTGATGGTTTTATGTATACATAAATATATATATATATATTTATATATATATATATGCTGATCAAGGCATCAAACCCATCAAAAAAACAGTTATTATTATCATTATTCAATAGTATTTTGTTTTATTTTACTTGTTTTACACGTGCATGTCACAGACAAAGATCTGATTGGTTTCAATTCATCACCAATGTAAAGCCAGAAGCTAAACCATCGCAGCTCCCTTGTGGGCCCATGCAGTCAGGTGGCTTCATGATGACGTCGTTAAAGAGAATCCTGGGAAATGAAGGAAGATTCCACGTGCCATCATGCTTTAAGCTGCCTGTGGCCACAGTGGTCCAAGTACAAGTTAAGTTGGGTTCACTTTACAGCAACACAAGTAACTTGAAGACTCTTTGGCGACTGTGGATCAGTGGTTAGCAAGTCAGTCTTTCAATCAGAGGGTCGGTGGTTCAAACCCCTGCTCAGCCAGTCCATGTCGTTGTGTCCTTGAGCAAGACACTTAACCCTCATTGCTCACCGTTGCTGTGTCTACGGTCTACTGTATATCATGTAAGTCGCTTTGGATAAAAGTGTCAGCTAAATGTAATGTAATGTAATCCTCATCCCCTCATTCAGCCTGGGTCCCTCTGTTGTTGGTGTGTGTCGCCCTGCACACTTCTCAAAACGTGTTTTTTTGAACATGTTCATTTCACCGCTCACAAACTGATCATCCAATCAGAAGCTCTTCGCCTGCAGGCTTCTGTTTGGTGGGAGCAGAACTAACCCTGCTGGACACGGAGCTGACCCTGCTCACTTCCATGAAGACACACAAGATAAGGCCCATATGCTTGTTTGGGCCTGCAGTGAACCTTTTTTTTTCAAAAAATAGAGCAGGCCTGCTGCCCATGTGACTCTCAGTCAGCCCCATTAGGAACCCCTGCTACCGTTGTCCCACTTGGAAGCCCTTCATGCGGTCTGGAGACACTTCTTTAACCAGCACACTGGTGAAGTGCACGGAAAACAAATCTGTCTCCAATGTTGTTGGTTTGAATCCCTGGACAGCTGAGAACACTGTGGGCAAGAATGTACATGACGACTGCAACGCACTGAATAGTGTTGTGCTGGTTGTACTGGTTGTACTGGGCGGCTCCCCGAGCTGAGACGTGTTGATCCACTGAGTGATATTGAGGCAGGGCATCGGCTTTTTAAATTCAAACCATGGCTCTTCTCTAAGTAATAGATTACAATGGGACAATAGTTGCCCAATAATAAATACAACACAATAAAGATGTATCGATAACTGACATGGTGCTCTGCATGCATTCTGTGTGCAGCAACGTATGATTGATGAATATGAACAGTAACTCACATAGTAACAGGTTAAACACAAAGTGTGAGTGCGGTGAGATCACAGGTCTGATCCCACACTCCATACTGGGTATGGAGCGTTGTTATGGAATGAGATATTATGCACGGTCTGACCCCGAGCATGGTTCTCATTACCCTCACCATAGCCTTAAGTGTGCCGGCATAAACCCCCCCTCTGCTCCTCCCCTTTGGCAACACACACACACACACACACACACACACACACACACACACACACACACACACACACACACACACACACACACACACACACACACGGGGCTCTGCAGTGTGGATATTTATACCCAGGTCTGTGTTTCCCATCAGGCCGCTGCTCCACCACAGCTCACTGAGGAGATGGCGCTCGGGGCTCAGTCGCCTCTCAGAGCTCCAGCAGTCCCAGCTCTTGTTGTGAAGCTGCAGAGGGAGATCCTCCATAACATGCAATAACTGGGATCTCAGCGTGGTGTGAAGGATGAAAGACTGTTGCCACTTTATTTTCCTCCTTCTGTATGCATTTAGCTGTGTATTAATAGTGATGCAGAATTCCCCCTGACGGCGGGCGAAAGCCAGCCCCCTTTTGTTTTGGGATGGGCTTCGTCCACTTGCGTTTCGTTTCACGATATTTGAGTTTTTACGGATGCATTATTACGGTCTGGCATCTGGTTACTTTTGCACAAGTCTTTACATTTGTTTTTAATGCAATATCATTCCCGGTTCTGCCTTCGAAAGGTATAAAATCCTCTGAAATAAGTACATTCAAAAGGAAGCTCTGAGTCATATGAAAGCCAGCCAATCACATGTTACTCTGGGTTGTTTTTATTAAGTAGCGATGATGTCTTCCAGCTGGAAGCTAACATGTCAGCCGCTGCCATACTGAGGAAAGGGAGCATATGAAAGATGTTCACCACATAGTAGAAATATGCAACTTTTTGCTAAAAGACATTGTGGGACATTTAGGAAATCTCAAGCTGATGTACGAGTGAATAAAGGCAAATGGAAAACGGGCGTTCCACTTTGCAAAGAGTGGTCCAAAGCCAAGAGGTAAGTTGACTTCACAGGCCTCCATGGATCCACTAAGATAAGAGCACCAGTTGACTGACCCAGTAAAACCACGTGGCTCCTCCCTTCACCAGTGACAGCTTCCCTCTCCCTCTGTTACAGCGTGAGACTGTAGCTTCACTCGGCCTTTCTTCTGCTGGCAGCTCTTATCTGCAGCTCCTTAGGAGACAGTCAAGGTTGAACACAGACGGCTTCCATTAGGGGATTTCATGCTCGCATAGTTTCATTCAGCTCAGAGATTTGATAGGTCGTCTCCCCCCCCCCACCCCCAGGGAGCAGTTAAGGTGCTGTGACACTCGGCATCGAACAACCGGAGGATGAATGAAAGCTGACTTTATCTGTGAACATCACTGTGGCTGATCGGCACCATTGTTCGTTCTTTAAGAGAAATGTGTACATTTCTAAAAAAAGTCAAAGTCAAGACAGAGAGACAGATGGATGTTAATGGAAGATTTAACTGTGTTGGGAATTAAGAGGTTTTATAAACCTTAAGTCAAGATAACAGCAGTGAGTCACACAATATAAGAATATATATAATATGTATATATATATATGTGTGTATATATAGATTGGAGCACTGGTAGGTTGAAATGCTGTCTCAGAAATGGCTGAAGACAGAAGGGCGTTGATGGAACATGCAACACGTCCTCATACCTGAACCTCAGTGGGTGGTTACCAGTGGCATGGGCTCTGTCTGTTCAGTGTTCCCGACACTGGTTCATGTTGTGGATCAGGACTACCTGGTGATGAAAAGATCCTGCTTTGGGTTAAATTAAGTATATTTGTTACATACACTCTGACGAAGCTACGGTAAAATAGCTTTATCACCAAACATAGCCTGAGAGTGTATTTAAGAAGTGGGCGTAGTTACCGTGACGTCAGTCATTGGTTTGTGGACTGATGGTTTGAAGCCTCCAGCCCGTCACCATCTTGGTTTTTGGGCGTCCCCATATTAGTTTTTAACACCATCTTGTTTCTTTGGCACAGAAGTGACACACAAAGTGTCTTTTTTCCTTCATTAACAACGGCTTGAAATATCAAGAAGAAAAAAAAGAACACATGCAAAAACAAAGTCTGCAAAAGTTTGGATTTCTAACCAATAACTTTACACACACACGCAACACACACATCCCGACATTCACCTTCGAGCTGGAGCGACCCTACGCAGAACCACAACTTCCTGCTCAGGCGTCTGATCTGACAGACCAAAAATAACACGTCTCCAAACAAAAATGCCGTTGTGTTTTTAGGCGGTGTGAGCCGATCCGATCCCTGGTGCTCCGCCAGGTGTCTTGTTGGCACAGAGCGGTTGCCAGGTGTCTGTGGAGAGACGTTTAACAAAAACACGGCTGTCTTTGGGGTCCAGCGCCGAAGCCAAAGATGCTGCACAGAAGAGCGGGCAGAGGAAGCGTCATCTGTTCCACATGCAAGCGTTAGCCGGCAGAATTCTTCCTAAAGCTACACAATGTTTGTTTTTGTTGCTAACAGTAAAAAAAGAAATGGGAGACCCGATGTGTTACTGAGGGAGCCTTCCATGTGTTGCTATTGCTTTCACTCCTGCAGGTCTCGAGTACCTGTCCCCTTGTGAACCACCATGAGACGCTCAGAGGCCCCGTGTGATCCGAGCGGGCCACATTCCACCTGCAGAGGACACCAATAGCCTGCGACTGTGATGCGTGTCACGGTCCTGAAGCCGTGCGGCGGCTTAAGGACGCGACAGCATCGGCGTAATTGAAATTGAGAGAGAGAGAGTAGATTGGGCAGATGTGGTGAGTGGAGATTCGGGTGGGAGCTGTGAAAGATAATCATAATAATAATCATCCCCCACCCCCCCCCCCCCCCCCCCACCTCCTCTCCATCTCCCAACACAGTGCCCCCTGTGATTGACACGGTGTTTGGAGCTGCTCCCTCTCCGACTCTCCAGAGAATAGCTTAACAGTGCGATCTTTGATAACGCCGTCACACGCCATCACAAACCTTCATGATGATTTGTGCGGAGGAATTGACATCAGCTCCTCGGGGTGAAAGGGAGGGCCTCTCCCCGCTGCCACCGCTGTGGTGATCCGCCGCCGAGCGACGGCCACGCGTCGTGTCAGAGCTCGAGCGGAACCGGTCTAAATTGTGATGCAGATGTGTGAGCACATGTGTGTGTTAGCGTCGTCTGCGGGACCAGGAGGAGATGAAACGGGAACAAGGGAAAAGGCAGTGATGTGACTGGCGCAGCACAGGCAGTGACATGCGTGGGCGTACGAGTGAGAGACAGCCTAAGAAGTGCATAAAACAACACATCAGTCATCCACAGGTGGAGGCAGGCAGGTGGAGCGCACAGCGTGAGGCGGCACGGCGCCGGCTCATTTGGCGAGACGCCGCCGCTGTGCAGGCACGGCGTTGACCTCGAGGCGGTCTGGGATTCAACAATGAGGAGAAAATAGAAATCTCTGGGAGGGGAAAGAGCAGCGGAGGTCCACTTTGCTGAGGTTGTTATTTATAGCACGTCTTGCTCAGACACAAACAGGTTGTGTCAGCTGCAGGTTCAAAGTCACATGGTGCCAGCAGTTGTTGGAGAAGTGTTCATTTTGCAGGTGAAGAATCACTTTAGGTACCATATCAGATGTACTAGTGCTTTACTTGTGTATTTCAATGTGATGCTATACTTCTTCCAACATGTCAGCACATGTCAACCAACCAAACACTGGAACGTTGTTGTAGTATTTTTTTTTTAAATCATGAAAAATCTTGCATTTCATTAATGACTTCATCGTAGGGGAATTCTATTCCCCTACATTACTGAACAAATTACATATGTTGTACCCAAACCTGTTAAATTGAAAGTCCAAAAAGGATCTGAATAGGCCTAAAAAAAGAAATGTTGCTCTAATATCGTTTCTATATTTCTTCTCTATTCTGTAATTATTTTTAATCACTTTTAGACAACACCGCTGTCTTCTCAAGTGTAGCTCCAGTACTAAGAGCAGTTATTGTACTTTTACTTCCATTTGCTTTGCACATGCAGAGTTTACATATAAAACATCTGATCATCTTATAACATATTTTCATGAGGATACAAAGAGTAGTTAGAACTGGCTCCACTTTGAGCTTCTACAACATGAATGATGCTAAACCAATAACACAGATTATTCATGAGTACTTTCACTATTAAGACTTGGGTAAATGTTGCTGCACTTTTTACATTGTACTTTTACTTATAGTGGAACCTTTTTGTCATATCTGTGACAAAGGTAAAGTATCTTTATACATCTCATACGTGGTCATGAAGGGTTTCTGGCGAAATGCCGAGTGAGGTTGTTTTTAGTTTGAATACTTCCTTGTGTGCATTTTCTTGCGAAAGCTCCTCAGTGTCAAACAGGGACTCCTGGGGAAGCTGAGGTGATTCAGGTAAACACGAGGCACGTGGCAGCCGGAGCACACATCTTGCATCTTGTATAGCAACCCTTTCCACGTCGGCCTCGGGGAAGAAAGACCTGCAGAACCGGTCCCAGAACAGCTCGTGTGTTGAAGCTGGACGGTGACGCAGCCGTTTGTCACGCAGTCAAGCAGCAGGCACACATGTTTCATTTCACACATTAATATAGAATAGTTGTCACACTTGTAAATCGGATTAGGTCTATTACTGAGTCAACACAGTTAATAAAACATAGCATAATTAGCATCTCTAGTTCATGTATGGGGGATATCTCTCGTTGCATGCATGCATTATATATGCACATGTACATATCTGTGTTCATACTTGTGTAAGTGTATGTATGTGGATGAATATTAAGTCATATTTCCCTCCCTTTTCAGTTTCTATCAATAGGTGTATGAACTATGATTGCATTGCAATCAATGTATATGAAAAGGAGAATGAAAATTTCAGAAATAAAGATTTTCTTGATATAAGTGCAGTCCGCTCAGGCTACTTTAACAAACGGACATTCACATCTAGTTAATGCTAGTTTCTTAAATTGTTATATCTAATAATAGGTCAATGGTACAACATAAGAACCAGACCTCCCACCTCTGCCCTCTGGTGAGAATCTTTCGTGCTTTAATCTGAGTCTTATTTCCAGAGACCAGAACACTGCTCCTGCGTGACTCCACATGTAGCTGCTCCAGAAGCGTGACAGTGTAAAACAATCTACTCTATGTTTACAACCAGGTCATACAGTGGAACCAGATGTGAGGGTTTCAGCTACTGAGCCGAGCCCCTGACCCAGCCAGCTGTTATGAAGGATACAATCTGCATCACCGCTCTCCCTCCAGCGCTCCCCTCCTCTCCATCGATGACACTCACAAGGAGGCTGACCTGTAAAACACACACTGAGGACTCACCTGGAGAAACACAAGGACCAGTCGGTAGTACCGAGTCAAAAATGTGTCCCAGAAGGGGGCGGGTCTTCACAGTTGTCATATTCGTATGGCGGTCCATGTCAGAGGTCAAATGGATGTGAAGGCTGGGGAGCCGGTGGAAGGGGAAGCCGCTGACCCGTGAGGCGGCCACACCGAGTCAAACGCCTTCTCACGGAGGGTTGAAGCTGCGTTCCAGTGACGCAGGAAATGAGTGTTTTACACCGTTTACGTTTCTTTTCCTCATTCAAATGGAATCGGCTCGTTAAGAGGATTAATATCCATTCATCGATACAAATATACCGTAGCTCTGATTGTGTTTCATCGAAATGCTGCAAACATAGGCACACTGCCGGTATCTAAATATAATAATAATATGGATATGTAATGTAATTAATCTTAAATCATATCTACATTCATATATATACGGTTATGGTTACTGATTCGCTATCCACATTCCTACACTCGTACATGGAATCAAATGAATTTGTCCGAATGCAGAATAAACAAAGTTAAAGATGAATTTAACTGATATCATTATTATGAAATATCTCTACAATATCGGTTCCTCAAGAACCTTGAGTGATTTATTGATTCCACACCTCGCCATCTCTGTAGTGTTGATAATCAACAATAATCAGATTGAATTGAAGAGTTAATCATGTTGGCGCCCTGGATAGACTGGCGACTTATCCAGGGTGTACCCTGCCTTCGCCCAATGACAGCTGGGATTGGCTCCAGCGCCTCGCGACCCTAAAGAGGATAAGCGGTTCAGATAATGGATGGATGGATCATGTTGGTATCAGCAGGAGAGCTAAATGCTAGCAGTTAGCCGTTAGCAGCTGATACTAAAAGAGATTGCATTCGGTTACATTATGATGCGTTCAAGCTCCATTCAGTGACAATGACTATTGGTGAAAGGTAAATTATAATGTTACCATGATGTGTTCAAATGTAATCTTGTAAAATGTAGTTATTTGTAAGAAATGTAAATAAATCCAGCTGTTTGATGGAGATGTTTTTACAGCAACCTGAAATAGATATTAGAGATGAACTATGAGCTGAATCATAAATACTGTGCAGAAACCTTTTTTTTTTTTAAATCAAAGCAAGTATTTAAATACAATACAATCATTTATCTTCTCACCATTTGAATTGTGTGTCTATAAACCCACTAACGAAGAAAGAAGATACCATTTATAGAGTTTGACTGTTCACTTCGGGACGGTTGACGTTATTTTTCAGGAACGTTGGTGAAAGTCTGGAGCCTTGAATCCCAAAATGTAATAAATGCACTAAGTGGGTTTAGTGTTCACGGATGTAATCAAAATGTTGATTTTTCAAAAAATAAAATCTAACTGTTCCATCTCGTTTTTTCTTTTGTATATTTTCTATTGCTCATAAATAAAGCAAAAGTATTCTTTGCCGATTACTAATTATTGGAATAATAATCCATAGCTGCATCCCGAATTCATGTTATTGTGACTCATTTTGCCAGAATAATGGTGTAATCTGATATTGTGACAGCTTTCCATGAAAGTGACTACATACTGCAGTCGGCCTCCAGCAGGGCCACAGACAGAGGTGAGGACTCTATATTCAAAGGGTTTATGTCCTCAGCAAAGGGTTTTTGTTCCCTAAAGTCAAAAGTTCAATGGATGTTTAGTCGTTCATGGAGAAATCACCCAGCCGACACTGAAAGCTACGCCCTCAAACCTGTGGTTTCCTTGATGTCTCCACAGAGAACAGAACGCTCAGCCTGCGTGTGAAGGCCATACAGAGGGAACACAAGGATACCTCACCAGGATCCAGCCAAACTAAATATGAGCGATCAGCTGTTAGAATTAGTCAAACCCACTTGGTATCATTTGTGCTGCTTTCCCTCCAAAATCTGAGCTAAAAGCAGATTTGATGGGAGCTTCACCTGAGCTTCAGAAGGAGGAACAGAATGATGGCTGCCATCACATGAAATCAAAGCCGGGTCCTTCAGAGCCGGTATGGACAGGAAGAATGTTCCTTTAGATTTAGCATTGTGTTACGATGGAGCTCATCCTTCTGAACCAGCGGATCTCTGTTCTTACACCAATTTAAGGGGAAAAAATGACATTTTACAACAGTTTGACAGTTGCAGTGGTGAGAGGGTTTTTATTCTCATAAAGCAATCAATGTAATGTATATATAATATTTTTTTCTATAAATATAAAGGTTCTCTTCATAGCAAATGCAAAAGGAAATGACTTCAAAGCTGCGACTACTGTAGAGCTGTCAGCACAATGAAAGGGTTATTATGAACCGGAAGCATTTGACAAGAACACGGGTCCTGGTGTGTGCGTGAGCCTCCTCACGGCGCCTCCCGCGGGGGGAGACCTGCGACCCAGACGACCCCCCCTCCACATCAATAACTGACACATTCAAGTTCCAGGTTCAAAATTATAAATCATTTTCTTTAAAAATGTGCCGTACAGGTGAGTCAAAAAATAGGCTTCGTTACAAACATGTATGATATGTGCATGATCGCTCGGGGCTGCAGATATCAGGTGTGCACAGTGCCGTGTGGAGGTCTGGACACCCCTCAGCTTTGGACCTGTTGCTCTGCAGGGTTTATTCTAGAAAGGATGCAGGAGTTATCAAATATAGCTTTCAGACTTACATCCCTTCTGCCATCAGGCTTTTATAAAAATAAAAAAAAAGACAACCAGAATGAAATACAGAAACACATGACAGAACACCTTAACTCCGCCTCTCAGATAAAGAGGTTTTTACTCCTGAAACCAGGTCCACCTCGACCCTGAAGATGCCGCCTCACTCTCAAATCCTGCTGGAATCTTTGCTTTTGCTGGCATTAAAAGTCTAAACGACTACAGTTCTGAATCGTGTTTAAAAAAAATCAAAATAAAAAAATCCTGTCGCTCCGACTTAAACATCCAGATCTGAGCAGTGAAAGATGTGAAGGTCGGAGCAAATATTTCTCACCGACACTATTAATCCCACACTAACAATCTGGCTGTTTTCATCAGGAATTAATATGAAGATTATTTGAACAATTAACCACTTTCTTCTTTTAAAATGTCAGATAACAGACAGAATTACTCAACACTCCATGGTGTCTGGTTTCTTTCTTTCAAACATCTAATAGGGGGAAAAACAAATGTGAACGTTCTTATTGCTTATTGTAATCAGTCCAGAGGGTGTCCAGAGGTTTGACACGGCACTGTCTGCAGAGGGAACGCAGAACACACTCCATCTCCGTCTTCCAGCTGTGTGTTTGAACCGCTGCCGTCCCCTCTGCAGGCGGATCCTTTCATTCCAGCTCTGCTGAACACAAGTGCATATTAATGCTGTCCTGGGCCCTGCGAGGGGGCCCACGCCGGTGTTTGAGCACCTTTCAGACCCCTGCAGTTCACACTCTGACGATGCGGCTGGCCATTTAACACCCAAACCGCTTCACATGTCCCCCTCCCCTGTTCCTGGGAGGGGCCAGTTCATCTCGCCTGCTTTCATTTAGGCGAGTCCTGAAATGCTGGGAATTAATCTACACTTAATATGCAATCATAACTAGCTGTAACTCAATTAAAAGGGAAGTTCTTCCCCCAAATCAAAACAACACATGTTCCCTCTTAACTGAAGCAATATTTATCTTTCAGGATTGTTTCGGTGCGAGAGATACTGACAGTTTTACATCTCGACATCGCTACAGCTGATAAAATGTGCATTTGTGATTTCGGGGAGAACCGTCCCTTTAAGCTGTGTCGGAAACTACGCAGAATTACCCAATTTGAAAGTGTCTGAGGAGCTTTACCAATGCAGCTCCATGTAAAGACAGAATTTAAAAAGTATTGCCTGAGAGGAGGTCCTCTTTTAAAAATACAAACAAGTCGGAACTAAAACATGCCAAATGACGGCATGGTGCTTTCACCTGGCGAACCCACGTGTGCTTTATTTGGAAAGGAATGGTAGACCTGCCGGGGCCCCCGAGCCTCAGACCACAAGCATCTGTCACAACGACTCACGTTCTCAGCCTGTGCACCGGTTCTCTCGCCCGCGACCCCGACGCCGACCGACCGGAACAAGCGGCAGCGGGTTAGTCGGGATAACGGGGGCCACGAGGGAGCACACGGGTTCACGGGACCGCTCACAATAGATCAAAGACACCGGCGCTCCATGTGAAATACTCCCAGCGGGGACCACAGCGAGTCAGGTCATGGGACCGTCGGCGGTCAGCTGGCTCTTTGTGAGTACAATTCCATTATGTCCAAAAGTATGGAAAAAAAAAGGTGTTTAACAAAAAAAAAAGAATTAAAAAAAATCTTTAAATACAAATATATACTTACAAAAATCTCACAAATCTATATGTACATTAAAAAAAAACATACCAAGTCTCTTCTGTAAGTCCGAGAAAAATCACTAGAAAATAATGCAGTGGATTATCATTCAGTTTGTCAAAGGAAGGCGAGAGGGGGGTGGGGGGGTCAGACCACATCACACCGTGGTCTCGCCCTGTTTACTGTTGGCCAGTCTCGTGTAAAACCTCCGCCACGAGTTGAGGGTCTTCCCGGACCAGATCCAGAAGCCGGAGGTGATGCCCACGATCAGCGTCATGAGGTACTTGATCATGAAGACGGTGAAGTCGGGGCTCATGTTGGGGTGGCTCTGGACCGGGCACGGCACGGCGTACGTCTTGCACGTCTGGACGACCCACGTCTTCTCCCACTGCTCCCGGAAGGCCTGCTCGTAGAAGTTGCAGGCGATGACGA
Organism: Cottus gobio; assembly: GCA_023566465.1. Taxonomy (NCBI): domain Eukaryota; kingdom Metazoa; phylum Chordata; class Actinopteri; order Perciformes; family Cottidae; genus Cottus; species Cottus gobio. Next base: position 2,629,083 of record CM042221.1, read on the forward strand.
TGGTGGCCGGCACGGTGTACAGCACGCTGAAGATCCCGATCCGCACCATCAGCTTCTCCAGCTTCTCCGTCTTGGTGCCGTCGTGCTTCATGATGGTGCGGATGCGAAACAGGGACACGAAGCCCGCCAGCAGGAAGGAGGTTCCGATGAACAGGTAGACGAACAGCGGTGCCAGGACGAAGCCCCGCAGCGCGTCCACGCTGTTGATGCCCACGAAGCAGACCCCGCTCAGCACGTCTCCGTCCACCTGCCCTACGGCCAGGATGGTGATGGTCTTGATGGCGGGCACGGCCCAGGCCGCCAGGTGGAAGTACTGAGAGTTCGCCTCGATGGCCTCGTGGCCCCACTTCATCCCCGCCGCCAGGAACCAGGTGAGGGCCAGGATGACCCACCAGATGGAGCTGGCCATGCTGAAGAAGTACAGCATCATGAAGAGGATGGTGCAGCCCTCCTTCTTCGTGCCCTGCACCACCGTCCGCATGTCGTTGTCGAACCGGTCGTTGCAGACCACCTTGTCCTCCAGCAGGAACCCGGCGATGTAGGCGATGGACACCATGGTGTAGCAGCCAGAGAGGAAGACGATGGGCCGCTCCGGGTAGCTGAAGCGCTTCATGTCCACCAGGTAGGTCAGCACGGTGAACAGCGTGGACGCGCAGCACAGCACCGACCAGATGCCGATCCAGATCCGCGCGAATTTCAGCTCCTCCTCGCTGAAGTACATCATCCCGTGAGACCTCTTGGGCTCGCAGGGAGCGCCGCAGTCCTCCAGCCCGAGGAAGCGGTAGTTCAGGTAGGGGGGCACGATGAGCGACGGAGGGCAGCGGAACTGGCCGTTCAAGGGGTCCGTGCGCACGGTCGGGTCCTGGCCGGGACCCGGGCTGTCCGGCTCGGCGCGGTCCGACATGTTTTGCCCCACACACAGCTCCCCGGCGCCGTGGACCGGGAAGGTCTCGCACGCAAGGCTGTCGGGCCACTGGAAGCCGAACTTGTTCATGAGCGCCTCGCAGCCCTGGCGCGCGCGCTCGCACAGAGAGCGGCACGGGGGCAGCGCCTGCTCCAGCACCGTGCACACGGGCGCGTACATGGAGCAGAGGAAGAACTTTAGATCCGGGGAGCACTGGACCTTGACCAGCGGGTAGAACTGGTGCACCTCCAGCCCCGCGTCCTCCTGGTTGGTGTGGCCGAGCAGGTTCGGCATGATGGTCTCGTTGTACGCGATGTCCGTGCACAGCGGAATGGAGATGGGCTGGCAGAATCCGTGCTCCGGTATCGACATGCCCCGGTCCCCGCCGCCGTACTGCCCGCTGACTCGGAGCAGCCCCGCGTTCAGAAACACAACGGACAGCAGCAAAGTCAGCCCCGCGCGGAGGAGTCTGTGGTGCGGCATGGTGGAGGACTTAGTGTCGGTACTCAACTCCCTCGTCCCCTCGCGCAGCAGCAGCTACTTCCTTGAACGCTCTTTGTTGGCGTTTCTTTTGCGGGCTGAACGCAGCTTCTTCCAGGCGAATCCCGCAGCTGCTTTCCTTCCGGCTTCCCGGTGATGCCGGAGTGTGAGTAAAACGATCCCCTGATTTGAATGACAATCTTCGGCTTCCCTCCGGTTGAAAAATCCACAACGAAGAAACCAAAAAAATAAAAAAAATCCGAGCCGTTCTGCCCGCAGGAACGGGTCCGCTCCAGTCCTCGGTCTGCCCGACGCCGCGTCAGTCTGCCGAGCAAACCTGTTCCTCTCTCCCTCTCGCTGCTTCAGGGACGTCAAGCTGCGCGCCGCTCACTGCCACTTCCGGTCAAAACGTTCTAAATAAAAGCCTCTAATTAGCGCAGCGAGCAGTCAGACGCGTGTTCATACTCGAGGCTATAGAGTTATTCATAGGATATAGTTAAGGCTCTGTCTACTAATACATGCAAAGAAAAAAATAAAAATAAACTTAGCATAGTTATCAATATCTGGCATGACAATAAAAACTTTGAAAAGTATTCTCAAAACAAAAAGAATGAAATTGAATCGACACGTAAAACAAATTAAAAGATATTTTAGTTGTTTAATAATGTGAAAATATATTTACTTGTCAATTATCAGCTTTTTCGGTATCACATTGTCAGCGGGCTCCAATGGGATTTACCCAGTCAGAGACACACATCAGGACTGAAGTACTTCCTGTTTAGATCAGCCTCACTTTTACTAGCTTTAATCTCTCTCTCTCTCTCTCTCTCTCTCTCTCTCTCTCTCTCTCTCTCTCTCTCTCTCTCTCTCTCTCTCTCTCTCTCTCTCTCTCTCTCTGTAGGACCTACCAAACTGGAGGAGGGGGATTAGGGAGGGCCTGCATCTTCCCCCGTGTTTGGTTGGATTGCAGAGGTTAATTTCAGTTCACCTCTCCGCTGCTGATGGACAGGTCTGCTGAGCATCTCTAAGGACTGTGTGTGTTTGTGGTGCATTTGAAGTAAATGAGCAAACACATTCAGAGCCACCACCACGCTGCACAACAATTTAATCAATAGTAAAACTAAATAAATTGGGGTGACTGCAATTTGATCACACTGCAATTGTAAATTATTATAGTAATTTTCACTTATTTCAAGATATACATTTGTATGATGTCAGATATATTTTATTAGTGATTTATTTAGTTTAAGCCCTGGATAGACTGGCGATTTATCCAGGGTGTACCCTGCCTTCGCCCAATGACAGCTGGGATCGGCTCCAGCGCCCCGCGACCCTAAAGAGGATAAGCGGTTCGGATAATGGATGGATGGATTATTTAGTTTAGTCAGCTGTTACATATCGTCACTGCTGCAATGCATAATCATTTGATTGGCTTGTGTGGTAAGTTGTTGGATCAGTGTGTGATCAAGGCTTCATTCCAGTTCTGTTCAAAACAAATCCCCAGAGTTCTACTGACAGCTCTGAACATTTCAGATAGGACCATCCTCCATATCCATTGATGGGCAGGCTCCTCACCCATAAACCACTGCACTGAATAGTGCTGAATGGACAGAGGAGGGAGACACCTATTGGTGATTATAGAAGTATCAGAAAGTTAAAGATCAACAGATAAACTGGGACTACAAAAGCTGAGAGTACAGTTGTAATAGGACTAGATGGTTGAAATAATAATGTCGATATAATCACGGCCATCGGTGATCAGCTCTCCTCCAGAGGTCCATTTTATCTCTTATCTGACATCACAAGTTACTGAATATTTGGTCTCAGGATTACAAAAGGCACTTCCTTGTGATAATCAAATAATATACTTCTTAAACAATAAGAAGTTGTTTCCTCGAGAAGATGACCCGATGTTTCGATGTTATCACAAGAAAAGGACTTCATTCTGAGATAACTAGATATGTAACACATCACTTCACCCTGAAGGCCGTTGCAGCTGTTTCCGGGGGACTCTAAAAAATGATGCACATGGCTGTTAAGAGTTAGCCTTTTTCTTATTATTAGCCTGCCAAGTCAAATCTGACTAAACACATATGATTAGTTGTGAACCATTGTGTCGAGCTAAGTTAAGTTTTTAGACGTGACTCATAAAGTGATCACTTTGTTTAATTAATAAAGAACCACCCGCTCTTTCATTACAGACAGATGGTATACAATAAAAAAAACAAACATCATGCCGTCAAACTGCATCTTATTTTGACTTTAAAGCTGCGGCTTTGGAGAACTCAGCCAGAGTAGGTTTTGAAAGCATCCAACCGAAAACACCAGCCTCTCCCAAAGCAACACCAGAAGTTGTACCACCAAGTCAGAGCTCGACAGACCATCTGAAGCATTAATACATTTTATTTCAGGTAAAACCACATTAAACAACATTTACAGAAGGACATTACATCTTCCATAATAACATTACATACAGGTCGTAACAAATAATGCAACAGCTATTCTACTGTATACTATATTGTTTCACTCGGTGAAGCGACTGACGACACTTCTGTTTTCCAAACCACTTGTGAAAGAAAATGACGTGTTTTCAGTGCAGCATACGAAAAAAGAGAAAAGAAAATGCGAGAGAAACTTTGTTGAAAAAAGTTGCAAACAAGGATTCATTGTTGAGCACAGCGAGGATGCACGATGGATCCATGTTTTTCCTTCCGATACCACTTCGGGCTACATGATAAAGAATGCCAAAAATAGATGCCTTATATTTATATTCCCCGTATATGTTTATTCATACATGATATATCTTTGATAGCATTAAGGGGACCTTTGCAACCCTGTATACGAACATAGTGGAAGCATCACTATTTCACTTCTTAGGTGTGTCACCACCTTATTGGTTTCCCCTTTGACATTTCTACTGAAAGTATCTCTCAAGTCCTTTGTCACAGTGCTAAATGTGCAATTCCACCAAGTCTGTCCTTCACTGGACTTTATTGAAATATTTGAAGAACATTCAAGTTGGAACAGAGTCCCTTCAAGGACTCTGCCCACACAGGACTCAAAAATATACGTTTTTGTACAAGACTGCGGGCTAACGAAGCTCCACAGCAGTAAGAGTGTTGAGGGGCAAACAAAGCGATGTGTGCCACGCCGAAAGTACGCACAAGGAGAAACATGCCAAAAATAATTATTCAGCTGCTAATACTGCCTGCAATCCCTTAAAGCCACATGAGGCTGGGCAATCTTCGCACAGCTCGATGGTATTAACCCTCTTCTGTCACGCCGCTTTACTGGCATTACCCGGCCCGTCTCCTCCCCTTTTTCTTCTGCCGCACAATCACAGCCTGGGGATGACACTGAAAAGCCGCGAGATAACTTCAAGTACAGCATTTCTATGAGCTCTCCTCAGTCTGTGCTAAAGGTTCAAAAGAAGGGATGATATTTACATTTGTAAGAAGGGCTGGTTTGCTTTGCGTCGGGCAAAGAAAGGTTACATATACTGTATATACAGTATAAGCACTCATATACTGTATATCTATCATTAATGGCAAAGCAACTGCATGAAAGTAACCATACAGGCTGGAATGTAGGGCAAAAAGATTTTTCTTTAAAGTGCATTTTCAAAACGCTATTGGGGGAGAGTCTAGCCCATGATCATTTATTTTGCCTCTATGGTCGAAGAAGCTGGGCCAGAACACAGTCATTAAAGCATAGGTTCAGATATTTTCACGTCTATCTTAACTAGAGTTCTTTCGATACCGATGCCAGTATCAGGAATGCCTCTGATAGCCTAAATGCCGGATCGGGGATCGGCGAGTACGCGAGTCTAAGCACCGATCTGTCGTCACGTTATCCTGTCATTGATCAGTTCCTTCACCCTTTACAGGGACAACAGCAACACGTGGCTCACGCTACCCGATCCGAGCATCCGGTATGATTGGATTAGCGCATGTGCAACTCTCAACAGAGATGAGATGACAGGAAAGTGAGGTGGCTCACTCGTTAGCTAGTTTCATCATTGCTAGCAACATGTCACCACCAGTAAAGCGGCAAAGTGTTTTTAACGCTCTGGCATCAGATGGGTACTCGGTATCGGCCGATACACAAGTTCATAAGTTCATGTATGAAAATCAATATCAGGAAGGAAAAAATGGTATCGGAACTGCTCTAATCTTATATATATATACATATATATACGTATATATATATATATATATATATATATGTATATATAAATATATACATATTCTTAGCAAAAATTGTATTCCAAAGTTCAGCCAATATTAAAGTCAGTCGAAAATTCCATCCATATGCATTTCCAGAAAATCGGCACAAGAAAATGCTAGTTATATGCGTTTCCATCCACTACTGTTATGCAAATATTAGGAGTTGGTTGCAGCAATTCTCGAATGTTTAACTTCAACCTCAATCTGCCGCCATGTCTCATCTCTTCAGCTTGATGGTTGTTTAGGTCACCTGCTTCATGTTCCATCTGATTTATTCACTGAGTCTGTTTGTTTTTTGTCTATGCAACTCTTTCATCATTCATTCAAATATTATTTGCACAGTGTGTACTTTCATGTAAATCTTCCTTTTCGGAAACACACACAACATATGATGTTTTTTATGTCATTTTACACCTCCAGCCACCTGACAACTGTTTATCCTATATTGCTTGTCAATTAAACTCTGGTCCATCATATGCAATACACATAAGACACAAATGCCTGGACGGAGATACCCACTCGATTTAGCTAACTCAGACTTCCACTGACGAATATTAGCGAATGTGGAACTTTAGAATGCATTTTGGTACTGTATGAATATCACTTCATGGTTGGTAAAGAATGGAGGAATGATTACATTTCGTGAGTGATGTATTAAGATAGACATTAAAAATTACCTTCTTTAAATGCGACAGACTGCAAAGCAAACACCAGCAGGAGGGGGCATGGAGGTTTACAATGTATTGAAGCAGGTAGGTGCAGGAAGATTACCCTAGCAGGAAAGACATCTATATTATAAATGTGAGTGTGTGTGTGTGTGTGTGTGTGTGTGTTTGTGTGAGTGTGTGTGTCTACATTTTCCAATTCTCCATGACGCCACATTTGCAACCTCATCTTATTGCCTTTCCAACAGTTCAGGGCCAATATTATTGTTACAGTTGATTTCAAACTGATTGATGAAGAGGAAGCCATTGTATTGATAGTACTTCACAATTATCACCATACGTCTAAGCTTGTAATATTCAGATATTTTCACACAAAACATCAAAATAAAGACAGTATAAACTTCTTTGCAGATGATACTACGTTATACATTTGACCTTTCGTCATAAAAAGTTGCAAAACATTTAGAACGTGTAGGATGTTGAGGGGCACACATGTAGGGGAGGTCTCCCCATAAGAGCACGTGTCGGTGGTGAAGGGACTGATCAAAGGTAATCACCACCTACAGGACACACACTACCACTCACTGAAAAGCACTCATCCCGACACTTTTTTAGTTCGTCAGATACGAAAAGCTCCGGCTTAATCTTAACATTTGACTCATGAGCTTAACCAAAAGTTGGAAGTTATTGACATGGATCATCTGTTTCTAATAAAATATTGCAGATATTTTGATGGTTATTAGATAAAGTGAAGGGTAGGATTGTCGTGGGCTGAATCAAACAATAGGCCACACAACCTATTGCCTTGGTGTTTTGCCGTTTGTACATTAGCTCTTTTGCATGGATGGAAGCCCCAATGCTTAGCTATTGCCCATGTTTAATACACTAGCACACACACACACACACACACACACACACACACACACACACACACACACACACTTACAGCTGTTGCCAATTATGGTCTTGCACACTGGTTGGTGCTGTCCCTGTTGTCTTATGTGTGCACCTTCAACATCTCCAGCAGAGATCATTTATATGTGAAAGGCTTTTCAGTTGCAACACAAAACTCATCCCAGCCAGATCTAGTTCCATCATGGAGGTCCAGTAAAATGTATTAAAAGGGATTATAATTTTTCTACCATCAGGGTCTTACTTTTTTAGTTTTGCAACACACTAAATGTGATTTCTGCAAATCAAATACAAACCCTATATGGAAGTGGTTTGACATCCAATTCCAGATTCTCAGTTTGGACGCTCCAATAGGATTTCAATGTGTCTTTTGAGCCACTCACAACTTGACATACGATGATTGCAAGTCCAGAGTTACGGAAGTGCTGAACAGAATCCATGCGGCTATTTGCAGAGCCCTATGAAGAATAACATGGAGGAGGATAACAGTCCATTGACTGAAATATATTGCCATGACTGCAGAGCGGAACATCACAATGTATACCAGCCTCTTCTACTCCATTGCTAAGTTGGTTTGGTGCAACCGAGGAGTTCTGCACCTCAACGCTTCTGTGTTGGAAAGCTGCGTCACCAGCGCAGCTCCGAAGCTACTGAAGCCTATAGAACCCACGCCATCCAATGGATGTGCAAAGAGCACTGCATAGCTGCAGAGCGCATTGGAGGCGGCAATGAGCAATGCAATTTGATCAACTGCACCTGAAGCCAAATGGTTCTACTGACTGTTAAGAAATTCCCCGGATCTTTGGCATCCATGGGACAGTTCCACTGTTTGGCCTGTATGTAATATTAGCCTCATAACCATGTGATGCAGATCGGTTTGTGATGTCTGCACACATATATCTGATCCGATCACTTGCAAATAATATTGTTTTCTTCAGGGAAAGTATCTAAATCACCCACCTGAAGGCAAATAAAGAGAGGAAGAGAAATATCTGCCAAAGAACAATATGTTCATATACAACTACTAATCTCTATTTACTACTTATTTACCGACTAGACGTCGGCTTTAGTGTTTTAAACGTATTCGTTGATGGTGGTTGTTACCTGACAAATAGCACAATTAGTCAGCTAACAAGGTCAAAGGAAAAGGGTGAAATGTCATGATTAAAATATAAGTTCATCCCTCAGCAGAGATGTACAATTAAAACAACATCAGCAGTTCTCAGTTGCCAAAGAACCGAGGACCTCCAATATGGCTGCCAGAGGATGTGTTGCACCACCTGACAAAGCCCTCCATTATTTTTATTGTCTGCGGTTCCACAAATTAGAGTTGAACCGGGTAAGAAAGTTGAAATGGAACTCTTCAGGATCATTCTTTTTTTGACCGGCTACATGTTTTTGTTTTCAAGCTTTACTTGTATGCATGTCTCCTCTATGTGTCTGTTGTGTCTTGGCGTGAGCAATATAGTGGTAAGAAGATGAAGCAATATTACAATTGTCCATTATATAGTTTCTAGATGAGTATATCATACATACAAATATACATTCTTAAATAGGAGGCTAGTTACAAACACAAAACACAATATGTACCAATAGTAAAGTCCTTTTGTTTATACTGTGATAACAACATATGAGTTATTGGAACTTTATAAAAAGTAAACAAAATTTGATTAGCAAATGATAGCCTGAAATCTTAGGTACCGTTCATAATGCACACATGCATTCATATCTATACCCAATGCTAAATCTCTTTCTCATGCACACGGCTCACACGCACACACATACACCCACGCTCACGCATATTGTGAAGGTAATAAATAAAGAGAACTGGGGCTCTTCCATTCGTCTGGATCCTCCATCTCTTGTCTCCATCTTTTCTTTCTTTCTTTTACAACAGCCACCTGAAACACAGACAAGGAGACACAATCTGTCAGTAACAGTCCAGACAACTGGCATTGTGGAAAAACAATACTAAAGCAATCACTTCCCACATTTCATATGTTTCCTTGCAGAGCGTATGGGTTGCTGTCTTTGTGTGAAGGTACTACATTGAGTGAGTAATCAAGCATCCCATTTACTCTTTCATTTTCAGGTTTCAGGAGTCACAAAGACATTTTATAATGTATTGAAACGAGGTGTAGGGATTGCTCAAGTCGTTGATTTAATTATTTGTGCATTCATAACCACCTTTTTAAGTGTATATTGCTTTTAGTTAGCAATGGCCTCTCTTTCTACTTTCCCATTACCTCCCTCTCTCTCTGTGTACTTCTCTGTGTCGGTCGCCCACCCTTTGTCGTCAGTTCCAGTATAAGCAGTCCAGTCAGTATGTCAGGAATCTCAAATGTTGGATGAGCGCCTCGTTTAACTGCTGCTCCTGTAACACTGCTCCACGCATGAGTGTGTTCTTTGTCTATGTCCATATCCATGCATTTACATGTTTCTGGATTTAAATGAGTGTTTTATGCATGTTTATATGTATATGCATGTCCAATAAAATTGCTAATGGTAATTGTAACTAGAAAGGTGCACTCAGTAGAGGGCAGATCAATGCTGTAATATGTGACTCAATGAATTCAATGAACAGACTTCATTCAAACCCTAAAACAAGCAGCTACCGATGCAGTCGATCGGTGAGCATAAACTAAATGAAGCTCACCAAGCTGTCTGCCCGCCGAGCAGCCTGCAGCGGCGCGGTACAGCAGTGTGTGTACCGCTAGCTCTGTTAGCAGGTAGCTAGTCACATGACAAACCAGCCCAAACACTCCCGACTGGGGATCGGCGCTGCACTCACTGTGTCATCGCTCTGCCAGTGCAGAGCAGTGAGAGAGGAGTTTTATAAAACCGGCAATGAAAGGTGTTTTGAGAAAGTTTGAGTCACCACGACCACAAGCGGTCCTTGAGCATGCAGCCACAACCGGGCACCTACAATGTGACGCTGTCTGCTCGAAGCAGATTTCTCGATCGCTCGACTCTCCAGGCAGAATTAATACATTGAAATTGAAATGTATTGAGGAACATGCACCATGAACTGTGAACTGTCTGGAGCACTGGAGAAGCTTGTGAGGTTTGATATCTAGTTTCAAGTCAGGTATTCTGGCTGTTAGTTCTTTTGCTTAGGTTGAACAATGTGAGCTCACCAGACGTCATGTGCTAATAAGAATAACAAAGGTGTTATTTCTCCGGCTCTAACGGATGCTCCAAAGCCAACAGGACCGTGAGAACCATCTGCACACGGCTGCACGCCTGTGAAGAGCTCTCATGTTAAGAGTCTCCTGTGTGGGTCGACATGGTCTGAACATTCGTCTTCATAAAAGCTCCACATCCAGAGCCTTCAAATCAAAGGTGCCATTGAGGAGATCTTTCACATGCATCCTCATTTTATGGGTGGTCCATAACCAGCAAGATGAGGTGACCATGTTGATTATGCCAGAAACGCCGGAGTTTACTATTGTATGGAGCGTTTTCAAACTCCTCCGTTTTATGTGTTATAAAACTCTGACGTAGTGCAGACGCTCAGTGTAAACGTAGCGAAAGATATGCGTTTTAAAATGGAAACATAGTAGTGTGGACATCAGACACATCATACACGCTATGAGCCAACAAGGGATTCATTGTTTTAAAATGATCTGATGTACTAAGAACAGATGTAGGCTTCCGCTCTCTTGGGATCAAAGAGCACCAAGTAGGTGTGTGTGTGTGTGTGTGTGTGTGTGTGTGTGTGTGTGTGTGTGTGTCAGGGGGTTCCACTTGGGAAGCAGATGGAGCTGGTGGGTGGGTTTTGTGTGGAGGATTTAGCAGGCGTGGCCAGCTGCTGGCTGTCCTTTAATAGAGATCCTCTCGCCCTCCCCCCAAAAATGAAATCCTTTAACGACTCTGCGTTGGTACAGACACACACACACACACACACACACACACACACACACACACACACACACACACACACACACACACACACACATATATATATAGAGGATAGAAAGAGGATCAAAAAAGGGGAACGCAAAGAGAAACAAAAAGACTAACAGAGGCACAACGCTGATTAGCATTTTTTTAGGTGGCCATCATTGTGGATAAACCCTCCCAGTCGTGTCCCAAACTTTCTACTCTACCAAGCTCTTCCTTGGTGAATGGACTGTACGGGTATATTTCTAGTCTCTCGAGCACTCCAAGCGCTTCACCTCTCCTCACCGGCACAGCTAAGAACACACACGAACTAGAGCAGCTGGGGATCGAACCAGCGGCCTTCTGATTGAGGGACAACACGTCTGAGCCACTGTCATGACTCTTCTTCAGTCTGCCTTTGATGCTTTTTCACTCCTTAATCACACACTAGTTTTAACTGTAGAAAAGACACAGAAGTCTTTAGATGCTGACTTCCCTGCCATTAATGGCTCTCTTGCTGACTGGTAAAATATAAGTAATAATACAATATTTAACATTCTACTCTTGTATAAGTAGGACATCCGTCTTATTGTGGAGTCAACTTCTCGTCTGTCTTTCACTGTGTTGCTGTTGCCCGTCAACACCTCAGCGCATCACAGTGAAGGATGCTGCAGCACGCTGTTCTTGTGGGTCCAGTTATGTGTTCTGCTGTTGAACATCTCTGAACGTCATTTAAATCCAACCACCACAAGTGCTTCTCCTCATGGAGCACTAGTGTGGGCAGCACTGCTTCCAGCTGCCGTGCAGCTTGTACTGCGTAGGTCAACGTTTCCATTTGTTCAATACTTTGGTTTTAAGACGTCCTGAACTAATGGTCAGGTTTGTACTGTTGAAGCCTGCAGACCTCACAGCCCTAAATAACTGGCGAGTGTAAATCTGCTGCTTCACCACTGGTCCAATCCCCAACCCGTGACCTCAGCCATCTCCACTTCACCTCCACTCACTTGTGCAGCTCCTCCTGCTCTTCATCCTTCTCATCCTCCACCTCTCTTCCCCTGCTGCTCCTCACGTCTTCTATCGGCCATCATGTCTTCATTCCTACGTTTTCAGCCAGGCACTCCTCCCCCAAACACAAATGTTCCTCCTGGATTACATCCATCGAAGGGAACTATCAGGCCACAGCACACACACTTCCATGTAACTTTCTGCTGGAATGTAAACAACGCGCCAGAGTTTTGGCCATGTGCTTTGTGAGTCTCTGCTGTTTCTCAGGCCGGCTTGACTGAATCAGACTGACAGACCCTTCCCCCTCCCTCCGTTGCCCACATGACCCAAAGGCCCAAGGGTCACGACACCTGACCCCTCCCCCTGCAGGGAGGTCCCGTTATGTCTGATCCTGATTAATGAACTGAGTCAGCCTGGCTTTAAATGTCGTCCAGCGAACACCCTGAGCTGAGAACGTGCTGACGGTTTAATGAGCTGCTTTATGATGTGTGTGTATGTGTACGTGTGTGTGTGTGTGTCTGCATTTGAGAGGGGGAGGAGCCTGACTTGGTATTTGTTGGATATGAGTGAGTACATGCGAGTGAATAGAGGATTTAGAAGTCATTTACATGAAGACATTTTCCCATATTTTTTCATCCCCCACTGGATTCTGACTACGTTGCAGTGATGTTTGGAGGAATGTCGTGTTGTGGCCAAGTCTGCGTGGAGCTGCCACTGCAACCAACAAACACTCCTCTGTCTCTACAGCGGGCTGATAATTGACAGAAACAGGGAGGAACAGACTGAAAACGCTGCAGTTAACAGTTAAACATCAGTATCCACACACACACACACACACACACACACACACACACACACACACACACACACAGGGATTTCCCGCGGCTTGTTGGTTGTTTTGGCTGCCAACATTAATCAAGACCAAAGCCACCGAGTGTTTGTTTAGCAGAAACCTGTTAATACAGAGGCTACTTGGTTTATTCAACATGTTTGCTCTGGTTTCTAAGGTAATCCAGTCTGGATTAAGTATTAAAACCAACATACTGGGATGCAGACGGGACTGGGTCGAAACATCTGCAGCCTGCTGCTGTTCTAAGCATTGTCATTGTATTGGTGCCGGGGAAATCAATCCAGCCCATCGGAGGAGCAAAGCAGCACCAACAAGGACAAAAGTAAGAGGAGGAAGATGGAGATGATTGTAGTGCAGTTCGTTTGGGTTGCTGTGAACCCAGAAGTCCCTCTGTGGTGCCGACCTAAACAACTGGTCCGAGAGGCCGGACTGTTTCCAAAGGAACCCACATATTATTGGATGGAAGTGAGGACCGACGGGACAAAACGAGTGACGTCCTTCCAGATAAACTGAGAAAGTATTTGTGTGCAGTCGATCAGGGCCAAGTCCAAGAGAAAGGAACTTGGGCTTGCTCCTTTTTTCACGCCTCTCTGCACATTTCTTTTTTTTATTTGATCGGCATTAACTGGCGCACCGCAAAGCCGAACCAGACTAAACAGAAAACAAACCAAAAGTATCAATTTCACCAAGCGGACTTCTCAAAAGCCCCCTCAGAGAGTTAAAAGATGTGAGGAATAAACAAATAAACATTACAATGTGACCCTTTCACCTTGATCTAATCAGTGTCATCTGAATAGCCGTGGAAAACATTATCTAACAATGTTTCATCAGAAACCAATTAAAGGATTCTTGTTATCTCTAGATCACAACTTAATCATTCTGTTATCTCAAGATGACAAACGTTGATTGAAATGCAACATCCTATTTATGTTGTTTCATCATTTATAATATTATTCCATTATGTGGTTGTCTTTCTTTTGTGGTTATGACTCATGCCTCATTATCTTAGGTTGTGGTTACACTTGTCTTTACGATGCAACTTTTGTCATCTGATGACCCGATGATGCATTAAATGTCCGTCTGTATGCTCCCAGACCAGATCGCATTGGGATCGCATCAGACCACACCAAGGTGGCCGGTTTGTATCTCAGTGAGGAGTGGACAGCATGTGGACAGAGTCCAGACCCTTTATCAAACGGTGGCCTTCATCCACAACCCGCCCACACACGAGAGTTCCTCAACCCTGGAGAGCAAAGGGAGGAGAGGAGGAAAACCGGGTCTGGAGCCCAGCTGAGACCTGCTGTCTGAGTCCTGTTAACTTACTGCAGATGACAAACCAAACATTTGCTGATTTTGCTGCTTCAAATTAAACGCTTTAAAAAAAAACTGTGTTTATCACCGAAATTAGCTTTGATAGCAGCTATTCATCAATAAAACATCATCACATTCTCATGACACACACACCCAGGGCAACAACAGATCCCCAGTACATGGGAATTTAATGTTGTCGGGGAAGTGTAACATTCTCATGACACACACACCCAGGGCAACAACAGATCCCCAGTACATGGGAATTTAATGTTGTCGGGGAAGTGTAACGCCCACCATGGGGTTCCCCCTCAAGTTAACACTGTCAGCTCTGTTCCATTGTAGAGCTAGAACACCCATCTGGTCTGGCAGACCAATTAAAAGCTTCTTACAAAGAAATCTGGTGGATCAATAACTTTGTGATGTGGAACCGAGAGAGCAAAGACCAAACAAAAGACAACCAAAGGAGACTGGTGCCATCGATTTCCCCTCATATCAATGTAGCGATTCCTCAAAGAACCAACAGGAGGGTTTGTGATGAACCGGTGTGTCCAGCCGGTGCACCTTGGGGGCCCAACGCTCCGTGAGCAGCAGAGTCCACAGGGTTGACCTACGTCCTTCTGCTCTCGCTGGGAAAGTTGTTTTAGCTTCATGCTCATGGATTACAGCCCGCCATCTCTGAATAGTGGGCGCTTCACTTCGGAACATGTCAGGCTAAAATGAGCTCCGTGAATGATTCTGATGATTCAGCACAGCTGACTGCAACCTTGTTTTTAGGATGAAAGATGTCACAATCTGTAAAACAACTAAGGATGATTTTATTTGACCATTTTCACGGCCGGAGAATCACTCCCATCAAAGAGGACAGGAATGACAATAATATGGCTGAGTTTAGCAAACTGCTGTGTATTTCTGTCTGTTCATGGCTACTCAGTTATGTGACTGTGAAATAAAAAGGTCCAGATCCAGTGGGTGGGAAAAGGAAAAATGAACGCTCAGCTCCAACAGCCTGCAGACCTGCTCCAACACAAACACTTTCTTCTTTGTTTTTCTTGCCTCAGTTGTCTGGGCCAGAGTAAATGAAAATTAGTCTTTAAAAAATGCATAGACACAGTCCTACACACACACACACACACACACACACACACACACACACACACACACACACACACACACACACACACACACACACATGCCAGGCTGTCGTGGATGAGGGTGGATGAAAGACTGACATGTAGCCTTATGCTGTTTTTAAATAATGTGTATTTCTCACAGAAACCCGTCAGTTTGTCTTTACGGCTATCACATGCAAATGAGAGACATGGTTATAAAACTAGACAGGCATTAAGTGGTCACTTTACTCTTCCTCTACCCAGAACCAATGCACTTATGAAAACAGTAATGTACAGAGCTATTGCATACTGGAATGTGCTCCCCTCATATTTGACTCTAACAAGAAATAAATATGATTTCAAAAGGAAACTTAAGGCAGCAATAATCAGAAAGGAAATTAGAGTAGATTAGGTTATTATTTGAGGTATTTTTGGACACATTTTGTGGTTTGTTATTTTATTTCTTGCTGTAAGTGTTGTTCTCTAAGTCTGTGTTTTTTGTTCACCAATATTGATCATGCTGTAATGCATTTTATGATTTGTATTGTAATGTTTTTTTTGCCTGGACCCCAGGAAGAATAGTCTCCACTACGGTGTAGACTAATGGGGATCCTTAATAAACATAAACATAAACTGACAGCCTGAACTATGCTGCACATCCATGTGTTGTCTATTAACCCATGTCCTGGCAGCTAAATCTTTCGGAATCAGCAGTCAATACCTGGAATCACACCGTCTAAAAATGTCTGCATACACACAGGGGCCATGCACTCCGACTTTCATAACTATACACTCAACATACAAACACATCTGCTCAAACTAACATACAAACACCCTCCCTCTCTGGCTCACAATCCACTGGGACCCTTCTAGTGCAGGTGCAAGTTATTATGCACACATTCCTGCATGCATTGAGGTCTCTGGCTCATCTGCAATGACGTCTGCAAGTCTCTGCATCAGTGACCCTTTAAATGCTCACCCAGCAACGACTTTACTCTCGTTACTGTAACAAGGACGTTTTTGTATGTTCATCGAGAGAAGATTTTGAATTCTGAAGCATTCTGGGTTCCGTTTGTTTTGACTGGGCATTGGTTCTCAGCACCCACCAGTTATCATCAGCTGATGATTCAGCTTTTAATTGGTTTAAAATTAGCTTGTAAACTGCATACTTGTGAAACAATCTGGTCGAACACGTCGTCTCTCAACTCCAACTCAAGCCTTGCATCTCAAGTTGCTAATCGGACGGTCAACCACGAGCAGCATATGGAACAGGAAGTCTGCTGGCTGCACCAGAGACCCAGAAATACCCTTTACCCCAGAGGTTCATCTGTCGAGACCAACAGCCAAAGCAGCAGCTGAAGCAGAGGAGAAGCTGAGGGCGGAGCTTCAGAGTGACACTGTGCACTCAGCCGACACTCAAAATATCACCGTTTAAAATCCTCCGGCTGCTCCGATTGGTTGATTGTTTCTACAATTGGCAGAAATAGCCGTGAATGACTGACCTATTTGAACTGCTGAACTAATCCAAGAGGCCAGGCATCAGTCTTATCTTTACTGTTGGCTGGTTTAAAACCCGTCTGGTGGTCTGTTGGAGTTTGTTTTAGAACCGTCGTCATGGTCCCATATCTCAGTGACGACCCAAACTCATCCGTTAAGGTTGAGGTAGGGCTGGGAGTTATGGCCAAAAATTCATATCACGGTATTTTGTAAGATTCTGGCGGTTTCACGGTATGTCACAGTATATGTTTTTTTCAAGTAAACACATTCATTTATTGACGCCGAAAAGGACCGGCGGCCACCTGAACAGCTGTTCACCGCTAGTTGTTCACCGCTAGTTGTTCACCGCTAGTTGTTCACCGCTAGTTGTTCACTGCTCCTTGTTCACTGCTCCTTGTTCACCGCTCCTTGTTCACCGCTAGTTGTTGACCGCTAGTTGTTCACCGCTAGTTGTTCACCGCTAGTTGTTCACCGCTCCTTGTTCACCGCTCCTTGTTCACCGCTAGTTGTTGACCGCTAGTTGTTCACCGCTAGTTGTTCACCGCTAGTTGTTCACCGCTAGTTGTTCACCGCTAGTTGTTCACCGCTAGTTGTTCACCGCTCCTTGTTCACCGCTCCTTGTTCACCGCTAGTTATTCACCGCTCCTTGTTCACCGCTCCTTGTTCACCGCTAGTTGTTGACCGCTAGTTGTTGACCGCTAGTTGTTCACCGCTAGTTGTTCACCGCTAGTTGTTCACCGCTAGTTGTTCACCGCTCCTTGTTCACCGCTCCTTGTTCACCGCTAGTTGTTCACCGCTCCTTGTTCACCGCTAGTTGTTGACCGCTAGTTGTTGACCGCTAGTTGTTGACCGCTAGTTGTTGACCGCTAGTTGTTGACCGCTAGTTGTTCACCGCTAGTTGTTCACCGCTCCTTGTTCACCGCTCCTTGTTCACCGCTACTTGTTCACCGCTAGTTGTTCACCGCTAGTTGTTCACCGCTAGTTGTTCACCGCTAGTTGTTCACCGCTCCTTGTTCACCGCTCCTTGTTCACCGCTAGTTGTTCACCGCTCCTTGTTCACTGCTCGTTGTTCACCGCTCCTTGTTCACCGCTAGTTGTTCACCGCTCCTTGTTCACCGCTAATTGTTGACCGCTCCTTGTTCACCGCTAGTTGTTGACTGCTAGTTGTTCACCGCTAGTTGTTGACCGCTAGTTGTTGACTGCTAGTTGTTCACCGCTCCTTGTTCACCGCTAGTTGTTGACTGCTAGTTGTTCACCACTAGTTGTTGACTGCTAGTTGTTCACCGCTACTTGTTCACCGCTCCTTGTTCACCGCTCCTTGTTCACCGCTCCTTGTTCACCGCTCCTTGTTCACCGCTAGTTGTTCACCGCTAGTTGTTCACCGCTAGTTGTTCACCGCTAGTTGTTCACCGCTCCATGTTCACCGCTCCTTGTTCACCGCTAGTTGTTCACCGCTCCTTGTTCACTGCTCGTTGTTCACCGCTCCTTGTTCACTGCTCGTTGTTCACCGCTCCTTGTTCACCGCTCCTTGTTCACCGCTAGTTGTTGACCGCTAGTTGTTGATCGCTAGTTGTTCACCGCTAGTTGTTCACCGCTAGTTGTTCACCGCTCCTTGTTCACCGCTCCTTGTTCACCGCTACTTGTTCACCGCTAGTTGTTCACCGCTAGTTGTTCACCGCTAGTTGTTCACCGCTCCTTGTTCACCGCTCCTTGTTCACCGCTACTTGTTCACCGCTAGTTGTTCACCGCTCCTTGTTCACCGCTAGTTGTTGACTGCTAGTTGTTCACCACTAGTTGTTGACCGCTAGTTGTTGACTGCTAGTTGTTCACCGCTAGTTGTTCACCGCTCCTTGTTCACCGCTCCTTGTTCACCGCTCCTTGTTCACCACTAGTTGTTCACCGCTAGTTGTTCACCGCTAGTTGTTCACCGCTAGTTGTAAACCGCTAGTTGTTCACCGCTCGTTATTACGCTGCCTGCTGAGTAGCGACATAAGTTGTTACGGCTGGGTACCGGTTTGACAGTATATGAAAAATTCATACCGTACGGAAATTTGAGACCGCTATAACGGTAGAAACGGTATACCGCCCAGCCCTAGGTTGAGGTATTCTCACAAGGCCAGGCTGTTTAACTCTTCAACACCTTCTGATTCTCAAAGCTCAACTGTCATTGACGATCTGTAAAGTGCGTCAAATAAATGCACTTACAAATTATGCATAGATTCTAATCAGTCTGTCAAGAAACAAATGTCTCACAGCAAAACCACACAGCAACCTAACCTTTTTGGAAAAAATATGAATGATGAATTGTTGAGGTGGTTGTTGCAGCTGTGTGGCAGCAATAAACCCATGTAGCCTACCACGTGTCATCAAGGCCACTTTCATGATTTCTTCTCGTAGCATTGTTTAGAATGAACGCTGGTTGATTTAAATGTCAGGTGAAAGACCTTCGCTGCTCTGGCACGATGGACCTCAGAACATTTCTGAACATAGCGGACCACCTTTATGTGGATAGGGTTCAAATGATATGGGACATCTGAAAGGGACACTAGCTATAATGTGTATTTTCTGCACAGATTCTTCCATAAAAGCTCAAATACCTAGCTGTCCACCGACTTGTCTTGCTGGCAGCGTAGAGGCGCTTCTAAAATGGAAGTTAGATCTTAATGGGAAGTTCCTGGAACGCCGATTTGGAGTGACACTATGACCCATTTTAACAGCATGGCAAGCAGAGTGCAGTTAAAGCTCAATCGCCACCATTCCTCAGCTCAGCTTGTGTTCTGCTGTGTGGGGCTGTGGCGAAGAGTAATGAGTGTATATCGAGGGTCAGAGAACGCCCCGGGTGGAAACGCCTTCATCCACGAACTTGCAACACACCCACTCGCTGGGGATCGCCAGGTTCCCATTCCATAAATCCTTGTTTGGGATATGTTTTTCTTGTCTGGGGCCTGGCTGACTTCCCCCTCACTGGGGTTTATGTAAGGTGATGGAAACACTAAGAGGAGGGTGGAGGACAGAGATGGGAGGAGGAGAGCCCTTGAATGTAACTGGGAAAGGAAAGCAAAGAAGAAAAAGCTGGGGAAGTGCATTTGCCAAGCGAAACGTTGGAGAGATTTAAACGAAAAGGATAAAGAGAAGAGAAGAACAGATAAAGTACTAAAGTTAGGAGCCGTGAGAGGCAGCTGCCTGGCATTTAGAGTTTTTTCACTGTTCATGTGACTCTAAATCAACTGGCCTTAATTATGCATGCATATTAACTGGCTGATTGTAATTCATGCTGTGGATGGTGTGGAAGTATGTGATATTAACATTAATCACAATGTGGTTTAAAACAGTCACACATACAAGTCTTACATTGTCTCTCCTCTTATAAATCCCTGATATAGGCTATTTTCAGTTAATGTTTGAGTAATTAAATGAGTATTTGTTGAGTTCTCATGTTATGAGCTGTGCCTGATTATGCCTTTGGAAGCCAATCAGGAAAGAAAAAAGCAGTCTGGAAACTTGGCTTCATCACAAGTTAGGGTGTTTCATTTGAGGGCAGTTAGCTTTGTTTAGCCAGCTGAGCGTTTGCCAAGCTCATGGTGAAAGGCTCTACTAAATTCATCATCATTCCCACGACAGCTCCAGTGGCTGTTTTGAAGTAAAATCGGTGTGTGTGTGTGTGTGTGTGTGTGTGTGTGTATCTTTACACATCAAGTACATGTGCCAAGAAAAACAGTAACAAGACAAAGCCTAAAGCCCTGCTAGCAGCCCCTGGAGGCTGTGATGTTCATCACATCCCACATGATTAAGTGTTGGACAGAATCAACCATTTACAGCCATACTATTTGTGTAGATAAATAACAAATAAACAAGAATTAAGAGATTATGGTTTGAGATTATGGTTTTGTGTTAGAAGAAAGCTCATTCATGGCCCATTTTTTACCTGTGCAAGTGGAAATGTTAGCCAGATGGTGGTGGTCACACAATGAGCAAAAACAATATGATCCATCCTCTGTGGATGAGGAATATCGATAGCTAATTATTATAGAAGTCTAAACAGTCACACTTGAGCTACATGGTCACATACCAAAAGCTCATGATTGTCCAAAATGTTGGGGGTTCATCCTCTGAGGATCATGCATCTGTTCAGTATATGTCATGGCACTGCCCATTCAATTGGAAATGTGCTCTGAACAATACTGTTTTGTCGACACAACATGGCTACCTAAGCCGGCGGCTAGGAGCTAACAGTGCTAACAACGACAACAGTGCTTACAGAGCTAACTACCTACCGATGAATCAGATGGACGGTGCTACGCTTCCACAACGACACCGGCATCAGCTGTAACCACCGTATGACAGCAGTGCAGAGCGGCGTCCATGAGCTAGCCAGTGGCCACCCTCACATGCACTGACATGCACTAAAAGGTATGCTTGGAGGGTGTTGATTTTGATGATAGTTTACAATGACAAGTCAAGGGATCATCAAAAATAATTACTAGTTATCCTCTGGGGATCATGAAAATTCACATCAAATTCAATCTATGGACGTCTAAAGGCCAAGTGATGATCACGCTGCTGCTCTTCCTCATCTAAATGACCACATCTAACTAATTGGAAGTTGTATCAGAAAAAAGCTCAGTGTACTGACAGCACCTGCTGAAACGTCACTCATTGGACTGTTGACAATACAACTGATGGTTAATTCATGTGATGTGTGATCACATCTCATCTCCATATCCATGCTGTGCACTGATGAATCAGTGGGGGAAGGGCTGATAAATGCCTTTGCTGGGTTGGATTTATCTTTTCCTACCTCTGTGTCCATAGATTCTGATTAAATCTCAGACTTTTACGATTCACCATCCATGAGCTGCAAGGAGGTGAAATTGCAGCTGTGGCCATGAACATACAGGAACAAAGCTGGGGATAGCTGCCACGTTTTGATAATAATATATATTGCTGAGAGCTGGATGGACAGACCTGCTATATTTAGGCTCCCATCAAAATGTGAGGGGAAAAAAGATTGCGAGTACAACCACTTACGACTTCAGGATTTTAAAATACACTTGTATCTTCTGCCTACTCTCCATAAAATATTCTAGGGAAGAATTCAGTGCCTCTCCATGACCAGTTAAAACAGTAAAGCCTGAACATTGCAGAAACACTGCACAGTTTGATCTCTTTGACAGGCTATTTATATAGCAAGGTTTAAACCTCACCCAACCGAGGCTCACAATGAAGACATCAACACACCGCAGCTGGCCTAATCTCTCTCAGATAAATCTGTCATGAAGACGATAGCAGAAAAAAAAGAGATTGGTATTAATTTAAAAGCCTGTTTTACATTCTGCGTTACCTTTTTTTGGTCTGGCCAACCACTCCCTGCGTCAAGAGATTAAATTATCATACGCTTAATGACAACTGGTCTTGAAACAGCAGCATAGGAGTCACAGGTTTAGTAAATTGCATGAGAATGAAATACATTTTGTGGAATTAAATTCAAGAACCGAGACCCCAAAGAGAGCTCTAATTCTTTGTCTACGCTGGTAAAGAGCTTCATGTGTCTGATGCTGGCAATGTTCTTCCTCTCCACAAAGGAAACTAAACGAGGTAAAGTGGTTGCTGTCATACTGTTACTGACAGGATGCACGAGGGTGTGTTGGCCTGGGGTTCATTTCACATTCGCTTTTCAGCATCATGCATATTGATTGTAGGATGTTTTGTTCAGTAAAGTTATGACATTTCTCTCTGTATGACTCGGTATGTCAGCATGTTAGACTAACATGAACAGGTAGCAGGTAGAACATAGAAGAAGAAAAACAAATGACATCCTGAAATAGGATTATTGAATTGAAGACTTTGCAAATATCATTGAAGACAAGGTAATATTTCACAAGGCATGATAAATATGAATTTAAATTCAATACATTTAAGACTATTCACGGATTTGCAGACACACTTAAGAGCACAGATAACGCTGCATGTATGCTTTCTGAAATGTACGTCCAACACAGCCTCAAGTATGAAGCTGGATTCGTTCTGACTCATTTGTTATACAGAGGCACAATGGGGATCTAAATATTTAAATATATTACAAGTAAGTGATAATGCATTAAATATCTCTACCTATGAGAATATTAAAAAGTGTCCTGCCCAGTGTTACAAATGACTGCTCCAAAAAAGAGATCTGTCTGGTTGCTGCTTCTAATGGTGTGTTCACGCGTTACTCACGTGAGTTTAGTCGCTTGACTTTATGCGGTTAATTCGCGTCATTTGCTAATGACTTTACTCGTGCCTGGAAAGGGGCGGGGCTTATCTCTGTGGCTTATCTCCGTAAACACAGTACCGTTTCCCCCATCCACCATTAAACTAACCACTAGTTCTGCTGTAAACTTCTTGTGGAAGTCCCTCTAATGTCGGACCATCAAACGCCCCCGTGTCCGGGTTCATAATATCATCCGTAGCCGCACAACAGCGTCTGAATGACGGCCGCTGCCAGCGCTACTTCAGGTGGATCAGCAGCCGTTTGATTCAAACCGGCAGGACGGCGGTGATGACGCGCAGAGCTTCTCAACGCTGATTGGCTTTTGCGACGCAACCATACGCGTCTGTGCATTGACTTTACATGTAATCTGTCGCGTTCGGTGTGAACACACACTAAGGCCAATTAGTAGATTAGCATGGGACACGAACAGCGGTCTGCTGGATACAAGTCCTGTGTTGGTTTGAGCCGGGCACCACCACCCTGTGTGGTCTCTCACGAAGAGGACTGACCTCGCTGTGGTAGTTGACCGATTTGATGGTGAGAACTGGTTGCTGCGTACCCTTCACCTGATGATGCGACAGCTCGTTGCTGAGTGTTTTCAATGTTCTCAAAAGTGCTTTTAAAGTTCACGTTCAGGCCATTCACACTAGCTGGTTAAGGGATAGTGGAAGAGTATGGTCCTGCTGTCTGTGATACAGAAGGCCAACAGTCTCTGAAGCCAAACAGGTCGGACGCCCACCGCCTAGTCCAACCTCGACCTTTCACTACAAGTGTTTGAACTAACAACCAACGCTGTCATGGTTTTGACGAGGACATTTGTATTTATACAAGTTGAAAAACACAATATTTCACAAGAGGTCAATATAAATACTGGGCGGTTCCATGAAGCTGTGAAACGACAGAGTGGAGAGCAGACTCGCGCTGCAGTGGAGAGCCAAGAGGCCAGTTGGTTCATTTTAGATCCCTGTGGCGTCCCTTGGAGTCTGCTACCAACCCTCTGTTCAGGCTTCTTGCAAACCCAGCTGCACATTCACACTCTGCATACATTTCATCACTTTCAGAAATATGTATCTAATGGGCGGTTGGTCTTGAGAGCATTACTGTGAGATCAGATCGTTGGGGTGGCGTTCTGGCGGCAGTGTCACCTTCCTGTGAATTACAGCTTGTTGGAACATGGACACCATATCCTCTTCCATACAGCATTTATTTGGAAAGCCACCCTGATAGTTTGAATTGTCTGGCTGGAGATGGTATCGACGAGCTATTGTTCCTGCTGGAATATGTTGAGAAAATATACACTAACCATGTAACACTGAGGTTTTCAGAGAGTTTCAAGGATTTGTGCCTGTGAACTTTTCTGGAACACGTCGCATATTAAACCAATTCTCGACTTCAAATTCAATCAAGCTTGAAGCCGGTAAACAATATGAAACGCCTGTGAGCTTGTACACAACAGTAAATGGGCCGTCTAAGCATGTTAGTATTCCTCCATCACAGGGAAGGGGCTGCTGTTGGTGGCTGTGAAAGCTGCTTTTATTGAGGCCTAAACGGCTGCATTTAGTGAGGAAATCAGCTTGAACATGCCATTCTATTTCTGTAAGTTCTCCTCTCTCTTTCTAATGGGATTATAGGCAAATAGAGACAGAGTGGGCATGGCACATAGAGCAAATTTAGGTATTCAGGATGGGGGGAGAGAATGTGAGTGAGAGGCTGCGGCTGCATACATTAATGTGTATGTCTACTCATCTATCTGTCTGTTATAGCGTGGATATTTGTGGGTATACCCAATAGTGTTTGGGTATATGTAGACTGCATGTGTCTTTATCTTATAAGACACTAGGTGTTTCTTAAAGAAGAGTCCTACAGAGGCTTGCCAAGACTCTGTCCTCGCATTCAAAAAGCAAACATTGGACAGTCCAGTGTGCTGAAGAAATGGACATGATATTTGTTACATTTATTTTTGTCAGTAAATTCAATTTCTAGTAGAACTATAACATTTGCATTCCCAAAAACAATATAAACAGATTCAAAACATGTGGGCATATACAATGATAAAAACCAACATGATTTGGACAATTAATATACTTTTTTAACCTACAAAACATACAATTGATGTGCTGTTCTCAAAGCTCCACACAGTAACCACAATGACTGTAAAACATACTTCAGCGAAACAAGATAAACTCTTCTGGGTTCCCTAGATGAAAAAGTCTGTAGATGAACAACAAAAGACGGAATACTCTTAAATTAGGCCCTGTGGATCTAAAATAAGTGACGATTCAGCAACTGGATTGTCATATCTCACCAAATATGTTCAGAAACACATTTTGGCAGACTGCTGAGGTGAAATAACCTCCTGAGTTTACTAGCACATTTTCCTTGTTTTTCTAAATCGGGGGACAGGAAATGCATTGTGCACATAGGGTTGTGGGATTCCGCAGTTGAAAGGATCCTTCCTCGACTTCTTAATGATGAGGATGGTTACATTGGGCAGTTGGTCTGCTTGTCCATTCGTCCCTCCAACATGTTGTTCCAGAAAAAGATATCTTGGCTACTGTCCAGATTACCATTATCATTTGGTACGGCCCTTTATGTCACAACTATCAGGCACAATGCTCCACTTGTACACCAGTGACACCAAAAGCTCAGGTGCAGAATGTTGAATGTATCCAACACATCCATGCATTTAGGATACTCCATGATCTCTCCTTTATTGTCACCGTTAGGCTAAACTGTCAGCTTTGTATAGTATCCTTTGAAAAGGACCATATTGGACGAGTCAGCACTTTAACATTGGGAGCTGTTCTTGAGACACGCTGGGTCTCAAGGTCTGGAGCAGAATAAACTAGAATAAAGAAAAACAGAAGCTGCTAAGGAATTTTCTATTTGCCTGTCGGTTTGCATTGTCCAGTAACTGTGTGGTCTCAAGTCTGCTGTGTGTGTAGACATGACGGAGTGGCACTTTCTCTTATTGAGAGTCCCAAAAAAAGGGCTACAAACAGCAGTACACTCCATTGAATCTAATCTTGCAATCATGAATATCCTTCAGCGACAGAGATAGAGGATTTACATCAGATTAATGCTCTGTCCTCATTAGATTTTCTAAAGGAGAGAAGGGGAGCGAGATGGTAGTGATGGTCATTATAACATGCTATGTAATTAGACCAACCCCCTTCTCCATAGCAGTTGTACATCCATAATCCATATTTAAATGCAGCGCTGACACAGAAACAGTGTGGCTCTGTCCAGCTCTCTGAGCCGGCCGTGGGGATGAGCTGTGGGGTGTCTGGACGGGTTTGGACGGCTAGGGACTGTAATTTGAAGGCCTTTGGATAATGAGCTCTATGTGTTCCCCTCTCTCAGATACAATTTCAGACAAAAACACAAACACAACCAAATCTGGTGTCGGTCCAAACCCTTGATCTTTCTATTTCACTTCCTCGAACTGTACCAGAAACCCGCGTTACAATTATACAGAAGGAAATGCGCTTCTTTTGTGAATCATTCATCCTTCGCAGCTTCTGTAAGAAAGCAGAGCAACATGCTGCTGTTTGGCCTCCAGTTTACAATTCTGTGTGATGAAGATTTAGTTCAGCATCGCCCCCTCTGGAGAACACTATTGTCAAGTGTATTAATTAGCCTATTTTGTGTAAGTATAACGATCTGCATAGTTTAGTTAATTTACGGGGCATGCATAAGAATGATGGAGGGGGATTGCAGAGGAGGAAATGTGCTTGGGAAATTTGTTTCATATTTACATAATTATTTAGAAGCTCCTGCTGATGCTGAAACTGAAATTTTGGGCTTTAATTTATTCCAAAAAAAGGCCTGTGTTTGCTCAGGGATTGTGCACAGGGACTCAGCTGGTTAATCAAGCATATGTATAATTCATTTTCCAAGCATGGGGTCTGGCACTGAGGCTGTTAAGATGAGCATTTCTAAATGTAATATTTTCACTTTCTCCCTGTGAAGTCGAAGCCATATACTCTGAAGACTTGGACTATATCAATAGTGCCCAACCTAAACACTGCATCATGTAAGAGGAGGATTTTCAGGGGATGACAATATGGATCTATGACTGCCTCCCCCTTTCCACCCCCCCTCCTCCCACCTTCTGCCTCCATATGTACACCCCTGCTGGGAGCCCCACAAGTCAGTCTCAGGCTGCTTACACAAACAATTAGAAGATATTTTTGGCTTCCAACAGAAAAAAAACATGAAAAAAAACATGCAGTAATTGTGCCTTCTGTTTGTTTCAGCACTGAACCACTCACACAGCCACAGACACACACACACGCAAAGTAGATGAGCAGAGATTGAAGAGTGAATAATCTCTATGAACCTCAAGGCTCACGACGAACCACCAGAGATCCCCTTTACACCGAAGAAGACTAATTACCAGGCCGCACTGCAGTGAGCGAGCAGGCGTACGCTGCACTGGGCTCTCAGTGATATCGGTGGCACTGGTACTGTACACTGAAGGTGCTGCTGGGATGCTGCAATCATTGGTGGGTTTACTGAGGCTGCATGCACTGAGAGGACCGAGGCAAACACTGACATTTGAATTCCTAAATCAAGAAATTACATTGATCTAGATGGATGTATCGATTCAAATGATTAACGATCCAATGGGATCAATGCAAAGTGAAAACATTGATACATTGTCATGTAAAGGATAGGCCTTTATTTTAGTCTATTTTCCATTTCCATAAGTGCACCTCCTTCCTAAACATCAAAACAGGGCTATTGGCGTTACCAAGCGGCATTCATGGAACAGAAAAATACATATTCTGCACAATAAAAGTCCCCCGTTATTTTCACAGCTTGCTCTTCCATTCTGCAGTATAAGGAGACTTATTGGAGAATAACAGCCAACAATGCTCCGGTTATAACCCCATTTTGTTGTATAAAAGCTTTTATTTTGAAGCAGCAAAAGCAGGAAATGTTGGGTTACGTAACAGGACAGGAGCTGTGCTCCAGGCCCAACATTACAGTACAAAACACTGCACTGGCGTTGTGTTATTATGTGCTTTGGTTTCATTGCAGTGTCTGATAATGTGTGATGCAGCTGTTAATGCGGTCTGTCCCGTTCTTTTATACAATCAATCAAACTGCTTCATATCATCATAACATAAGTAGGTCACACTGACTGGATCATATGACACAATTATACATAATACAGTAAAATAGCTAGCAACATGATGAGACGTTTTTTGGGTCACTACCAGCAGGAACATTTTGTTATTCATGTCAGCCAACCCCACCATCTTTACATGAGCTGCTGCTGCTTAATATGGCAGCAGGGTGGAAAATGAAGCGTTGACTGTCAGTGAGCGAGGGAGCGATGCTAGTACAGAATAACTGCTCAGCCCTAACCTTTCATTAAAAGAAGCTGAGCTGCCCGGAGGCAGAGCATGTAAAAAATGCTCACTATTCTCTTGTCGGATCAGGAAGTCAGCTAAGCAAATAAACAGAGTAATAACATAACAACATAATCAGATTACTATGGCAGGAAAGAAAAAGTGTTTTTTGTGTGACTAATCAGCTGCTGGGTTTTTCCTGAACAGGAGAGAGATGTGATGTCCTGCTGAGAACAGACGTCTAGCTGCAACTGGGTAAAACCCACCAGGGGTTAATGCTGCCAAACAACCCCGGTGCTGGGCTTCACAGGAGCCCGGGTTGCACTGGGACTGGGATCGGGGCTGGAGGAGGGGGGATGGGGGGGGGGGGGGGGGGGGTAGGGGGAGGCTGGACCTCCCTGTGTCCCACTGGGACAAAGTGGGATCCAGCCCCACCCCTCCTCCCCCCACCACTGCTCCTCCCTCTCCCACAGTGCTGGAGCTTTAAGTCCGTCTCCCAGGTAACACACACACACACACACACACACACACACACACACACACACACTCTTAATAACAGGCCCTGCAGTGCAGAGAGCGCAGGGCCTTGTTAGCCAACAACCAGGCGTGAAATCACTGCACCGTACTCCCACCACGATGAGTCAATCTATACCTCCTGTTTCTCTTTGTTCATGCCTGTGTGTGTGTGTGTGTGTGTGTGTGCGTGCTGAAGATGAGTGTGTTTGCTGGTTTTCCTCCAGGCCACGCAGAGCTCTATCTTTGATGGGTTGGCTGTCTTTTGTTTAGACTCCTCTGCAGCTCAGCTCCAACACACACCTCATGCTGTGCATCCTAAACACACTATCAGAGGATTAAGTTAACTTTCCCCGACTTTAAATGAGAAGGTCTCTATTGAGTGCATTTCCACACACCTGTTTCTGTGCATGCGTGTAAGTGCTATTTGGAGAGTGAGTGTATTGGTAGCTTAGAGTTAGCACTATCCGGCTGATGAAACTCAGTTTGTCTTAAATAAATGATGACATCATCTGAGATGGTTCTGCTTCTTTTTCTTGTTTGTTTTCTTACACTGTGGACTCAGTGTCGACCCCGAGAGCCACAGTCAATTCAATTCAATTCAGTTTATTTTGTATAGCCCAAAATCACAAATACAGATTTTCCTCTGAGGGCTTTACAATCTGTACACATACGACATCCCTGTCCTGGGACCTCACATCGGATCAGGGAAAACTCCCCAAAAAATAGTAAAAACCCTTTTTACAGGGAAAAATACCTCCAGGAGAGCAACAGAGGAGGATCCCTCTCACCGGATGGACAGAAGCAATAGATCAGTCCTGCTAGCTAGCTGCTAGTCCACTAGCTTGTGCAGCCAAAAGCTTTGATGGGTTTTTATTCCTGTCTTTATGATAGACTGAAATGTGTTCACGAGGTACTATCTATATTTTAAGATGATCATCAACTGCAGTCACTTATTGATTAGTTACAACATGTATTTGAAGGCATTCAAAAGACTCCTCTACCCATAGCATCCACCGGTGCTCCGTTCATTTTTCCAACTTTCCTCATATTCTCTTCACGAGCTGGCTTCAGCAGTTCCAGGCTGATGGCTATAAGAAACGTCTTTATGAAAGGCTGCTGTAAAGAAATATACTGAGTAACACTTTTAAAAAATTGATTTGAAAGTTTAGACAACTAGGGTGAATGAAGATATTGTATATAAAATATCACGTTAACATATTTATATTATATTATCATCTTGTAGGGCTAGATTTTAGCCTTTTTTTAAAATGTCAGTTGGCGATAGTCTAATCTGATCTTACTAATTGTAATTGAGTACAACTACCGATATTATGTGTATCCAACGCTTCTTATTCATCTGCGCCATATTGTCCAAAAACTATTAAAAACCAACACATTGTCATGTCTTCAATGTATGTTTACTTCATTTTTAGGTTTACATATTCAACTACATTACTTGGGTAGGTTCAGGAAAATATTGTGGACCGGGTTATAATAAGTTAGTACGTTTCTTACGTCAAACAAGCACTCTTGTTAAGTAACTTCCGGTTACGCTTTTCAGTTACGTAAAAAAAAGTCAATGTTGACTTGGCACCGGTCTCCTGGGTGAAAGTCCTGTGTTTTGATGCGTCCTCCCATCCCACCTGATGGACTTCCTCTCTCTAAGGTGCTCTGAGTGTCTAATAATTACCCAAGTGGGTTTAAATGGGATCCTTCATTACCATGAACACACACACACTAGTTTATTTTTACACAATCACACACACGCCACCCCGCTGCCACATAGAGCGCCAACTGCGGATTAATCCACCGCTGAAAATAGTCCTCAACAAACACAATATTTCTACCTGTTTGAGTAACTTTTGCTGAGAGTAACATTAATGCAATATAAGAAGGGGAAGCAACAATGACGAGTGTGCGTTCATCTTGTTGTGCTGTCTCGACCATACTCACATAACACCAGCTGATGAAGTCTCGACAGACTTTTTGGAAAGAATTTGTCACCCAACACTCGTTTCTGGATGCACAATGTCAAACAGATACGCCGCATCAACACATAAACACTTCCTGCTACAGTTCTCTGTTTTGTGCCACCGGAATTCATTTACAGAGCCGAGTGAGCGGCAGCAGTTGCCGCATTGAAGCTCTGTGCAGCTCGTTCTCTCCCACTAATCACAAGGTTTTGGGCTGCAGCATTATGCTAACTTACACTTGGCAAAGGGGAGGGGCCAAGGGGCTGCTTTGATAAGTCGAGCATGGCGAACATGAATGAGGCAGCGACAGGCGAGGCAAAACACACATTCATTCCTCTCACAATGCCGAGCAGCACTTTTAATTAAACCTTATCCAACATGATGAATAATGCAACAGCTCCCTCGCAATCCACCGTCTCCTTTCTGTTGCTCACCACGCTGTGCTCAACCATCTCATCCAGTCACATGCATACATTAGGCAGAGGAATGGCAGAGAAGAAAGGCTCTGCTCTATCTGGTGCGCAACATAATAAATATACAAAATGTTTTTTATAGGTTTGCCAACAGTGGGGGAAAACCGTGGCTGGCGGTGGAGAAATGAGCAAAACATGGTTCAGATTGTCTGATGGTGCCTTCAATGTCTGCTGTTTTGTTGCTTTGCTTGGAACGTGTCAGAACCGACATGGTGGGAAGGGAGAACTAAGTGCACACGTGTTGATGCTCAAAAACAAAAACAGGTGTAACTTTGACTGGATTCAGCCTCTATTGCAAGGGCAAAGGGCTCAGTGTGAAGCTCATGGAGACAAAGTCCAACATAACATGTTCCCTGTGGGAGAGAGATGGCCTCACTGCATCAGACAAGACCAGCCGCTGAGAAACACATCAGTCCCCCCTCTTCCAAACTCATGGACACACTCCTAAAGGGATAGAGAGAAGGGGTGGAGGAAGGGTGAGAGGGCCGGGGGGGAGGAGGATGGGGGGGGGGCTGCCGGTCAGAGAGAAAGGCAGCAAAAGGGATATTCAGAGCATTGAGGAGTGAAAGGATTGTATGGGAGAGTGAACCCATTACGGGGCAGACTGGCTGGGGGCATGGGAAGACACGGAGAGGGCTGCAGGGAGGTGCTGGGTTGCATTTAGCAGAGCGAGGCTTTGCCAGGAAACCTCAGAGACTCCACTGAACCCAGACAGGACTGCTGCAGCGAGAGCTGCAACACACAACCTGTTTAAAACCAGCATTGTGTCTCTGAGAACTGATGTGTTCCTGCACATTTATTTTCTGATTAAAATGTAAAATTCCTCAGGTTATCAAAATGTACCCCCCGTGGACTTGCAGATATTGTGGGCTCTAGAGGTTGACGCCACACTTTCCAATTATGCATCTAAAACTTCTGTTGCAACATCACTGAAATGGGATTTATGCTGATCACAGCATTGGACATGTAATTACTACCTTGGGGGTTTCTGCCTCCACCAACCAGTCAAGTTACACTTTACAGCCACGTCTGGGCAAATTGTCGCCACTTCATAATTTTATCCGTCTGGACATTTCCGTGGAATTGTGATAACTAGCATTTTAAATCTTGAACTATGCCCAAAAATGTGTTTTGTGAGGTCGCAGCGACCTTTGACCTCCAAATTCAAATCAGTTCATTCTTCAGTGAAGATGGATGTCTGTGCCAAATTTTAAGAAATGCCCTCTGGCCACGGCTGTCGTCGGAGCAGAAAAGATGTCCTGCGCCCACAGATCACACTTTAATCAAGGGAATTTTTTTTCTTAGGCAGAAAATAGTTCCAGCGACGCAAAGAGAGGTCTTTGGTTTATTTTGAGCACAAGGAACACTGTTTCCGTAAATAATATTTTTTCTGTAATCTTGAAATGCATTGAGCACCACAAACCTCTATTGCATATAGTGGATAGTGGATTTTATAGTCAGCACTCTATATGTGTTCATGAGAAAAGCACAAGCAACTATATGAAGCGTTTTGAGGAGAGCGGGGAGAGAGCGAAGAGAGGGCTGAAAGATGGAGGAGGGGGTGGAGGGAGAAGAGACGTGCAGTGTTTTTTTTTTTGGAGAGGAATGTGTTGCTGCAGCAGAGCCAACCAGCCACAGCGTGTCGGACCAGCCGGCCCCACAGCCCTGCACGGCCCCGATGAAGCGCTCGCTGTCGGGCTGCTGCTGGACAAGATACTTAGGTACCAGACCGGGCTGGTGGGGGTGGGGTGGGGGGGATGAACATGTTACTCTGGGAGGGCAACTGAAGGCCAGCGCTGAATGAAGTAGCAGATCTGTGTTCAATGTTTGAGTCAAAGAGGAGTTTTTAAAAAGCCGCTCAGGTCATACACGCTTTTTCCCATCAACCTGTTGTTATGTTTATCTTTTGAGGATAGAAAGAAAGCTGGAAAACAACCTCTTCGCCCAACAGAGCTTTGCTGTGGAATAATTCTGCCACACCCGGGATTATGTGGTGCGGCAGCATCTTTAACACCATGTATTTATGCAATATCTGTGCTGTTCAACTCAGGCGTGGTTAAAGACTTGGTTAGGGGAAGCTATTTCAGAAATAACACACATTCATTGTTGGATTGTGAAAAGCAGCCTCCAGGACGAGAGTCTGAAAGAAGAGCTGCAGACTGATCCACCACCGACCTCCACACGCTGACTTCTGCTCTGCTACATGGAGACCACACCTCTCCCTCCGTCGGCACAGGGCGGATGTCATGCGCCGCAGAACTGTGCAACATAAATGGAAAGCCAAGGGGATATTAAAGTGTGCAAAATATTGCATGGAAGGTTTTTAAGGTAGGCTGAGGCATAAAATATCAGATGTGGTGAGAGCGGAGGGGAGGAGCTCGGCCACTACCCCTGGACAGTGTGCTATCTGCTCCTTGTTGGGCCTCTGCTGTAGAGAGAGCATTTGATCTTCCATTAACAGCACACAGCCCAACATGTACAGGAGAGAAAGAGCAGAGCTGCATCATCACCTGGTTTGAGTCCAGACAGGGTTCCTTGTCCGGCACCAAACCCAATCGGTACCACTCGAGTTGAGCTTGTAGCTCGTCCTATGTTTCAAAGATGGCTGTGCGCTATCCAATCTCAGGTCTCCTATCTTATCGTAACTTAAGAAATCCTAACTAGAACTGTTGGGTCATGTGTGCGTCCTGATGGACCAGCCGTGACAGCTCTCACTTGTTCCTAGCTAGCTAGCTAGCTACAAAACAAGAGGCCGTTCAAGTCCAGCTACTAGGAGTCGCGGCTCTAGTCGTGTTGGTGAAGTCCTTTTGTTTTCTCCTCAGTTAACCCTGTCCAGAGAAGACGTAGCACTTTGATCAAAGAAGAATCATCGCGCCAGTCGATATATACCCATTAAAACCATCATCACTTGGCTTGAGTAGCCTTTCAATCATTGTATTTCAATATTTCGATGTTCATTGTCACTGCCATACACCTCTAACAACTGTTAGTTTGAATTAAGGACAGGATGTCCTCAATTCATGTAATGTCATTCTAACTAACCTATTAATAGCTGATAATATATGTAATAGCTCCATTTCTGTCCTAAAATAAGATTTTCTTCCCAAAAGCAGTTAGGAGACATGTTTCTGCAATAATCCTAAATGTCCCCCTAAACTGAGATATGAGAGGATGTCAGAGACCTGGACCTACATGTTGTCTTCATTTGACCCCTTACTGGCCTTTAGCTTTCATTGGCTTGAACTCACCTGAGCCCGAAGCTTTACTAGTGACCCCTCATCACATCCTTTGAATATGTTTTTGCATTGAGGCGGATGCAAACATGCAGTGCCATGAGAGAGCTCAGCCAGGCCCTGGGCCTCAGTGTAAAGAAGTGTTAGTATTCAGGAGGTAGGGCTGACCCACCACACCGGCAGAGTAAGTACACTTATCTCACTGCAGGGCCGGTCAACTGAACACAACTTCAAACAGGAATTAATAATCATAATATTTCTTTGCCCTCTCTGAAAACAGGCCCAACGGCAGGGAAGCGTTCCCCCTGCGCCTCCTGGAACACGCCTCCCTTTCATGCAGTGACATCCACGTCTTGCCACTCTCTTCCCCTGCAGTGTGGGCTCCCCTATACAGGGCGCCGTGTTGCAGGCCCCTCACATACAGGGCTGCAGTGTAACATGCAAACTCCCCGGCGAGTGTATAATTTGCCAGTCATGTCCAATTCAGATCGAGTCAGTCACCTGCTGACTTCCTGCCTGGGCTGGCTGATGAATGCTGGGAAAACAGATCTGGTACCGTACGGTCACCAGACCTGCATGCTGGAGCCAACACCCAGTGTGAGACGCCAAAGGATGACTCGGCTCTTCTGGATTAAAGCAGCAGCGTTTTGGGCTTGACGGCGTTTCCTTTGCTCACAACGTACTCGTCATCATTGTTCAGTGCATCATTGTGGAAAATACACATACACACACAGTGAGCCTCTAGAGGCAAATAAAGGCTCTTATCAAAATTACAATAAATACATCAGACAGGAAATAGTGTTGTGCAACTGAGGGAACTTGCTCAGCTGCTGATGAGGTCTGTGTGATGTGGTAGAAAGCTCCAGAAGAAAGACGCAAATGAATCTTGAATTTAGTTTTTGTTTTTTGCCGACATGGCAACCACAGGAAATGGAGACAACAAGGCAGGAGCTGGTTTTGGTGAACGAGCCCTGAAGCAACACCCGGTCCTGGTTGGATCATCTGGTTTGGGCCAACAGGCAACCTTTATGATTTAGTTATATATTACTCATTAGCATTTTGATAACAAGTCCCTCTATTAGGCTTGGGCATTATGATGGGATATTGATTGGCCACAATACTAGTCCTCAGGTGTCTATGATAAGATATTAATAAGTAATATTCAATTATGCAACGCCTAAATTCTCTCTCTCTCTCTCCCCCCCCCCTCTCTCTCTCTCTCTCTCTCTCTCTCTCTCTCTCTCTCTCTCTCTCTCTCTCTCTCTCTCTCTCTCTCTCTCTCTCTCTCTCTCTCTCTCCCTTTCGCTCTCTTATTCTCTGGCTTTCTCTATGCTCCCCCACATTGTGTATGTTATGGAGCTGTTAGATCGTCTAACAGGTGAAAATCTGGCGGGTCAACATTATCAATAAAGCTTTGAACTATCCAGTACGGCTGTGGTGATTACCCATGAGGCCCTGACTCCAGCAGGAAAGATGCCCGCTCTCCAGAGCGAATAGATTATAAATACAGCTGTTTGGTGATTCTTTGGTTTTTGATAAACACGTCGAGACTACAGATGGAAACACCACATATCTCAGCTCCCATCTTAAAAATCACCACCCAACAGAATACGAGAGCCGAACCGAAACCCTAACCACGGAGGGAGATTCATCGAAAGAGTTTGTTTCAACTCGACCAAACAGGTTAGTTGTGAAAGCATCCACAAATCATTTTAAATACTAATATCCTTTAACAGGGCTGTCAACAAGTGACCGACTCTAACGGACAGATTGAAATACAACTCCTCTGAGCACCGTGGCGCTCCCCAGAGGATGAACCCCATCCGTGTTAAAGAGCCCACTCCCTAATTCCATCATTAAACACAACATCATGATTTAATGAGCAAATTATGAAGTCATTTTCAGAGCACATTGAGAGGACAAACCCTTTTGATTTTGAAGACCTCGTGACTTTTTCTAACACGACCCTCGGGGTCCTCAGCAGATAAGACCCTGAAAAATAGAAGAAATCATCAGTATGTTGAGTCTCTGGGGACCATTGGCGGGTTCTTTACACTTTGAATCCTGTTAATGAAAGCAGTATATATGCTCTAATTGGAAAACGTATACATATGTATGCTGCTCTTCTACTGGTTGAACAGTCTGAAGGCAGACACGAGCACACGCTGCCTTCCCATCCATCCATCCATCCATTTTCCACCGCTTATCCGGGGTCGGGTCTCGGTGGCAGCAGGTCAAGCAGGCTGACCCAGACTTCTCTCTCACCCGCAACATCTACCAGCTCATTCTGGGGGATCCCGAGGCGTTCCCAGACCAGCTGGGAGATATAATCCCTCCAGCGTGTCCTGGGTCTTCCCCGGGGCCTCCTACCAGTTGGACGTGCCTGGAAAACCTCTAAAGGGAGGCGTCCTGGAGGCATCCTAATTAGATGCTGAACCACCTCAGCTGACTCCTTTCGACACGAAGGAGTAGCGGCTCGACTTCAAGCTCCCTCCTGATGTCCGAGCTCCTCACCCTATCTCTAAGGCTGAGCCCTACAGAGGAAACTCATCTCCTTACCCTATCTCTAAGGCTGAGCCCTACAGAGGAAACTCATCTCCTTACCCTATCTCTAAGGCTGAGCCCTACAGAGGAAACTCATCTCCTCACCCTATCTCTAAGGCTGAGCCCTACAGAGGAAACTCATCTCCTTACCCTATCTCTAAGGCTGAGCCCTATAGAGGAAACTCATCTCCTTACCCTATCTCTAAGGCTGAGCCCTACAGAGGAAACTCATCTCCTTACCCTATCTCTAAGGCTGAGCCCTATAGAGGAAACTCATCTCCTTACCCTATCTCTAAGGCTGAGCCCTATAGAGGAAACTCATCTCCTTACCCTATCTCCAAGGCTGAGCCCTACAGAGGAAACTCATCTCCTGACCCTATCTCTAAGGCTGAGCCCTACAGAGGAAACTCATCTCTTTACCCTATCTCTAAGGCTGAGCCCTATAGAGGAAACTCATCTCCTTACCCTATCTCTAAGGCTGAGCCCTACAGAGGAAACTCATCTCCTGACCCTATCTCTAAGGCTGAGCCCTACAGAGGAAACTCATCTCCTTACCCTATCTCTAAGGCTGAGCCCTACAGAGGAAACTCATCTCCTCACCCTATCTCTAAGGCTGAGCCCTACAGAGGAAACTCATCTCCTTACCCTATCTCTAAGGCTGAGCCCTATAGAGGAAACTCATCTCCTTACCCTATCTCTAAGGCTGAGCCCTACAGAGGAAACTCATCTCCTTACCCTATCTCTAAGGCTGAGCCCTATAGAGGAAACTCATCTCCTTACCCTATCTCTAAGGCTGAGCCCTATAGAGGAAACTCATCTCCTTACCCTATCTCCAAGGCTGAGCCCTACAGAGGAAACTCATCTCCTGACCCTATCTCTAAGGCTGAGCCCTACAGAGGAAACTCATCTCTTTACCCTATCTCTAAGGCTGAGCCCTATAGAGGAAACTCATCTCCTTACCCTATCTCTAAGGCTGAGCCCTACAGAGGAAACTCATCTCCTGACCCTATCTCTAAGGCTGAGCCCTACAGAGGAAACTCATCTCTTTACCCTATCTCTAAGGCTGAGCCCTATAGAGGAAACTCATCTCCTTACCCTATCTCTAAGGCTGAGCCCTATAGAGGAAACTCATCTCCTTACCCTATCTCTAAGGCTGAGCCCTATAGAGGAAACTCATCTCCTTACCCTATCTCTAAGGCTGAGCCCGCCCACTCTACGGTGGAAACTGTGCTGCCTTCCCTCCTCACACAAAAGCTCCTCAGTCCAGTAGCTACATGTCCGCTGTCCACACCAAACCTTCAGATCGGCTTTTCCTGGGGGAACATGTCCTGCTGTGGTTTGTCCAGACTCATCGGAGGTCTGGACTCTGAAGTGCCAGCGCTGGAGCGAAGCCATGTAGATGGATGGGGCAGCAGCAAAACGTACGCTGCTGTATTTTTGCAGAAACAAATTTTAGTGTGGTGTTACGCTGCGTAACCAGAAGGTTTGTGATCCGGCCGCCATGTTGGAAACAGTCCAGCCAGAACCAAGCTCCGCCCACCATGTTAAAGCTCAAAAGTAACTCTGACAAGAGTATCGTTCTGAAGGCATGTGGGGAGAGAAGTATGCACTGCACTGCATCCTTGTTCATATTTCATCAGCGCTGCCTGGTTTGACAGGTGGATCAGAGTTAACGAGCAGGGATTGACAGCTGTGCGAGAGGCTCCTCGGCTCTGATTGGTTGGTTTTCATTCGGGCGTGGTGGAATCTCAGGAGCATGGAAGGACGCAGAGGAGCCTGGTGTCTTCACAGGTTGTCGGTCTCGTGTCGCACGGGCAGGAGAGTTTCAGCAAATATGACATCAAGTCATTTTCCATTAAAGTCGGCAACTGTGCCTTCAAATGTCAAAGCATCGTTTACAGCCACAGCAGTCAAGGAGGCTTTCCGTTTAGCGGTGAAATAATAGTGAAGACGCTCCTGCTCTGGATCGTTTGTATTTTTCCTGGCAGCTTTGTCGGAGCCAAACACAAAGTGGGTCACATCTCTGCAATGCTTTCTGAAATCATGTTGAAAATAGCTAAATAAGTAGCCACGTCCTCACTGCACCATTGTGCCACATGCCTTCCCGGATGCCCCTGTGAGTGGCACTCTGTACAGAGATGGTGCCGTGACTTCCTCACTGTGCATCGACCAATAGCAGAAAGAAAAAGCACCTTTTTGCTCATAAAGCGTGTCACTGCCATTCAAGGTAGAGGTGCAACAGACATACAGTACATCCATCTGAGCTCATTATCCCACAATGCTTTTAATCGCGGGGCTGACAAAGTGGAACTCATTAGCATGCTTTATTTGACACTAATTCACTCGGCGGAGACGAGGAGCTCCAGATCTGCCGCTGTAGAGGAGCTGTTGGCTGCGCCACATAAGAAGGAGCAAAAAAGGGAAGGATGTACGTGTGCAACGCTCATTAGGGAGAGCCATATGGTGGAAGAAAGAGGAGGAGAGGGGGAAAGAAAAAACCGGGGAGATGGAGGGATGGGAGTGAAAGCGGCACGGCACTTCGTCTGCATCGCCGGGACACATCCTCCATTGTTGAGATTTGTTTACAGATTTTTGGACGCATCCACAAAACTGCTGTCACATCGCTTTCTCCTCTTCCAGCAGTGTTTTACTTTTTACTCAGTCGGGTGTTGAATTCAACAAAGAGTGGAGGAGCTGACAGGGGTTTTATCTCCATGTGCAAAAGACTTAATGACTGAAAATCACACCGCCAGAAACATACAAAAAGAAAAAAAAATGAATATATATATATATATATATATATATATATATATATTTTGTTTCTGGCGTAACATTCATGGTAACATTGGGAGCTTTATTGATATATATACTCGCTGTGCGAAGGATGGAGTGCTAATGTTACCATGACAAACCTGTGGAGGGGAAAGGATGGAGTGCTGGGAGAAAGAGTGTCATTGTGACAAGAGGGGAGTTATGATAATGGGAGTCAGATCTCCTCCTACGTGTCAGCCTGATGGCATCTGCTGCCTCCACTGATCAACAAATTATAACCAAAATCAATTCCTGCACCTCCTGGAGGACTCTCCCTCCCTCCCTCCCTCCCTCCCTCCCTCCCTCCCTCCCTCCCTCTCCTCCATCCCTTACCTCTCCTCTCTCCTCCTTTTGCTCTGTCTACTTTCTGCTTTGTCTTCATTCCTCCTCCTTTGTCCAGCTTCCTCCCCCCACTTCGCCTCCTCCCCTCCTGGCTTTGTCCTCTCATCGTCTCTCCTCTCTTTTCCCTCTCAGCCTCGCACTTGACAACAAGTAGGAGAAGTTTGTATGTGTAGCCAGAGGGAGTGGAGCACCACCCTCCTCCGTCCTCCTCCTCTACCTTCTTTTCTTCTCTCGGTCCCGCCTAACCCGGCCTCTGTTCTGACCGTCTGAGAGGGCACGCCTCATCACATCCAATCTCCCCACCTGTCAATCATCCACCGCACAGAGAGAGGGAGGAATACTTTCTGCGCTGGTAAAAACGTTTGCACTACTACAGATGGCTCTCACTTATAAACGAGGACGGCACTTCATTCAACTTATTTGTTTATTCTTTTCATGAAATGTCCCGAAACACTGGTGATGAGGGCGATCTCTGGTAGATATTAATGAGAATAAATATGAAAGTAAATTAGAATCATACCCTCTGAACTAAAATGAAATCAGGTTTGAATTGAAACTAATATTACTGAGCTATTAAAAAAGATATTTAGCCAAGGCAAAGTGCATCATGGGATGGATGGGGAAAATAACACTCTACCAGCTCAGAAATAATTCACACAGTTTCTGACGGGTCAAACAAAGTGCAAATCAGAACTGTTTACTGGACTAAAAATACAAATAAATGAAGATGATCTCTGCGCGTCCTACACGGGTAAGGCAGACCGTACCGGTGTCACCACTTCTCCATGAGCCCCCTGCCGTGTGCGGCAGCACCTCCACCTCTAGAGCCGCCACACAGCCGGCAGAGAGGCAGCTGCAGGTTGCTACTGGCGATGAGTACGACAACCACCACCACACGGTAGAAAGCCTCCATCATCTGGAGAAATAAAAGAGAACCCTGATCCGAAATGGACTGGAGGATAATTAGACCCCAGCGGACTCCGGCACAGATATGCACCAGCAGACGAGCACGATGCTCAACCAATTAACAGGCAGCGATACACACTTCATGGTTCAAACACTCACACACAGACCTGAGACCTGCGGCTAGGGCGGCTCGATTACGGCAAAAAATCATAGTCATCTTCGATTACTTCGGTCAATATTAGAAATGATTTATTGACGCATTTTGAATGTTGTGTCTCTTTTTGTAAATTTTTTAAGTGAAATGCATCAACCTGGGGCCCTTTTGGAGCAAAAGGAAGAGACTTGATTTATTTATGTAAACAACGGAATAAACATGAAAAGCGTGTGTCAAGGGCCAGGCGGCGCTAGGGGACGCTCACACACCAGGCCGCGTGCCTCCGTAAAGGAAAAAGGGTGCGCTGGATTTATAACACAAGACAAAAAAAACGACGGTTTTACCTCGGTTATCTTGGTAGCCCAAAATTGTAATTGAAATCAAATCAAACGACTTCCCTAACTACCAAACCTGATTAGGTGAGGTTAAGGCCAAAGTCTGATCCTCTATGCACATACACACAAGTAGAACCTGGCCATGACTCTCACAACGTGTTCCTCACTTCATACAATGTCTGCTAGCACAGATGAGCGAGGGCTAACGGTCATGCTAATGCTAATGTGACGGAGTGTAACAATGAAGACTTTACCCAGAGTATCGGCACTGGACCTGAATGTGACAGTATCATTCCTGAAGACACTCCACCTGATATCCAGTGCAGTGAACCCAAGTTAAAGAAGAACTAGCATGTTTTTAACAAACCCCGCATCAGCAAACATGACACCCGGCTTATATGTGGGAGTGTAGCTGGTGTTGGCAAATGACAGAGAGACTGCGTGATGAGAGAATGATGAGGCGTTTTAATCTCAACGCCCACGAGAAGTTCAAACGTCAAAGGATGCACACCGACATTAATATCCCTTCATGTAAAAACATTCAGCATTTCCACGACAGGTAACTGGAGCTCCGCGCGCTCACATCAGGCTTAATGAGAACCCCGCGGTGCAAAGCGCCGGCGTCCGTGAGAGCAGGATGTAGATAAATGAGGTAAACAGGGGCTGGCGAGGCACCGCGTGAGGATGGCGTGGAGCTGCAGTTCGGCATGGAGAGCCTTCCCAGCGCCTCGGAGATGAAATGAAAGCCCACATTACTGGCGGGCGCTGGATCTGGAAAGTTATAAGAGGTAGTGGGGGAGTGAAACCGGCTGATTTGACTGAAGGCTCTCCATTTCTCAAGGCTATGCCTGCGGTTATCCTTCCTCCCCCCTCCCCCACCCCTCCGGCTCACAGCGGGGATATACTTTAAATCACTTTGTCCTCTACCTAGGAAAACTTTCTGACAGGTCCTTCTGTGGACCGCACAAAATCTGATTCTTCCCGCTACAGAGCCAACAAATATTCTTCTCCGTCCCGTTGACTTTGTAGGTTTTGGACACCGAGGGCTTCAAGTAGAAAGACGTGAGGGTAGAAACACACCAGGGGACGAATGGAGCTTTTACTTTCAAGAGAAGTGATGACGCTCCTGCATTTCATCCCTCAAAACTGTAGCATGGTCACTCGGATGGTACCTCAGGCAAGTGTGTGTGTGTGTGTGTCTGCGGGTGTGTGTGTGTGTGTGTCTGTGTGTGTGTGTGTGTCTGTGTGTGTATGTCTGTGTGTGTGTGTTTAGATAAATAGCTGGCACCTCTACATTCCGGACACTACTGTCGAGCTCTGCCTGCAGCCGTTATCTTCAAAGTGACACCGTGATGCTCCGGGGCCCGAGTGTCCCGCCGCCGACCTGTGAAGGCTGACTGCACACCCACTGCACACCCACT
The DNA here is from genome assembly GCA_023566465.1 of Cottus gobio. Lineage (NCBI taxonomy): Eukaryota > Metazoa > Chordata > Actinopteri > Perciformes > Cottidae > Cottus > Cottus gobio. The sequence continues at coordinate 2,672,242 of CM042221.1, forward strand.
GCACACACACTGCACACACACTGCAGAGAGGCTGCTGCTTTGTGTGAAGTCCGGCCACAAGACCAGCACGAGCACAGAGCAGCACTCAACCACATGACATCAGCTGTCGGGATGAAAAAAGAAACCAAAAAACATTTGGATTTGGTAAAAACACAAGATGTTGGTGGTTGTTCGTGAGGTAAAAGTAACGAGATGCACCGACAGTCCGGCAGTCCGCAGGAACACAACAGCTTCCAACCAACGCTTCTCATTACATTACATTACATTACATTTCATTTAGCTGACGCTTTTATCCAAAGCGACTTACATGATATACAGTAGACCGTAGACACAGCAACAGTGAGCAATGAGGGTTAAGTGTCTTGCTCAAGGACACAACGACGCAGACTGCCGGAGCCGGGGATCGAACCACCAACCTTCTGATTGAAAGACCGACTTGCTAACCACTGAGCCACAGTCGCCTGAGCCTGACTACTGCCTGACTACTGCCTGACTACAGCCTGACTACAGCCTGACTACCGCCTGACTACCGCCTGACTACAGCCTGACTACAGCCTGACTACCGCCTGACTACAGCCTGACTACAACCTGACTACATCCTGACTACAGCCTGACTACAGCCTGACTACAGCGTGACTACAGCCTGACTACCGCCTGACTACAGCCTGACTACAACCTGACTACATCCTGACTACAGCGTGACTACAGCCTGACTGCCGCCTGACTACCGCCTGACTACAGCCTGACTACAGCCTGACTACAGCGTGACTACAGCCTGACTACAGCCTGACTACTGCCTGACTACTGCCTGACTACAGCCTGACTACAGCCTGACTACAGCCTGACTACCGCCTGACTACAGCCTGACTACAGCCTGACTACAGCCTGACTACAGCGTGACTACAGCCTGACTACAGCCTGACTACAGCCTGACTACAGCCTGACTACCGCCTGACTACAGCCTGACTACAGCCTGACTACAGCGTGACTACAGCCTGACTGCCGCCTGACTACAGCCTGACTGCCGCCTGACTACCGCCTGACTACAGCCTGACTGCCGCCTGACTACCGCCTGACTACAGACTGACTACAGCCTGACTGCCGCCTGACTACCGCCTGACTACAGACTGACTACTGCCTGACTACAGCCTGACTACCGCCTGACTACCGCCTGACTACAGCGTGACTACCGCCTGACTACAGCCTGACTGCCGCCTGACTACAGCCTGACTACTGCCTGACTACAGAGTGACTACCGCATGACTACCGCCTGACTACAGCCTGACTACCGCCTGACTACTGCCTGACTACAGCCTGACTACCGCCTGACTACCGCCTGACTACAGCCTGACTACAGCGTGACTACCGCCTGACTACAGCCTGACTACAGCCTGACTACAGCATGACTACCGCCTGACTACAGCCTGACTACCGCCTGACTACAGCCTGACTACAGCCTGACTACAGCATGACTACCGCCTGACTACCGCCTGACTACAGCCTGACTACCGCCTGACTACAGCCTGACTACAGCCTGACTGCCGCCTGACTACAGCCTGACTGACGCCTGACTACCACCTGACTACAGACTGACTACAGCCTGACTGCCGCCTGACTACAGCCTGACTACAGCCTGACTACCGCCTGACTACAGCCTGACTACCGCCTGACTACAGACTGACTACAGCCTGACTGCCGCCTGACTACCGCCTGACTACAGCGTGACTACAGCCTGACTGCCGCCTGACTACCACCTGACTACCGCCTGACTACAGACTGACTACAGCCTGACTGCCGCCTGACTACAGCCTGACTACAGCGTGACTACCGCCTGACTACAGCCTGACTACAGCGTGACTACAGCATGACTGCCGCCTGACTACCGCCTGGCTACAGCCTGACTACAGTGTGACTACTGCCTGACTACAGCCTGACTACTGCCTGACTACAGCCTGACTACAGCCTGACTACAGCCTGACTACAGCGTGACTACAGCCTGACTACAGCCTGACTACAGCCTGACTACTGCCTGACTACAGCCTGACTACTGCCTGACTACTGCCTGACTACAGCGTGACTACCGCCTGACTACAGCCTGACTACAGCCTGACTACCGCCTGACTACAGCCTGACTACAGCCTGACTACCGCCTGACTACAGCCTGACTACAGCCTGACTGCCGCCTGACTACAGCCTGACTGCCGCCTGACTACTGCCTGACTACAGCGTGACTACCGCCTGACTACAGCCTGACTACAGCCTGACTGCCGCCTGACTACAGCCTGACTGCCGCCTGACTACAGCCTGACTACAGCCTGACTACCGCCTGACTACAGCCTGACTACCGCCTGACTACAGACTGACTACAGCCTGACTGCCGCCTGACTACCGCCTGACTACAGCGTGACTACAGCCTGACTGCCGCCTGACTACAGCCTGACTGACGCCTGACTACCACCTGACTACAGAATGACTACAGCCTGACTGCCGCCTGACTACAGCCTGACTACAGCCTGACTACCGCCTGACTACAGCCTGACTACCGCCTGACTACAGACTGACTACAGCCTGACTGCCGCCTGACTACCGCCTGACTACAGCGTGACTACAGCCTGACTGCCGCCTGACTACCACCTGACTACCGCCTGACTACAGACTGACTACAGCCTGACTGCCGCCTGACTACAGCCTGACTACAGCGTGACTACAGCCTGACTACAGCCTGACTACCGCCTGACTACAGCGTGACTACAGCATGACTGCCGCCTGACTACCGCCTGGCTACAGCCTGACTACAGTGTGACTACTGCCTGACTACAGCCTGACTACTGCCTGACTACAGCCTGACTACAGCCTGACTACAGCGTGACTACAGCCTGACTACAGCCTGACTACAGCCTGACTACTGCCTGACTACAGCCTGACTACTGCCTGACTACTGCCTGACTACAGCGTGACTACCGCCTGACTACAGCCTGACTACAGCCTGACTACTGCCTGACTACAGCCTGACTACTGCCTGACTACTGCCTGACTACTGCCTGACTACAGCCTGACTACTGCCTGACTACAGCGTGACTACCGCCTGACTACAGCCTGACTACAGCCTGACTACAGCATGACTACCGCCTGACTACAGCCTGACTACCGCCTGACTACAGCCTGACTACAGCCTGACTACAGCATGACTACCGCCTGACTACCGCCTGACTACAGCCTGACTACCGCCTGACTACAGCCTGACTACAGCCTGACTGCCGCCTGACTACAGCCTGACTGACGCCTGACTACCACCTGACTACAGACTGACTACAGCCTGACTGCCGCCTGACTACAGCCTGACTACAGCCTGACTACCGCCTGACTACAGCCTGACTACCGCCTGACTACAGACTGACTACAGCCTGACTGCCGCCTGACTACCGCCTGACTACAGCGTGACTACAGCCTGACTGCCGCCTGACTACCACCTGACTACCGCCTGACTACAGACTGACTACAGCCTGACTGCCGCCTGACTACAGCCTGACTACAGCGTGACTACCGCCTGACTACAGCCTGACTACAGCGTGACTACAGCATGACTGCCGCCTGACTACCGCCTGGCTACAGCCTGACTACAGTGTGACTACTGCCTGACTACAGCCTGACTACTGCCTGACTACAGCCTGACTACAGCCTGACTACAGCCTGACTACAGCGTGACTACAGCCTGACTACAGCCTGACTACAGCCTGACTACTGCCTGACTACAGCCTGACTACTGCCTGACTACTGCCTGACTACAGCGTGACTACCGCCTGACTACAGCCTGACTACAGCCTGACTACCGCCTGACTACAGCCTGACTACAGCCTGACTACCGCCTGACTACAGCCTGACTACAGCCTGACTGCCGCCTGACTACAGCCTGACTGCCGCCTGACTACTGCCTGACTACAGCGTGACTACCGCCTGACTACAGCCTGACTACAGCCTGACTGCCGCCTGACTACAGCCTGACTGCCGCCTGACTACAGCCTGACTACAGCCTGACTACCGCCTGACTACAGCCTGACTACCGCCTGACTACAGACTGACTACAGCCTGACTGCCGCCTGACTACCGCCTGACTACAGCGTGACTACAGCCTGACTGCCGCCTGACTACAGCCTGACTGACGCCTGACTACCACCTGACTACAGAATGACTACAGCCTGACTGCCGCCTGACTACAGCCTGACTACAGCCTGACTACCGCCTGACTACAGCCTGACTACCGCCTGACTACAGACTGACTACAGCCTGACTGCCGCCTGACTACCGCCTGACTACAGCGTGACTACAGCCTGACTGCCGCCTGACTACCACCTGACTACCGCCTGACTACAGACTGACTACAGCCTGACTGCCGCCTGACTACAGCCTGACTACAGCGTGACTACAGCCTGACTACAGCCTGACTACCGCCTGACTACAGCGTGACTACAGCATGACTGCCGCCTGACTACCGCCTGGCTACAGCCTGACTACAGTGTGACTACTGCCTGACTACAGCCTGACTACTGCCTGACTACAGCCTGACTACAGCCTGACTACAGCGTGACTACAGCCTGACTACAGCCTGACTACAGCCTGACTACTGCCTGACTACAGCCTGACTACTGCCTGACTACTGCCTGACTACAGCGTGACTACCGCCTGACTACAGCCTGACTACAGCCTGACTACTGCCTGACTACAGCCTGACTACTGCCTGACTACTGCCTGACTACTGCCTGACTACAGCCTGACTACTGCCTGACTACTGCCTGACTACAGCCTGACTACTGCCTGACTACAGCCTGACTACTGCCTGACTACAGCCTGACTACTGCCTGACTACTGCCTGACTACAGCCTGACTACAGCCTGACTACAGCCTGACTACAGCCTCTTGCAGAAGATGACGGCTGTTTCTCGACAAACTGAAAGTTTGATCCCACAAACCCTCTGGAGACCCGACTGGACTGGCCACATACTGGCGCTTGGCCAGGACTGATGGCGTCACTGTGCAGCCCAGTCAAACTACGACGCTCCACTATGGTGGCACTGACCGCGTGGTTAATATTGTGAATTCAAGCAAAACTCTTACTCGTTTATGCAACAAAACTGCTCATCAAACCAAAACTCACCACAGAGCTCAGCCCCAAGGTCCGTCCAACAATAATGCCACAATGTACAGCTAGCGGTGCGGTTCAACTCGCTGTTGGCCGGTTGAGGCCATCAATGTAGGCGGGATTTCTTTGCTGATCATCACAGCGACGCCACATGAAACTGCCATGACATCATCTTCCATGCGACACAGCGTCAGCACAGCGTGGCAACCGGCAACCACGTAGAGGAAGATGGTGGCGGGGATCAAAAGAAATACGGGTTGAACTGCAAATGCAAGTGACGTCGGCTTGGCTATTTTTAAAATGGCAGGTCTGTGCAGGATCACGATTTACTCTGGCCAATCGGGGACAACTGTGGCTTAGTGGCCTGTTTTTCGATCAGAGGATCGGTGGTTCAAACCCCGGCTCAGCCAGTCAGTGTTGTTGTGTCCTTGAGCAAGACACTTAACCCTCATTGCTCACCGTTGCTGTGTCTACGGTCTACTGTATATCATGTAAGTCACTTTGGATAAAAGCGTCAGCTAAATGAAATTTAATCAGAGGGACGACCAAAACAGTAGCAGGTAGCCCACCCTGTTACGACATTTAGTCACAAGCTCTTTTTAATACTTTACATTGGTTGAATATATACAGACGTAAGCGGTGACCAATAGCATTGATTTATGGGGAAAAAAACATGAAATATGGAGTTGCAAGGTTTCCGCCCAGTAGTGTATAGATGTGTAACAACGCTTTAATCCGCTGAAGATTTGCTTTCAAAACACAACCGACTAAATTCCTCTTTGGATCGAGGCACTGAGCTGTTGATTTTGCCTCTTTCATGTTGCTTTTTCGCTCCCTGATTGAATCAATGTTTTATGCTTTGTTATGTATTCCGACTGTGAGCGCACTGCGGCCGATTCTTCACAGCCCGGAGTGTCAGTGGAGTGTGTTGAGGCTCAGAGACAGGGCAGCTGTCTCCCACTTGTTGTTGGGACTCTGAGCTGAACCGTGTGGTCACTGGGTGGATGGATGGGGGCGTTGCCTACCCTCGGCACAGAGTTGCATCAGCTAATCTTGTGAATAATGCAGAATCATGAATAAACATGGATCAATGCAGTGCAATACTGTAAAGGAGACCTGCCTTTACCCACCCTCCCCCCACCCTACCCCCTTCTCTTTTCCACCCCTGCCTCCAGTTATTCAGTCCACTCTCTCTCCGCCCTTTTCTTTTCCTCTCTGGCCACAGCAGTGACAGACATTGTAGTGCCGTAGTGTTGCCGTGTCTCGGTACGGACGAGTCAGGCCCGGCCTTCACTCTCGGCTCAATGGCTTCCCGGGTTTCCTCAAAGGCAGCCATCGAGCCGGCACAAAGCCTGCCCTCTGGGAATAGACCCACAAAAGAGAAAAGGGGCTGCTCGCCTCCTTTGCTCCGCTGCGTCTGAAGCGGCCTGCCTCCACCACCTCCTATAAATAATACAACGCCGCCTCGACAAAAATAAACCCTGCCCTGCACCCGCAAGCCCTGCTTCCATCTCTCTTATCCCCCCGCTACCCTTCCCCCGTTCCCCTTCTCCTCACCCCTCTTACCTCTGATTTTAAATCCATCCATTCAGATGTTACATTAAATAATGTACCCGATGTGCTCATTATACTTTGCAGCCTTATACATTATAATATCTCGTCTCATCTCATGGAGCCGTGCGCCTGCACAAGCGTCCGCAGGGTTTAACGGTTATCTTTGAGTGAAGCTGCCGGTGTTTGGGAAGTCTTGACGGGATAAATGGCATGAAGCTGCACGAGCTACGAGGTGAGAGTAGAAAACGAACGTTTTCATATAGTTTTGCAGTTGTTATGAGCGGCCTCCATTTACCTCAATTCCTCAAGACAGCTCTGAGTTTTGTTGGTTTCTTCTCTTCAAAGATTCAAGGAAACGAATCATGATCACACAATCAGTTGAGGGTGAAGTGTTTTCAGTCCTGCGCTTTAGGGGCTGTTTTTGAAACATCCTTTTTAAGAAAGCCGAGAGGAACTTTCCCTGCTGTTGCATAATATTACATTTCATTTAGCTGACCCTTTTATCCAAAGCGACTTGTAGACACAGCAACGGTCAGCCATTGGGGTTAAGTGTCGAAGTAGAACCACCGATCCTCTGATTATAGTCGCCCAGTTTAATAGTTTAATATTGTACGGTTTGCTGAGCTCTTATAACAGTAACAGATGTAAGTTGAGCTATGTGTGCTTATGCCAGCTGATACTCGTCAGCCCAATTTAGCTCAACATTACCGTTTTATAGAAATTACAACACGGTCAATCCATATGACATACTTGACACATTAATGAGAGCAGTGATGGCGGTAGTAACAGAAATAGATAATAATAATAATAATAATAATAATAAGGTAATAAAAGCAATACTAGATACTTGATAATAGAAATATGACTAATCATAATTATAATATTACCTGGCTAGTAATGTGTTAGTACTTCATGTAGCCAGCTTTACTCACAGTAGTCACACAGTAACATACCGGTGAGTCGTGCATGTTCTCCACTGTTGAGGTTCTCTAACTCATTGCAACTATAAACACTTGGGAGGAAATCCAGTTCAAACATGTGCACGGGGGATACTTCTGGGAACGCATGACTGTGTGTGTGTGTGTGTGTGTGTGTGTGTGTGTGTGTGTGTGTGTGTGTGTGTGCGTGGGTGTGCATGTGTCAGTGTATTAATGTGAATGTGTGCACAGGGATTAGGCCGCTATCAGTGAAGCTCTCCCAGCCTGTCAGGCTTTAGAACGGCCCGGACAAAGAGGCTGATTTCAATGTAAATGCAGCAGCTGAGAGGACACAGCTCTCTCAGTGGGTTGTCTTCCACCCTCCACACACACACACACACACACACACACACACACACACACACACACACACACAGCATGTAGATTTGCTAGAGGGGACATCAAGAGATAAAATGATGAAGACTGTCACACAAAGTTGGAGATTGCTCGTTGCCGAGTTGATTTTGCACCTGTCAGTAATTGCCGCTCCCCAGCGCTGTGCTGCGGCCCTGTGCTGGTCCTCACAATCCAGAGTCCATCATTAGGACAGCCATTATCCCCGTGGCTGGCCTCTGCACCTCTTATTACATGCAAATAGTGCAGCTTTATCCGAGTGGTGAATGAGACCCGGCCTCTGAAGAATGGGACACCCTCCTCGCCCACTCAAAGCCATTCCTCCATCTATTACTGCATTCTGTGCTTCAGTGCACACGGCAGCGATCTCATGGCGTCCTCGTGTTAGAAAGGTTGAGCGAGCTGACAATGACACTACTTGATGAACTGAAAAGCTAATGATCACACTGAAGCCCCATGTGCTTTAGAAAAGTGTTTTCAAACACTTTACGTTCTATTTCTATATTTCAACTTTTCAAAGCTAATTTAACTTTTTGGATGTTTAAGTGGCGAGTTTTATAAATTTGTATTTATTGTGAAGATTTAATCTATTTATCCTTTTTCTTCCGGAAACGGGCTCCCATATTTCACAGTCCATTGTCTTCATTTCTGCTCTTTTCTTCACAGTGTTGAGAAGTAGAACTCGATCTTCCTCAGGCACTATTTATTTTTACATTTACAATCAGTCCTTGCCAATGTATAAAAGTACTTTCTGTGACTCACTTGGAAAATATACTATTGAAAGATTTACGGAAGAAAGATTTAAGTTACATCCATGAAGAAATGTGTGTTAACATCCGGAGTGTCAACAGGAAACGTCTTGGATGGGCTCTGGGTCTTAATGATGACGGGGCAAAACACTTTGAGTAGAAAGACAAACCCATGAAACCTAATACAAGATCTTTCGATGTCGACATGTAACGCCAGCCATTCAGTGTAAATCCATGTGCTCTCCATCATGTCTACAACATCAGCTGTAGTACATACAGTCCACTGATATAAAATGAGATTCAGAGTATTCAGGATGCACCTCTAAACCGCCTGTACTGGGATCATACTCCAGTTATGGACTCAGGTTGATTCTTAGAACAACTTTGTAAGCTGCCCACTTCACAATATTAAAAGAATGGTTAACCCTTTGATATTTTAGCATGGCATGAGACACTTAAGTGCATTTTGCCATTGGAGAGCCCATCAAATGGTTATGTGGGGATTTTGTAAATTCACTGGGTTGCAGGAACAGAAACAAATTCTTCTTCTTTTTCAAGGTCAGAATGTGGATAACTATGATCAACACACCGTTAGCCTACACTATACTTTGCAGAGACAAAGCCTTTTAATGTGAACATGAATATAAAATAAAACTAACATGTAGATATAGCTACACCACTTCAGACTAGAATTCCAGACATTTAAAGACGTATGAGACCCAAGACAAAGCAGTGACCACCTTCCCTTGTGCCAGTCTTCCCATGAAGCACATTCGAGCTTCATTTCCTGTGAGTGTGATACACCGCCTGCTGCAGCATAGCGTTTGACTCTTTTTCTTCTTGCATGGTAATGAGCACGTACCTGTCAGGCAATCGTGTGCAGGATGCTGCCTCAGGTCAGTGCTTGCTGCCAGAGGATGCCTTGCCATGGCTGTTCCTTCGTGCACACACCTGTATGCTGTCCCCGCTCTCTGTCTGCAGCTTGACATTTGGTACGGTGAAGATAGAAGACACTGCGGGGGAGAAGAGGCAGGCGGATTAGAAGCACGCCGGCTGACAGGAAGACGAACGTCTCAGAATGAGTTGTTAAAAACAGAAATGGTTATTAAGAAGGGAATACATGGATATTTAGTTTGCAGCGAGTCTTTGTTAAATTATATCGTCATAGGTAGAAGTCTCTTTAAATGCATTTTAAGTTGTGACATGTAACATTTTAACACTTTGAACACCCTATTTGAACATAGAAACACATAGGCTCTCACCGGAAACATGGCCGCTAAGCATATCGCACAGGAACTTGCATGGAAAATACTTTATGATAGTATTACTATATGTGAGCCTTGTGTGCAGAATGTTTTAAAGAAAGAAGGTCATTTGTTTCATCATTTCCTTTTCTATCCTATCGGAGCAGCAGATAACTTCTAGTAAGTTTATGAGTTTGAGCTAGCTATGCTAATGTTGTTGGCAAACTAGCATTAGCATTGGCATACATTATTACATTCAGTCTTCCCTCGTAGTTGATGGGTTGACGTTAGCATTAGTTTGCTAATGACCTTAGCATAGCTGGCTGATGTCAGAAAACTCTGAGCAAAAGCTACGAAAAATGAGGTGCAGATATCCCACAAAATGATTTCATTTGGTTTCCATGTAATCGTGAACGAGGAAGTATGAAGACCGCTAAATCACACAGGAGGTGGATGAGTCCAACAAACTGCGATCTTTCAGTCAGGGGACAGCTGTTGGATGCAAAAACAGAAATACTTTTGTAGGAAGTTGCACTAAAACTATTTGTAGGAAATGCTGGATACATTGTTGTGTTATGTTATCTAACTTATGTACATCCTTCCAAGGAAGCTTAATCAACACATGATTTTCAAGCATAACAGACGTGATCACACATGTGATGTGACAACATGGGTCCTGGCGATGCAGCAAGACCCATGATGACCCATGATGACCCATGATGGCCCATGATGACCCATGATGGCCCATGATGACCCATGATGACCCATGATGACCCATGATGACCCATGATGGCCCATGATGACCCATGATGACCCATGATGACCCATGATGACCCATGATGACCCATGATGGCCCATGATGACCCATGATGACCCATGATGACCCATGATGGCCCATGATGGCCCATGATGACCCATGATGGCCCATGATGACCCATGATGGCCCATGATGACCCATGATGACCCATGATGACCCATGATGACCCATGATGGCCCATGATGACCCATGATGACCCATGATGGCCCATGATGACCCATGATGACCCATGATGACCCATGATGACCCATGATGACCCATGATGGCCCATGATGACCCATGATGACCCATGATGGCCCATGATGACCCATGATGACCCATGATGACCCATGATGACCCATGATGGCCCATGATGACCCATGATGACCCATGATGACCCATGATGACCCATGATGACCCATGATGACCCATGATGGCCCATGATGACCCATGATGACCCATGATGACCCATGATGGCCCATGATGACCCATGATGACCCATGATGACCCATGATGGCCCATGATGGCCCATGATGACCCATGATGACCCATGATGGCTCATGATGGCCCATGATGACCCATGATGACCCATGATGACCCATGATGACCCATGATGGCCCATGATGACCCATGATGACCCACGATGGCCCACGATGACCCACGATGACCCACGATGGCCCACGATGGCCCACGATGACCCACGATGACCCACGATGGCCCACGATGGCCCACGATGGCCCACGATGGCCCACGATGACCCACGATGACCCATAATGCAAAGGATCATCGGTATCGTAGCATCTAAAGCCATCCAGCTAGCCGCCCTGGTGGTGTCTCAAAGTTGGAATCATTACAACTGTTGGCCACAACATTGACACATTATCCTGAGTTTTCATGTTCCCGATACCATTAAAGAAAGATATGAAATAGTAATTCAATGTAAGGAAAGTACCCACTGCTCTACTCCACTGGATTATCGTGGTTCTGTTTATAATCTGGGAAACAATAGAGATACAAAGTTGTCTTTTTAGCACTAATTCCTAATGGGGGCAGATGGATTGAAATACTGGATCCATATGGGAAGAGCACATCCTCCTCTCTAAGTAGGAAATAAAGGCAGCAGGGAAACAGATGGGCAACTGCTCAATCTGAGCACTTTCTTTCCTTTCACTTCCAGATCTATATAAGTCCAGAGAGACAGGAGCTTTTTCTTCCCCCCCTCAAGTCCTTTGCTCACTTCTTGTACTGCCAGACACCCACACACTCACTGAAATCAAATTTAAAATGTCACAATCCAATCCACACAGTAACAGCAACCTCAGGAGCTCTTATTGTCTCAATAATTCTGCCATTGGCCATGGTAATCTGTCTGGGTATTGTCTGGGTAAACCCATAATTCACAGGACAATAGAGTGCACAGTTGGCCGTAGAGAACATACGCTTCATCCCTGAAGGGATAACATGGGACGTTCATTTGAAAGGTTCATCAATTTCTCCACCATCGCTGACATGTTGTTTCTTGGCCAGTACATCCTCCGTGCTTACTGGCAGTACTGGGTGTTGTGAGCGGTACAGCATGCTTCCACTGGGCTGCTCCCAGTGGCTCCCGTCTCTCCCGGCGGAGGAGCATGATTACCATGCAGGCTGTAGTCAAACACTCACAGCTGGAGTAATTAGCCAGTTCTTTATCTACATTCATTTTTCTCATTTGCATAATTTTGACACATCCTTCCCCCACAAAACTGAAAGTGGCAAATCCACACACACACGCGCGCGCGCACACACACACACGTACTTTGTGTTTATCCACTTCTGTCCTCATTTTAGGAAACTGTTTTAATTCACTCCCATTCTTTCCTCAGTGGCTCGGCTGCTTTGCCTGTGTCACATGTGTGTGCACAGAAGAGAGAATCAGAGAGAGATAAAGGGACAATAGAGAGAGAGAGAGAGAGAGAGAGAGAGATAGAGCATGACAGGAATCTAAATGAGCCATCTCTCTTCTCTCCCTCTCTCAGTGACCACCGCTCTCTGATTCTTTTCAGACATGACAACCTGCTGGGTGCCGATAACAGGATTAATAATGTTGAAAATTCCTAATCGGCGGGAATAAAAAAATAATAATGAAACTCTCCATTAAAACTGCCACCATGTCAGGATAACAGCTTAAGGGATTGGTGATGTATGTATCGTGTCAAATAATATGCACATGTCATCTCTGACATACCTTCATTCAATAGCCCAATTCTGTGGGATTAATTGAAAAACTGCCTCACTGTGAAGCTTTGGCTGGAGCATAAAACACATAAAACAGTATTAATGAAAATCTCTGACATGAAACTGATAATAAAATGGTCCCAAATGTGTTTTACATGATGTATAAATGTGTACAAATGTGTCTGATTTGTGCGCAACTTGCAGACACATGTTCCAATCGACAAAAATATATATTTTTACATACAGATTATGGACTTTAACATTATTTTTCTGTATTTACATCTGGACTTTCAGAGAAATCGTGTGTAATTTCAAAGTGGGACAGACGCTTTTCTAAATAGACGTCTGTAGATAAAGATACACGTTAAATATAACCTCCTTTTTAGATGGTTATGGTAACTGATGAAAACAAAAATGGTAAATCATGCAGGAAGAAATAAAGCTGATTTTATGATGTTATCTGTGCGGCCACTGTGAGAACAAACTCTCTCCATTATGATCTGCTTCTGAAGAGAAGTATTGAAAGCTAAGACGCGTTTCTGAGGTTTTACCGAGCGCCTCGTGAGCTCCAGACGAGAGAAAATCTAACTGAGTGTTTCTGCGGCCGGCAGAGGTCCAGCTGGGCTTACGGCCCCTACGGCATCCACATCATAACAGAGGCTCACATCATAATGGAGGCTCACATCATAACGGAGGCTCACATCATAACAGAGGCTCACATCATAACGGAGGCTCACATCATAACAGAGGCTCACATCATAACAGAGGCTCACATCATAACGGAGGCTCACATCATAACGGAGGCTCACATCATAACGGAGGCTCACATCATAACAGAGGCTCACATCATAACAGAGGCTCACATCATAACGGAGGCTCACATCATAACAGAGGCTCACATCATAACAGAGGCTCACATCATAACGGAGGCTCACATCATAACGGAGGCTCACATCATAACAGAGGCTCACATCATAACAGAGGCTCACATCATAACGGAGGCTCACATCATAACGGAGGCTCACATCATAACGGAGGCTCACATCATAACGGAGGCTCACATCATAACGGAGGCTCACATCATAACGGAGGCTCACATCATAACAGAGGCTCACATCATAACAGAGGCTCACATCATAACAGAGGCTCACATCATAACAGAGGCTCACATCATAACGGAGGCTCACATCATAACGGAGGCTCACATCATAATGGAGGCTCACATCATAACGGAGGCTCACATCATAATGGAGGCTCACATCATAACGGAGGCTCACATCATAACGGAGGCTCACAGAGGCTCACATCATAACGGAGGCTCACATCATAACAGAGGCTCACATCATAACGGAGGCTCACATCATAACGGAGGCTCACATCATAACGGAGGCTCACATCATAACGGAGGCTCACATCATAACGGAGGCTCACATCATAACAGAGGCTCACATCATAACAGAGGCTCACATCATAAAAGAGGCTCACATCATAACGGAGGCTCACATAGGCTCACATCATAACAGAGGCTCACATCATAAAAGAGGCTCACATCATAACGGAGGCTCACAGAGGCTCACATCATAACAGAGGCTCACATCATAACAGAGGCCCACATCATAACAGAGGCTCACATCATAACAGAGGCTCACATCATAACAGAGGCTCACATCATAACAGAGGCTCACATCATAACAGAGGCTCACATCATAACAGAGGCTCACATCATAACAGAGGCCCACATCATAATGGAGGCTCACATCATAACGGAGGCTCACATCATAACAGAGGCTCACATCATAACAGAGGCTCACATCATAACGGAGGCTCACATCATAACAGAGGCTCACATCATAACGGAGGCTCACATCATAACAGAGGCTCACATCATAACGGAGGCTCACATCATAACGGAGGCTCACATCATAACGGAGGCTCACATCATAACGGAGGCTCACATCATAACAGAGGCTCACATCATAACAGAGGCTCACATCATAACAGAGGCTCACATCATAACGGAGGCTCACATCATAACAGAGGCTCACATCATAACAGAGGCTCACATCATAACAGAGGCTCACATCATAACGGAGGCTCACATCATAACGGAGGCTCACATCATAAAGGAGGCTCACATCATAACAGAGGCTCACATCATAACAGAGGCTCACATCATAACAGAGGCTCACATCATAACAGAGGCTCACATCATAACAGAGGCTCACATCATAATGGAGGCTCACATCATAATGAAGGCTCACATCATAACGGAGGCTCACATCATAATGGAGGCTCACATCATAACAGAGGCTCACATCATAATGGAGGCTCACATCATAACAGAGGCTCACATCATAACAGAGGCTCACATCATAACAGAGGCTCACATCATAATGGAGGCTCACATCATAATGGAGGCTCACATCATAACGGAGGCTCACATCATAATGGAGGCTCACATCATAACAGAGGCTCACATCATAACAGAGGCTCACATCATAACAGAGGCTCACATCATAACAGAGGCTCACATCATAACAGAGGCTCACATCATAATGGAGGCTCACATCATAATGGAGGCTCACATCATAACGGAGGCTTTCTCTGAGTGAACAAAACAACCCGGGGTCTTTACAGAGGCAGAGAGACGGGAGCAGGAGGACAGCGTACGATGCAGAGGGGAAAACAGAGGAGTCAAAACCAGAGAGAAACAAACCTGTGATGGTTCAAGGAAGCAAACGAGGGCTTTTGCACATTTATAGATATTGTTTGACTCGATGCAATTACATTTTATGAATTATGACTATGAGTGAGCGGTTGTTATTTCTTCAGCTTACCTGCAATTTAAATAAACAAAATAAATGAATCACCTACATTTATAAATGTACAGCAAGTTTTATAATGTTGAGGCACAATAACTAATTGCAAATCAAATTAAATCACGTTAACAGCACTGCACCATGCTGCGGTACTACTACTATGTATAATCATTTGTCTTTTTTTTGTGTTGAATAAAAATATAGTCAAATCTGACCTCAGTATTTAACCGCTCCAAAGCATTGAACCTAAACTTTATTCCATGAACTTTGACCTCTGTAGATTCAAGGACACTTGGACATGCCAATGTTATAGCACTATACTATACTTTTATATATACTATACGGTTCAATTGTCTCTTAATATACAAAATACTGTTCTACTCTGAGCTAGTATATACGTTACTGTTATATTCTGTACTAATATACACAAGTCTGTCGAGTGACTTGTGTGAGCTACAGAGTTGTTTACCCTAAATTACAATTTGGCAAAGTTGCATTGTTGAAAGTATGCTGAATTATCTGTTACCTGTCTGCAGCGTAACCATGGATGTACAGGACGCTCACTGGATCCCTCTGAATGCAGAACATGTTCAGACAAGCTCGGGCATGATGATGAGCGTCTTTGTTTTCTGAGCAGATTCGTGGACGTTTATTCACGATGATTTCAGAGACAATGACACACTCGGTTAAGTCACACTGAATCTAAACAAGTTCATCTTATCTGCGTGTTTACATTTTATTTGAGTTATAAGTCACAAAGTAAATGTAAGTTTTGATGCAAATTGAGGCAATCAGGCGGTGAGGGCTTTGAAGGACCAGGTTGTTGTCACACAGCGTTTTGTAGCTACACAAAAATGAATGCGCTGTAATTTGCAGATATTGCATGAAATCAATTTGTACGTCCTCCACATAATCATGAACCACGAAGGATAAAGACCACAAACACCTACACAGGCCGGGTGTGTAGAGCTAAGAAACTCACCTAGGGGACTGTTGTTCGGGCCCCGTGTGAAATGAGTAGTCAGCGTGGATGTATTTGTCACGCAACTTCGGTAGTTAAGTAATGCCACTTCTGCAGTTATTTTAATCTAAATCACAAACGTTTCCTAAACCTAACTAAGTAGTTTTGTTGTCTCAACCTAACTAAGTAGTTTTGTTGTTTCAACCTAACTAAGTAGTTTTGTTGTCTCAACCTAACTAAGTAGTTTTGTTGTCTCAACCTAACT
Organism: Cottus gobio; assembly: GCA_023566465.1. Taxonomy (NCBI): domain Eukaryota; kingdom Metazoa; phylum Chordata; class Actinopteri; order Perciformes; family Cottidae; genus Cottus; species Cottus gobio. Next base: position 2,689,312 of record CM042221.1, read on the forward strand.
AAGTAGTTTTGTTGTCTCAACCTAACTAAGTAGTTTTGTTGTCTCAACCTAACTAAGTAGTTTTGTTGTCTCAACCTAACTAAGTAGTTTTGTTGTTTCAACCTAACTAAGTAGTTTTGTTGTCTCAACCTAACTAAGTAGTTTTGTTGTTTCAACCTAACTAAGTAGTTGTGTTGTCTCAACCTAACTAAGTAGTTTTGTTGTCTCAACCTAACTAAGTAGTTTTGTTGTTTCAACCTAACTAAGTAGTTTTGTTGTCTCAACCTAACTCAGTAGTTTTGTTGTTTCAACCTAACTAAGTAGTTTTGTTGTTTCAACCTAACTAAGTAGTTTTGTTGTCTCAACCTAACTAAGTAGTTTTGTTGTTTCAACCTAACTAAGTAGTTTTGTTGTTTCAACCTAACTAAGTAGTTTTGTTGTCTCAACCTAACTAAGTAGTTTTGTTGTTTCAACCTAACTAAGTAGTTTTGTTGTTTCAACCTAACTAAGTAGTTTTGTTGTTTCAACCTAACTAAGTAGTTTTGTTGTCTCAACCTAACTAAGTAGTTTTGTTGTTTCAACCTAACTAAGTAGTTTTGTTGTCTCAACCTAACTAAGTAGTTTTGTTGTCTCAACCTAACTCAGTAGTTTTGTTGTTTCAACCTAACTAAGTAGTTTTGTTGTTTCAACCTAACTAAGTAGTTTTGTTGTCTCAACCTAACTAAGTAGTTTTGTTGTCTCAACCTAACTAAGTAGTTTTGTTGTCTCAACCTAACTAAGTAGTTTTGTTGTCTCAACCTAACTAAGTAGTTTTGTTGTCTCAACCTAACTAAGTAGTTTTGTTGTTTCAACCTAACTAAGTAGTTTTGTTGTCTCAACCTAACTAAGTAGTTTTGTTGTTTCAACCTAACTAAGTAGTTGTGTTGTCTCAACCTAACTAAGTAGTTTTGTTGTCTCAACCTAACTAAGTAGTTTTGTTGTTTCAACCTAACTAAGTAGTTTTGTTGTCTCAACCTAACTCAGTAGTTTTGTTGTTTCAACCTAACTAAGTAGTTTTGTTGTTTCAACCTAACTAAGTAGTTTTGTTGTCTCAACCTAACTAAGTAGTTTTGTTGTTTCAACCTAACTAAGTAGTTTTGTTGTTTCAACCTAACTAAGTAGTTTTGTTGTCTCAACCTAACTAAGTAGTTTTGTTGTTTCAACCTAACTAAGTAGTTTTGTTGTTTCAACCTAACTAAGTAGTTTTGTTGTTTCAACCTAACTAAGTAGTTTTGTTGTCTCAACCTAACTCAGTAGTTTTGTTGTCTCAACCTAACTAAGTAGTTTTGTTGTTTCAACCTAACTAAGTAGTTTTGTTGTCTCAACCTAACTAAGTAGTTTTGTTGTCTCAACCTAACTCAGTAGTTTTGTTGTTTCAACCTAACTAAGTAGTTTTGTTGTTTCAACCTAACTAAGTAGTTTTGTTGTTTCAACCTAACTAAGTAGTTTTGTTGTCTCAACCTAACTCAGTAGTTTTGTTGTCTCAACCTAACTAAGTAGTTTTGTTGTTTCAACCTAACTAAGTAGTTTTGTTGTCTCAACCTAACTAAGTAGTTTTGTTGTCTCAACCTAACTCAGTAGTTTTGTTGTTTCAACCTAACTATGTAGTTCTTTGTCTCAACCTAACTTGTAGTTTTTTGGAAATGTACATGTGTTGTTAGACTTTCAAACACATGACAAATGAGGAGCAACTTTTTCACAAGATATAATACATTGTATAATATGTATCATATGCTGTATAAGAATATGTTTTAATAACACCTATGATGGTGTTATTACAACATATTGTAGCACATGTAGTATCATCCCCTCTCTCCCTCCTAACTGTCATTCATTGCCTCTGAGGCCGTACGTTAAGCACAGACGTGGTGTACATGTTGTGTTACGTACTGTCCTGCAGCTCCCAGAGCCGTGGAGGAAGGTTGCTGAAGTACTCGTGATTCAGCGCCGCCTGGGCCGACAGGCGGTTCTTTGGGAAGCACTGGAGGAACCTGGAAGCCAACTCCTCGGCATGGTCCACGTAGCCCAACCTGACACGCACAAAAACACACAATCAGGGACGTGCACACACAATATACACAGAGATACATCAACAAAAAACAGGCAACCGCTTCTACTTCATCCGGATCAAACCTAGAGTTACCTATCATTCATTCCTCTGAGAAAGAAACTCACTTTTCCTCCGAGTCACAGAGCTGCTGACAACAAAAAACAAGCCTCTTAATTATGCTGAAGGTTTGCTGACTGAGAGGAAAAACACTTCTTAGACACGCACGTACGCAAGAGAGCCCCCCCCATACACACTCACACACACACACACACACACACACACACACACACACACACACACACACACACACACACACCTTGCTTCTTTGAGCTTGTCTCACACATGGCGACTGGGTCACCGTGAGAAACACAAAGTGTTCATTAAAGTGTGTCTGGTGTGTGCGTTGTTCGTACTGGGAGTCACTGAACTCCTGAACCAGCCCTGCATCGCAGCGCCGACGGGGAGCAAAGATTGAAAATAAACGAAGAGCAACAAATTCAGTGAGTAATTAGGCATCCACCGCATTAAATAAACATGATGTTATTCAGCGCCGCTCGCTGCTCGCAGTGCTCAGAGTGCCTCTCATGTTCTGCAGGCTTCTCATGGTTGGCTCCCTAGTCAAGCACTCTGACAGCCACTCCCATGGCTCTCAATGGGGATCTCAGCTCGACTTATCAGCGGAGGATGAATCTCTCTGTTGGACGCGTCTACGCCACTCAGCAAAGAGGCTGAGATAAAGTTAATGAAGTCCATCAGAGCCTCTTCCTGCCTCTGTCTCATACAGATGGATCATCCAGTGTAATTCCACTGCAAAGTTTAAAGACAAACTAGTCTTTGTGTGAAACTATACTGATGGAAAAAAGGGCTCCTCCTACATCACTGTTTTAATGATGGGGTTTTAAGGCCAATGCTGATGCTGGATCTGAAGCAGTACCAGCATCACTTCACTGCTGGCACAGATTGGCCTGAGAGGATCTTGTTTGAATTGACCCTTTGCTAAGCCCCCCCCCCCCCCCCCCCCCCCCCCCCCCCCCCCGCTGCTCCTCCACACTGTCACTAACTGCACTCCCTGAAGACATATTATGTAGCTGTTGGAAAAATGAACAAATTGATTTCAGGGAGAAGCAGAATGTGTTTGAAGGATATATGAAAAAGATAGAGATCAGTGTGTAAAACTGAAGCACCACATCACCTCATGATCGAGACAGAAGACAATGAAATGAAGGAATAACGCGGTTCCGATAAAGCCGGAACACAGGACTTTCATCACGGAGTTTGTGTCTTGTATAAAACCACAAAGTTTGACTTATTTATGTCGGTTACTTAACTCACGTACAAACATACTTATCTTAACCCAAACCACAATGTTTTCCTAAACCTGACCGAGAAGTTCTGTTTTAACTCACAAAGTTCAGCTGACCTTCTGGAGCGTCATAGTTTGAGGTGTAGGGTTACCCAGCGCGTTCAAAAGGGACGGCAAGCGGTCAGGACCAAGCGTCACAATGTGACTCATGGGGAATGAGAAGTGTTGCAGCACCGCTTAAGGGCCTCCGATGGTGGTAAAGTGAGAGGCAAGTACTGCTCTTAAATTTCCCTCTCTCATAGGAAAGCTCAGTATTCCAAGATCAACCATCAAGCTCCATCTATCTGAGATGCTTTACCTTCTGTTATTTGCTGTGGTTCCATGTTCCTCCACAACATTCTACACTCCGAGGCCTGACATGCAACAAGCTGTGCTCCAGCTGCACCACCCCGGCTCCCACAGACCAGTTCTACAGCAGACCAGCTGGACATGTACTGTGCAGCGCCTACGTGGCTCTAATGCAGAGATATAACATTAGAAGACATTAAGAGACAAAACAATATGGCCGATGTGGAATGTTGTGGGCCTAGCAGGGAGTTCAGCAGCAGTAAAAACCAGCAGAACCATTACTGAGAACTGTGTTTAACCTAATTGTTGCATCAAGAGTCTAAAAGGGAAGGGGGTCATCTTCTGGAGAGCATGAATATCCCCATTTTATCACAAAATACTTATTAGATATTAATTCTTCCTAGTGTTCTGTAGAATAAATGTTTATGTAATTATAGCACAAAAGGATATATAAGCAGGCCGAATCAACAGTTTTCATCTTGTGGGGACCATCAATATGGAGACCATCCAGTGTTGGTTGGTTGGTTGGTTGAAGGCAGGGAGGGGCAGAAGGAAAAGGACTAAACGTCAGTGATCTATCTTGTGCAAATGAAATGCTACATCACTGGAGAATCCCCTAAACCTGTACCACTACTGGGTGAAAAAAATACCCTCATTGAAATCTAATGAAACCCCCAGAATCCATATTTGCTCTGTGAATTGAACCCCACACAGGCTTTGCTCTGCAGCTTCTCTGCAGGCATCAGGACCAACAGGTAGATCTATTTAGGTGTGACATCCCCTGGATACGAGCGCGCTGGCCTGTGAGGAGTGTCGACGTACAATAGGTGCACATTCCTTCGTGCTATTGCTGTCAGCTAGGCCGAGAGACTAAGTGCACATCTGCTGTGAGGTCGATGGTATCTCCTTCAAACTATCAAACAGCTCCAGGTGATGGCACATTCACAGAAGAGGGAAGCATTCCTTCTTCAGCGGTGCATGGCCAGTGCTTTTTCCTGGTATCCTATCAGAAAACTGCACAGAGGACCCGGGTTTTGGCGAGAAACCATGGCAGACCAGTCAGAGTCTTTGTTGGAGAGCAGGAGCCGACATGTCTTTTATCGGAAGACGTCCAATGAAGCGCTCTCACCACGTCTGACTCATTTAACGATGAGGGCGTTGTGAAGGCAACTTGGAACCCAACACGGGCAAACAGGCCATAGCATGCAACTCCATACGGGTCACAGTCTGAATCCAGCAGTGGTCCAACCATTTGGGTTATCGAAAGCATGTTTGATCATAGCTGCGGTCAGAGTTATTAAACGTATCAAGTTTTGATGCATAAACTGTGATTGTGTCTCAGAGAGACCAAAGCTGGTGCAGGACCGTGTTTTACGATGTGGGCAGGGTTTAGCTCGGGGTTTTGGGGCCTGCGTCGCCGTGGTCACTATAACAAACACCTGGTTAAGGATACTCGTCCAAGTTCACATCAATCACTCACATTGTATCAGCTGGACGAGGAAACACAGCACAGAGATAAAAGATGGCCGACAGGGAGCCGAAACCGGGGAGCAAGAGAGGGTGAGCCCCTCTCAGGGCGGACACAGTGAGTTCATATCAAATCCATCGCTCCCTGGCCTGTGATAAAAGGCAGCGGAGAGGAAATGATGGTCATTAACATTCCACCTCACTTTCTCTCTTCACATTTCTATTTCCTCCAGGACAGAAAGGCCAGGAGACCGGGAGGGGAAACATCCACCTCGCTACGCTCTGCGTTGTATGTGTCATCAGAGACGTCTTTAAATGCTGGAAACACAAGAATCAATCGTATACAACCTTTTTTATTCACAGCTGTTTGAAATTGGAGCTGCAAAGAGAGATTTATCTTACAAATGAATTGTTGATACCTGATTTAATATTCATAAAACATACTAAACACACAGATGTATCAATGCATTTCCCCATAACTCCAGGGTACCAGAAAGCTGCTCTCTTTCTGTGCACAGCATGTAAACTAAGAGCTCAGGAATGAAAAACACAACAGCCCGCCAGGTTCAGCTTCCCACAGAGACGTCACCTCTGGGACAACGTGGTCAGAAACGTGTGGTGTAATTGGGAATACAGGCACGGATTATTATAAATCACGTGGAACCCCGGTATGAAGAGTCCTGTGATGAGGGCTCTCGTCAGCGGGGATGGATCCTCGCTTAATGATTCCTGCTGATCAGAGAGCTGGAATCTGACATAGATCACTTGCCTGGTGCTGCTTTAAAAAAAATAAAAACCCTGAGGGAAAAGAGACAAACTCCCCTTTGCCCTCTGCAGCCTCCCCTCCAGATGTATGCCTGGGGCACACAGTGGCACACATCTGGGACCAGCCCCCGACCGTGCCACCACCACTCCATCCTGTCTGCGCGTCTGTTGTCCCGGAGCAGAATCACACACACACACACACACACACACACAGGTGTGGAGCACGTGAGCTGCAAAGAGTGTGTAAGGAGTGTGTTCACGACCCATGGGGGTTTGTCTCTAAAGACAGGAACGCGGGTAATAGTATGTCAGCTACAACACCCCATGACATAACCCTCCACTAATACGTGCACACACACACAGACACACACACACACACACACACAACCCGTATTTGAGCGGTTCACTTACTTATTCCACGCTTGTCTGAGCTTCTTAGCGCTGTACACTGTAAAGCGGTCTGTGAAGAGAAGAGGACAACAAACAATGCAGTCGTTTGTCATGTCATTAACGGTGCACACATGCTGATCACATCAAGCCTAACATCATTATTAAAAAAAACAATCTGTCAATTCACTGGTTCAAACCTTATCACATAGCGTACATCTCAAAAGGCCTAATCATTCACTGAGTATATTACGTTCCCTGCAATTAGCCTGTTATTCATCATAATAAAACAATATTTCCATATAGAAAGCCTGACAGTGGCTTAAAGGGCATAACCCTTCCATCCTCCAAGGCTTTTCATATAAACCATAGACCATCTTGAGATGGGATCACATTCGATGGCCCATTCTCTCCTCTTGCTCGGCCCGTTTATGAACTCAACTGCACACCGAAGAGCATATTCATATGGCCAAAATGTTTTGTGAGGTCACAGTGACCTTTGATCTTTGACCAACAAAGTCATCCTTCAGTTCATCCTTGGGTGCATGTTTGTGCCAAATCTGAAGAAATCCCCTCCAGGCGCTCCTATGAATGGACCAGACGGACGGACAAGCCCCTCCCACAGCACCAGACTCCTCCTACCAGCCAGCCTCCCAACTGTCTCTCAGGTCCAGTCATCCAGTTCAGGGCCAGGACTGGTGAGAACTGGCCTCAGCTTCCTGGATGCCAAAGGTGTAGTAAACAGGGCCGGTGTGGAGGTGAGAGGGAGACGCTGGGCATGGGCTTGTAATAGTGATGGTTCATGTTCAACACTATTTAATTAATGTTAACTTCTGGAAGGATTTACCAGGAATATGTGGTTTCTTATCATTATAAGGGACTTCAACTTTAGGCATCATTGCAGATAAATCCATATTTGCTTCTGCCGGAAACCATGTTAAGTTGCATTCAGTATCATTGGACATTTAAAAACTCACGGTACAAGTGAGGTTTTAGAAAGACTATTACATGTGCACATTATGTTGTACTGTATATGAATTAATACATTTTAATATCCATACAAACTGAAAAGGTTGAAGAGACAAATTCATATTTTCTTGAATTTACATTTCAACGTGGCACGTAAATACAACATGTAGTGGGTCTATGGATACATTTATTCCATTATATATCATCAGTTATAAAACAAACTTATTTTGAGTGCTGGCAAAATAAATATATTTTCAAGGTCACTAAAACTGCCTTCTGTCCATTTGGACAGGACTAAAGAGAAGAAGCTCGGTGGTTAGAGGCCTGCACTGTTCCTCATAGCCAGAGGGTTAGGGTTGTTTCATGAGTTTTCTCCTCCCACACCGTCCTATGACATGTGAGTTAGGATGGGTTGATGAATGGATGGATGATGGACGAAGGACGGAGAGACCCACAGACGGATAGATGGATGGATGGATGATGGATGGATGGATGGATGGATGGATGGATGATGGTTGGATTGATGGATTAATGGATTGATGGATTGATGGATTAATGGATTGATGGATTGATGGATTGATGGATTGATGGATTGATGGATTGATGGATGGATGGAGGACAGACGGAAGGATAGATGGACAGATTGATGGATGGAGGGATAGATTGATGGATGGCTTGATGAATTGATGGATTGATAGATAGATAGATGGATTGATCTATCTCATGGAGTTTTATTGGTCGTTATTTAGCGATCATGATTAGAAATCCTGATTTTCAGAGCTCTGCAATGCACTATGACCTCTACAGCAGTCCGATCACTCTGCTGCACACGACACAACTTACTGTCTAATAATCGGGAATGTTGAATTCTTCGGTTTTCACACTCCACGACTGACATGAGTTACCATGATGAGGTCTCCAAACTACGTTTTATCTTGAAAACACACGCAGGAAGTGACACGGGCGTGGTCTTGCTTGCTGATGCTCATATAATAGCGTGCTGCCCCACCTCATTACTATTTGCCCAATGTCGATCAATCAATGTCGATCTGTGTTAAGTGTTATGTATATTAACGCAAACAGCCAACTCCCTCGGTGCAATAACAACACATAGCTCACGCGGGTCGGCCACTGATGAGGAGACCCCTCGACCCCGGCTCCCATTGGCTGTAGCTCCCTGACAAGCTGCCAGATATTTAACATGCTAGAAATCTGGAATGTGTCCGCGGGCAGCAGCGGGCCTCTTGTCTTTGGACAGGTCACACATGGCGCTCCAACGGAGACGTGGATTTGCCTCAGATCTGGGAATTTTGTCACGGTGCTCCAGTATCTGTCTGGGAGCAGAGAATCAGGGCTAGAGGCGTGTTGTGTGAAGCAGGCATTAGTCTGTTGTGGGCGGCTGTAGAAACATGGCAGAGCAACATGGGCGGACTCAATGGAGAGGACCAGCTCCTGGTGTGGTTCTTATTTTCAGATGAGCATACACTAAAGAAATCATGTATATTACATCCAACTTGAAGTTCAGCCAGCAGGATGCTACTCCGTCTTTTGCACAACACCGTGATAATTGGATGGACATTGAGAGGAAACTCTACTCCCTGCTACAGCAAATAGGCGTGACAAAGACTCACTTCCCAGATGCTATTGGTCCAGATCAGAATGCAGTGTAAAAGTCTGACCTAATCGGTGGAGAGGTAAAGCTACATTTGAATAAAAACAGGCATCCGTGGAACGTTTCCACAACCACAAAACATGTGAAAAATAAGCAGCGCCTTCACTCTGAGGTCAAACCAGGCGCTCCTGTCTGAGATCCAACCTGAAGAGCAACGTTTGGGATGAAACACACGAGAGAGAATGTGATGAATCATAACCAGTGGAGAGGTGCAGTCACTGTGTTTTGGAAACATGTGCAGATAACAGTCAGCTCAGAGGAGCTCAGTGAGGCGGAAACCAGAAGCTTCTCCACACCGATGCAACACTGCCCTCTGCTGCCCTCTGATGCCCACTGCAGCCTCAGCCCGAAGAGGAACAAACCGGGCTCTTCTCCTCTCAGACACATTAACATGTCAGGATAATGGAACATTGCAATGGACTTGTCAAGGAATTTAATTTACCTGGTTATTACTATACTTTTATATTAGCCCAAACGTTTCTTTGAATATTCCGTTGAGACAACACCGTCTATTGAAGCTCTGACATTGACACAACTGAACTTTTTGAAGTTTCCCTTCATTAACCATCAGAGGTCATTGAAGAGGAAGGTAAAAAGATAAAACTACATCTTTGCACACATGTCACATGACACATGTGTGAGTCCAAACAGGAAGCAAACCATTTATCTAGCATTCATTTATCTTACGCACAGAGCTGAGGGCCCCCCTCTAAAAACCTTTCTTTAATGAGATGGATTACACACAAAAAAAAGATATTTTGCTTTGGTTTGAAACAAAAAAGAAACCCTGTTTCTGCATAATATGGATCCACTCATTAATAAACAAAGAGTTATTTGATCAGTTGTTTTATTTAATTGATTCCTTTTTTTCTCTTCTCTGTTTTTTTGATTACTTATTTTTTTCTTTTATTCATATGCTATGCTATATGATTTTAAAATGCAGAAAAATAAGAACTCCAGAGGAGCGTTTCATTTCCTTTGAAGTCACTCCAACAGTGAAAGTCCATCTTTAGATCATAATCTCATTACATGTGGTGATCTCTTTTTCAACCAATAATATTGCACTAAATAAATAAATAAAACACAAATATACATAAATATATATATCACGTGGCATCACTACATATTTAAAGCCTTCTCGGTCTTCCTGTGTTTGTTGAAAGTGCAGCCATGACAGCATCAGATGTGCAGACATCACATGAACAGATGCGATGCTCGGAGGCTAGAACCAGGCAAAGCTGTCTGTGTGTGTGTGCGTGTGTGTGTGTGTGTGTGTGTGTGTGTGTGTCTGCGGCTCAGACAGCTGTTCCACACAGTGTGTGAGAGGCAAACAAGAGCCGATCGTCGCCAAGGCCACAGGATGAGAGCGTCATTTGGATGTGTTGTGTGTGTGTGTGTGTGTGTGTGTGTGACCACGAGTCACCCCAGTTGGTCCCTAATTGGCCACTGGAGATGGGAGTCGGCGACACACAGCTCTGTGATGCCTCGCCGCCCGCGCCATCACTCCGACCCTCTTTATGTCCGTCTTCGCCTGTCCCCTCTCCTCCACTCCAGCTCTCTCTCCCTCCATCAGCGGACACTAATCTGCAGTCCCTCTATTCATGTTCCCTCTAAAAAGCCCTAATGAGCTCCCAGAGGGCATGGCTGCCCTGGCAGAGCTGCCACCCCCACGCCCAGCCCTCCCCCCTCCCCCCCGCTGCTGCTGCTGTATTCATGGAGTCCAGTGAGTTTTTGGTCTGCTGTCCCATTAGTGCATGTTGATGGTCAGGTAGAGTGGGACTGTACGTACGTGTCCCTGGCAGGTCATTGGCCAGCGGTGGGCCACCTTAGGCATGCATATGCTGGCCAACGGCCCACTAGAGTCATTACGCCTCTGTGCTGAGGCAGCAGGACGGGACTATGTTTTTGGGTCGTCCATCCGTTTATTCTCAAGAATGCATGTCAGGAACTGCTGGTGGGGATTTCTTCAAATTCGGCACAATTGCCCACCTGGACTAACGGATGAGCTGATTGCATTTTGGTGGTCAAAGGTCAAAGGTCATCCCCCAATTCACATTCCTGGCCAGAGCTAATAAGAATTCCTATACTACTTGTGAACATTTCACTCAGACGTCTAAACAGGATCACATGATGACAACTGGTTGGCGGAGGGAAACCACCGCGAGGTGATGGCTCTAGTTTGGGAATGTTAAAGTGCCTTCTCCTCTGCTCTCCAAAGGACCTGCTGGTATTTACAGTGGTTTAATAGATTATGACTTCACCTTTCAGGTTCAAACAAATAAAATGTGGTTCTTATACCTAGATTTGGTCATATCCATGCTATAAACTCAGACAGTCCAGATATATTGATAATCTTTTTCAAATTGCTGCCAATACCAAAAACCAAAGTGCTCATTTTACCATCATGCTTTGCAGTATCATCAGAATGATGAGTGGTAGCAGACCCATGCTAATCATTGAACATAGATTGTGTTTTGTTGAGTAGAAGGTGTCTCTCTAACACACATCATACAGAATGCTAGAGCTGGTGGAAGCCATGCTAACCATTTAGCATGATGAAATATACAGAATATCCAATGTTCAATTCAAAAAGGGCTTCACGCTAACCCTTTGGCCAACAATGTGTTGTTTTTTGGGGGTGAAGTGTCGGGTTGAGAGCGCTTCAGTTCAGCGAGCTTTGTTTTCACTGTGTGTCACAATAAAGTTACTTTAGGACAAGGACGCTCTCACCTGGTTTGAAGTGAGGCAGAGAGTTAACTCCGGGCCAGGTGTCCCCAGATGGGGTGCCGAGGACCTGAAACACACATGGATGATAGAGATGAGAACAAATGAATCCTCTTCAGATGAACACCGGCACTTTTCAGACGAATAAAACCAAGTTGACCATCTTCTATGTGGATTTCTGGGCCGGGCAGTTAGCATGAGACGCTAACACCTTAGACAGATCAGACAGAAAGGACAGTGATGATGTCAGTACTCACTAACCACTACAACTATCAGTTTTTAAAAATGTGGTTGAAGTCTATCAGAAGGTTTTCAGATGAGTAAATATGTAGCACGTGTGAATGAAGCCTTTATAGATATGGTTTCCTAGACTGTGTTGGTACGGGCATGAGAGAGGAAGATGAATTCCATTCCCATCGCCTGTGCAACAGCCATGATTAGTGCAGAGTTTATGGAGAGGTGGGCTGGAGTTCTCACGCACACAGCCGGGTTTATGATGACAGAACCCAGAGCAGCGGACATGCCTTCCCCATGATCCATCGCAGCTCAGCAGCGTAATAGTTTCCAGATTGCCCGCTTTGTCTCTGATCTGCAGCACAGTCCTGCAGCAGAGGGGCTGCTCTGGGATCTGCTGTTGGAGCACCCTGCATACGGTGGAGCTGTGCTAGTGGATCACAGGGATGACTCTATTTCTGACGGCTCTGTCCCGTGGCAGACAAAGGAGAGGAAAAAGGTTCGAGGGATTTAGAAGATAGATGTTTCCACCCGCAGAGGCAGAACATGATGTGTTCAAAGGGGAGCAACTCAAGTGGAACGGAAAGAAAACCAGAGGGATTTACAATAAAGAGCTCGCCCCATGTTGGCCCAGCATGGTCGTCTTAGTTGGTGTAATAACACAACGCGGCACTAGAGGGCAGTAAAGCACCACGAGGCCGACCTCAATGAGACTTCAGGACAAAGAGAGTTCAATTAGCTTAAAAAAGTCCCATTGTTATAGATTTAATATGTTGATATATGATTGAATTACTAAGTTATTAACACTGGTTTCAACGTGTTTGTCGTGTTTTTTATTTTTAGGGACAGTACTATGGCCGTCATGGTGAAAGATCAGATTGAGATTGTATGGGAGACACTGCAATTCTTCTTTTTACTGTGTTAAGAACTCAAGGTTGTGAAGAGTCGATCCAAATACAGCATGTTGTTTTTTGTGTTCAGTTTGCTTGAAATTACAATAAATAATGAACAACCAGCATGAAGCTTTGACTCGTGTCATAATGGGAAGTATTTTTGACCAGATGAAGATGTGACTTGAATTGAAATGTGTGTGTGTACCCTTTCTCATATACATTCTTATGAGGCTATTTCTTTTGCCTTCTGTTTTGTTTATTTTTTCTAAATGCAATGTTTACCGAAGCATTTCTTTCATTTGATTATTGGTATTTTTTATCCATATGCATGTTTCTTCTGAATCCCAGCTTTCGAGGTACACACAATTTAGCCTGCATATTTACTGTGGTTTGAAAAAATTGGATCGGTCTGCAACAGACTGATAAAAAATAATAAAATAATCTGGCTATTCTGAGCCACAGCCCTCTGTGCAGCAGATATATGAGCAAGAGGGTCAAAGTTCAAGGTCCCATGTTATGAGGAAGTATGTCTCAATTGAATGCACACTGTATACACCAGTAAGTACTTTATAAGGGCAGCTGCAGAATGTAAAGAGGGAAAGTACGCAGTCATACTTCCTGGGGGAGATTCTCCGATGGGGTTTATCCTCATGAGCCTGCATGTGACACAGGAAGGGAATCCAACCCAACCGGCTTGCACCTCACTTCCTGATTGAAAGCTCTGACTGGGCTGTGTTACTCCAGACACCCACATTCATGTGCACAAGAACATCATGTTTTCCCTTTCACTTGAATATGCAGCTTTAAACAGGACAAATGTATCTGTGAGGAGATCAGGGCTGAGAGCCGCTCTGCTTTGTTTCTTCAGAGGTCAGCACTGTCCCCTCATGAGCCTCTTCTCTGGGCTGCCTTCTCGGGATGCCTGCCACTCATCTACCGCCAGCATAAGCAGCAGGAGAGGGTCCACGGGCAGACCTCCATGTTTACAGAGTTGAACTAAGAAAGGGGAGACTTCCACATCAGCCGGCCGACTGTCCGGCGCTCCGTCACATCAGTGAGACCTTCCAGCTGGGATGAGCAGGGCATGATGGACGGGCGGCCGAGGGTCCTGCAGACAGTCCCACAGAGGGAGGGGGCTGCTGCAGTGTCACAGAGCTGCCACATCCCTGCACACCCCGACCGCAGAGCAGCAACATAACGCCTCATTATAGGACTCCACCAGGTTTTGTCCCGCACGGCAATAGTAGTTATGATGTCACAGCTGTTGATATGAGACAAGCTTTTTGACTGAGCAGAAGTAGGACTGAAACTAATGAAGTATTTTACCACATCAGAGTCTGATGGCTTATAAACCCTGGAGGGTTTGAATCATCTCTTTCAGTTCTTACACTGATACCTGGTCTGGACACACAGAGGGCGGGGCTCCACAGACAGTCCTCATAATGAGACTATGCTTACATATCATTTTTCAATAAACTTTAGTGAAACAAATATAAAATGATGAAGCAGGTAACACAAAATTCCAGGATGACGAGGCTGATGAATAGTTTGACTTCATTTCGTCAATAAAAAGTTGAACAGCTTGTTGGTGGGTACGGATAAACGGCCTCCAGTGTAGCTGTGTTGTTCAACATGTCAGCTCAGAAACGTCTGGAACAGCCTCGTTAATACTTTGGAAACAAGGGAAACTATTCTGATTTCACAACATCTGGTTCTGGTTCCAGATGTTGTGAAACACTACTTCATGTGTGGAATGAAAGTTAGGCATCGAGTGTCCTCTGTCTCCAGTTCTGTGAAGTCTCCCTCAAGTGATGTCACATGACCCTCAAGGGATGTCACATGACCCTCAAGGGATGTCACATGACCCTCTGGGTTCCCCTCTTGTGTCAGATTTGGACCAAGCAGTGACAGCGTGTCCGGTTCCTCTCATTACATAGTGTCTTTTTGGAAAAGACACTATGTAATAATGGAAATAATGTAAAATAATATTGTGGTTATGGTTCAAATAAGTACATTTGTAGTAAATGCTAGAAGTTACTTCAAAAGATTGCAGCCGCATAAGCGACGTGTTGGTTTGACCCGCCCGTCCTACACACACTTCCTTGCTCACACTCGTTCACACAGCTGCTACACATATTTGTCAGTTCAGTGCAAAGACAGAGACAAATGAAGCAGATGATGTTGTTTCTTTTCCTCCTCTCTCCATGTCTTACATGGAAAACAAAACCTGTGCTGGGACAGAGCATTCCCAACCCGGCACACACAGGGTAATGAACATATGAGGACATGACGGACACGTCAACCCATCAGGGCTGACTCATAGCGGTGAGAGCATGGAGGACGACGGATCACAGGGAGAAAGTTCTGCCTCAGAGGAATTCCTGTGAGGTCAAAGGTCGTGACCCCTGAGCTCCACGTGCACATTCTGCCAGACAGACATTCATAATCTGCCACCCCCCAAACTATGTCACAGACCACCCGGCCAGCCAGACACAAACCAACAGAATGTCTGACCCCCCAATTATGTGTGTGTTGCCAGAGAGAGAATGTAGAGATGAGAGAGGTCTGTGTTGTCCTGAACGCAGCTCATCACAGAGAACAGGCAGCTGACACGAAGTGATGCTGATTACCTCCGGTCCTTAAAGGGATATTTAGGTGTATGAGGTTCTCCACAGTCAGTGAGCTAGCTGCAGTAGATGATGGTTCGCCTCCAGACAGGAGCACCAGCACTCATGTCCCCCGTCTCCTTCAAAACTACGTTCCCATACAACTACACTGCACTCTCAATTACGTTGAAGGGAAATGTATTTTCTATGTTGTAAATTTAAGCAAAAAATATATATGACAACACTAATTTACTTGCTTGGGTTTAGCAAAAACCATCATGGTATGGCTTTGCATTATTTCAAAGAGAAATGGAATGAATCCTAAAATCAATAGTAAGGGTCAAGCTCCAAAAAAAGCAGTGCAGACTCTTGGTCGTCGGTCCCGAGTTGGGGTGACCCACATGACCAGGACTGTGAGGGTTCAGGTAATGGGAGGCGAACATGAGTGCTTTTGTGTCCTTATGTATTTTATGCTTAGAGGTTTTAACTGACTGGTGAGACACCTCAGGTCAAAATATGGTTTTTCATCCATGTTTTGTCCACTGGACAATTTTGGTCAATACTTCTTTCAGACGACCGGAAAGAAAACATCTAAAATAGACATTTAGGTGTTTATTTTTATTACATTTTATATTTGCTTCAGTACATTTCTCCTAAATTCACCAACAGTTACCATTAGAAAAAGCATCATTTGCACATTTATTCAAAACATTTGAGAAAAGTTGTAACTCTAACTTGTAACCAACTGGGAACGTTTCATGCCGATATCTTTAACACATTTCTTTGACCCTGTCCCCGTGTCTGTCCTTCATTCTGTCCCTCGGCTCTGAGCATCTCCTGGGAGGAGCAGGTTTGTATCTTGTGTTGTGTCTCTTAATCCCAACATCAACACCAGCGCTGACCCCTGCCTCATCCACATTCCTACCTCTACTGTCTGTCTTTGTCCCGACGCTGCCCCCGGCCCCTGGTCCTACTCTGTCCCACCTCTAGCTGCCCTCCGACTGCCATCAGATTGGGGTCACCTCCAGGCGGGGGTCAAACGGATCAGAACCAGAGCCGAGTGGATCAGCTGTCTCCCACTGCGCCGGGTGGAATGTGTTCAGTAAGCCCGGCCTATCCTCTCTGGGTTCACGCTCGTGTCACTCACACAGCGGCTGTTGGTGAAATGGTATTATTTATCTCCCCAGCAGCCTCTCGCTCTCTCCTGAGGGAAGATCAGCTCACATGGGCTCTGGCTTCCTCTTCAGAGCAGAGACACACTCTAAATAAACCGGGTTTCTAGAGAGAGAGGGAGAGCATTTGCACCATGCCGGACCCTTGTGCTGCAGAAACGAGCCCTCAGGGTTCCTCTGGCACGCCATGTTCTCCTGGTTCTACTGTACGGAGGTTCTCTCACAAAGACTCCTTATGGCACCGCATTCTTTTTTAGCAGCATATGCATTAATACATATTGTTTGTGAAGGACCATTGAAAGGATGGGTCTGGTGAAAGTAATAAGTAGTGTGAGTGTATCAAAGCCTGATCCCCATAACACACATCAATGAGCCTCACTGTTGCACTGGGTCCTTCATTCACATGAACACACACACATAAACATTTTATTGTCATTAATTTTAAAAGCAGGGTCCTTTTGAACCAGAGCAACATACGGCAGTCTGTCTGAGGTAAATTGTTGTATAGCAGAAGATACAGTAAGATATTTTATTGAGTTTCCTCCTGGCGAAATGCTCTGTGAGTGAATTTCAGTTCCCTGTGATGAACAGATCGTTTATGTCCAGGGCTTTTATTGTGAAAGGTAAGAACGGAAGTTGTGGATCTGGCTGCTTTTGCCAAGGTTTAAAAGTAGTAATACAGTTTGCCGTCTTGGTTCGGACTGCAGAGGGTCCATGTCGGTGTACACTGGATTAGATTTGATTAGATATTCCTTTAATTGTCCCGCAGTGGGGAATATGTCAGGATTACAGCAGCAAACAGGGTGAAGAGACGTAGAAATATCAAAACAAGCGATATAAATAATACTCGTCAAAAACAGTAATAAACTACAATACACGTACACCTTGTACCATAAAGAAAATGTTGTTGCTTTTAGCATCTGTAATATTGACATTCTGTGTGAGCGTACTCGTGACAAAAACACAGATCAACATACAGAAAATAAAGTGATGAACGAAACAATCGCACACAAAAAAATGTGTGAATGCCGTTAGGTGCCAAAGAAGTTAACGTCTTTAAATAACTATTCTACAGCCATGGATCAGAGAATACTAATGAACCCGTCACGTATGAATCATGTGGAAATCCTAATTGGCATAATCTGATTAATGACAATAATCAGATTATTATGGTCTCCAATGTGTTGGTGTAAATACCAAGACTTATGTCCAGAAACATAAGCTGTCATATTATCCATGCCTGTCAGATTGTCCGCACTCATATTTCACCACAAACCGCTATTTCAGTCACACTAATATAAGGAGGCAGCTTGTTGTCTTTTACCCACACACACACACACACACACACACACACCTGCCTGACAGGCTATTTCCGGTAGATAGACCTGTCCATATCCATACAGTCCTTCCAGTGGATGTAATCTGTGTGTTGACAGCTAGTTAAGCAGCCCGGCTGGACCCGACCCGGCCGCCTCGGCTTTAATTCACACAGAGAGGTATAGAGACACAAAGCCGAGTTACAGGAGAGAAACCCAGGCTGGGTCATTACTGCCGACACCAGCATGCAGCTGAAACAGACACTTTGAATAAATAAAGGATATATGTTTTTTATCTATTTATTCTTATAGCCTTTTGCTGTGTGTCTGTGTAAATGGGGGTTTATCTAGCCAAATACAAATGAAAACAATTTCTTCCGGTTCTTTTGTTGTTCGCCCAACAAAACTTTCAGCGTATGGCATCGAGGGGGCTGATAGTAGAGATGGAATATAATATAACAAAGTATGTTTTCCTTTCTAGTATGACCACCTGGAAATCAGACTCTTTGTATTTCCGTTACCTTAGAATGAGTCATCGATGGGGCCGTTCGTGCTTCTGCTCACTCGGCTCACTGGAGAACTTTCAGCTGGTCTTAATTTGCAACTTTAACGCTAGATGCCTCACATCCAGCTCACTGGCCCTTTAAATTGCACTCCAGCAAATTGAAAGACAGCAGAAGGGACCTCTTGTGCAAAATCACTCAGAAATCCATCTTGTAGCAAAAGGTCACGTGTTACAGGTCCCCTCTATATTGAAGCAACTATTGTATGAATAACAATTAATAGAAGAACGAGGAACGAATCAACTGACCCATCCCGTTAAGACCAATTGATTCCTTTTGGAAATTCAGAAAATGCACAACATGAATGTGCTACTGTTTTAGTTTCTTCCGTCATGCTTTGCTTGTGTCGCTGGAATGGACGAGGCGTTCAAATGCATGTAGTGTTGCAGCCCTGTGTCAAGTGAGGCACGGCCCCGAGTGAGGGAAGTGTCTCGGGGTCTCGCTCACGAGGGAGCGTGAACATGGAGCGTTACGTTGGCAGGCCGTCCGGTGCAGCGTCAGCTGAGCTGAGGTTTACCTCCATCTGCCGGCCCCCCCCCTCTGGACATGAGCTTTGGGTAGTGGCCGGGAGAAACAAGCAGCTGAAATGAGCTTCCCCCGTAGGCTGGCCTTAGCAACAGGGTGAGGAGATCAGACATCCGGGGGGAACTCAGAGCCGAGCCCCTGCTTCTCTGTGTTGAACGAGGTTCAGGTGATCAGGGCGCTCCTGGACGCCTCCCTTGGATATCTAGGATACGCTGCGTAGCCGGCTGCCCCTGCTCCCCGGCCTCAGATAGGCAGAGGATACGGGGTGGATGGAACCCTGGGATGCAGAATGACGATAAACGATCCTTGAATACTTTCACACTGTGCCAAAGAGCCCTGCAATGAGCAACAGCACATTTCAAGAGCCCCGGCTCCTCACTCCCACTACGCTGGAGGTTTGGCCGACATGAGAAAAACTCCAGGCCCCCGCGTGACATTCCAGCTCCCAGGACGTTGAGCTCAATGTGCCGACTCAACTCCTGGCAGGGCGCCTCTCAAACGTGATGGAGGCTGACCTTTCCACTTCCTCTCTTCAAACAACATGGCCTTTAAGATGCTTCTCACTCCACATAATTCATCGATGGTGCCCTTCACATGAGTCTCTGAGGCCGTGCATCCACACTCTGACCCGTTCTGACAGCCCGGACACGCAGGGCCGCAAAGCAGCCAGGACGGATGGAAATGTCAACACCAGGCTCCCTCTGACAGGTGAGCTGGTACTGAGATCACACTTTGCCTTCGCCAAGCCGCACACCTCCACATTTACATATTCATCCGTCTCTGCTACTTCTAGCTGGCCGCTGAATACAAACCAACTAAAACACAGAATGTGATTTGGATGAGAAACAGCAACGGCTCAGTTTGGCCCATTATTATTTCATAGGGGATGGAAAATAATTCTAGAGTTGTGTTATAAACAAAGGTAGATACGAAAAGCTGGAATACTGAAGAAAGTTCAGGTTAGGTTGTGTTTATGGAAGTTAGGTTGATATAACGTCTGAAATCGAACCACTTTATGTAAAGGTCAGTAGACAGTGACAGCTCCTGAAATGATGGCATTTACTCCTCATAGCACACAAAACACAATCTCAGTAATTATGGATGAAGTAAAATGGAAAAGAAAAGAGAAAAGTATTAAATCTACTATCTACTATGAACAAATGCCATTTATTTGTTAATTCAGGCCTGTTTCCGAGCACCAGACTCCTTTAAGAAAACCTCTCCTTTTGCTGCAGCAGGGTCTCCCCACTGGAGTCTGAGCTGAAGGAGAAAAACATGATCTCCATCATTACGAATTAAATAAAACGTCAACAGACTTGCGTATGCATGGACTTAATGATGGGACGTATGGATGGATGCACCGTAAACATAATGCCTCTGGCCCGAGCGGAGCTTTAAGTTTGGATGTGGTTCAGGAGGTAAAGCAGTTAGCATTGATCTACAAATGAACGTGGGGGATTCTTACAGAATCATTTGTTTGGCAACAGTGACAAGAACACAATACTGTTACTGTGTATATCTAGCATTAAAGTCTCTTTGTGTAGAATCAATCATGGATTTCAAATATTTTCAGTGAAAATCGGAGCAGTCCTGGTGCATGTGAATGGATGGACAGGGCCGTTCTACCAGCTGAGCGTGTCCAGAAGACATTATCTGCATCCATTCACTTCCTCAGTGGGCCTCCATGATGGCGCCAGAACGTAAAAGATTGTAAAGGTTTGGTACCCATCAGAAGAGCCTCTGTGGGGAGGCAGCGTGCAGCTGAGCCCCATCATCCGTCTGGCCAGCGGCCATCCCGCTGTCGGACCGCTCTGGTCCAATCACGGCAGGTCTTTGTGTCTGAGGGGGGCTGCGGCCTCTACAGATGTGTGCAGGAAGCCTTTCCCTTCTGGCATGAAAGACAATCGATAAGAAGCATTTTTCTTCTTCTCCTCCTGCTCGGATTGCGAGACAACTGCTGCCTGCGGGGCTTCCTCCACCTCAGCTCATCCCTTCATCCAAAATCCATCCCATCTCTCAGATGCGTATCTTTAGCCTTCAGCCCAGAGGCCAAACAGCAGTGAACATCCTTTGTCTCCACACTTGACTTCAGACCCTTTCATACTCTCATCTCTGTAATTGTCTACATTAATTATTCAGGGGCTTCAAGCCTATGAATATAAATCCATTATGTCTGCCCTGCTACACTCTGCTTCAATTAAGAGATTGGGGATGAAATGATACGGGGGGATGGCAGATCGGGCGATTCAAGGACTCATGAGACCTCCCTTCACTTTAAAATATATATGCCATCCTACAATTCAATGCAGTGATATGTGCATTATGTATGCGGTATGTAACTACTTAATGGCCACTGTACTATTGTTCAACTGCAGAGAAGCCAGGCCGTGTTCCTGTGGTCCATGTTGACTCAACACAGTCTGCATGCATTGATGCTGCAAACCCTCACTTTCATCTCAATGAAAGTGAGACACTAAATGCAAACAAATTAAAAAAAATAAATAAATAAACATATATATATATATATATAGATATAGATATATGTGTGTATATATTATATACATATATATATTTTAATGGACTGCTCAATTAAATACATGTTGGGCTATTTTGCTTGAGACTAGGGAAATAAAACATCTTAAAAGACACATTCAGGTGTTTATGTTACTACTTTGTTGATTTCTCCTAAATTCACCATAAAAGTTACAATAAGATAATGCCTTATTTGCATATTTTAACATATCATTTCATAAAACTTGTACTACAGTATGATACAATACTTAGTGTTATATTTATACCACGTAGTGACGCTGCAGGTGATATTTGTCCATCTCACAGAAGTACATGAGCTAACCTGCTTAGCATGTAGCACTCGATGCTGTCGAGTCTCCTCCCAAACGAACAGGACTGCGACGCTAACATGAACGTGAATAGAGAGAAGAGTGCAGACACCCACCCGGCTCTGGTGATGGATGCTGGACTACCACTGAACCGGATCCTAAGCCGCCTCCTCTGCCGCGGTCCACTGTGATCAGCTGACAGCGCTGTCAGCAGCCACGCATTAGGGGACACACTTTTTATGTCATTGTCTGGAAATGAGCTGTTTTCACATCAGAGACGGTTGGATGGCAGTAAAGGCACCAGCATGTCTGACAGGTGAAACACGAGGCTCCGCATGTCAGCTTATGTAGGAATCAAAGAGGGGAGCTGGGTTTAAAAAGGCTTCTTCATGAAGGGCTGAACCATTTGCTTCTGAAGAATAATAATGCATTATTAAACTCTTGTCGAGTGAATATTCAAAACACTTGAAGCATTGGCCCGAAGAGGCACATCGGAGCCCACACGGGGAACTCTGTGGCATCAGCATCGCTCCAGACGGGTTCCTTCCTTAATTTGAGTGAGATGAATGAAGGACAGTCATATTTCTCAGAGTGAACTGCAAAACCTTTCTATATATATTTAAAGTGAAACACTTGATCTACCCCCCACATTCCTACTCAGGTCAGGGTGAAGGGTAACTAGTCTGTACGAGCTGTAGTGCTTTCACACTGCATGTCATCATTCACACATTGAACCGCTGAGCAATATGGCAGCAATATCATATCAGGACTTTCTCCCAGGCAGGATCACAGTCCACCTTCTTATCAGGGTTCTTTATTTAATGTTGCCAGTTAATTAAGGCTATTTAGCAAGTTACTGAACAATACAAAAAACTAATTTCACTATTTAAAAACAATCAAAAATAGTATTAAAACACCACCTCACAGCATATCTAATAGACCATTTGAAAGCCGGTTGGCCTTGTACTCCTGCTATTTCCTTCTTCCAGAACAGTGGAAGACTCCAGGAGCAAATGGGAGTTATCCTTCAAACAAAACTATGACTGGTGTGTTTGCGCTCTCTCTATGAGAACAGGCTTCTTCACACGGCCTCACATTATATATACATACATGTCTTTATGGCAAAGTTCATGTATGTGTTTGTAGGCCAGTGGAATATTTTTTGAAACGGCCAAAAGCATTAGTATTTCTTAAAGGGAGGTATGGGCACCTCAGATATTCTATGTATATCCATATAAAAACCCATCACCCTGCTGAAGGACAGGAAAGCCAGCAGTACCAGCTGCTGGGCAGGAACACACACTGCACTCACACACACACACACTGACTCACCAGGAATATCCTCTCCAGCTGGTCCTGGATGTCCTTCATCCCTGGAAAGGCAGCCACTCCTTGGATCATCTCGATGAAAATGCAGCCGACTCCCCTTGAAGAGAGAACGGCACACGGTAAATAATAGCACAATGGTTGTGTGTGTGCGTGTGTGTGTGTGTGTGTGTGTGTGTGTGTGTGTGTGTGTGTGTGTGTGTGTGTGTGTGTGTGTGTGAATTTCTGACAGATTCATCTTTTGGCTCAGAGAGAAAGAGATTACGCTCAGAACTCTTTCCTCAAAATGCTGCCATCTTTCTGTCCGGCCAGTCGTAGGTTCTACACCTGTACAGGTGTGTATGCGTACACACCTGTACAGGTGTGTATGCGTACACACGATGGAGCAGTGAGAGAAGCTGAACCACACCGTGACCAAACTCCACCGGAGAGCTGGATCCCCACACTCTGAACCTGTGAGGATGTATTTATATGTATGTTGTGCATATGTTTCTATGCATTCACACGGACAGCAGAGCCAAATACACTGTTGGGACTCAGTCTGCTAAATAATGAAGACCATGTGTCTCCAGGTGAGTCTGCCATCCTTCAGCAGGCTGTGGACTCTGGTCCCCCAGTGCCTACGCTGGTATTTTTGCTGATTGTGATGTCATTTCTTGAAGTATCGTAAGATGCTTCATATGTTTTTAAATATGTTACACCTAAGCTTGAAGTTGATGGAAGTAAATTAACAATATTAATTGATAAAAGTATTTAAATGATATCATGACTAAAAAATACTGTTCGATTGATCACAACTGTGTATTGATCAAAATATTTTCTAATTTCTAGAAACATGAACAAAATATAGCTATCCACACCATAAGTTATACGATTTATGAAGATTTTTGACATAAATTAGGCCCAATTTTTATAAGCAGATTGAGTGCAAAGGCGTTTAGTGTTGTTACGTGTTGCACATTACATAACACAATGACGATATCTCGAGAGCACAATCATTATATTTGTGGATTTAATTTAAGATCATTTCAAAGAAGAAATATTTTTGTGCACAATGAAAATGTTTTTTGTGGCGAGAGCCATTTTAATATGAATCACAAAATACATTTGTGAATCCTGAGTGCATTCATTAATATTGAGACTGATCTGACCCCATAGGTCACCCTAGATTGTGCCTGAATACACCTCTGCACCACAGAGCACAGATATGTAGGTCGGTGAAATAATACATTAATGAGGAAAGTGTATTTATTTATTCATATTTTTGGCACATATCAAATCAGTGTGTTTCCTATTTACACACGAGGTGCAGCGAGGTGGGTTTTCTCTCATGTAGTTCCAAAAAATAACATGTATGGGAGCTTTATTCATATTAGTTATTTTATTCTCCATGACACAACTGTCACTGCATCCATAAATACATGAGTTTGAGTGGACAACTCTAATAAATGTGCTTCTGTTTCCACCAACTCTGTGGAGACGGTCATCATTTCAGTGGATCTGATTGTGAGCATCAGCGATGACGCTCAGGAACTGGGCTGTTTCTGCAAAGAGGCCCTTTGTAGAGAAAGGGGCAAATTTTGCACAAGATGTCTCTATATTACCTGATCAAAACATGTGCAAATAGCAAAGGGGCCCCGAGACCCGGGTGCTTTGAGAAGCACGCGCTTTATTTTGTGTAATTTGCACAGATGTAGCAACTGCACCAGACGTGCAATCCTGCTGAGAATTCGCAAAAGTCTTTTTTCAATTAAACTTGCCGTTTTTAATCTCCAATAGAAGCTAACGGGGCTTGAGAGACGGATTAACACATTGTTGCTTTTGGTCTCTTCCTGAGATTTGTTGACAACAACAACAACATGAATGGAACAGCAGCCTTGCCATGCAAGTTGAAGATGGTGTGTAATCATAACTAAACCTGTGCATTAATCTGTGCATGATCACACTTGAGTGAGCTCAGCGTTGACTCTGATTGACAGACGTGTGGGAGGGCTGCGGCGGGGTAAAGAAATAGAGCGGCCTTCCATCACGTCTCCCGCTCCTCACAGATGGCAGCCTGTAACCTGTAGGCTGTGATGGATGCTGCTCATGGCAGGAAGACAGATCTGCACAACCTTTTGGTCCTGCAAGAGATGCTTCTTCATGGAAGACTGCTTCCTAAGTGACCAGGGGTGAGCGTGTGTGTGTGTGTGTGTGTGTGTGTGTGTGTGTGTGTGTGTGTGTGTGTGTGTGTGCGTGTGTGTGCGTGCACATGTGTGTCGCAGGGTGACTCTCACTGGGATGGAACAGCACTCTGAAGATTGCCCACCTGCAGAGACCCCTGAAGCAGACTCTCTCTCCCACATCCTCCCAGACCCCCGAAGCCCCCGGCTGTTTTTTTTTAATAGGATGCTGGAGAAGGCAGCTGGGTTCATGGGACGTCCCTGCTGACCGTCCAGACACAAGGGGTCACCAAGGCTCAACTTAAGAGTCCAACAGCAGTATTGTTGGAGGCCTCAGAGGAACGGGACACTAGGCGCAGAATGGGGGAGGGGCGGGTACTTCCACCTCGGGGGCATCCTCATTTCCCATTTCCTGTTCAAGCATTTTGCTGCAGTTCAGCTCAACTTGATTTAATATCTTTCTAAGTGAGGGAAAGATCAGATAGTGAATCACATATTACTTTATATATTTCAGCATCAGAGTGAAATATTCAAATTGCAGAGAGATTGTCTCTAAATATAATAGCAGATTAATCATTTTTTATTGAAAAGAAAATCTGTGTTCTTCTGTTTCTCTTGTTTAGTCATGCTGTTGCACTCCTATATTTTTGTATGCATGCTACAAAAGACCAATTTTTAATATTATCAACAATGTAATTGTTTTAAAAGGACCTCAAACATATCTCAAAGCTCTCACTTTGACAATATGTATTCAAAAAACAGGTTTTAGCTCAGCCAGAGATGGTTTCTTTGATAAATAAGTGATGTACGCATCATTCCTATGTTTGCACAGGTATACAGATGTTTTTCTGGCTGCACATGGCGGTGTGAGGGAGAACTGCTGCAGGCCGGTTCAGACTTTATGTCTACGTAGCGTGGACGGCACACAGCGAGAGAGGTTGTGTGAGGAGGTCCTCCATTACCACATGTATATCTTTAAAGGACAAACAGAGTTTAAAGGAATACAAAGACTGCCAAGCGGCACTGATCTATCCATTCATCCATCATATAGACGGAGAGACAGACATCCACACATTTGTATCCGTCCATCTATCATGGAAGGAAAGAGATGGATAGATGGATAATATCCACGCATTCTATCTATCCATCTACAGTATGTATTGATCTGTCCATGGTGGATTGCTGGTTAGATGAGGGACGGGTGGACGGATGGATGTTTGAATACCTTTATTTCTTAGATATATTCACACCAGTATCCACCTGTAATTGTATTGGATGATTAGACTGAATTTGATTAAATAATTGTATTGAACTAATTGCATTAAAACAGACGTGCTGGACTACATTACAACATTAGCTACATGATTAGCTGTCAGCAGGAACATTAGGATGATAGAGATTGTAAATAATACTTATTTCTATCATGCAATATCTTAATCAATGACAGCTAAATTGATATTTGTCAACAGAGAACTAGCTGAGGTTAATCGGATGCCTTTGGAAAACGTTTTTTTAATGTAAACTCCAATATTGATCAGTACAAATGTGATTCTGTTTTTTGCCCATCACTCACACCTACTTGAATTGGTTTCACACTACGTGACTGGAGGAAAAGACATCAGCTAATGGTGTCTATTGTTGCTATATTCAAAGGCTGCTTGGAGTCCGATCAAATTGTATTTAGTTTTATCCATAACAAACAAAAGCGATCAACTAACCCTGATGTAAACCCAAGCACATCATTATTAGAGGCTCAGACCCACTGACGCAGTAGAAAGAGCTAGACAGTCACTCAGGAGAACAACATTTACAAACTCCACTGTAACTCATGTTACAGCAGTTTTCTGAGTATAAGTTATTTTACTGAAAAAACTTATCCTTACCAAGAAAATGGACTGTACAGATCTGTTCTAGTCTTCTGACCACTCAAAGCTCTTTAACACTACATGACATCATTCACCCATTCATACACTGATGGGAGGAGCTACCATGAAGGTACCACCTGTCCATCAGGACTAACTAACATTCATACACTGATGGGAGGAGCTACCATGAAGGTGCCACCTGTCCATCAGGACTAACTAACATTCATACACTGATGGGAGGAGCTACCATGAAGGTGCCACCTGTCCATCAGGACTAACTAACATTCATACACTGATGGGAGGAGCTACCATGAAGGTACCACCTGTCCATCAGGACTAACTAACATTCATACACTGATGGGAGGAGCTACCATGAAGGTGCCACCTGTCCATCAGGACTAACTAACATTCACACACTGATGGGAGGAGCTACCATGAAGGTACCACCTGTCCATCAGGACTAACTAACATTCATACACTGATGGGAGGAGCTACCATGAAGGTGCCGCCTGTCCATCAGGACTAACTAACATTCATACACTGATGGGAGGAGCTACCATGAAGGTACCACCTGTCCATCAGGACTAACTAACATTCATACACTGATGGGAGGAGCTACCATGAAGGTACCACCTGTCCATCAGGACTAACTAACATTCATACACTGATGGGAGGAGCTACCATGAAGGTACCACCTGTCCATCAGGACTAACTAACATTCATACACTGATGGGAGGAGCTACCATGAAGGTGCCGCCTGTCCATCAGGACTAACTAACATTCATACACTGATGGGAGGAGCTACCATGAAGGTACCGCCTGTCCATCAGGACTAACTAACATTCACACACTGATGGGAGGAGCTACCATGAAGGTACCGCCTGTCCATCAGGACTAACTAACATTCACACACTGATGGGAGGAGCTACCATGAAGGTGCCGCCTGTCCATCAGGACTAACTAACATTCATACACTGATGGGAGGAGCTACCATGAAGGTACCACCTGTCCATCAGGACTAACTAACATTCATACACTGATGGGAGGAGCTACCATGAAGGTACCACCTGTCCATCAGGACTAACTAACATTCATACACTGATGGGAGGAGCTACCATGAAGGTACCACCTGTCCATCAGGACTAACTAACATTCATACACTGATGGGAGGAGCTACCATGAAGGTACCACCTGTCCATCAGGACTAACTAACATTCATACACTGATGGGAGGAGCTACCATGAAGGTACCACCTGTCCATCAGGACTAACTAACATTCATACACTGATGGGAGGAGCTACCATGAAGGTACCACCTGTCCATCAGGACTAACTAACATTCATACACTGATGGGAGGAGCTACCATGAAGGTACCACCTGTCCATCAGGACTAACTAACATTCACACACTGATGGGAGGAGCTACCATGAAGGTGCCACCTGTCCATCAGGACTAACTAACATTCATACACTGATGGGAGGAGCTACCATGAAGGTGCCACCTGTCCATCAGGACTAACTAACATTCATACACTGATGGGAGGAGCTACCATGAAGGTGCCACCTGTCCATCAGGACTAACTAACATTCATACACTGATGGGAGGAGCTACCATGAAGGTACCACCTGTCCATCAGGACTAACTAACATTCATACACTGATGGGAGGAGCTACCATGAAGGTGCCACCTGTCCATCAGGACTAACTAACATTCATACACTGATGGGAGGAGCTACCATGAAGGTGCCACCTGTCCATCAGGACTAACTAACATTCATACACTGATGGGAGGAGCTACCATGAAGGTGCCACCTGTCCATCAGGACTAACTAACATTCATACACTGATGGGAGGAGCTACCATGAAGGTGCCACCTGCCCATCAGGACTAACTAACATTCATACAACATTCACACACCGTAGGAACAGCTATGTGAGCAATTTAGGATGAAGTGTCAAACACACACCGACATGTATTAGCAGAGTCGGGGAATCAAACCTAAAAACTAAGTAAACCTACGTTGAGGTGTGTTTTGAAAAGACACCATATGCATCAGTAGAAACTGACAGGCCATCCCTGACGTTAGGCCGTACGTAGAGCATCATAGTTTGAAGCATGGGGCCACTGACCAAGCTGCGGTATATGTCTTATCCATAGTAGCTCCATCTGTGAGTGCAATACATGTGAGTGTGATGAATGTGTATGAGTCTGCCTCTCCAGATCCACACTGTCAGTGGTCGGAGGGATACAGGAGTTGAAGGATGCTCAAAAAATAAAAATAAACTAAGATACACAACACATCTACAGTATACTACAGGGAGCACACCCTCGGGTTAGAATGAGCTACATATAGGTGGGTTTTAAATGGGTTTTGGAGAAATGTGATCCAGATCTCAATGGAGCTACCTGAATAAACCAAGGATGAATTATCTCAGAGGCCGGGGTTAGGAGTGCTCACCACATGTCCAGGCAGGTGGAGTAGTCCGTGGATCCCAGCAGGACATCTGGAGGCCGGTACCAGAGGGTCACCACCTCGTTGGAGTAGGTATGGCTGGGGACCGACTTAGCCCTGGCCAAGCCTGAGGGGAGCAACACAACAACAGTCTCAGAAATCATTATCATTGACTGACCTTCACCAGGCTCCTGGAAACAAAGCCGAGTGGCAGCACTCACTGTAATAAGCTTACAGATGGAATGCCCAGTGTGGATGAACGAGGTTACGGAAAGGACATGCAAATAAAGGCAGAAAACATAACAGCTCAGATTTGGTCATGCATACAAATAATATGAAAAGGCAGTTGAAAATATGTGTTTGCAACAATACAGCAGCAGAACATAGTAAGACAAGGAGGCTGAAGGTCTTGAAGGGCTACCATGTTCATAAAACCCTGCCTGAAATGTTGAATGGAATAACTACAACAGTAAACATGTTTTGTTGATTTTGCAGAAAAATGCTCAAAGTCTTTATTGTAACCCTTCAAAGTGAAATAATACATGTTAAAGTATCTCCTACCAGTTACTGTTTGTACTGTACCCATGTACAGTTACCTATCACTGGATTACTTGTGAAGATTCTCAGCCGATAGGAATAATGATATGTAAGCCACACTGTTGTCACAAACCATGATCTTTTTTCTAACCCTTACCAAGTAGTGTTGATTCCTAAATCTAATGAATCCTCGAGTCCCTCCCTCCTGTGCCCTCCTCTTCAACTCCCTCGTCCCCCGTGCACCTCACATAAAACCCTGCACGAGTCACGGGCGACTGTGGCTCAGTGGTTAGCAAGTCGGTCTTTCAATCAGAAGGTCGGTGGTTCGATCCCCGGCTCCGGCAGTCCGTGTCGTTGTGTCCTTGAGCAAGACACTTAACCCTCATTGCTCACCGTTGCTGTGTCTACGGTCTACTGTATATCATGTAAGTCGCTTTGGATAAAAGCGTCAGCTAAATGTAATGTAATCCAGGGGTCATTTCAAAGGCAAGGATTTGGGTGAAATTTGGATTTATTAGCTCTCAAGCATGATGCCAGCCAAGTGGAGCATTGTGTTCATGCTCTGGTGAACGAGCTGGACCATCCATGCACAAAAATCTGATTGATTGAAGAAAAAAAAACGTCCACAGTCTGTAAAATTTCAGCACTGTGGAAACACTGGTTTCCTTTATTTTAAGGTCTTCTGGGGTTTAGAAAGCTACAAGTCGTGTACAGCAAAAGCGCAAAGGTCAGCATTGTGAAGTGAAAATGTATCACAGTGTAAGATCCAATGTAGGGGTTGACTGTGCTCTCTGGTTGGGACATTGCTAGTGCTATTATTTACATCCCCATGCAGTCTGTCGACTCAAACCAGGATCACTCATGGGTCTGATGTCACACTTTCTACTGGTAATTATTCATCTTTTTTTTCATGAAGAGAAGGAGTCATACCCAATCCTGTCTTCAGCCCATAGACACAAATCATTTTCCAAACCACTGATGCTTGCCTGACTTGATAGTTGACTCATCACCTCATTCAGTTCTAGAGAGATTTCAATATTCAATGTGCAGCCTACCTCTGCTTTCCATTGTTAAGTCATCGGAGCAATCAAACTCCACTTGGCAGACCTGACTTCTGCACATTCAACCGCAAGAAGCCACAGATTGCCCTTTCAAATGGAAATGATGATGGACGACCTTTGAGGCGTCGGTGAGAAACAGAGTAGCATCGTGAATATCAGTGAGATGGACCCAAGGGACCAAAACTCCTGTTTCCATCCAGTGAATCGGACGTCACTGGAGGTTTACACATGGCGATACTACAGATAGCTCCCTTCATACCTGTAATTTCAAAGGATCGTAAGGCTTTATGAGAACCACAAAAAAGTGCTTCTCCAGGTTTTTTTTATGGTGATTTCATGCACATCAGGTTGTAACCCGGCTCCAGCGTTCCTCTTGGCGCTGACACAACCCCAGCCGGTGAGATAAGTATCCGGTGACAGTGCTCCCATGGCAGCTAATGGTAGAGCAGAGTGCAGAAGCAGCGCGCTCTAATGAGGCTGATGGCATTACCTCTTTGTCTCTTCCCAAGTGGTCGGAAGGCTTAATTAAAGCATTTAGCTTGGTAAAAAAGGACTTCCTGCCCTGCTGCCAGTCCCCTGGGTGTGAGAGGAAGAGGAGCAGAGGGGAGAATAAACGAGAGGGAGGGCGTATTTAACATTTCCTCGTGTTCGAAGGGAGGAAGAAGTCTGCTCACGGCCGAGCTCTGTAACGTCCACACGGCACTCCAACACAGAATAGACGCCATCTGCCCGCTAACGCTTAGACGCTATTATTCCCACTGCAGGCGCCCTGTGTGCGTGAGAGCTGCTTATTACTGCACTGCTCATAGGAGGAGGTGTGGTAATAGGAGGCGGGCCTGATCGTTTCATGGAGAGGTGTGAAGCTGTTGTACAGAGTAAATCAACTAGCATTTGGCCTGCTATCCAGGATTTGTTCTTTTTTCGTCAGCGCCCACTGATTTCTGTGATTCACGAAGTGAACTGTTCTTCTCTTTGGTAAAGAACACTTACCAAGTGGTCGAGAGCACTCGACCAAACAACAAATAAAACGTATTTATACAGACCACAAAACCTTCAACACAAAGGAAACATATGTTGGAAATATCAAATGTAAATAATTCAATGTTTTATTGCCTTTATAGTGATTGGATTATCAGAGAAATAGAATTGGACCATTGATCCTAATGAAGCCTATAGCACCCTCGGGTGACATTATGTGCATTCGGCTTCTGAACACATACGGCTCTTCCATGCTTTTTGATTTTCACCTGACGCTCTGCAGAATCTATTAATTCAATGAAGTTGATTCAACATTTGTCTCAATTTCGCTGCTGCTGGAGTTCCCCTTCTCCTTACAGCCTTTCCAGTGGGATTCATCCTTCACCCACCTGGGGAGAGCACATTGGATGTGTTTGGTGCGTCTGGTTCTGCAGAAAATATGAGACATTTAAGAGAGTGTTTCTGCATGAGGTCCAGTCTTTGTGGATCAGAATAGGTCTGTCACATCCTTCGACCTGTCTTTCTAACCTCCTCTGGACCTGTACAGCACCTATACTGCAGCTAAATGAACTCATCGAGAGATGTCTGCCATTAACCCTCACTTAAACACAGTGTGTCTGGTGCTGTCCTCTGTCATGGATCTCTCCATGTGTAATTGTTCAAATACAATAAAAGCAAAGCAGTAGTGTACTCATACCCTCCAGCCATTGGATGCATGGAGCTGATACAAATCTAGAAACACATGATTTGCCCATTTCCACTGTGACCATGCACCCTCACCAAAAAGCCTCCCGGGCAGCAGCCTCTGCCCTGAACTGGGTGTCTCATGCTGGATTCAAAATCTTGAACCTCCGCTGATCTTTGGGTCAAATCCCGTCCGTCGTCAGCGCATCACAACCGGCCCACGCTCAGCGACACAAAACAATGTCACGTCAAACAGAAGTCATCTTCAACCACAAAGGTTTGCACAGTCAGAGTCACAGAGAGATCACAGCCAACTGAAACACCTTCCTAAACTCGTGTATTCCATCGGATGAAGTGACAGACAGATGTTACTCTGACTGCACTCGTATCCGGAGTATGAGCCAAAAGAGTAGCAACAGGATATGAGTGTCAAACACTATTTGTATGCTCCATTGTATGGTGGAGATGTGCAGAAGCAGAATGGGATGTAATGCAGTCAGGCTCTCTGGCATTCTGCAATGCTTTCAGCTCTTTATGTTATATCTGCTGAGTCAGCACACATATAGGCATGGTTACCGCTCACCTCCTGTTTTGTGTCTTTGGTTTGGGGAAGTAACCTCTTTAAATTGTATTATTTTGATATATAAACTCCTGGACTCATAAGTGTTTCAGCAAGATGTCTGCTCATGTTTAAAACGTTCTGCACAATCAAAACAAATCGGTGTTCACTGAGAAGCCGCAGTAGTACTTTGGGAAGGAGTAGTATAATACGACAATTAAGTTGTAATTCAATTGAAAGAAAGTCATGATATTTTCAAGAAAAAATGTTGTAATAATATTAGAAATAGGACGTCATTTAATGAGAACAAAGTCACAACATAGATATTTTCTTTATCTAACTGCACTGCTGGGGTATGGCAACACCTTCTGGACAAACCACACACAGAACTGCAGTACAACCGATAGTAATAATACTTGCAAATTGTTAGGTGTATCTATGATTATTAATGATTATGTATGCATGGCTGTCTTCAATGAGCCATGCACAGCTTGGCCTAATTAAATCAAGGCCATAATGGTATATTATAACTGTGACCTTGATATCGGACATGTATTAGTTGGCAAGCATAAAGCTCCGCAGACACTTGTCAGGTTAGGGGTTTGGAAAATAATACCTTGGCACAAAAAATAAACACAGATCCATAAATCATTGAAAGAAGATGTGCCTATCTATCAGTGTAATAAGAGGGGTATTATTATACGTTTCATTATGATTTATGACATATTGTCAGTAGTTGTTTTATTATTATTATTTTTTTTCCAAGAACATGTTTCAGTTTTCTTGAAACTGCTGGTGACTGTTAAAATTACAATAATGACCAAAACCAACAATGGAGCTCCATGACACAAAGGAAGGCGATCCGGCTTCATTACACACACTACGTGTCAGTAGAGACATTGACTGTCATTTTCTTAATTTCATATGATTTGTTAACAATAAAAAAAAGGAGAATATCACCCGCAACATATATTAATGGTATGCAAAGCGACATCCAGCAGGGTCAGTGCATTAAAAGACAAGTAACAAAGCAATAATAACTCAGCGCTTTGGCTACTGCATCATAATTTAACATCAAGTAATAAGCAGAATAAACTCAACAAAAGCTAATTCAGTCCTTACTTGGTACTTGGTACAATCAGCTGTTCCTCCTCCATCTCATGTAAAAGTCCAGTTTCCACCCACAGACAGCTGGGAGGCCACCACAATGTCTCCGCTCAATGTGCTCATGTGCTGCCATTTGGACGACACGTCCCTGGATACTTCTTATTACTTCTATTTAGGTGACAATTTATACAAGCTGACCATGTTCTACTTGTTTAAATATAATAGGTTGTGTTAGCTGTCAGCTCAACATAACCCTAATTCATGTTAACCGTGATACAAACTGGGACGCTGAAAACAAAACGACTCCCGGAAATAAATGAAGAGCTGAAAGAGTGTCTGTTTGTAAAACCCAACGTCAAAACGCTACGTTAATGCTACCGTGCTAGCAACCTGTCACTCAAAGAGGCCACACCCTTAATAATGCATAACATTAAGCCTTAATATCATTTAAACTAGTGAGTATTAACATGTTTATTGCTGCAGTAAAGTTATAACATTTTAACATTGGGTATTGGGGAACCGGCCTCTAGTGGCCATTCAATGAACTGCAGTTATTGTTTAGTTTTTGGGTCACCTTGCACAGGGTTCCATAGCTAAGTGAGCAGCCCACGCCGACCCCCGCTGACCCCCGCTGACCCCCGCTGACCACGCCCCTCTAAACCCCACGAGGCTGAACTGCAGAGGAGGGTACTATATTTCAAATATACCCTTCTGACCTATGGCTTCATACACACACACACACACACACACACACACATTCAGCCATTCATCTGTTGCATCCTGTCCAGGTAGCTACTGGGATGAAGGTCACTGGTGAATTATACATCACTATCTCACGCACAACACCGTGGGTCACAAATATCCGGGGGGAGAGGCGGGCTGGAGGTAAGTAGGAGGAAGAAAGAATGAACAAAGAGAAAGATGAAAATAGTCTATGTCCCTGGGGAAACAGCCCACGGTTCTTTTGAAGTTCATTTGGATTTTAAAGGCAGTTTGTAGCTTCAGCCTGCTTCTCCTCTTCCTCCCCAACATGCAGCAGATTGAGAGATGCACTGCATCCTGCCAGAAGCTATTTAAGACACTGTAGGACATATTTCCACAGGGGACATTAATAAGTTCTTCTTAACAAAGTTTGAGATATCTTCCCGTACAAATCGGTGGTATTCCATTAAACCAGGCTCCAGACCAGTGCAGCCTGTGTACAACATGGAGGGAGCTGCATGCAGCTTTCTTCACCTCGCCCTGCTAC
The DNA here is from genome assembly GCA_023566465.1 of Cottus gobio. Taxonomy (NCBI): domain Eukaryota; kingdom Metazoa; phylum Chordata; class Actinopteri; order Perciformes; family Cottidae; genus Cottus; species Cottus gobio. Next base: position 2,725,143 of record CM042221.1, read on the forward strand.
ACAGCTACTGTATGAACTGATGGAACTCAGGGGCCATGTTATCTAGCAAGAGCTGCCAGATGTTGGTCAATGTGAGAGCCCGATAGGAATGTACCTCTAACCGAGCATATTGACTTCCAGACACAGAGGCAATCGGATTCCACCCCCCTGCTGTGTATCGATTCTGGATTGTTTGTAGATGGGAAACCTGTCGATAGCAAGAGTTGCCACAGGTTTTGGTCTCTGTACAGGCAGGATGCTACAGAACCAGGCCAGCTCACTGGGACCACAAAACCGGATCAGTCTCTGCACCCGGCTGGTAGAACTAGCTCCAATACCGTACTCCTGCAGAACCACCGATGGCGTGGAACAATTTAGAAGTTGAAGAGGTATACTAAGGAATAGTCAATATTAAAGCTGCTGAGCTTTAGGTCTGGAGGATTTCAACACCAATGGTTTGGAGAATGTTTCTTCAAGCTTGGATACATTTAGCTCTAAAAATAATTAATCTTCAAAGTACTGCAGAATGGGCCCCACACTGGTGGTGTATTGCTTTATCACTAAAAAGCAAATACCCCTTGTATATCTTGCATTAAAACAATTATAATTCCGGGTCACGGTCTTGCTATTGAATAGCTCCTGGACCACATGAAAGTAGAGGTGTGAATGCACCCAGAATGCATTGAGGGTCCAAGAGTGAACCAATCAGCCAAAGTCACCTCTGGATGTGTTCAGGGACGCACTGTGACCACGTTGAACACATGTACATGTAAATGTGTCTTCCATCCACACACCACAACCACGTGGTGGAGGTGATGTGGGCTCGACCCACAGCCTCCAGGTTCACTGGTGGAGACGATCAGAGTACCAGCAGGTCAGGAAGTGACAAAGCAGTGTTCTGAATTAAGTTATAAATAATTTACTGAGAGTGTGCAATAATTTAACTTCCCATCTTCTTCTCTCTCTCTCTCTCTCTCTCTCTCTCTCTCTCTCAGTTATCATCCCAGTCCTCATATCAGTCCTCATCCAGGTCCTCATATCAGTCCTCATCCAGGTCCTCATATCAGTCCTCATCCCAGTCCTCATCTCAGTCCTCATCCCAGTCCTCATCCCAGTCCTCATCTATGTCCTCATATCAGTCCTCATATCAGTCCTCATCCCAGTCCTCATATCAGTCCTAATCCCAGTCCTCATCCCAGTCCTCATCCCAGTCCTCATCTCAGTCCTCATCCCAGTGCATAACATAATGCATATCAGTCCTCATCCCAGTCCTCATCTCAGTCCTCATCCCAGTCCTCATCCCAGTCCTCATCTATGTCCTCATATCAGTCCTCATATCAGTCCTCATCCCAGTCCTCATATCAGTCCTAATCCCAGTCCTCATCCCAGTCCTCATCCCAGTCCTCATATCAGTCATCAGCCCAGTCCTCATATCAGTCCTCATCCCAGTCCTCATCCCAGTACTCATATCAGTCCTCATCTCAGTCCTCATCCCAGTCCTCATATCAGTCATCATCCCAGTCCTCATCCAGGTCCTCATATCAGTCATCATATCAGTCCTCAACCCAGTCCTCATCCCAGTCCTCATCCCAGTCCTCATATCAGTCATCATCCCAGTCCTCATATCAGTCATCATCCCAGTCCTCATATCAGTCATCATCCCAGTCCTCATCCCAGTCCTCATATCAGTCCTCATCCCAGTCCTCATATCAGTCATCATCCCAGTCCTCATCCCAGTCCTCATCCCAGTCCTCATATCAGTCCTCATATCGGTCCTCATATCAGTCCTCATCCCAGTCCTCATCCCAGTCCTCATCCCAGTCATAATCCCAGTCCTCATCTATGTCCTCATATCAGTCCTCATCTATGTCCTCATATCAGTCCTCATCCCAGTCCTCATCCCAGTCCTCATCTCAGTCCTCATCCCAGTCCTCATCCCAGTCCTCATCCCAGTCCTCATATCAGTCCTCATCCCAGTCCTCATCCCAGTCCTCATATCAGTCCTCATCCCAGTCCTCATCCCAGTCCTCATCTATGTCCTCATATCAGTCCTCATCTATGTCCTCATATCAGTCCTCATATCAGTCCTCATCCCAGTCCTCATCCAGGTCCTCATATCAGTCCTCATATCAGTCCTCATCCCAGTCCTCATCCCAGTCCTCATCCCAGTCCTCATATCAGTCATCATCCCAGTCCTCATCCCAGTCCTCATATCAGTCCTCATCCCAGTCCTCATATCAGTCATCATCCCAGTCCTCATATCAGTCATCATCCCAGTCCTCATCCCAGTCCTCATATCAGTCCTCATCCCAGTCCTCATATCAGTCATCATCCCAGTCCTCATCCCAGTCCTCATCCCAGTCCTCATCCCAGTCCTCATATCAGTCCTCATATCAGTCCTCATATCAGTCCTCATCCCAGTCCTCATCCCAGTCCTCATCCCAGTCCTCATCCCAGTCCTCATATCAGTCCTCATCTATGTCCTCATATCAGTCCTCATCCCAGTCCTCATCCCAGTCCTCATATCAGTCCTCATATCAGTCCTCATATCAGTCCTCATCCCAGTCCTCATCCCAGTCCTCATATCAGTCCTCATCTATGTCCTCATATCAGTCCTCATCCCAGTCCTCATCCCAGTCCTCATATCAGTCCTCATATCAGTCCTCATATCAGTCCTCATCCCAGTCCTCATCCCAGTCCTCATATCAGTCCTCATCCCAGTCCTCATATCAGTCCTCATCCCAGTCCTCATCCCAGTCCTCATCCCAGTCCTCATCTCAGTCTCAATATCAGTCTCAGTCCTGACAATTGTACTATTATGATGTTATTATCAGTTGGAGGTTTGCAGGTGGGCTGGTTGGTTCTCACATGTTCTTGTAGGTATTGTCATAGCTAGACAGAGCGATCAGATCTTAATCTGGGGACACATATTAATATACATATTAATATACATATTAATACACATATTGATACCAGGTGTAGGTGTGGTCACGTTTAATCATAGCTGGAAACAATCTGGATACGAGACACATTTCAACACACGGTGTAAATGGGTCATAGATAAAGATGAGGCAGAGTTGGCTGCATTTCAGCTGAAAACACACACATCTAATATGGATGAGGAACCAAAGCAGGTAAACAACGCTCTGCTCGGCTGCTCCGTGGAACACAACACCGAGCTTTATATTCTCAGGGGAAGGTCAAACTGAAGCGACAGATCAGAGAAGCAGCTGCCGTCCAGCTCGCTAGAGTTCCGGATATTTCTTGGAATGTAACCTTTGACCCTGAGGCTTTCCATACTGTTTATTTTACAATTGTTTGTTTGAATACACAGGCTTAATTATCAAGGTTTTAATAGACATATGGCCTCTTTTATGTCCCTTCGTGTGTGTGTGTGTGTGTGTGTGTGTGTGTCTATGCAGTGCACCACCTGCCGTCGTCCCAGCTCATTTCCCAACACAAAGCGGTCTGTGATGAGCTCTGCATTCTAGTATTCTACATTACTTACACACACGCTGATCGCACACCATTTCTGGTGTGTTCAAACTCTCAGGTTTGGACTAAAAAACACACACATCAGTAGGCATGATCCATCTGACTGATCAAAACACACACACACACACACACACACACAGACGTATATCCTGGTGTGGAGGCGAGGCGCTGGGGGGAACAGCACCCTGGGGAGAGCCAAACAGTCTGCTCCGGGTGCCTGCGACATTCTTCCAGCTCCATTGTCACATTGCATCACTCCTCGCACATCATTATCCAGCAGCTGTTCCTTCACAGCACCGCAACACCAACTTCCCAGAAAAATAAATACGCACATCAGTACACATTAGCTAGCTCAGTGAAAGCAAAATAAAAAAACACTGGCTTCTAACGCTAAGCTTGAAAAAAAAGTCAAAAGAAAGTTACTGATTGATTGCTTTTGGCTTCTGAAATGTGTGATTTGATGCCTCTTTTGCCTATTATCACATGAAACATCACAGAAAACGGAATATCTGTCAGTAATGGACATTGGGTTAAAAAAAGGAAGCTATAGCTCAGAAAGAAAATATGTTTTGCCATTTTTTATGATAGGAGGAGTGGCCGACACAAATACACAAATGGCTCTATCTAGAGCATGGGTCTCAAACTCGCGGCCCACGGGACAATATTTTGTGGCCCCCACATGCGCGCACACACGCACACGCGAGGAAATGTTCTTCCAAAAAGCCCCGAGAAATACCCTGCAGTGACAGAACGTGCACACTTTGTGGTTGTCATTAAAATAAATGAACACCATGTTTCCTTTAAGTCAGTGTTTCTCAAACTGGGGCGACAGGTGGCTGCAGCTAGAGGAAATGCAGAATTATTTTATTTCAAGAACTTTATTGAGAACTTCACATATTCCAAAAGTACACGGACATAAAACTAAGAAATTAATAAATACAAGGCAAAATGCATGTACCTTTGGGTAAATATTTACGTTATGCCGTTTTAACAGGTTACGCCGATTCTTGTCACCTTGCCAAGAGACGATCTCCGTGAGAGCGTGAGGAAATAGAGTCGGCTCATGAGGATGTGCTGTACTTTACTGAGGTACGTTGGCTCAGCAGGGGAAACGTCTAGAAGAGGTTTTCTGAGTTGAGAGCAGAAGTGAAAGCCTTCATGGAGAAGGAAGTGATGGCTGTTCCTGTGCTCAGGGATCCCAAATGGCTCATGGACTTCACACAGGAGCTGAATGTACTGAACAAGAAGTCACAAGGCCAGGAGCAGCTCATCGGTGCTGCCTATGACAACGTCAGAGCATCCTCCACAAAACCTGTGTTATGGAAAGCCCAGCTCACTCAGACAAACCTCTGCCATTTCCCAGCATGCAAGGCACTCATGGATGCAGGCACACCATTCAGTGGTGAGAAGTATGCTGATGCCATTGTAAAGCTACAGGAGGAATGTGATCACAGGTTGGCAGACTTCCAGACACACAGAGCCACGTTTCTAATGTGTGCTGACCCCTTGTCCTTCCTGAGCTTCAGATGGAGCTCATTGGCCTGCAGTGCACTTCTGAACTCGAGGCCCACGGGGCCCATGTTGACCCAAACACTGTAGGGGGGGGGAACACATCGACATATCGGCGGTTTCCATCATGCTTCATGACAATTTGTGACAAAATCCTACGTGTGTCGTTCTCAGGACCTGTCCGGAACAATCAAAATGCATGTTTATACATATATATGTATATATTTACACATTATTACCCCAAAGAAAGGCATTTATTTCACCATCCCCTCTTGAAGGGTTGTCTTTCCTCTGAGCAGTTGTTTTGCCTTCATGAATAATTCCAGGTTTTCACAGCTAACGGTATTACTCAACGGGTGTTACCTCCAACTGACTCAGTATTAACCACGCTGCTACAGTGACTACAGTACAATGTTATCACACCTGAAATACATGGTGGACAGGTGACAATCTGGAATGATCCTCAACGGTTCCCTAGATTTACTGCCAGAGCATCTCATTGACCACGTGACCTATAGTTCTGTAGTTTATCAGCATGTTCACCATCTTAGTTTCTTGACATTTGCTGATTAGGTCTACAAACACAGTCCAGCTGAGGCTGATGGGAAGGCCATTCATTTCCAAAGTATCAGGTCCATTTTGTTCTCACTTTGTTTTTTTGATGAAATCATTTGAAAACTAGGGACACTCCCGTCAGCTCCAGCTGTACTTTGTGTTTAGACCTGGTCAGTACATGTTAACATCAGCCTGCTGACACCATCTTAGTTTAACATGTTACATGACCAAGGGACCAACCCGAGAGCCTAAGAACATCCCTTTGTGCAGCGAGTGGGTACACCTGGCTGATGGGTCACTGGAGAGGACCCGGGACCTTCTGATCCAGAAGTCCCCAACTCTCCAAGGAGCCAGGAACATGACCAGGCTTCACAAACTAGAACAGGTTCTCACACGGATGGAGTCCCAAACGCACACAGCTCGGCCATTTTGGGAGTGAATGAACCTCAGATCAGGTTTCTGGCCGCTGTTCTCCAGGCTGGCGATGGACACTGGCAGCATATGGCAATGCTTCAGTGTTTGAGTACAAACACAAGCAGCCTTTCAGCAGGTTCATCCCAACTGTGAGCACATTGAGGCTCGCATGAGGCTGTGGAGAATGTGGGCTATGAGCAATGCTCATCTGCTGCTTCTATTGCTTCTATAATTAGGGGCTTGTCGTCAGCAAACTGTCTCAAGGCTAAAGTCATTGTGTGTGTGTGTGACGACCACGTGCGCTGGCTGCCACCATGTGTGTGTGGCTTCAGGAAGGTATATGAAAAGAAAAAGAAATATATATATATATATATACATATAGCAGAGATTGATCACTTTTGATGATGGACTGTGTGTAAGAGGATTTTTATTAAAATTAACAAATCATATTCCCAGTAACGCAGCATGTGGCAGTAGCAATCCATAAATCCTACAGAAGAACTGGCTGAGTGCTAAAACATGTTAATGTTAACTCATTTTGTCCTGAGGTGAAACAATTTGGGTTTTTTGGATGAAATTTTGGCTCAACTGTGGATTGGAACATTAAAAAGGAGTTTTACGTTCAATAAAAGCAGTTACAGTTTGTAACTTCCCTGCCTTTGGGCTCAGAGAAAGAAGTGATCCTCACAGACCTCTGCAGCCGGCTGTTGACGTTGGAGTTGCATTGTGGGTAATGTAGGCACCATGTTTTGACAGGGAAGAATGCATTGAATAAAAACGACGATGTGTGATGTAAATGAGAAGTAAGCAGTCATCTGTGGACGAGTAGACCACACCAACCCTATCGCTACTTACTTTTGATTGAACTCATTTAGCTAGGTGGTAATCTGTGTTTTGAACTTCATTTGAATTGATTTCTGGAAGAGCAAACACAGTGTGAGTAATTATGTAAGTAATAAATGCCCCCATCCACTCCATGGTGGTTCATACAGGACTCACTCCATGCTCTGTAGGGCTTGTCTGTGTGTTCAGAGTGATGCAGTCATTACGGTCCACGCAGCTCCTCTACACAAACAATACAAATCACCACCCACACGTTGCTTCAGTTGGCCTCAATTAGCTGCGTCCTTGATATGAAATACAAGCTCCTCAAAGCCTCATTTATGTGGTGGATGTTTGTGCAGCTCATTAAAAAGAGAGTAAACCCACAGAGGAGCAGAGGGCAGCATCTGGATCCACTCCACCACCAGCAGCAGGGACGTGGAGCTCTGGCCACTGTGGCTGAAGAGAAACGCTCAGTCCAGCGTAGTCCAGCGTAGCTGGGGCTGGAGCTATAGATGCACCCACAGGACACAGGGTTCCCCCATAAACAGCACTAAAAACGTTGCAGAGGGTCTGATCTGCAGTGGGCTAAGGACTCGCCTTCCAGACCTTGTTTCCACTAATTGACACATTCGGTTGATGCCGTTGAAAATAAAAAATGTCCACAACTATAACCGCCTTCAGATGAACTACAGTTTGACACAAATCATTATTTATTGAGCTTGACTGACTGAACCAAGCAGTAACTTGCGTTCTAGAGTTTATGTTCTGCACGTGTGAGTAAATAAGGCCGCATACCAAACCGGACATCCCGTACCAAACGAGCTGGGAGGAACACACGTTCCACTCCTCGGCAGAACGTATTTTGAATAGCTCGTCATGGTTTAAAGCATTGCTTGTGTAAAAACGTTGACCTGATCGGTGCTGGAGGCCAGGGGGTCACCAACGTCATTAACGAGGAACTGCAACCAGGCAAATAACCCAGCTGCCATCTCCTCGTGACATTCCTTTGCACGTTTAATGAACCATCACTGGGTCTAAACTTGAAACACATTTCTGAAGTCCATTTGGACCAAGCCTGTTCTGTTTGGCAACATCTACTTCCTCTGCTCTGTTTACTGGTGGATTACAGCCAAGCGTAGTCTATAGCACCAACTTCTGTTTAGGGTCGCGGGCCGATCCCAGCTGTCATTGGGCGAAGGCAGGCTACACCCTGGACAAGTCACCAGTCTATCGCAGGGCAACTATTGTACCATGAATATCTATTATCAATGTCCGTGGTAGAGTAGCTGTTGCCATAAAGAGGTGCAAAGTCTACTACTACCAAGCAAAAGCATTCATGAGCACCAAAGGACGAAAGAAAATCAAGGACTGGGAAAACTGAGCTTTATTTAATGTAACAAAATATACTTTCATTTTCATTTTTCCACTCATAACCCATCCTAATAAATGCCTTCATTACAGCTAACCCCTCCCTTCCTCTTAGCATGCGCCCTGCCACCTCTCATTGCACCTCTCAGCCCTTCTCTGTTGACATTCGCCCTTCGTCTCTCTCATTTACCCCGACCAGCGCCACAGGCCTCAGCTGTTGGCCGTTAGTATTCCTGCTGCCAAGACCCGGGACCACAGGGAGCCCTGGCAGCCCCACAATCACATAATCACATAATCACACACACACACACACACACACCCTCCACCTTCCTCATCTGGCATCCCTCAGGCAAAGGCTGATTCTGTGTTTTGTGCATGTTTGTTGATGAGCTCCAGCGACAGACTAACAGACCAGGGACTTTCACTCTTGCTCATTTGGTATTTTGTCCATTATTTTCTCCCTCTCATTCCCCTTGCAGTAATGTTTCCAAACCAATACATGGTTTGCATTATTGATGAAGCTGCCACCTTCCCCCTCCCCTAGTCGGTCTGGGCAGAGCGATGGAGGGGTAAGGAGATGGATGGTAGAGGGAAGGGAAGGTCTGAGGGAGTTAGGAAACAAGTGGGAAATAGGAAGAGGGATGTGAGACTGGATAGATGGATGGATGGATGGATGGAACAGAAGGCTGGATTGCCAGTTAGTCTGCCCCTCAGGATGCCAGACAGGCCACGTAGGCAGTGTTTACGGAGCATGGATCCAAGCCATATGGTGCCACTTCAGGAGGGGTTCCTAACACGACACCAAATAGAGAGCATGTGCTCACCAACGTTCATGGTGATCCTCTCTTTGTTTTGATGTCTTGCATACATGTGGGGATTCTGGCATGTGATGAAAGGCAAAGTGGATGAAAGGTCAAGGGGTCACCTTATTGTCAAGATTTTGTCATCTTGGCCAAAGTGTCGGACAGATGGCCCGACAGATCATACGAGCGGGCCAGACAGCACCCAACCCCTCAAAGTGCAGGTCTTTATCCCAGAACGGCCTCATTCTGGGATCAGACGGCCCCGTCTCCGTGTCCTCTGAGGCGCTCTGTGTCTTCCTGCCAGGCCTCACAGACGCTGAGGACACGACGGTGGAAACGAACACAAGGTCTTCGCCAGCTGAACTCAAAGAAACATTCAACGTATCCGTGGTTGGCACAAACGTACATTACCAACATTCTCTTCCAGGCGATTGGGCGAAAAGTAATTGCTCATTTTACAGGACAAGAACATAATCTAAACTGATTTACAGCATATAGCAAGAGATGACTAAACCATTAACACAGGAACACAGGATTAGAACACTGGATCTCACTGTGTCTTCAAAGGGTTAGCTGTGCTGGGGGTGTGATTAAATATCTGATGGATGACAAATTCATATTGTGTCATGATATGTATTAGTGGTGTCACGGACCATTATCGATCTGTGATCCGTGCTGATTAATTACACAGTCCAACGTTCACCATCACGGTGTGAAATATAGTTTTACTGACAGTCGTTATCCGCCAATATTCAGGAAAATATGTGATCAGGACATCGGTATTAATGCTTCTCTAGCCACTGGTCTCTTCTAGTGTTACATCGTAAACAACCAACTGGACCGGAGAAGAGACTCTTATATACTGCCATCTCTATGGTAACAATCGCAGCATCGCTAATCAGCCACCTTATGATGCGTTCAGGCTCTGTTCAGTAAAAATGATCATTAAGCGAATGTAAATTATAATGTTATCATGATGTGTTCACGTGTTATTTCATATAATGTAGTTTTGCTGAGAAACTTGAATGCATAGTAGTTTGAAGGAGATGTTTTCACAGCAACATAAATATATATTAAAGATGAATCATTAATTATGACCTGTTTACACTAGCATCTTATATACATTATTAAAACGACTAATGATCTTATTGTTTCAATCCATAACCTTCTATACCCTTATCATTTGAATTGTGTGTTTTCATGAAGAAACAATACACTGTGAGTTACTTCAACAAAGCAATAGGATAACATTTAGAATGTTTGATGGTTTATAGACTTCAGAGCAGTTGAAATTATTTTTGGGAGGGTGGAAGAAGATAATAGTCTGGCACCTTGTAGACCAGCTGCTATGACAAAACAACAAAGGGATCTGTATCTGCTAATATGGATCATCAAAAAAACGTGATCAGGGATCTAAAAGTTATATTGTCTCCCTTGTTTTCCTTTGTGTCTGTGATCCGCTCTGAACCGTGAGTTTTACGATACGCTGCACACATGTATGTAACGTCATATACCCCAACCCTAATTCATCATGGGCTGAAACGTTTTCCAACATTAAAGACAATAAAATAACTAAGAACACAACTTGAGTCTGACGTAAAAACCCAAATGACAAATGTATGCCACCATATGAGCACTGATTGGTCCACAGAGACTGTGATGTCATCAAGCTGCTTCCTCTGCCATCATATCAGACCCGTGGAGCAGAGGAGATTCTCTGACATGTAACATACACAGGGTGAAAAGCCTACTCACCAAAGTCAGCCAGTTTGAGCTCTCCAGTGTCGCTGATGAGCAGGTTCTGTGGTTTCAGGTCGCGGTGGAGGATGTACCTCTGGTGGATGTAGGACAGGCCTCTCAGTAACTGGAACAGGAACAGCTGGAAAACACACGAGAAAAAAGGGAAATAAATATCTTTACAGTAATATATATATATATATATGGACCGGTGACAGATCCCTATGTACAAACAACATGCTGAAGACTGATAATGAGGACGCTGGATAATTCCCATGATCCGCTGCATCTCCCTGTTGTGGCACATTAAAGTGGGCGGCGCTGAGGTCAGAGAGGTGTAGAAAATCCTAATTATCACTTCATTCCAGTGAGAGTGAAACCAGGCATGAACTCCACACTATATACAAAGAGTCCTTCACAGAGGCACACAGAGCCATCCGTAAAAAAACTTAATTTCCTCCACTTGGACCATTGAAGAGCGATAAAACAAATGGGACGTCACAGCTGAACTACCGGGGACTCTCAGAAGTAGGAGATTAAACCGTGTACTTCTTCAACATCATTGTGGATTATGGTGTGTCGCATCAATGGGGGTGTTTTAGACATGACATGAAGTCCTTTTTCACTTTCTGTGACGGGCGGCGCATCGACCGCACAGAGCATGACAGGACTGCTGACCGCAGGAGGAGTCAGAGCACTCTGACCCGCAGGGCTGGGAGACGCTCATGTCATGTGTTTCTGGGTCTCTGGTGTGCGATCAAGCAGGAAGTCTCATCTATTGATAACGTTGTACTTTGTGTACAACGTTAGACACCGCTAGGCGACTGTGGTTAGCAAGTCTGTCTTTCAACTAGAGTATCGGTGGTTCGATCCCCGTCTCTGGTAGTCCATGTTGATGTACTTAACCCTAATTGCTCAGCTTTGCTGTGTCTACTGTGTAGGATGTAAGATGCTTTGGATAAAAGCATCAGCTAAATGTAATGCACTGTGCACATAGGGGAGAATACAGCAGCTAAAGGAGAATATATAGTTATAGGAGAATAAATAAAAGAATGATGCTAATGTTGTTCAACTGGTGATGTTTAAACTGAGATGGTTATGCGCACATTTTTTAAATGAATTGACCTATACAACATAATGGGAAGTGATTCAAGAGAACACGCTCCTGTGTGCAAAAACAATTAGTTTGTCTGTAAAACAGTCAAAGTGCCTTAACAAAAGCAACGGGATCACAAATATAACAAAACAAATTCATTCACAAAAAAACACTCATTAAAATGCACAAATTCCCTTTTGCTGACGCCTCACGTGAGTACAGATTAAATTGCATTTACAATTTACATTTTTAAAGCCAATTATCCTACAGCTGAAAGTAAGCACAGCTCCTCCACCCGCCTCCGGCGCTCATGAACCCAAACCGCATCCACAGGTTTAGCAGTTAATATATGCATGCTGCTGTCGGTATGAGCGTTCAAAAACTGAAGATCAACAAATTCCTAATATATCCAAAGTCAGAGCAACATCCAACTTGTTTTGTTTTCCTTCTGAGATCTGGCAGGTCTTTCCACCGCCCTGCAGACGTGTCAATCAACAAATAATGAGGCGTGCACGAACCGCCGTTCAATTTTGTTTTTCTCCAATTCCAGCATTCCCCTCTCATTTCTCAGCTCACACTGATACTATAGTCCCGGCCAATTAAGCTGATTGAAGCGCCGTGGAGCCCAATCAGGGACGGGCCCGGTCTGGCATCTGGAGTCTCCGGGTCAACAGTTTACTATTCCTGCACTCGGCGGGTGAGAGATGAACTGCGGAGCAGGAAATTAGCGCAGGAAATGTGTGCTTACTCATGTATATCAAATAGAGCTCTGAAAAGCCCTCGCCTTGTTAGGAGCGCAACTGCACGATAATACAACGGAAAAATAGAGAAAAATCTCTCCTTCATTCTCTTCAGTCGGCTCTTTAATTTAAACATCAAACCATTCTCAGAAGAGGCTTTTCATTGTTCTGCTTGGATTGGAACAGCACATTTGCATTCTAATATTTGAGGAACGCTGAAAGCTGTTTGAGGAGGCCATTCAGACGCACTCTTCTGACCATAATAATGATAATAATAATAATAATAATAATAATAATAATAATAATAAGGCTGAATGGCAATTTCCAAGCTGAACTACGTATACTCAGACAGGCTGAGAGGTCAGTGGTGAACATTTGGCTCGTCACTGCAGACGTCTGCTGGCCAGACCAGCTCACCCAACTGTAATAAGTGACTATGATCCGTCCATCTGGGCCGACGTGTTGAAGGAGCTGTTCAAGGCGCTCGGAGAGAACGACGGAACAAAGAGACAGACAGAGGAGAAGGAAAAGGACACTGTGACAGGTGAGAAAGGTCACCTGTTACGTCTCTGTTGACCGTAGTGACGGCGGCAGGAAAGAGTGATTACACAAGGACATTCACCCAGGAGGCCGCTGTTCGCGTCCCGAGATAAACCAAAAGTCAACGTTGCCGTACTTTAAGTTAGTTAACCTCACTACTTCACACAACATACTATTTAATGTTAACGTCAAGGTTAAAATGTGGTCTACTTATGGAACGTAGCCTATGTAAAAATAATGCACTTATCCTCACCTAAACCACAGTCTATTGCTAAACTTAACTAGTGTATGACCTAACCCGGTAGTTTCCTGCGAACACCTTCCAAAGCGTATTTTGAAAAGAAGAACGCGTGTATGCACGGTGACGTGTGCAAACTGAGGTTTACGTAGCCACAGTCTGAAGCTGCACCATTTGACGAGTTGGAAGTGGGGACGTGTTTTCAGAGAAGCGGATGTGAATGTGTCGGTACTGATTTAAACTGAGGGACATCTCCTGCATACATCACAGCACTACTGCACGGCGGCAATTTAATTCACAGATTCACAGGGTTATGACAGGGACACGGGTCATAAATAATTCAAGATCTTCTCGATAAGTTTGTGATGTCTGATGTCAGTAAATACTACAGTGCTCATGAATATATTTCCCAGTTGCTATGGAGAAGACACTGAAAATACCTCTGGTTTGTATCACAGGTTTTCTGTCGGAGACGTGTCCCTACGTCTCGACATGGTTGTTCTGGAGGTCCTCAACTGTTTCAGCCGGCTGATTGGTAACCCTGATGAAGAGTAGCATCATCTCCGTGTGTCTAATCGGCGGGGTGGCCCATTAATGTCTCCGTTCAGCCTGTCATTAGCTGCATAGCAACTGGATGATTTTATGTTTCCTACTGCAATGCGCTCTGGGACTTGGCTTCCCTCCCAACATATACACGCTTGTACTTTTGACTTGTTGTACTATTCAGTTTGAATTCAGTGTCGTCGTTTGTACTCCACCAGGAGAATGAATGCTCATCTAACAGGTAAAAATGCTCCGATGCCCTTTCTTCACCTGTAGCCTTCTCTGTAGGGAAAAACAACCCGCGACAGTAAATCCAGCTGATAACACTCATTGTGATTCAGAGTGGATGGGTCTTTCAATGAAGATAAAAGCCCTGGAGGATCTCTACTGTGTGTGTGTGTGTGTTAATTATAACGCATTATTAGTTCATAACTGCAGGATAAATGAACCGTGTGATGGTAGTTAAATCCACCATTATTCTAATCTATCACTTGAGGAGTGACCCGACTGCACAAACAACAATCTATCATCAGCAAACCAATAAACACGCACGCCATCTTTCTAATGATGAAGCACTGGATCCACATAAGGGATAAGGAAAGGTGTGTGGATTGGATTGGCTCTGAGGTGTTTATCCATGGAATGCACTGGAATGTGGCTCCTTTGTCTGATATTGAATGTGCAGCAGAGGAATGAGGCGATGCATCAAAGTGACAGCAGCACGGTGGGGTTCACCAGGACAATCACAAAAACAACGCCAAGCGGCAGAGAACACAGGAAGAGGAGACAGGGGCTGCGTTTTAATGGGATGTTAATATGAAACACACTAACTCATGAGCTTCAAAGTAGGCGGGCATGAAGACGGACTGATCTGGGACAACACTAAAGTTCCACTAGTGGCATTAAAGGAAGGTAAGCAGAGAGGACACACTTACTAAAGTGTTTCAGTTCCAAGAGCCCTGTCAGTAATCATGTGTCACGTTTATTCATGCACACGAGGCTTTGATAATTCATGGGAAGGCCTCAATATGAAACTGTCAACAGATATAAGATATCATTTAGCCTTGGTAACAATTATTAGTATGATAAGTGGCCTTTGTAGTCTACTGACCAATCAGAGCGCTTCACACACACATCCATGTACTGATGGCAGGGGATCCAATACAAAGTCATCACAATCTAACCTGATGCACATTCTCACAAAGAAACCATTGCAGCGCCCAAACCCCACAGCAGCTTGGGGTTCAGTATCATGTCCAGGGAGCGAGGATCGAACCGCCGACCTTCTGATCAGTGGGCGACCCGCTCTGTCGACCTCAGATACACAAAGCTGAAATATTTGAGCCCCAAGTTCAAGCTCTACTGTAAATACCAACGTAAACACAAGATTCATGTAATCCCAATGAACACGAGGTTGTATCAATGATTAACGTCTCGTAAACCAACAGTCCAGCAGAGGTGATGGTGATGAGCTCCTTCTACATCAACCGTGAAGGAAACAGGTCTCTGTATCAAGTGAACAGACCAGTTACAGCTGCAGGCTCATAGTGAAACACAGTATGAGTCACTCATTTGCATTTGTGAAACGGGTATTGCCATAAGCTGCTTTAACTTTGTTGCTCCAAATGTACTAATGGGAGAAAATGGCATCTGCCTCATAGGAAATCAAACAGTGGAACAAACAACAACTGGCAGCATACAGGCCTGTGTCCCACAGCACAAGCTGCCTCCTCAGGGAACAACGCTGGGAACCCCGGTTGGACCCAGTTGCTGACACCGCTGTCTTTATTCCAGTCGAGTGGTGGACTACTGGGGGGAAGATCTATTTGGAAAGATGGCAGTAATTATGAAATAGAAGCAACATTGACTGTTGGTTGGGAAACACGTCAAAGCCTCATGCCGAGCTCGCTGAAGCATGGACCCTGACCTCGCTGCTACGCCATGCTACTTCCAAATAACGGTCCTAATGCGCTCAGACACGAGGTCTCTTCAGGCATCGGGACGCTGTGTTGTTGTGATGGTGGTCTTGAACCGACATCAGCATCCGTATAGGCCTGCTGAAAGGAAAATGCCCTATTTGAATTCAAACTGCATGGATAATATATTCATGTTCAGACCATCATGTCAAAGATGAATCCAACATTGACTCCAAACAGAAAACCGTTGGCTTCGTTGACGAATCTCCAAAGTGTGTTTTGCTGAAATGGGTAAAAGTGGTGAAATCAGTGAGGGAGAGCTAAAATGAAGGCGTGTTAAATGGAGTGAAAACGGTCTGCCATCTGCCTGCAGGCGTGGAAAGAGCCCTCATCTTTTCCACTAAGCATCTGTACAGTGATGTCCTTAATGGGCTGAATCAAGAGGAAGCATCAACCTGCACTGTGGCACTGGCCACACAGGACTGGTACGTTCCAGATAAGCCAGCATTGTCTTTGGCTGATGTTTTAATGAACAGCTGTGTAGTTCAGCAGGGCCTCTTGGTGTGACTATAGGACTACTGAAACACCACTAGAGGCTAAAACACTGCTTGTTGGCATATGAAGCCACAAATATATATATATATATATATATATATATATATGCATATGGTCAAAGATGAGGCTTGATGGACTCAGGACAAGCGAGGACTAACTACCACAGCTGTCTGTGATTGGATGAGAGACGTGTCAGTCCAGCAAAGGTACTTGCTATTGATTGTGGAAACCACAGCCTTCAGTTCCTTCTTTATAACTGTTTACCAGAAGGAACTGGAATTCACTAAAAGGAAATGAAATATCTTACAGTAGCTTAGGCTTCCCCTACATCGACTTCCCTCCGATGCTGCTCTGAGTCAATAGGATCCTGGTAGTTGGTCCTCTATATATATAAGATTCCTGTTGAGCAGCCTACTGTGTAAACGTGTGGATGAAAATATTGTCCAGAGGGCTTCAGGGGAGTTCCTCTACATCCAGCCGTGCTGTTTGGTGTGGACCCTGTTAAATACAAACAGCTGGAAAACGTAACCTGGTCGGGCTGTAATGTTCTATTGAGAGTCCTCAGAGTTCAGAGACATCTTCAGTTCCATTCGTCAACCAAGGGTTTTGGAAATGTGGTTTTGGATTGAGGTGGACCCCAAATGTTCCACAGAGCGTTCTACAGTGCATGTGTATGCTCACTATATTGACATATAGCGCTCTATATCAAATATTACAGACATATAGAGTGTCTTGTCATGTCTGTTGAGGTGCAGATATACGAGCCAAGACCAATCAGCACGTGTCAGATGCTGGCAGAGATGCCCGGCCCTGATGTTGACATGCCACTATAATGTGCCATCAGCAGCTTCCCTGGTGATGTGATGTGTCCACTCGGCCTGTGGGAGTCAGCCTCCCATTGATCTATGGAGATGTCACTGAGACACGGCCATCCGACTGACTGCTTATAATCTAATATGAAGAGCACTCCGGCAGCAGCGATGAGGTCATACTCACTTGAGTTCAATTACAGCAGCGCTGCTAACAAACTGCAGTTTGAGTACATGGAGCGAGAAGACTTAATGGTGCTGCACAACAAGATGGGTCTGAAGGATTTGACTTCAAACAGAAACTTTAGTGCATTTTCAATTTTAAACTGCAGGAACACACGCACAAGCACACACACACGCACACACGCACATGCACACGCACACACACCCACCCACCCACCCACACACACACACACACACACACACACACACACACAGACACACACACACACACACACACACACACACACACACACACACACACACACACACACACACACACACAGCTCTCTGGTCCTAGACCAGTAATTACATTAGCAGTGAGAGTCTGAGTGTGTGTCTCTACATGTTAATTTGATCTAGCACCAGTGGAGGCACTAATAGCTTCTAAGTTTCTGATTAGTAAATAGGAGGATGGAGTGGCTGCACTTCCTCACAGTCATAAACTGCACTAATAACAGACATTAACCTTGTTCATGGTCAGAAAATCACTGAAACACCCATAAACGCTGTGACACTTGATCAACTTCTCAAAAGCGATGATAAGAACATTTCAAAAAAGAAAAGTACATTTTGGAAAATACACTTACTCACTGTCTGAGCAATATGATTTGGATATTGCGTCTGTAGAAACTTAAAAAACAATCTGTGAAGCTCATTAGCTGGCATGCATGTCTTCAGCTGAATCTGACCCGTAACGTGGCTTTGTGTTGCGCTGCATCTGTCTCTAGCGAGGGGCACGATGCAGTCAGCGAGCACAGCGTTGAGTTGTTGCTCTTTGTCCAGGCCTTGTAATAGCAAACCTGGCAACCCCACTCTGAGGACAACAATGGCGCCCTGAGGTTACTGCGCACACCATTTCTGTAGACGCCGTTACAGCATGCTCATTAGTACGTGTTCATGTTTCAATGTTCTGAGCGGTTTCTCACTTATCCAGCGCGGCTAAATAATACATTTGTTCTATCGCGCGATTTGTTCTATCAGTCATTTTACTTTTGTTTTAGGAAAACAGTGTCGTCAAGTTCAGTAGAGGGAACTGGAAATATTACATACTTATGTGCAGTGTTTTTGATGATATATTTGGCAAGAAAATATATATTTTCATGCAGTTAAAATTACATTTGAATACTTAAAGGGGTCAATTTGACCCATTGCATGAACATTAACAACATGTTTATCAAGTGTTGTATCAAACAATACATGAGGTCCGTATGGATATTGGGACAACAAAGGGGAATATATAGTGATGATATATATATATATATATATATATATATATATATATATATATATAGCCAAAGGATTCAAACAAGACAATTTTGTCAGAGTATTATATAGTGGGAATATATAGTGATGATATATATATATATAGGCTGCCATTAGCCTGTCCAATCATATACTTTGGAATGAAATTATATATATTATATATATATAATTTCAATAATTTCATATATATATATATATATATATATATATGAAAGGATTCAAAAAAATGTTGTCAGAGCATTTGATTTACCAATTGCTGTCTGGATGTAAGAGAATATCAACTAAACAAAACCCTTTAACCCTTATGGTGTGTTCACACCGAACGCGACGCGAATTTTTCGCGCGACCAGATTACATGTAAAGTCAATGCACAGACGCGTTTGGTTGCGACAGACGCGAAATTTCGCCGGGCGGCGCGTTAGACGCGTTTGGCGCGGCGCGTTTGGCGCGGCGCGTTTGACGCGAAATTCGCGTGAGTTGAAATTTTTCAACTCGGGCGAAAATTCGCGTCGCGAAAGCCAATCAGCGTTGAGAAGCTCTGCGCGTCATCACCGCCGTCCTGCCGGTTTGAATCAAACAGTTGCTGATCCACCAGAAGTAGCGCTGGCAGCGGCCTCATTCAGACGCTGTTGTGCGGCTACGGATGATATTATGAACCCGGACACGGGGGCGTTTGATGGTCCGACATTAGAGGGACTTCCACAAGAAGGTTAAAGCAGAACTAGTGGTTAGTTTAATGGTGGATGGCGGAAACGGTACTGTTTTTACGGAGATAAGCCACGGAGATAAGCCCCGCCCGCGTTAAAGCGAATTTGCGTTGACGGAAATTAACCACATAAAGTCGAGCGAGTAAACTCACGCGAGTAAACTCACTCGAATTTCGCGTCGCGTTCGGTGTGAACACACCAAAACGCGTCTAACGCGCCGCCCGGCGAAATTTCGCGTCTGTCGCAACCAAACGCGTCTGTGCATTGACTTTACATGTAATCTGGTCGCGCGAAAAATTCGCGTCGCGTTCGGTGTGAACACACCATAACGCGCCGCCCGGCGAAATTTCGCGTCTGTCGCAACCAAACGCGTCTGTGCATTGACTTTACATGTAATCTGGTCGCGCGAAAAATTCGCGTCGCGTTCGGTGTGAACACACCATAACACTACATGCATTCCCCCCCTGGCTTTGATGCTTCAGCTCTTCCTCGACAACCAAAAGAGAAGCGCTGCCGTCCTCAGTGTGGCGGCTTATTAAACATTGTATTTATGTCGAGTG
Source organism: Cottus gobio (assembly GCA_023566465.1). Classification (NCBI taxonomy): domain Eukaryota; kingdom Metazoa; phylum Chordata; class Actinopteri; order Perciformes; family Cottidae; genus Cottus; species Cottus gobio. The sequence continues at coordinate 2,745,017 of CM042221.1, forward strand.
CTGCCGTGGCTGCACAGGAACCGGGCCACGAGCCGTATCAGCAGATTAGAAAGCACAGCTCAGTCGTCTCACCAACAAGCGACAAAGTCAGCGGGTGCGCAGCAACACCTCAGAATAATCCTTAATTATTCATCTGAATGCCAACGAGGCGGCTGTCAGCAGGAGGAACACGGAGTACTTATGTAAATCCTCAGTGGCAAAAGGTACGAGCTGTTACATAACTGATGCAGCCTGAACTGTCACCTTCCTGCGTGAGGGAACATCCTAACACCAGCATCATCATCATCATCATCATCACACGGCCTCATTCACTCCATCATCATGTCTTTATTCCGGTTCCTGTATGTGACTAATAAAGGGGGGATATCACAGTGTTCCCTCGTGACCTGGGAGAGGAGGACCGGTCCTCACAGGGTTCTGCGTCAGGGACAGGCAGCAAGATGGCGGCCGCAGTCCAAAGAGGCGACGCTGTTCGATGGCAGCCCTTCTCAAACTAGTCAGGTTTAAATATAGTTTAACCTGCTAAGAACCAAATATGTTCCAACCACAACAAATCATATAGTTTAATGGAGGATTTTTACTGAAATACACCCGTAAATCATGAGCAATGGAAATTATTATTAAAAAAAAGTGTTTTTTTCTGTCCAATCAAATGGACCACGGACCTGAACATAACAAATTACATTTTCTAAACAATGAACACATGTTTATTCATATTTCATGACTGTAAGTCACACCAGTGAATACAGTGGTGCTTTACGACACGCTGCATGCATCAGTCTTGTCATCACTACTCACATTATCATTGATTTCTAAGTATTTCCGGAAAACAATGTTTCAAGCCTCCTGATTTGGATATCCTGTGTACATAATCAATAGGATGCATTATAAGATGATTGCCTCATTAGAAAGTCACTTCAGAACAGTTCATTTCACTATTTGGACATGTATATGTATAATACTTATTATTAATACAAATGATGTTCCTAAACAATATGCTTAAAAGGTGCAGTCTGCTGCAGATGATGTGGAACGCTGCGATTGATTTATGGATATCTCATCTAGTAGGTTTGTGCATGTGGGTGGAGTCAAATGACAGCAATCACAGATGTCAGACGTCGGAGAAAAGGCACGTCTATTGAAAAAGGGTTGGAGATCTGAACGGGTTCATCTTTGTGGAGCCAGGCCTCAACTAATGGAATATTATCTGTCCCATCATGTTCTTTAATATTTTCATGAGCTGGCTACTTTGACTAAAAATGGCCTTGTGGTTAATATTTAAAATGTCCAGACTGCGGTTTTGGTGTGACATAATGCTGAACTGCAGCTCTGATGAGTAGCTACAGCAGAATATGTGTTTATTTTATCCCAAAATACAAAACTACAAATATTACAAAATATATAAGGTTGATGCTACAAATATTTCTGGAGGCTGATGATCTCAGTGTGAACTGGAGGCGAGGATCGACAGACAGAATAGATATCACAATGAAACAGACACAGTAGATTACTTTAAATCTACAGACACAAATCGACAAAGTAGTAAAATAAATGTGTGTTTTACACATGCTATTGAAGCAGAAACATCCAGAAACTCTCAAAATGTACCAGTGCATGAAAAACAATGCTGTTAAATATGTAGTGGAGAGGGAACCCACTCAGCTCAGTATTGTTATTTTGAATCGGCCCCTGGTTCTCCACGAGCTCTGTGTTCGACCTTTGAAACATATGCTTATGATACGTTTATAAGCATACGTTATAATAAGAGAGTATGTGTTGTCCTGCTTGCTCTTCACCACATCCCCCCTCACAAATGCTCATAGTATAAACACACTTCTGCTCTCGTTTGTCGCCCAAAGGTTCCTGAAGCACTGATGACAAACCAATGCACCTGTGTGTAGAGAGCCAATAAGAAAGGAGCCCTGGAAACGCACTAATCAGCTAGAATGGCTGGACGTCTGGACCAGGAGGGACCACATGTGTGAAGTCGTCCCATGCTGAGCTGTGAGCAGCTATTTTCTCCTTACAGCTTGTTATTGAATCATTTTCATCTTGGCCCGCAGGTTGACATGAACTACAGCAGCCCAGTCAGATGTGAGGTCACGATATGTATTCCGTGTGGTTTCCAGGTCACGCGGCTGCTTGTTTCTTGTCGTCGTCGTCCTGATCTGTTCCTGGAGGCAGCATCTCTTCTGTTTGTCCATGCACTCCTTATTAGCATGTTAAACAGTGCTCATTAAGCTACATGTCTCGGGACCAGAGTAATAACGCATACGTACCTTCACGTTGTCTGGAAGGAGACCCCCGGGGTGTCTGTCCATGTACTGACACAGGTCTGTGTGCTGTGGAGTAAAAACAAGACAGCCCAACATTAATAGCACATCATGGATACGTCTAGAGGCGTGTGAGAAAACAGTCAACTCTCTTCAATGAGAGGCAGATGATCCATACTTGGACATCTCTAGGGAATATTTCCAGAATTCCACATCTTCTTGCAGACAGGTGTGTCCACATCATTTTGTCGTTACCCACCTCATGCTTCCTCACCCATTTGTCCAACACACTTTAGTACTTCTTCCTGTTTATCGCTGGTAGCGCTGTAAACAGTGAGTGATATTTCACACGTTGGCGATCGGATGGTTTTACACAAGTGTGACTCAGTCCGAAGAGTAGACGAAGGTCCACGTAAACAGCACTCATTCAGAGTTTAACCAACAGGACTTCCTGTCTGTCTGCTAGTAGCTAGCTAACTATCTAGCTGTTACCAAATTGGGGGTTATTGATTACTTGAATAGCCTATTGTTAAACATGCAGAGCAGACTAGTGTCAGCCACTTATTTGGATAAACTGATCACACTGTTGGGAATCTAAATGATGGGAGTTCTACCAAGTCCTTCCTTTATATTTCAATGGTTTCATCTAGAACCCACCAAGGGAGTTCAACCAAGAACCCATTTATAGTTTCATCGAGTATGATTTCATCTTGGTATAGTTTAGATTTTGTTTCATATTCATTTTAGTTATTATCTACCCAATATCTTCATTGTTGCCAGTGTTTTGGTACATTTTGTTAAAAGAAACATACATCAATTGAATTAAATCTTAAGTAAAGAGGTAAAAATGAAACACCACATTATGATTTACATGTTGTATTATCTTGACATTTGGAAGTGCCTTCGGCATCTACCATAACATCTACTATATTCCAGTGGTTTCATCTAGAACCCACCCAGGGTTCCTCATGAGGCTCCTGAAGGCTGATGTGGTTTATTTTAGTGGTGTTTGAAAGCTGAGCTGATGTCTTCTCTATAAGCCCCCCCTTATACTGACTCATATGACCCCATCCATGCAGTGCTACACCGGCCTGCCCTTCACCTCTGTGTTTAGTTAGCATATTGAGGATGGAGGAGCGGTGGCTCTGAAATCACACTGATATTTACAATCTCAAATATCTCCCACTGCTGCCGGCACCAGCGGAGCCTCCTCTGCTGAATAATTCAGACGGATGCTTCAGCATGGACATGCCTGTCCATCTCACTTTCTCCTCTATCTTCCAGTAATACATTTCATCGTTTTCTTCCCCCCACCCCCCACCACGTCCCTGTCGCCTCTCCCCATGTAATCCCCCTCAGCTTGTCAATCATCATTAGTGTTGAGAGGTGAACAATGAACTGATGTTTGTGGTTGGAAAGCCCTCTGTATGGAAAACAGCAGAGACTGATTCCAGCTCCGAACACAAGGTGATGGAGCAACATGGAACCAGTAGTTCCACATTTAATATTGAATATTTGAGTCACATAAATAACCATTTGCCATCAGGTTAAATTCATGATTGGAAAAGCAAGTAATTCCTCATATTCAAATGATTGTGTTGCATCAAAATAGAAAAAGACAAAGACATGAAAAACCAGGAAGGATCTCATGAGCGGGCTTGACTGACCTCCTACCTCTGCTCTCATTCTTTATTCAAACATGACCTTCTGAGCTCACCAAACCTCCTTGAAAAGCTGACCCTTTGACGAGCGTTCTCGCTACCAAAAGGGGGCATCGCACCCTTTTCAGTCTCATTAAAATCAAGAAGCGGTGGAAGGCTGAGTAAGCTTGTTCTGGTTGAGAGATTTGGCCTCGCTCAGCGCTTGAAGATCAAAGATTGAGCTGAATATCAATGTGACCATCAATGGTTGTCAGCGACAGTATGCAAAGGGGTACCAGAGATCTGAACTACTCTGAACCTGTAGTTGTACTGCTATCACTTCTGTCCAAGAGGCTGAGGTACTTCTGAGGCTGTGCAATGTTTACTGTGTGGAAGCTGATTACTAGTAGAGATATTCTGATGAATATGTTCTGCCCCTGGGCCTGGCCAATAATTCAGAATTATTGTTCTGACTTTAAGGGATTTGGAAAGGATTTTGAAGACTCTTATCATCTCAAGAGAATAAATAGAAGTTCATTTGCAGTTTTCACAACAGCACTTTAAAGGGTTTTGACATTTGAAAAGGTTTCATGCTGCTTTTTGCTTGCTAGAACACTGTGGACTAGTGTTATCATCACAGACTACAGATAAACCCAAATGTTTCTGAAAGGGAGGAACTGGGTTCAAGGTAAAAATATTACACATTAAATATTAAAAGGTATTCTGAATATAGCATTCATCAAAACTGATTTTTAGGTGGGCCTGTTTCTTTTACCTCACAAAACAGAGTTCACCCACACTTTAAACATGGCAGGAGGACTTGGTTGTTATACTCTCTGATGGGACGATCAGCTTAGTTAAAAACTTATACATATCATCTCTTTCTATACTTACTCTTTCAGTTTTTTCCAACACTTAGCTAATGGGTACTGAGCTACTGCTGGCATTCACATTACTGATTGGATTGCTTTGGTAAGCTACGTCGTTGCTTTTGCTGAGTTGGCATTTCCATTTGAAAAACCCATCTAAGAACCCAGATGGACTCAATATTTAAAATAATAAATGCATTTGACATGCATTAAAATACAAATACACCTTTAAGTGTCAAACATAGCTGGATTAGCTCCAGCTGAGGCCATCTCTATCCCTGGTATATTTTACTTGTTGATATATCTCTAAACTGCAGTCAACAGTGTCTTCTCGTTGGAAGCATTCCTAAAAGCCTAAAAGCCACGAGTACGTCCAAAGAGAATCCTTTGCTGTAAAACCTTGACCTTCCATTAAGATGTCTGCCTGGCTTCCTCTACCGAGCTCAGACAGACCAGCCTCGGGTTCTTCTCGCGTCCATCTTACGGTGGAAAAAGCTCAGGCTGTTATAACATTCTCCCAGTGCCCTTTGAACAAGAGTATGCCAATCAAAATACCCACAGCTAGTCTTTCTGTGGGCAGAGTATTAAAACCTGAAACTCAATCGGCGAGCAGCCACCGAGGTCAAAGCAACCAAGACACGAGCCTCGACCTCTGTTCCCTTCATTTAGAGCTAACCTAATTTCAGATCGCTACCGTCCACCCATAAAAGGTCCGAGTGGTTGATCTCAGTGCGGCAGCGTTCAGACTCACCACATATTCGAAGACCAGAGTCAGGGTTTCCTTGGTGTGGATGATATCATGGAGGAGCACAATGTTGGAATGCTTCAGGCCTTTCAGAAGAGATGCTGCAGAGACAGAACAGACAGAGAGTTAACATCATATCGAGGTACCAGAGGAACTGCTTGATCGGGATCCTTCATTAGCCGCATCATTAGAATGCAACGCGGCCGTAAGCCTCGCTACATAGTTAGAGGGGATTAAGGAACGATCCAGACAGAGAAAGATAACACAGGAGGGATTACAGTGTGCGTTCTCACACTCGTTTGTCAACACATTTATGATGCAACGGACATTGTTAATGAGTGGAGCAGTGAGATGCTGTGCTGGGGAGATGGTTACTTTACTGGCAAAGCTTACAGAGTCTTACTGGGGAGGCTGGGTGTGATCAGCACATTCTGCCTCAGATTTATGAAGACTTTCACTTGCGATTTGCTTCATCTGAGTCAAAGATTAATAACAGGAAGGATTTAGCAAACAATAGGAAGCGATATACAAAAGCAAAGGTTTACAGAATTTGCGAGGGTCAGATTTGCGTGAGAAACCTCGACACAGCTGAAAACCTTGACTCGAGAGTTGAAAGGCTTGAATGTTTTATTACCAGGCCTACACACTGAACGGATGTGGCCTCACTCAAGTAAAACACTATTGAAACAGCTTTGAAAGGAAAGTGTACAAATGGCGTTTTAATGGTAGCTTTCAGATGATGACCTGTGACTTGAGTATTCACAGTTTCTGACAAAGGCCGTCCTGTTAGAACACCAAACAGAGAGAAGTGAGAGCTGCAGTCGGTTGCTTTTAAACCAAAACCGTGGCCTTGAATTGACTCATTTCCATTAGTGTGGCAAGGACTTGTGTTTTTTTAAATCACGTCCCTTTTTTATTATACGTTTCATAGAAGTTCAGTGAAGTTTGTAATTCTCAGAGTGTCATGTCATCCTTTGAGAATGATAAAGTGCAGAGGAAACGCACGGCCAGAAGGAAAACATCTAGACAAACACCTAGCTCTGTCTGTGGCTGCTAGCGTTAGCACCATGTTGCTAGCTCTGCTAGCTAACGCTGCCGCTAATCGATCACCATCCACTGTATAACCGAAACGAATAACATGTTGTCTTTCGGTGGCCTTTCTCAGTGAAGCTGTTGAGTTATTCAATCAGAGGGTTTGACGACAGAGGCACCAACAATGAAACCACGTTGTGTTGCCACTTTAAGCAAAGCTCTCTGCGGTAATTACAGAACCACATTTGAAGGCAAAGAAACAGCTGACATAATTTGTCCTCAAACCCCAGAAAAGGTACTGCAGGGAACAGTTTCATTAGGACAGAATGAGAGGAACTTAATGGAGGCAGTTTTTATTCACAGGCAGGAATGGGGTTTTCACACAGTTGCCAAAGTGATTAATTTAGCAAACACAAAGTTCTTTTCCAAGGGCACATTGACACAGATCCTCAGAGAGCCGGTGTGTGATGGGGCCTCATGAATGCATTCATCCTGTATGATTACCTAAAGGTTGTTAAAAAAAATAATCAGATACAGCGGTAAGCAGGAGGTTAGCGCTACAGTGTGATACCTCAAAGATCCTGTCACCCGTTTGAAGATCCAACCCACTCCCTCGCACTCGTACACCCACCACATCTCTAGTAATGGGCAAGAGCGTGTGCAGTTTTAATAAGCACAGACAGACACACACACACACACACACACACACACACACACACACACACACACACAGCTCTCCTATACTCTGGATATATTTCTTTACTCAGCAGCATGCTGCTCACATGCCAGCGCTCCGAGCTTCCTGCTCAGTAATTGCTGAATTAGTTCAATTTCAAAGTGGCTTTCTGATCCGCTCACAGGGAGTTTGGACTGTGTGTGTATGTGTGTGTGCGTGTGTGTGTGTGTGTGTGTGTGTGTGTGTGTGTGTGTGTGTGTGTATGGAGTCCAGGATGGCTCTCACTTCATCAGGCCTGGATCATACACAGATCAAACGGACACAATCGTTTTCTCATCTAAAATCAAATGGCAGTCATGCGTGTGGAGGTGTGTGTGTGTGTGTGTGTGTGTGTGTGTGTGTTTCTTCTCAAAGTCCAGCAGCAGACAGTCAAAGAGCTTCAAGCTCCACACGGCTGACAGGACACACCGAGCCAGGGCACGCTCTGTGCTGTTGTTACACATAGAAAAGGACACCTGGTGCAGTAAGGCCTCACATGTCAGACATGTGGGGTCCAACATGGGCAGTTGAACTGTTTCTAGCATTGTCATGAAAAAGAAATCTGCAATCGGGGAAATTGATTCAACCTGTTCCCGATACAACTTCTGTGGACTCAGCTGAGTCCGTCACGGCCACACTGTTGCGATGAGGAGCTCACAATTGGATTGTTTTTGCTTGCAAGCGGGTTACTGTTGGCAAGATTTGAATGAGACTGTGGAATAAAGTGATTTTGAAAAAATATCACTATTAGTTCTGTATCCGAATGTGTACAAGGAGCGTAGTATATTTCAGTTTATAAGTAGTATATTACTAGTGGGTGATTTTTAATAAAATATAACATTCAATCTGGCTGGCAGGTTGTGGTGTTCATTAGAGATGAGAGATTATTACTGACCTTATTATTAATTAATGAGGTGGCTAGTTTTTCGCATCTTGAATAGTGACATGGATATAAGAATCCTTATTTTCAAGAGATATTCAACATTGTCGATAGGCCTTCTTAAATGATGCACACAACTATAAACCGTCAGCCTCAACAAAGCAGGGCGTTGTGTAGATCAGCAGCTGGAGCAGTTTGGGCTTAAGAGGTTTTTTACTGTCGTCATCTTGGATTTTGGCCGTTGACATGAACTGAAAACACACTGCGAAAGGGTTTGCAAGTTCAAGGCACTTACTCGTTGTCTTCACGTTTCAGACCGAGAGGTTGCCAAGGAGTTTATTTGCACTTCTAGAGTAACAAAGTAGATTATTTTATTCCAGGACATTTCATCCGAGCACCGGTCCTGAACCTCTCACCTTCTCGTATGGCCGTGAAGGGCGTCCCTTCCTCCTCTTGCAGACGAATCACCTTCAGAGCCACCAGTTTCCCGTTCACCCTGGCAACGACACACAGGACAAGAACGGATGATAATCCTGTCTCCTTGTTGGCTTTTTTTGCAACATGACCAAAATAATCTATTAAAAACAGCGACGGCGGAGAACAGCCGAGATCGTTAAGTCAATGAAATGTAATTTAGCAGCAGTGGAGTGAGACCCGGTACAAGGCCACAGGATTACAACTGAATGAAGCTCACCAATCAAAACGGCTGTGGTGAAATAACATCATTACTGAAAAGATTAGAGTCCGTGGAGTTTCACACATTTACAGCGTGTGGACTTTTCATTTTCTAGAATTGAATTGAAAAGCAGCAAACCATAAAAAATAAAACCTAACTATTGAATCGGCGAACAAAAACATCCGTCCCATAGTGAATAGGATAAAAGGAATGACATTGCATGTGCGGGATTTGCAGACAGGAGACAAATTATTTACATAAAAACCACACAGTGTAACTGTTATAGCTGTTATATTAATGAATTCACTCAGTTGCAGCACTGCTCCCGGATAATCAAATGTAATATCCACTGCCTGCACGAGTGATGAACTATCGAGGAGCGTGATTGGACGTGCACACTTACTTGCTCTTTCCTTTGTAAACTGTAGCATATGAACCCTCTCCCAGTTTCTCCAGCTTCTCATAGGAATCAGCCTTTCCAAACTTGGGGCTTGTAGGCTAAAGAGAAAAAAAGAAAGAAAGAAGGTTAGAAGAAAGAATGAATTCAGTAACCCAGAAAGGAAGACTCTCAGAGGATTTTACACAACATTACAAGTCTTCCAGAGTTTATTTCAATGTGGAAGCTCCCCACTGCATCATCTGGGAGGTGGAATGTCAGTGAGAGTCTTCTTGTAAGAACTCTGAAGACTACTTTTCATTTAGTCGGTGGTTCAGAGAGAAAGCGGTAACAGCTCCAGCTCGGAGGGAAGGAGTTGGTATGAAAAGGGGAACCAGCACGACTCCAAAACCTCCAACGTAGCGGAAGCTTCACGTGACTGCACTGATGTGACATCTTCTTCATGACCATCATCGTAGGGTGCTGGGCAAAATATCAATATTATATGAATATTGTGATATGTGACTGGGGATCAGTGGTTCGCAGGTCTGTCTTTCAATCAGAGGATCGGCGGTTTGATATCGATTTTGGATATTATCTAAATATATAATAATATGGCATAAGTGTTGTCTTTTCTTGGTTTTAAAAGCTGCATTACATGGTTAGAATTGTCTGGACACAACAGGCTGTTCTTATGTTTGCCATTACCCACTTTGTTTTATTTATTTATTTATTTTTTGACAGTATAGCACTGTTGGACTGGTGTTAGTGAATATATATCTGTAAATAAACGTTTGTTTGCTGACGAACATTGCCGATAACCCTCAATAAGCTTATGTTGTAAATATGTTGTGGAAGAACCAATAGTCAACCCAATAAAATCTCCGCAATATCGATATCACGGTATTTCATAAAAAAATATTGCGATAATGGATTTTCTCCATATCGCCCAGCACTACTCAGCTGGTGTGAAAGCTGTTAATGGAACTTTGAGGTCCCAACGAGAAGAAGGTTCTCCATCCGTCTCCGGACTCCGGTGCTGTTACTTTGGATTCTGAAGTGAGTTCTTTACTTGAGGAACTAAAACAAGCAAAAGTCCTCAAACTGTTAGAAGTCGTCTTAACTCAAGCAGGACTATATTATATGTGACATTTGAATTCCAAGACTGGAGTTTTGAGGGTTGACTGATCAGGATCTGTAGCTAGCAGTCTGAAAATGTGTCTTTTTCTCTCTCCATGTTCTTGATACTGCGCTCTTGGTGCAAAACATACACTTTGTTTCTGATTGCCCTTCTCCATGCCGCCAGCGGCACATTGCAGCAGATTGCTTGTGTCGTTAACTATGCATTGACTATGTATTGACTATGCATTGGCTCCTTTCATGTTTTCTGACTGGTGTGTGAGTGAGTGCAGTAAAGATCCAAATGATTTTTCTTTGCAGTCAAATAGCTGCATTAGTCATCAACATATCACAGACGCACACACACACACACAAACACAGAAATAAGGCAAACACACACTGAGATAATCATCACATCTTTGCAGACAACAGCGAAGTTCCTCGTACAATAACTTATTCAACCAGACCATTGAGTTGGAAGCAGACAGATCTTTGTGATGAGATTCTCAGCCACCGAACGTGATCAGAGTACCTACTCCTAAAGGTATAAGGCCTTTAAAAAAAAGTATCTTCCCTCTGACGTGAGTGCAGCATTCACATATGTCAATGCTGATTAAAACCTATTATCTCCAACTACAGGTCATGTCTGATCCACGACCCTGCTGACAACCCAAGAGGCCGTGTGTGGAGTATGAGGGCTGTGCGGCTCGAGCTACCTCAACAAAAAGGGAGGATTTAGACGTTTACATAATCACAGCTGAAACAATTCATTAGTGTCTTGCAGCGATGCTGGCAGGCAATCAGTCAAGCCTCATATCACACTTATTACATCTTATTTGTGTGCACATTCATTAGGCATTTCACATTTGGGTAGGAATTAAAAAAGGAACCACATATGTATAAAAACCTGAAAATCTCTGATTAAGAGCCTTTAATTAAAACTGTGAGGGAATACAGGCCGGAAAATGAGTTTCAGATGGAGAAAAGAAACAGAGCTTGGTAGTCGAAACAACACACCTGAGAAATAAAAAGGTAATTGGTGCTTTGACAGAATATGAAAGACAAAGCTATGCATGCTACTGTTGAAGAAGAAAACAATCTGGCTTTCACTGATCTTTAGCAAATTTCTAGAAAATCTAAAAAGGAAAATGAACAGCTGTGGTTCTAAGTCTCCAGTCAGCAGCCATTCATTTATTATCGAGGAAAAGCTCCGGTCAAACATCAAAGAGTGGAAAAAAATGACGGATTAAAATGAGGAAGGTTACATTCTCCTCATCGCTCCATACAGATGTTTATGTGTGCAGCTGTTTGTAAGTCTGTTGCCTAGTCACCTCGCATGTTGAATTTAGCTTTAATCATTACTTTTATACCTCAGTCAAGTGTGAACACCTTTTTCTTAATATTCTGTTTTTTTGCATCAAAAAGGTGGATGGAAATATTTATATTCAGCTCCATGCACAAACTGGATTGATTAAATCTGAATTCAATCTAATTGAATCATTTTTGACAGGCAGAATTGTGAAGCTCTCCTTTGTTCATTCACTTTGAGAGTCTACAGCCATGCTAGTGGCTCTGTGAGGATGTACCAGGCAGCAACCTCTAGTTCTAAAAGGTGAAGTCAATGTCAATGTACCTCAAACCTGCATTCTCTCTCCTGACCACCAGGGGGTGACTCCTCTGGTTGTATAGAAGTCTATATAAATGACTCTACTTCTCTCTTGATGTATTCCCTCAGTAAACATTGTAAACATGAGTTTATGTCTCAATCTCTAGTTTCAAGTCTTCTTCAATACAGCATGATGTTCATTTAGTAAATTATGCTCATTTAGAGTCAAACAGACCATAAAGCAGGGGATGTTTTAGGGCGGGGCTACAAGGTGATTGATCGGTCACTACGTTGTTGTCCGGTCTGGGAGTTGTCCACGTTTGAGTATTGTAACTTTCACCTTTTCATAGTGTTTTTTCTGTTTTTGAAAGTTAATTGTCACACTATGGTCACAAGCGTTTTGTCTTACTTAGCTCCACCCTCTTGTGTCACTTCTGGTTGCATATAACAATAAAATTACCATGAAATGGGGCGCCTGTGGGACAGTGGTTAGCAGGTCTGACCCCAGCTCAGCCAGTCCATGTCGTTGTGTCCTTGAGCAAGACACTTAACCGCCATTGCTCACCGTTCCTGTGTCTACAGTCTACTGTATATCATGTAAGTCTCTTTGGATAAAAACGTCAATGTAATGTAAAATAAAATATACAATAAAATGCAACATTAGAATCCCACTTTACTGATTTGGTTCTTGTGAACACTTCACTCACTGTTTGTAGGGAAGCTATTCTATTGAGTTACTATCAAACCAGTCGAACAAGTTAAGCAATAAAGACTGACTAATAATGAGCAAATGAAAACATTACCAACTCTACTCCATCCTCTCTCAGAACGACAAGCTGTGTTTCCATGGTAATGCTGGCACAACTGTTGACTGCTTTCTCACCCACTGTTTATCAACTCAAGCAGAGGTGACTACCCACCAGGTCTATGTCATCAGCACCACTGGTGGTCATTCTCCTGCTCCGTTATTTCAGCTCTTTCATGGTGAACCGCCAGACACTGGCTCTGTCTACCTTCCAGGACTGTCGTCTAAACTAAGACCAGTGCTCACCAATCTATGAATCCATCGACTGTTGGTCTGACGTCCAGCCAAGACCAGACTGCTTTCCACCAAAGCCTACTCGGACATGATGGGTCAATAGCACTCAGTTACAGTGACGTTTGGTCAAAGACATCTATGTATTGTTTGACAGAGATTATCCAGCTAGTCCCGGCCCGTCATGTCTGGGATTACCACATGCACCGTGAGGGGCGATAGTGAATTGCTGCAGCGTCCAGTCTGTCCAGTTCAACAAGTGAGGACTAAGAAGTAGAGCACCCTGGAGGGCTTATCAACCACTCTGAATGTACCATGCATGTTTAGATAGTTAGTTTCAGTGGCAGAAATGAGAAAATAAATCTTGTGTTTTGCTTTCATCTTCTCTGCCACCAGGAGATCGCTCAGCTGTGGGCAACGGATCTTTGGGTAGCGGTTAGCTATAGCAACTAGCATGCAGCCAGAAAAAAAACCAGCATCGGGGTTCTGATCCTGCCTTCGACTTCAAGGGGAAGACGACCAAAAACCAAGATGGTGACATCTAAAATGCCAATCTTCAAATCGTCAGTCCAGAGACCAACGGGTGAATCGGTCCACTTCCTGTATACAGTCCATGGTCCTCTTCCTGGTCTCCCTATTGGAGAGGAAGTCGATCCATTCTAAATATATGTGTGTACAATCTATGTCATCCTACTTGTTCATACTGTACATCTACTATGTTGGTCCATTTCATGTCTGTCCACAGGAAACTGATCACTCCTCGGTTACTTTTCCTGAGCCCAGTTGTGTTTTCCGTTTAGTGAGTGGAGTGTTTTATTATCTGAGTTGAGGATCTTAGTACAGAGGACGTCAAATGTAAATCCTCTTGAGGCAAATTTGTGGTTTAATATTTGGTGACAGGAATACAATTGGTCTTGATTTGACTTCATTCTCTTCATTATAATTTGAAACCAGGATATGTTCTTGCTCTGACATGTGACAGGTGTGGGGTTTAGGATCGTGACTACCAAGTGTACAGTTACAAAAATGCAGGGTCAGGGTCACATAATAAGATAATGCTAACCAGGCTAATAAGGCTGTATTGATACGTGCTACAACATGCTCCTCCCGGGTGTGAAGGCTGTACTCACAGAACTAGGGCTGGAGTGGCGGCGTAGTTTGGGCGACTCCTTGCCTGTGGACGAGCCCTTGGCGCTGATGCAGGCATTGTTCTCGGAGTGGACCCTCTTCACCTGGCTGGCGGGCTTCTCGAACGGGTCGAAGCCGCTCTGCGTGCGCTGCACCCTCACCTTCTTGTCCTCAGGGATGGTGTCCAGGGGCTTGATGACCGAGTCCGATCCCTGGCAGCTGCGTGTGGACATCTTTGTGACACATATCTGTCAGAAATGGAACGAGGAGGAGAAAAGTGTTGAAGAGCATTAAAGAAAGAAATCCATCTGCGATTATGTGTTCAGCCAAAAAGTGTCTTCCAGATCCTGCCTGTTTTTAATCTCTCTGTCAGTCTGGGTCTCTCCCCTCCCCACAGAGCCTTGCTGCTACCTCTCTGCTAGGATGAGAGCCTTTTCATCTCCATCTCTCTTTTCTCTGATCAAAACAGTTTCAGCCACGGTTCTGTTTGCGAGTGCACACGCACGCACGCGCACACACACACACACACACACACACGCACACACACACGCACGCACGCACACACACACGCACGCACGCGCACACACACACATGCACGCACGCACGCACGCGCACACACACACACGCACGCACGCGCACACACACACACACACGCACACACACACGCACGCACGCGCACACACACACACGCACACACACACACACACACACAGACCCCGGCGGCTGCACATTCACAACAATTGCGCCTTATCTCTGACACACATCTACACATCCATACAATTGTGCAGACATGCTACAGATTGTCTCGTACAGGCCCACCGGGCCCTCCACGCGTCCCGTCCCTTCCCAGACACAAAGCACCTCACCAGCTGCTCCTCCACCACGGACTGCGTCTGCCAGCCACAAAAGACGCAGGTGGCATGACATGTTTTGCCACTGCTCCCTCCAAATTAAATATTTAGGCCCGGGCTCCCCTGCAGGAAGAACTTCTAATTACTCTAATACACAAGGTGGAGTCGTCTTACAGCACGTTGCCTGTTCTTAACACCACACAGGGTCCCTTCTCTGTGACGCCGATGTGGAAACTTAACAACAGCAGCAATTATTGATAGTGTTGGTTGAAGATAACGCTTTTCTTATTGTGTCGGCCACGGAATTATAATATCCCGATGAGACATCGTCAATTATTACCAAGATGTCAAGAATACAACATACCAGTTCTATAAAAATATCTAATTGTGATGTTTTGTGACCAATATTGTGATTTAAATGGCCTGCATATGTGTTCTATGTAACGTTCTAAGCACTTCTTGTAGAACCTTTTCTGGAAGGTGTTGCTCTACCCGGCACCATACCAGAAGAAGAAACGGCTGTATGGACCCTCTCCGTCTTACTGGAACATTGTGTTTCCCCTCTCCAGCTCTCAAACACAGTGCTGCTTCCCTTTATCTCTGTAACTGTCTTCTGTCCAAAAGCACAAACTTATTGAAAATAAAAATAAAGAATACTTTCCAAAATGTACAACGTGTTTTTATTCAACAAAATGTTTGTTGGGGTCTAGCCTTTCAAAAACAGCACTTTCACTGCGGCTCTATTTATTAGATGCTATATTTAAAAGAAGGTTTCAATGTACAAACTGACACCAGTACCAGTGGCATCGGTTTGATACACTGTATGATGTGGCAGGTGAATAGCATTGATGAGCTAGGTGACAGGAAACAGGTGAGAGGAAACCAGACGAAGTCCCATGCAATCACTGCTTCTGGCGCAGCTGCTTCCTCATCGAGCCGTTTCTTCCGGCCATGACAGTAACAGCTTGTTCATTCTCGTGCCCGTCTTCATTAACAGCCTCTGTGCTCAGTGCTGTGTTTGGAACATGACACCCAGTGTTGGCGTCGTCGCTCTTCTCCAGAGTTCTAGAACACACCTGTGCTTGGTTACAGTTGCCAGCTCGCACAGTCACAGAGGGCCACTCCCTAACGGGTTCCCTGCATCCATGAACCATGCCACGTATTGATCCGAGATGACTGTACATCCCAACAACAACATGGATTGGCACACCCATTTGTATAGATCAGAGTTGAGGAAATGTTGAGAATCTAAGATGCAAACGTGATCGTTGTGCATCGATGCAGTGAAACATAATCGAGAGTCTTTCCTGCGTTTCATTCACAGTCGTGCTAGTTTCTCTCTTCTCTTCTCCTTTTTCATTCCTCTCTGATTTCTGTGTTCAAACATGCTGTGGCGAGGAGACGGTGCTGATGTTGTTGAAGCTACATAGCCCCAAATCTCTAAGTCGACCAGTTCATGAAAATAAATGCTTTTGCCTGTAGTGTCTCGTCTTAACTAATATGTCTTCATTCCACACCAAACACACTGTCTAAAAAGTTTAGATCGGATAAGCGGATTAGGAAGTGGATTGAGATTCAATAAAACCTATTGAAGGCCGACCCTAATTGGCTGCTCTGTTGCCACCATGACTCTGATGGGACAAGCAACTGGAATCAGATGGACTGATGGACGAGAGGCCGCTGGGCTGATCGATGGACAGACGCATCCTGTTACGAGCAAGAGACAAAGTAGGACCAAATTGAACCACAATCAGAAGGCAACCCGTTGGCTGTCGGTTGTGTTGGAGTCACACGCCACCTCTGAAACAACCGAGATGCAAACAAACAGCGTGGATCCAAACCTCTCCGAGGCGTTACGCACCGCCACGCCCGGCAGACTGGAGCCAGCGCTGAGAACATCCCACCGCACGCATCAAGGACACGGCCGCTGTCACCACGGACACCGAGAGTCCTCGTTCTGTTGCTCTTTATTGTGCTGCACTGCTAAAAGGCATCAACACACCCACAACAATCTGCAGGTGCAAAGAGGGAGTACAACTGTTGGCTCTCACTGATCTCATTATTATTTTCCAATTAGAAAAAAAGACAGCTAGAGAAATAAAATACAAATGTAAGAATCAAAGTGAGATTGGAAGCACCACGCTGCTCGTTGGCTTTTGCCAGCGTCCTCGGCTACATCTGGCTTCCCTCCGCTGGCAGGATGGGAGCACCCTGCCAAGACAGGAAAACCCCGCCACGGATGCAATTACACCATATTGATTGTGGGAGAAGGACAGCCTCTTTAATCACTACTGCCCCCTCTGTCGCCGCCGCCACCACGATATGCCAACACACACATGCACACACACAAACACAGGGTGATCAACAGCATTGTGTTCCTATCTGCAAACTGCTGCCGTGACCCCTTTGCCCCACAGGGATCATTTACGATTCATCTTATCTCAGAGTTGTCATACAGTAATGGAAAAGCTAGGCTGTAACACAGTGGGCAGGCCCAGGCTAATGCAACTACCTCCAGAGAAGTACTTACTGATGACATTAGCTTGAAGGATGACAAGAACCACACAGGCCATAAAAGACCAATCAGCTATGAAGCCTACTTATGTGCTCTGCTAACACGCAGCTATCTTATTAACTGGGCCACATTCAGGGCTTACCCAGTGTGTGAACGCTTTTCCATTTCACTGAGACAAAGCAGCGCTGCCGCTTGGCCCGGGCTCATCACTCTGGGTTCAGGGCGATAGCGAGACGATAAACCAGAGAAAGAGACCGGAAACAAAAACACCTCATCCTCCTCCTCCTCCCAGCCACGCTGTCTGGGGGGCACACACAGCTTTGTTTCATGACTGGCAGATATACAGTAGGGGAGTGTGTGTCTGTGTGTGTGTGTGTGTGTGTGTGTGCTAAATATAGTGACAGCCTCCTCAAGCAACAGCAGCTTTTTCTGTGATCCGTCACTGCCAGCTGACGGATTTGAACTATACGCGGGTGAACGGAAAGGAATGATGGACCGTTATGAAACTGTTTAACGGAAGAAGCTGTGATTGAGGGTTGATCTGACATGTGAGGTGTATCATGTAGTAGTGTAGCAGCAGTGTTTAGTGGAACGTGCTGCCTCATATCATAGCATTAATGTGGCTCATGTATTATATTATAACAATATTAGTGGACGTAGCCACCGTAACGTCCCCATGTGGTTTGTGAACATGTGCAATGTGTCCATCAACGTCTTGTTTGTGTTTTAAAGTGACAAAAGAGGGTGGAGCTGAAGAAGACATCTCTAGAATAATACAATACTATTCTTATGGACTTAAAATGGGTCCTGAACATGGACAACTCCCAGACCAGACAACACCGTGGTAGCAACCTGTCAATCTCAGTAAGCCCCACCCTAAAGGACATCCTACTTTAAGGAAAATCATTTATGATATAATGAGCATGCTGTATTGAAGAAGACTTTTACACAGATACATATGACTTATTAATCTGTTTGAAAATATTTTTTGAGGTTATTTTGTGATGAATACAGTAATTTCCTTTTTGGCACAGACCAACCTAGTGTACCATACCCTTGAGTTCTGTTGGCCTCCTGTCAAAGACAATGTCACTTCTCACTGCAAGTCACTCTCATTAAGTGCACCAGCAAAATAAAATATGTAAATGCATTGCGTTACTTTGCTGTGGCCCTTTAATGATTTTAAACACACTTAAGATTTTGAGGATGAAAGTCTTAATTAACATATGTGGTGGAATAAAATATCCCAACAGCCAACTGATGCCCCAGATAGTGGCTCTTTGTTACTGCACCTCCATCCCGCTGCAGAAAACTGAAAACCCTTCCCTGAAATGATGGTTTATATGTCAAGACTGGGATTGCGCTTCACTGGAGTTGTACTTTGTAGTTCAACATGTCGAATAGATAGATTGATTGAATAAGTCTGTGCTGTGAGAGTGGAATTCTAGTATAACATCCCTACACTTATTTGCAGATATCAGTGTCTGCACTCAACATCCCTGCTTGTTAGCTTAGCTTCTTGTACCTAAAGTCAGGCTGGTACATTACATATAAGCCTGTTTTTTGATCGCTAAAATGAGCATCACAATGTATATTACTGTTTTTAATTAACCAAGGGTACACCTTACTAACAGAGCTGGAGAGTAAGTGCTAATGTTAGCTGCTAACTTAGCAACACCTGCCCACACAGAGCCTTGCTCTTCCAAGCATCACCCTCTCGTTGCATGCATGGTCACTTCTGGTTCCAGAAAAACAAGATGGCGACGGCCCGGCGCCACAGACCGAGCTCTTCAGAAACCTATGGGTGACGTCACAGAGACAACGACTATATGTATCACAGTCTATGGGTGAACAAAGCGAGGCACAACATCTGGCTGACTGTGATAGGTTATAACACCTGTCACACAAGCAAACACTTCTCAAAAACAGAACATAGGCCTTTTTTAATTTAGCAGTAATATATACTTTTTAGAGCAAACATTTACAAAATGGCTAAAACAGATTACACAGATTATATCTCCCAGCTGGCCTGGGAACGCCTCGGTATCCCCAGAGTGAGCTGGTAGATGTTGCAGATGAGAGAGAAGCCTGGGTCAGCCTGCTGGACCTGCTGCAGCCGAGACCCGACCCATACAAAAATGGATGGATGGATGGATGGATTTGTATGTGAAACATAGTATCAACTAATGTAAAGTATTTTACACCTGAATGTATTTTCCTAATACAACTGAGGTGAATTTGGATAGTATAATGTAATGTATAATGTTAATTTATACAGTTGTAGGGAATATTCTTAAATTGCTTAACGCTCTGTTCCCTTAAGATTTTGCCAGAAGATGCAGTAAATCTGTTTGTCTGAAGGCTGATGGATCTAGATGGTAAATTAAGTAATGCTTATGTTGTAACATATTGGACCATCGAGAAACTATCCATCCAGTTCTTCAATGTGAAGACAATGAGGAAGTGCCTAAAACTTCCATTCTTTCTATTGGCCTTTAGGGGGCGACACATCTGGTTATAAAAATAAGTCTGGTTGTATAGAAGTCTATATAAATGACTCTACTTCTCTCTTGATGTATTCCCTCAGTAAACATTGTAAACATGAGTTTATGTCTCAATCTCTAGTTTCAAGTCTTCTCCAATACAGCATGATGTTCATTTAGTAAATTATGCTCATTTAGAGTCAGGGTTACTTTGTCAGTGCTCCGTGTTTTCGTCTTGGAGCTTTAACCCTTTCACAGTGTGTTTTCCGTTTAGGAAAATTAATTGTTAAGATGGCAACAGCCAAAAACCAAGATGGCAGCAGCCCAAACGCCAAACTGAAGGGTTCAAATCCACTTCTTAACTACAGTGTATGGAAACTACAGGCAGTTTTTGTTGCAGTGTGATGATCACACCCCGGTCCATGAGCCGGCATGCTTTCTACATGTTTTATGTTATGCATGTATCACTGTGTAGCTGCTGTGCTGTGATGTATTTCCGTGTCTCTAGAAGCTCACACTCTGTGGCCATTGCCAGCAAGCCAGCCTCTTCGCCCGGAGTGAAGAATGTTCCTGTGATACAGCAGACTTCTTGGAGGAGGAACCGTTCTGTCCAGTTAGTGACTCAGCCAGGCTTTCTACCTCATTAGAACAACCGGCCATTGCCTTTCATTGGGATTCTGGAGAACCGGAAGCGCCAACGTATAAATGACTAAATTGGCTGGCTTCCCGGGACTTCCGGCTCCCTGAGAGCGCACAGTCACTCAGGAGAAAGGCCGTGATGTGGCCAGCTCCTTACCTCAGCCTCCACCTCCCCAACTTCTCTCCTTAAGAGCCCTGGCAGCCTCTTCACTAGCTCATCTTCAAAAACACAGTCATGTAAGAATGAGAAACTGAAGCCGGGAGCACAGCACGGTAATGAAAATACTTCACTAAACAGAGCAACTTTTCACTTTCTTACAATGCTTCTGGCAATTTTCTCAAGACAAGAGCTGCTTTGAGATTCTTCTACACCATTAAGCAGGAAAACTTTCAGGATTCCATCCATTATCTGCACCACTTATCCTATTTAGGGTCGCAGGGCGCTGGAGCCGATCCCGGTTGGCATTGGGCGAAGCAGGGTTCACCTTGACAGGTCGCCATTTTATTTCAGGGCATATATATACAGACAGACAACCATTAACACTCACATGTACAACTACTATACTCCAATTAACCTGCACTGCATGACTGTGGAATGAAGCCGGAGAACCCACACATGCAAACATGCAATCATGCAAACTCCACACAGAGGGCCCGCCCAGACTGGGAACCGAACCCGGGCCCGTCTTGCTGTGAGGCGACAGTGCTAGCCACTACAGCCAGCATCTTTAAAACTTCTTTACTTATCATTCTCGTGGTCCAGATAGGAAAAACACACTTGGACCCGAATGGAATGTAATTTCCCATCCCATTCACCCATTCAAATATGTTTGCAACATATTTACACAAATATATACACTTTGATTCAAGGTGCAGTTTAGTGATTTAGTAATTCTATAAGGACTGTGGACTCACAGGAGTCAGATTACAAAAAAGAATCAAAGCAGCAGCGGCTAAGATCCCAAAATAGGGAAACCTCAACCCCAAGCAGTTGCAGGGCTTTTTTTTGCCCCTGTCACATTTCTCTCTCTGTAGTCTTGAGTTTCACTGCAATATATAATCCCTGCACCTCTGTGGAAACAGACAAATCAGAAGTAGAGATAGATGTCTTTCTGAAAAAAGGCAAATGTAATTTCTTTGATAATATATTTTAAAATAATCAGAAAACAATGGAATCTACATCTCCAACATTTTTACAAATGCTCACAAGTGTTACCTATATTGAAAGAAAAGGAGGTAAGGGGCTGGTGGAAGCATTTGTCACACCTGATGTGTTCAATAACCTCTGTAAATAAGAAAATCTGACAATATTGGCAGTTTTGTACAGCTTCTGTCTCAGACAAAAGGTGTCATTTTGGTGATTGTTAAAAGAAAACAGGCTTTTCAATCCCAAAAACACTGAGTTATACATTGCTAACAATGGAAATACTTTTTTGTTAGACATGTTTGGTAAGTTACATCGCTGAGCCAAAAGATAGAGATAACCCTAAACATATAAACAAAAGAAGACAACGTTACAGCCAAATGCTAATCTCAACAAGCTAACTTGCACATAATCACAGATGTTTACCAGGTTTGTAGTTCAGGGGATGAGCACGCTAAACTTAGCACTAAAGGCAAAGTACAGCTGAGGGTGATGGGAATGCATTTAGTTCAAAGTATTGATCACTTTGGGATGATCTAAGTGATTACAATTGGTTCTGAGGCACTTGAATGGCTAGACCAAACTTTCATGCCAATCCATCCAGTAGTTCACATGTATTCAAAAAACAACAGCAAGAAAAGTCAACCTTGTGCTGGCGCTGAATGAAAAGTCAAAGGATCACCAAAGGCATTAAGAAGCCTCATCTATTACGCATGAAGGTCTGTACATAATATTATGGCGATCCATTACTGTGAGATATTTTAATCCATACCAAAGTGGACCAACATTACCATCAACAGAACCGCAAGCACGGCTCAAAATCAAAAGAAAGTTGACGACCACTAGGATGCTGCTGTTGGTCCTCACAGGGTCTGATGAAGAGATGTTACATAACAGGGTCCACGTGAAATCAGCATAACACAATGGTAGTATCTGGATGTGGATGTCAGGTCTAATTGGGCATTCACAGCTTACGCATTAGCACGAGTGCCACTTAAACAAGCGCCTTCAGTTTGTAGCCTCTTGATATGAATCACGCCATTGACTCCATCTCTGGGGAAACCCATCTGAATAAAAGCATTGTGTCTGCTGTCTGCTTACCCGGTCCTGACCCTCTCTTCCATGGGCCAGCACTGTAGTAACCTCTACACAAACGAGCCCCGAGATAAAAACAGAGGCGGTAGAAATACAGAGGAAGATAACCTTTGCTTTCAGCTCGTCGCTGCTTGAAAACAGCCCCAGTAGCCAGCCTACATCCAGGAGCTCAGCTTCCACAATGTGATTTCAGTCCGGAAAACATCCATCATGCTATTGACTGAGCTTGATAATTTGACCGATCGGTCATCTATGATTAGCGTTTGGATCAGTGGCTCCCAATCTCTTTGGATAAACTGCTCATAGTCATGTGTAACCTGTTACAAGTAGACACAAGGCCCTTTTACAGCACATAACTTTGTTTTTGACGTCAATAACCAGCGCTGCGTACTCTGCAGTATTAAACATTACTCACTGGTCACGGACAAACCCATTGTACATTTAGATCCTCCCAGTAGTTTTCGGACTGGTGCCGCCTCCATTGAGGGACACCAGTAACTATTGAAGAGCCTTCAACTTAGTCCCTGGTTCAACATCATTTAAATAAAACAAACACATGACCTAACCCATTTGTTTTCCAAATCCAGTTTGTTTTCTCTCACCCTGCAGGCCAAGCCACCGCGTAACGCTGTTTCTGAATGTGTGCCGACGTGTCAATGAAAAATCTCACTTTCGTCACTTCATGAAGGCAAGTTGCATATATTATTGATTAAAAATAGGTCTCGTCGTAGTTTCCTCTGATTTTGCATCACATTTCAAAAAGCTAGGTGGCCGCTTTTTGGTCAAGCAGGAAGCAGGTGATGAAGCCACATCATTCATGCTGAAAATATGGTTAGGTGAGGATGAACTATTGCCGACTTTTAACTAATTATGAAAGAACTGCAGGATGACACATAGAGAACTTTTTATTTTCTTGCTCAAAACCAAAAGACCTTTTTAATGAAGTGAAAATGATTTAGTGCCTAATATAGTGCAGCAGGAAGAACGGCTTCAGTTTATGGCCCATACGGACAAAGTGTTCAGAAATGGACCGATCGTTCATCTATCAGGTTGATGATGATGTTCACATTGAGTGAAGTCGTCACACACAGATAATCACAATAAATGACTAGAGGCGGTGTAAACACAGAGAAGCTGATGAGCTGGCTTTAGACATATTCCTTACATTTACTGAGGCCAACTTCTGCCAAAAGAGCCTTTGTTACTTCTCAGTTAAGGACACTATGGTTTTGGCCCCGTATCCTGACAACACTTATCCTCTCTCGAACATGACACCCTGATACTCCACTCCTGTTTCCCTCCATCTCTCTTTGCTAACAGCCGGGCCCGCTGCCTTCCCCAGGAGCTGCATATGGCCGTGCAGAAAAAGCTCCCTACGCGTCCACGAGCCGCTGTCACAGATGGTAAATGGCCTGTCCCCCGTCTCGCTCACCCTCGCCCTCCTCACGGCGTCCACATCCCATCCCCTCTGGCCCGAGAAAAGAAGAGCGTGTTGCAAATTTGTGGGGCAACATGTCGTAGAGTGTGCAGGGGAAAAGCTCCAGCCGAGCATCCCGTCCATTAGACAACATCAGCACCCATTCCACCACCACCACAACGGAAATGCTACCTATTAGCAGAGTGGATGGCTGGTGGTGATGGTGATGGGGGGGGCAACTGGCAATTTTGATGTTGTTTCAGGCAGATGTTGAGACTTTGATGCAAAAACTGCAGATAAAGATAAACACAAAGACACACACACACAAACACACACACTGCCTTCTCCCTTTTCCCGCTACTTCCTTCCAAACCCCGGTGTGTCTCGTCACATCCTTACCACAGAGACTCAGGTGGGCCGTCCACCTTCAGGCTGTCATGCTAGCAAGACCTCATCATAAGACCCCCCAAACAAACCCCCCCCCCCATACACACACACACACACACACACACAGACACACAGACACACACAGACACACAGACACACAGACACACAGACACACAGACACACATCCATAGCTGCCCTACAAATTAATATTATGCCGTCTGCATTTCTGCACATCTGCACATCGTCTCGTACAATATTACATATTGTGTGGTATGTCTGGGGAATACTATTCATGCTCAAACACACACACACACACACATTATACAACGGAAGCGATGTATCCGAATGGCAAGACATGGGGGGGGAGAGATGCAGGACAAACAAGCACCAATCTCAACCTTCCTCTTACCTTCCAGGAGGAAACAGCTCACCTGGATGCCTCTGAAGAGCAGACAGAACGCATTCAGGCCAACCTCTCTCCCTGCAAACAGCTCAAAACATCTCCCTCCCTCCCTCTTTCCCTCTCTCTCTCTCTCTCTCTCTCTTTCCTCTCTTCCGCTCCCTCTCGCAAGCTGGAAATGATGAGATTGTACTATGAGCAGAAAGAGGGGGGGGAGTGAAATCTGAGGCGACAGAGGGTATTAGGAGGCGGCGTTGTTTCTGGCCGACAGCCCTGTGAGACTGCAAGCTCGTGGTCATGAGGGACAAAGGGGAGGGGGGAGTGGGGGGTTGAGAAAGGGTGCGATGCAGCAGATAGGAGGAGAAAAGTCTGTCCGCGAGGACATCCTGAAAGCCCAGAGGACCCCTGCTCGGCAGAGATGGTACAGCCCAGTGGAGTTTAAGGAAGCAAACAGTGTCTGCAGCAGCAAGCAGCAGCAGCCTAGCAGCAACCAGCAGCAGCCAGCAGCAGCCAGCAGCAGCCAGCAGCAGCCAGCAGCAGCCAGCAGCAGCCTAGCAGCAGCCTAGCAGCAACCAGCAGCAACCAGCAGCAACCAGCAGCAACCAGCAGCAACCAGCAGCAACCAGCAGCAACCAGCAGCAGCAGCAGCAGCAGCAGCTGGCTGGCGGGCTGGCTGCAAGCAGCAGCAACTAGCAGCAGCAACTAGCAGCAGCAACTAGCAGCAGCAACCGGCAGCAACTAGCAGCAGCAGCAGCAGCAGCAGCAGCAGCAGCAGCTGGCTGGCTGGCTGCAAGCAGCAGCAACAGCAGCAACACCTAGCAGCAGCTAGCAGCAGCAGCAGCAGCCAGCAGCAGCAGCGGAGGCTACAGTGATGCAACTACAGCAGGAATGAGTGTGAGTCTGACCTAAAAGGGAAGACGAGCCGCGTTGAACTGGCTCAGACGAAACATGAAACCTGGGTGTCTGACCAGCCGAAAGCATTGACTTATTGCCAGAAGATTGTAAGATTAGATGGAATCAACATAATTACAGGCGGATATCTTCACTAAACCCTCATCATCATCATTAACCTCCATTTGGAATGCCAGTTTCAACGTTATCAGTTTTTAGGGCGAAACTAATACGCAGCGCCACTTTAGCAGATTGCTTATGACCTTATCATGACTATCGATCTAATTAATATCCCCATCCCATAACATGTACCGCCTCCTTCATCTGACAAAGTGTTCCCTCACAAGACAACCACGGTACGTACTAAAACTTTACAGCAACAATGTTGTGGCTCGACTAACGGTACAAAGTCCTCTCTAGGACGCACAACCCTCCAGCTGCGTTCCCACCAAAGCGGTCCAGTCCGGAACGCGTTGCGTTAACATGAGCTCGAGTGGTGGATGCTACCAAAAGAACCACTTCGCTCTTGGTGCCGCCTCAGTCGAGGTTCCAAGCGAGCTGAGCAGGTACCAGCAGGTGGTGTTAAACCGCTGATTGGTCCGGGTGAAGCATCATGGGGCATGTTGCGCAACCCCATTGTTGTTAAATAGCCAGGTCGTCAACGGTGACGCATCAACCGAACTACGCTGCGCACGCGACACTACGGCGTATACTTGACGAGGTGAGGACTCTCTTGCAGTAGAAATGATTTAGCAAAAGACGATGTGATGGCAGTTTCACGGCCTCGACACGCAGCCGGCCCGCCATGTTTCTACAGTAGCCCAGAACGGACCAATCAAACGCTGGCTATCCACTGCTGACACTTCTCCCACGCACGGCAGAAGTTTCAGTTGGTTGCAATCTGCAACCTCACCACTAGATGTCGCCATGTCCTTCATCCGGGACTTTTAATAGAGTACACCACAGGTTTTCCCATTAATATCATTTTTCTCCGTGACACTTTTGTTTCATTTTATCTTTCAGAGTAATTAAACAAAGTCGGCTCCTCTTGCATATATTTTAAAAATAAACCCTTGTGGTTTTTTGTGGCCTTTTCCCGGCCTTGGTAATTCACTCAACCAAGATATGTATTGCCCCGTCCTTATTAGCAATTGGCCTTCATTGATTCACATCACTGCTTTTATTTGAGCATGTAGTTTATCCGGGTTAACTACATACGAGTCATGTGGTCCTGCTCTACCTTCCTCTCTACCGATGGTCTCCTATCGGAACGTAACTTGGAGAAGAGGAAGGAAAAAAGAACACAGAGTTAACAAAATAGGCCGTTATAGTTATGTGCTTGTATCCCTGTCCGTCTGGATATATTACAGAGGAACTGAGCTGTTTGGGAGGTGCAGCCTCAACACAAGCAGACAGTATGTTTAGCATGGACAGCCCTGCAGAGACAACACAAGTGCTTCCTGCTTCTGTGATGTCATTTCCCCTCACTGTCACCAGGTGAAGACAGATGAACGTATGTGTCACTATTTAAAGGGAACACTTCTAAAGCACCACAACAACGAAAGAGACAAAAACAACAACGCAATGATGATCATTTTGACTTCTATTGCAGTAAGCAAGCATTCCTCACAATTTGAAACACTGTCACATAACAAAGATAAAAAAAGTTCAGTTCCCAAAAAATAAATTGAGATTGCTTATCAAATTTAAAATAAATATATACATCTGTGTGCTGGTGGGGCGTGTGATAAGGAGCCAGGAAAATGTGACTATCTTGCAGCCAACACTAAATTGTACAAGGTCTATTTGAATTATGTGTCATATATGTGTTAGTGGTATATTAGTTTATGATACTACACAGAAAGAAACAAAAATATTTATAGTTGAATTATTTCAACGTTCATTTTTATTATCTTAACGATATTCACAAAGGCTGTTATAACATAGCTAGAGTATCTGTGTGAAGTTTGGCTTTGATTGATTGAAGTTAAGTATTTTTAATAATTACTTTAGTTCAGACAATCCAAAAATCGCAGCATCTCGGCGAATTAAACGCTCACAGTTTCTCGCAGGGCCCATGAACGCGTCTCTAAACACAACATCCAGGTTTCTCGCAGTCAGGCGGTCCTGTTACGTACCAAGGAATAAAAAAAATATTAATTCATGGTCAGAATATTCATAATTCAGCCATTTGTAAGTCAATTGACATGTTTTTGCTGGATAAAAAGGACATTCTTATGGAAGCCCATTTCCGCCAGCAAAAAAATAAATAAAAATCACTTAAAAAATAACTATAATAATTAATAAGCTTTTTTTTGTTTTTTAATTACTTTTTCTGCCAAAACAAACTAAATAAAACACTTTTTTTTTTAAATTTATTTTGTTTGTAAGTTTGCATGCGCTTCAGTGACGATTCCTCACATGTCCCTTTATCCACTCGCCGGTCTTACAATGAAAACGACACGCAATTTATGCGTTTTCATTAGGGATGCACCGATACCGATACCGCGTTAAATACTCGTACTCGCATCGGTTTCAATGGCCGATACCAAGAACCGATACTCACTCAACAGTATTTCACTACAACAAACTGGTCGCGCTTTGTGGAGAAGCAACCCCGTGGCGGAGCCGGAGACACTCTTCTCTGTCTCAACTGTCTCAACAGTCTCAACTTCTGAGCAGCCAATCACGCTATCCAAGTTGTTTTGCCGTCCAATCAGATGGCCAGTTTGTCTCAACAGCAGAATCTGGAGCCGCCATCTTGGATCCTCGCTACGCAGCGCTCACTTCTTTCAATAGACAGGAGAAAAGTGAGACGCGAGTACAATACAAGACTTTATCGATATTGTGCTTATTAACCGGTGTTGCATACGTGTGTATGACATATTAGTGCTCATATTAGTGCTCTTGTTAGTGGCTGACAGCCCCGGAGTTACTTGTAATCAGTCCGTCCCAACGCGACGCAAATGTTTCGCTCGACCAGATTACATGTAAAGTCTATGCACAGACGCGTGTGGTTGCGACAGACGCAAATTTACGCCGGCGGCACGTTAGACGCGCGAGTTGAAATTTTCCATATTTAATACATCTATAATTGAGAAGCTCTGCGCGTCATCACCGCCGTCCTGCCGGTTTGAATCAAACTGTTGCTGATCCACCAGAAGTAGCGCTGGCAGCGGCCTCATTCAGACGCTGTTGTGCGGCTACGGATGATATTATTGTAGCCGAGTGTCTGTTGTGTGTCTATATTTGTAATTCTAATAAAATGAAAACACGCTGCAGGGTAACTTGAACCACTTTTTTATCTCCTTCCCACACGTATATCCCACAATTCCACTCTTTTCCTTTCCGTTTCTCCCTCCACAATAAAAGCACCGGAAACATAACTTGGAACACAGCTTCCTATATAATTGCTCGATCCTTAATATTATCGCTTACATTATGAACCCGGACACGGGGCGTTTTATGGTCCGACATTATATTACATTACATTACATTTAATTTAGCTGACGCTTTTATCCAAAGCGACTTACATGATATACAGTAGACCGTAGACACAGCAACGGTGAGCAATTAGGGTTAAGTGTCTTGCTCAAGGACACAACGACGCAGACCGCCGGAGCCGGGGATCGAACCACCGACCTTCTGATTGAAAGACCGACTTGCTAACCACTGAGCCACAGTCGCCCCACATTAGAGGGACTTCCACAAGAAGTTTAAAGCTTGGGATAGCCTTCTGTTAATTTTGTACTATAGGCTTGACATAATCTGCAGAGGATAAAATAAAATCTGCCTCCAAATTAATTGCACTTTCATGGAGACCAAATCTAAGAAGTATCGGTATCGGTACTCGGTATCGGCAAGTACACAAATAAAAATATCGGTATCGTATCGGTTTGTAAAAAATGGTATCGTTGCATCCCTAGTTTTCATGGTAATGGTGTGTTCACACCGAACGCGTGAGTTTACTCGCTACTGGCTTTACTTGCGCCTGAAAGGGGGCGGGGCTTATTTCCGTGGCTTATCTCCGTAAAAACAGTACCGTTTCCCCCATCCACCATTAAACTAACCACTAGTTCTGCTGTAAACTTCTTGTGGAAGTCCCTCTAATGTCGGACCATCAAACGCCCCCGTGTCCGGGTTCATAATATCATCCGTAGCCGCACAACAGCGTCTGAATGAGGCCGCTGCCAGCGCTACTTCAGGTGGATCAGCAGCAGTTTGATTCAAACCGGCAGGACGGCAGTGATGACGCGCAGAGCTTCTCAACGCTGGCAGAAGTAGTAATAAAAAAACAGGCATAGTTCTGCTTATGTAAATTATGTAATCTTATGTAATAAGTGATTTATTTTTAATTTTTTTGCTGGCGGAAATGGCCTTCCATACATTCTTGTCCGTATCTTTGCGAGGATTTGCCTGAGAGTGTATACTCTAAGGATTCCAAAACCTTTTCGCGGTAGCATGTAGCATCCGTTTTTAATCACATTTTTTCAAAACTCTGGGTGCATTCTCAGTCACTTTGTGGGTCACTTTGAGTCACTTTTAGTCATATTTATGGTTTATGCTCATGTTTATGGTGGAATTGTGTTTATTTATTCACATATTATATGCTTTTGACTATGAAGTGCAGACTTTGCTGAATCTTTTGTATATTGACATCAAATGGGTGTGATATTGATTATGGGTTCATAGGATCAACTGAACACATGACTAGAGCTCGGTTTTAGGGGTTCACCCCCCATATGGGGGCATTTCGTGGGGTTATATTTCATGATGTCTTGGCAGAGAAAGTCTCATTTTTCTTCCTTTGATAAAAAAATATTGGCCAACTTAATGGAGCAGTATGGCCTCAGACAGAAGATAAAAGCTGACCACAGCACAGTGAGGATAGAAGCGGCTCGGCAGCAACTGGTTGAGTGTGTCCCGTAACCTCGTCAGAGAAACTCATTTTGCTCCATCCTTCACAGAAAGGTCGCCATAGTTCAAGATAAACGTTACTCAGGAGCAAGTTCAAAGTTAATACTGGAGCACGAGGGTTCGGTGCAACGGGATTACATTTAGGAGAGTAAAAACCAAACTGCTGTTTAAATTGAAGTTTAAAGAGTTTAAAGTTAAACCATCATCAAACATTAAATTAAGTTTAAGCATTAATCCTTGTTGGTGCATCCCTGACAATGTGTATTTAATGATACAGCTCCATAACCTGTTTCCTCAATCCATCAGTCCACACACACACACACACACACACACACACACAGAAAAGGGGAAGCTGCCGCCCAAATCATGTCACGCGACAAAATACTAATCATGGGCTGGAGGAGACTTTTCCTTTGTTCACCCTCTGCTCTGTTTCTCCTGGCTCCCTCTTTCCCTCCGTCATGGATGACCTTGACTGACGGGCCTGTTGCCACAGGAACCACACCACCATGTCTATTGTGTTGTGGTGAGGCAGCAAGGTGTGAAATTCTCAATAAGATGGCTCGGATCGCCTCGAAAGTGGAGTCGATTTCTGAGCCACAGCAGACTGCAATCAGTTAAAACCGTAGAAAACTGCAGTGGAGATTATTTGCATTTTAACAGGATTTTACACACACACACACACACACACACACACACACAGGGTTTAAATGTGTGCAAGCAAGGGGTAGAATAGTGGGGGTGAAAAAAGCCTGTAGGTCATTCATTATTCAGTGTTGCACACAAAAAGCCCTCCCAACTCTAGTCCGGAAGCATAACACACACACACACACACACACACACATTGGTACATACAGATACTGTGTTATGCTGTGTTCACACCGAACGCGACGCGTTTGGCGCGGCGCGTTTGACGCGAAATTCGCGTGAGTTGAAATTTTCCAACTCGGGCGAAAAATCGCTTGGCGAAAGCCAATCAGCGTTGAGAAGCTCTGCGCGTCATCACTGCCGTCCTGCCGGTTTGAATCAAACGGCTGCTGATCCACCTGAAGTAGCGCTGGCAGCGGCCTCATTCAGATGCTGTTGTGCGGCTACGGATGATATTATGAACCCGGACACGGGGGCGTTTGATGGTCCGACATTAGAGGGACTTCCACAAGAAGGTTAAAGCAGAACTAGTGGTTAGTTTAATGGTGGATAGGGGAAATGGTACTGTTTTTACGGAGATAAGCCACGGAGATAAGCCCCGCCCCCTTTCAGACGCGTTAAAGCGAATTTGCGTTGACGGGAATTAACCACATAAAGTCGAGCGACTAAACTCACGCGAGTAACGTGGCGCGAAATATCGCGCCGCGTTCGGTGTGAACACACCATAAGGGTCACTGGGGGGTCCATCAGGGGGTGAGAGGTGAGACAGCTCAGAGAGACAATGAACAAGTTGCCTGGATGTGATGAGGATGAGGATGAAGAGGCAGATAGAGTTACAGGACCTACAGACACTAAACAGGGTTTAAAGAAACTACCATGCCTGAGGAAAACACATCTACCACCAAAATAATATGTTTGTTTCACATATTGTAGCCCATATTCCAGCCCACTGCGTTGTGTGTATAACTACACTATACAAATACACTGCATTCTCAATTACATCTGAGGGAAACATATTTGATGACAGACGCTGCTCTAAACACATGGTGAACTGGAATTAAATAAAAACGCAAAACGTGAGATTGGTCGTTGAATGAAACATCATGGTTTGGCTTAAAACAGGTTTGCTACTTTATTGAAGTTTTAGGAGACAGGAGAAGTTTTTAAGAGACCAAATACAGTCTTTCCCTTTGCAGAGCCGGTTTGGGGCGTGGCCGCTCATTTGTTGCTGACTCCAGGGAAATGAAGACGAGTTTGGACCATTTAGGTTTGCTATTGATTCTGATGCTTTAATAAGCTTTTGAAAAGCGATACTGCATATTGTGAGGGAAAGCCCCAAAAAACACAACAAGAAGAAAAGGAGCCTTTTTGACAGCAGCTGTCCTGAACTGGGGTTTTACAACATCCATCCATCCATCCATCCATTATCTGAACCGCTTATCCTGTTTAGGGTCGCGGGGCGCTGGAGCCGATCCCAGCTGTCATTGGGCGAAGGCAGGGTACACCCTGGACAAGTCGCCAGTTTTACAACATGTGACTATGAATCAGTCAATCATATCTAATGAAAGCACAACAGAGACTTGTGACCGGCACACTGTGGGTCATAAGCAGAGTTAGTGTTTGATTGTACAGCCTCGAAGCCGGAGACGATGTTGTCTCATTAAACCGCAGCCAGCAAGGAGAGCCGATGGATTTCTCCTCCACGACTCATTTCGGTGGCATTCGGGTGCTTGCTGGTCGCCGTCTGGTCTGATTTCTTCTGAGCGGATCACTTGCTCGTGTTCTTGTGTGTGCTCGGACCTGAGGGTCTTTAATAGCGTCTGAAATCTGATACTGTTAAAGTAGCTGTCTGCAGTTAACACAAGAAGATTGATCACTGGATACGATGCTCCACTGTGCTGGAAGGACCGTGTTCTGCTTGTATATTTGAGCCATTTAACCCTCTGAACACCCAACCAGCCTGCGGCTTTGAGAGAAAAACAATCTTCCTTTTTATCCCCTAAAAACCACCATTTGTCAGAGGCAGGAACTGTAAAAAAACAAATGTATCGTTGTATTATTTTAATGCATGATGGTCCTTGAACAGGTTATGTATGATGTAGCCCAAAATAAACAGCCTGCCGAACTGTAACCGGTAAAAACATCAAATGCTCCTCAGCGCAACTGGGAAGCCATGAACGCCTTAAAGGCCGAGAGCAAACTGTGACTGGAGAGGCTGGAAGTATTCACACATTTTGTAAAACTTATAATAGTTCAATATGTATAAGCCCCCATTCATTTTCCAGTGTTGAGTGTTATTCATAGTTTGATATTGTTTCACTTTCCATAACAAACGATAATGGGTTGGCATTAAAACAAATAAATGAATCAGCATTGTTTGCTTGGCAACGATACATATATTTTTACACCATGAAATACATGTATTTCATTTTTTTATATTCACTTATTGGGGTGACATTTGTAAGTGTGACATTTATGTGATGTCTTTTTTTACATTGATGAATGTTACTTCCCTCTTATCTTTTTAGCAGCGCTTGCCCACTGTGCCTTAACAGCAGGATGCAGGCGTCACGCAGTGTGCGATATCGAACACAGTCTTGGTGGCGATCGGTCACAGAGTGTAGAATATTCATAAAGTTGAGGGGCGCCAGATTGTGTGACGAACACCCGAAGAATGAAAATGCAAATAGGAGAGAAAAGAAGCAAGCGGAGACACGTCGGCAATCTCTGCTGGAAAATGAACCGTCGGAGGTGTTTGCTGGTCTGGTTTACAGAGCAGAGGGCAACGTGGACCAACAAGACCACGGAGTCCGTTTCAGGACAATTAGGCTTCTTCAAGCAAAAATATGCCAGCCTCACAAGTGGAGTCAGGTCACAGGCCCAATACAAACGGGCATTTGTATTGGCTGCTTCATTGAATGTGTCCTGTATGGCCTGTTGGGTGTCTTGGGAACCTTTTGAGCCTCCACTAGAACAAACAGAGGACGTGCTGGCTGGGTGCCATGTGCTGGAGCCCACAGGTGGATATGACAGGACTATCATTTTGGGATATCTAGGTCAGAGAGACTCACAGATGTGAGCCTCGGTGATCATGTGACTCAGCTGATTGGATCCTATTCGATGGCTGATGTAGGTCTGTGATGGCCCGAGAGCCAGCTGGGCCTTCACTGCCCTGTCCTTCGTACTGGTACTTGAAGCAGAATATTCCAACATGACAGTCATACAATAGTACAGCATGAGTCAACGTGTCCTCGTTCACCCCGGCAGCCCTAATGAGAGTCAGGGGGCAGCAGGAGGCGGTCCACATGGTGTTGGTCATACAAGTTGTTGCAGAAAGAGAGATAACAAAGTCATAGAGTGGCGACTGTGTGGTGCAGTTAGTTTGGTCGGACTGAATAAAAGAAGTTGCTCATTGCCTGGGCAGGCTGGTCTGTTGTTGCCTGGCAAGTCGGAAGTGTATTTTGGGGTGCATGCATGTGAGAGGTGGAAGTTGACACGTGTTGCTGGAGGAAAATGCACGAAAGGAGGATACGTTGCCTCGGTTATGAAGAGTGCATCAATGTGCCTTTTCTCACTGCCATCAGGGGGCAATTCCATTTTTATGTTTGCGATTTATCATCCGATACATGGACATGACCTCGATTCAATCATAAGTAATCGACTCATCCTACGCAAAGTGTTAACATGAGAGAGACGCCTCAAAAGATGTTTTTACGTGCCTCCCTCTGCTGATTTTAGAGGATCGTTCATCAATTTCAAATATATTTAGTGCTATGATAGTACTATGCTCTCTTGTAAGGGCTCTGATTAATACATGTATTCTTTGATTTTATTTAGTCTTTGTGAGGCAAGATGGCGCTACAATTATCCCACAAATTTGGGGGAACATCGGAGTCGAGTTTACAAGGTCATGTATTCCTGCACTCTGAGATTGATTGAAAGCGCACATATTTTTACATTTACACATTTTTACTTACAGTATTATGAATATGATATGTACACACTACATATCATAATGTATTGGGAGAAACCAAACAATTCTGTTTAAAATCAGACGTGCAACACCCCCATGTGGTCTGAATGGAGTGCTCCTTAGTTTTTTGCCATTGTGACAATCCCATAGTGAGATTGTCAGACTCCTTTGATTGAATAGTGAACTGTTAAATGGACTTGTTTGGCCCTCTAGGGTTTTCTCACACCGTCGATCACTGAACCACCTCCTGCATTCCGGCACCGGCTCAGATGGAATCCAGAACAATACATTTAGTTCCACCCTGGGTAAATATCTCACTGCCACCCTGGAACATGAATCCTGTTGGAATAGGGCCTCTGAGTGTAATATAACAAAGCATGTAAAAAAAGTAGAACCGCAAAGTTAAAACACATCAAATGGAACGAAGTCACATGACAGCAGCTCTACGTTCACACTTCCTGAGTTCACGCCGACCTTGTGTTTAGTCAACAAGGTCAGACAGAAAAGTGCCGGTGAAGCTGGATGTCATTACAGGGGTCAAACCTGAAGTGCTAAAGTCCAGAGTGAGATCAAAGAGGCGGGATCCGCCTCAGGTGGCCATCACAATGGCCCCATGCGGTGAGCCGCTGCTGGAAGCAGACCTCCCGCCGCCTGGCGGCTGCACAGCCCGCATGGGAACGCCGAGCTGCGCACCACGTTCCCTCAGGTTCTTTAAAGAGACGCTGCAGAGAATGAGTGAGCCGCCGACCTTGACTCCTCCTTGTCAATAAAAAGAAATAAGCAACCGTCACCTACCTCTCGGAGAAGAGCCCCAATCGACTGACAAGGACGGAAGCGAATCAAGCACAGCCACTGAACGCTGCCATGCCGGAGCACGGAGTGACCCGGAGAGGAGGAAGCCTCCAGCTGCTGCGCTTAGCTCCAGCTGTTCCTGTGGCTGTGTGTGTGCGTGTGCATGTGGACAAATGTTCAGTGATATTCACACCAGGGCCTAAATTCCCCTTGAACTCAGATAGCACATCTGTGTGCGCCCCCTCTCCTGCTGCTGGTATAGGCTTTGGGATCCTGCTGAACCCTCTGGCTTCTCTCCAGAAGAAAGAGAGCCTCCAAGTCGCCCCTCCATCACCCTGTCATTGTTATTCTGCAGCGCTCGCCACATTGCCGCCACCTCTGGGGCCCCCGGCGGATCGATAGCGGAGCAGAGCAAATCACAAACACGCGCACACAGCCAATGACAAATAATAAAACAAACTGCTTATTGGAAAAAAAACATTCTGTCTCTCGAGCTCAAGCGCCGGCATTTCATTCAGGGCTAATTCGTAAAATAATAGGTCGGCCCGAGGGGTTGGCGAGGCGGTTGCTTCCTCGTAGCGGTGGTCAAACGGCTCACGAGTCTGCTCGCCGTGAGGGATGAAACCGCAGCTTTGTGCCGCCAACGAGCATCAGAATGCAAATCAGCAGCAGGACACAACAGGAGCACATGAAACAGACAGCGCGGCTGCAGAATTTAAAGAAGCGCTTTAATCCCCATTCATCACTGAGCACGCCGCTGCAGGCTCCTCGGATCGGGGCTCACGCTCTGCTGCCGGGAACCCGCTCAAAGAGCCACCGTCTCCACAGCGTACGCTGAGGGGGAAGTGGGACTTCTGAAGCTGGAGTGACCTTGGCTCGACTCCTTGCTTCCTTTACTGTACGTAGCCTTGCAGCTGTTCAGGCCCCAGTGAAGGAGAACCCTCGGCTGCCGGGGGGATGATGCCGACTGAATCCCGCGCCGTGGAGAGAGAAATGTCTCACCGCCTTGATGGCGTGAATCAGGCAGACTGGTGCCTCGCGGCTTCACTGCGGGGCGAGTGGACAGTAGAGGGTGGCTGTCACAGGGCTGTGAAGGACGGCAGGAAGGATGGAAGTGGACCACTCCGCGTGGCCAGCAGATGGCAATGAGTCTCCTACCGGATGGTTCAATGAGCCTTTACACTGACGGATAAAGGACTCTTTGTATTCTTCCTCTTCGTCTCCAAGATAATGTGTCAATGATCATACACTAATGAAGACCACGGTTTAAAGTGGGTCCCGTGTTGAAGGCGTCAATACGGAAACGAGTGTGTGTGTGTGTCACTGCCTGAGGCTCAGGTGGTTGTGAGGCGTGTCTGAGGAACAAACGCGTTTTCTTTACCTTTCACTTGATCCGGTCCATCTGTTGTCACCGCTGTGCTAAGTGTTCTGTCCATTCTGCATCCACTGGGGCTGCAACTCAATGTTTTAACAATCCATTTATCCGTCGACGATTACTTCAACGAATCGATTAGAAATCAGATTTATTTTTCTTGCGAAAATTGGACTTTATTATTTAAAAAGCAAAACATATTCATATTCAAACAATAATTAATTAATTAATGATCAACGCTAATTAGCTGAAATAAGGTTGAAATTAGCTGAAATTAATTAATTAATTAATTAATTCTAAAAATCTGCCATCTCCGGTTGCTTTGTGTCCATTAATGAACAAACAGGATTACAAGTTCATTTGAAAACAAACGTAGCAGACAGAAATACTTTCCTTTTCTTGTCTCCTTTTTGTATTTAGCTTTATCCAGTGTTAGCCGTGTTCTCAAGGACCACCAGCTACATCAGACACTTCAGATAGGGGTAAATGGGAACAAGCTACCATATTTTTATATATTCTTTTTTTCTCAATTATCTGTTTACTTAGATCCATAAACAGTGAATACTCTATTATTAATAGGCCAAATGTAGACTTTGTGCTGTGAGCTGATAAATGTAGTCATATATTCAGTATAATGAGAGTGCTGGTGGTAAAGGGACTGGAGTCTCATGACCCTCTGGTATTGTACAGAACATTGTTGTCCTCTGGGCCTCAGACATTTTGGGAGGGAGGATGTGCAAATACATCAGAGATGATGTCACTGCTGCCCCACCCAACAGCAGCCCAGAGATGAATGGAAAAATCTAGAATTGGACATAATTAGGTGAATGTGTCCCTTCATCTCTGTAGATATCAGTCTTCTTTTCTGCACCTTTACTCAGAAATAGACATAATATAGACCCTCTGCCGGCCTGTCTCAGCCTGTCCTCAAAGCTCACGTCTCCCCAACGTGCACCTATTGGCCGACATACAAACACAACGGCGAAACCACAGATAGTGAAAAAGATCAAATAAAATAAAGGAGGATGGGGCTTCAACAGCAATATGTGCCATCCCGGTGTCACCATGGAGGTTTTACTCAATGTGACTGCAGCTTCTACAGCTAATACTCCCCGGGCTCCTATGATGTTATAATTAGAAACACTGGCATCCTTAAATAAGATTTTCTCATCATTTCATCTCTTGAACTCCCGACATGAGACAACACAGCATAAAGATATGTATTCGTTGGCAAAAGCTAGAAACAAAAAAATACACGGCCCGTTATCTTTCCTGTTCAAAGGCTTCCGGTAGGAAGACGTGCAGGAGGAAGTGGGACTGACTCTCTAGTGAATCAGTTCAACTTGTGAATGATGGCGCTGCTGCGTATGTGTAAAATCAAAATGGAGAGCGAGTGATTGCGTTTAAACAGCCAGAGTTTGTGAATGGAGATTGTATTGACTGATGAGTCCGTCTGCTGTGTGCTGACTGGTACAAACAGGAAACCTTTCTGCTGACAGACGAGAACAACACTGGTGACCATTGTGGCGCTACACGCCAAAGATGGCAACAGCTGTAGCCTCAGCTCGGATGACTTACAGTTAGGTCCATAAATATTTGGACATTGACACATTTTTCATTATTTTGGAATGTTCTGCAATGGCCAAGTCAATCACCTGACCTGAATCCAATTGAGCATGCATTTCACTTGCTGAAGACAAAACTGAAGGGAAAATGCCCCAAGAACCAGCAGGAACTGAAGACGGTTGCAGTAGAGGCCTGGCAGAGCATCACCAGGGACGAAACCCAGCGTCTGGTGATGTCTATGGAATCCAGACTTCAGGCTGTCATTGACTGCAAAGGATTTTCAACAAAGTATTAAAAGTGACAATTAGATTTATGATTATATTAATTTGTCCAATTACTTTTGGTCCCTTAAAAAGAGGGTGGCCACATTTTAATTTGTTGTAATTCCTACACCGTTCACCTGATTTGGATGTAAATACCCTCAAATTAAAGCTGAAAGTCTGCACTTAAAGCACATCTTGATTTTTTCATTTCAACTCCATTGTTGTGGTGTACAGAGCCAAAATAATGAAAAATGTGTCAATGTCCAAATATTTATGGACCTAACTGTATACCCAAAAAATACCCGAATACTACTGAGGAAGAACAGTGATCGGATTACTAAAAGTAAAATGTTTTTTCATCGAAAAACTACATACATTAAGTAAAAGTGAGTGTTTTCCCCTGGGAATGCAAGGTACCCTGTGATTGGCGCTATCGCCACCACGCCTGATTTGGAGTGACAGCAGCCACTCGTTTCAGAAGCTCTGAACACACAGATGTGGAAATACCATGTGGAATGATGACTTGAACTGAAGCAATGGACCGTCAATCCTTCTTATTCCAATGTTGTAAAAATGGCCCGGGTTCAAATGGCATTGACTGGGGGCGGCGCGCAGGTCCGTGTTGCCATAAAGTGAAGTGCTGCATCTCAAACAGCTCTCCGTTGGAGAGGGAAGCAGCCTTGAATCCTCTGCCGGTGGTGGTGGTAAACTGTTGAATGACAAAGTGCTTTATCTGGAGCCAGATAAGGGAAGGTTGCAGCCTCCCGCAGATAGCGACGCAGCCGGTGAGGATGAAAGACATCCTTTGTTGGCAGCCCAGATTCAGCAAGGGAGCCTGTCAACAAAGTGGGCTTTTGCCGGCTTTCTGCGGCAGGGAAAACAAAAAAAAAGATTGTTACGTGGCCGCGTCACTCTTCTGTGGGCTCATTGTGCCACTGCGTGATCTGCAGACATCGTATGAGAGGTTTTAGCAGGCAGAGGGAGGCGAGAGCACCAATACTGCAGGTGCACTGATACGGGACAGGTAGGTAGTGTCAGCTGATGATGATGCCTTTGTGTAATCACCATTACACGTGCATTTTAGGACATTTTTAGGAAACCATGTTTCTAGTTTTGGTTGTAACTGTTGTTCCCCAAACAAATTAAGAGCAGCAGCATGTTAGCCTAGATGTAGATCTTTATTGGGAAGGGAAAATTGTTTCTGAATTCAGTCATGTTCTTGTTTATTGATATCACACTTGCCTTTCAAACTGTGGTAATTATTTCTTTCACTCAAAATTATACTGACTGCTCCTATATTATCCACTGTGGTATGTCTATATGCAACCAACTACACATGCATCAGGTTTGATTTTAACCAGCTGCTTAATTAGCAGTCCATGTATTCAGTGTTCTGCAGTCATGTCAGCATGTGTTGCAACGCTTATTAAATATTCAGACTTTGAATTTTCCGTGGAGTGTTTGGCACATTGCTGCAATGCAGCGGTCCGGTATACTCCTCTGGTTGTATAGAAGTCTATGCTTCATGTGTTAAAGATGCATTCTCTCTCCTGACCACCAGGGGTGACTCCTCTGGTTGTATAGAAGTCTATGCTTCATGTGTTAAAGCTGCATTCTCTCTCCTGACCACCAGGGGGTGACTCCTCTGGTTGTATAGAAGTCTATGCTTCATGTATTAAAGCTGCATTCTCTCTCCTGACCACCAGGAGGCAACTCCTCTGGTTGTATAGAAGTCTATGCTTCATGTGTTAAAGCTGCATTCTCTCTCCTGACCACCAGGGGGCGACTCCTCTGGTTGTATAGAAGTCTATGCTTCATGTGTTAAAGCTGCATTATCTCTCCTGACCACCAGGGGGCGACTCCTCTGGTTGTATAGAAGTCTATATAAATGACTCTACTTCTCTCTTGATGTATTCCCTCAGTAAACATTGTAAACATGAGTTTATGTCTCAATCTCTAGTTTCAAGTCTTCTTCATTAATGATGTTCATTTAGTAAATGATGGTCCATTTAGACTCAAACATCTAAAGCGCTAGATCACAAGTTAAGTCACATATATAGAAGTGAATGTCAGGTTTAGAATGAACATCCAATTTCAAACCAATGTTGTCTTCATGGAGAAAAAAGCCAGACTTGACCTCATCAGTAAAGTAACGTATCAGTCAAACCATAATCCACGGACTGCAATCCACCAACCATGATACAATATTCCCATGTTCCTCTTCCATTTCTGGCCTGCTAAAAATGTCACTGGTGCTTATTGGTGCTTATTTTGCTCCCTCTGAGGGCCTCCTGCGTCTCAAGATGGGGGTGAGATGCTGGAGCAAGAATACACTCACACAAAGCTAAGCTTTCACAAACACGTGCAGGTACACAGACTCCCACATTACCCCAGTAATACACACCATGACCAAACCATGACCCTGTTTTTTTTTCATGGTTTTGCTGAAAACAGCCAGATAACAAAAGGAAAGAACAATATTCTCTCTCAGAGAAGAGCTGGTATTTATCTCACTGCAAAGGACAGAAAGCATGATTTTATTTCTCCTCTCTCCTCCTACACACAGGCCATTTATTAAGGGCAATATTTACCTTGACATTTGAGGCTGACATCAATTCTTTTCGATCGGTACGAGAGACAAGAAGTGATGGAAAAACACACAGAAAGACTGAATTCAGCCCTGATATGAAGGTCTAAGGATGGAGAATTCCTTCTGGAGCCCTGAGTGTAACAGTCTGGTCTGACAATCTGTCCAACACCATGCACATGCCTGATTGGTGCTTATTTTGTGCACCTGTGTTGAGTGTTGGAGATGCATGTCCCATAAAACTACATTTAAAATCCATTTGCTTCAATCACTGGGCTCAACCACCGCAGATTTGGTACAGGCGTCCGTATGGAACAGGTCTTTAAATCCTAAATTCTTTTCCTTTTGCACAGAATTCAGCAAAGACAGGAAATACTAATAAATAACAAATTAAAACCAGAATATTACTAATATTATTTTGATAAACATAGTAATGGATTTTTATTATTATTATTTTGTTTTATTTCTGAGAGTCGCACCAACTATTATGTATTTATGAATAATGGGTCAAAAGATTATGTGTAGAATAAAAGATGCTTCTTGTACAGTGGTGACAAAACATGATCATTACATTTAGCTGACGCTTTTATCCAAAGCAACTTACATGCTATACAGTAGACCGTAGACACAGTGACAGTGAGGGTTAAGTGTCTTGCTCAAGGACACAACGACATGCACTGGCTGAGCTGGGGTTTGAACCACCGACCCTCTGATTGAAAGACTGACTTGTAAACCACTGAGCCACCAGTGAGCCACAGTGAGCCACAGATCACCATCCATTTCAGCTCTAAAGGTGCGTTCACACCAAACGCGGTGCGAATTATTCGTAGATTACATGTAAAGTCAATGCACAGACGCGAATGGTTGCGAATGACACGCAAATGGAATGGCGCGTATGGAATGGTGCGTATGGAATGGTGCGTATGGAATGGCGCTTATGGAATGGCGCGTATGGAATGGCGCAAATGGAATGGCGCGTATGGAATGGCGCGTATGGAATGGCGCGTATGGAATGGCGCAAATGGAATGGCGCGAACAACGTGGCGCGAATAAAGTGGCACGAATAATTCACCTCATTTGCGTGAGTTGAAATTTTACAACTCGGGCGGAAATTCGTGCTCCACCTGAAGCAGCTCTGGAAGCGGCCGTCATTCAGACGCTGTTGTGTGGCTACGGATGATATTATGAACCCGGACACGGGGGCGTTTGATGGTCCGACGTTTGACGGACTTCCACAACAAGTATAAAGCAGAACTAGTGGTTAGTTCAATGGATGATGGTGGAAACGGTACTGTTTTTACGGAGATAAGCCACTGAGATAAGCCCCGCCCCCTTTCAGGGGCGAGTAAAGAGAATGAAGCGAATGACACAAATTAACCACATAAAGTCCTGCAAGTAAACTCATGCGAGTAACGCGGCGCAACGCACCTTAAGGAACCTTTATGCGTCTTTCAGCTTGTTGGCAGTTGAGTCTCACAGCTCTCATCGACTTGATTCCAGCTGTTTTCAGTGAAAGAGCTCTGATGAACTTACTGTACAAACCAAACGACAGACACGGTTAGCAACTAGCTGGTGAACATAGTGGAGCATTTAACAGTCAAAGAGCCAGATACGGGTGTTGGTAGAGACCAAAACCAGAGCTAAAAGGTGAGTAAATGCTGGACTTACATGTGTCAAGTGACCAGAAACAATACTTCAAATGAATGTTTAAGTTGCTCCATGCCTTCTGAATGTGTTATTTAACAACTGTTTGCCATATTTAACTTCTAAAGTGATAATGTATCAGCATTGTGTTCACTGCTCCACCTCCAAAAGGTCCAAAAAGTGCCGGCAGTAGTCTTAATAGAAGAAAGATTCTTTAAGTTTAGAGGCCGATCAAGGTCATGAACCAGATGTCTCCTGTGACAAAGTCACAAGCTGTGTCGACCCAACGATCTATCCATCCCGACCTCGTGGGGGGTTTTGAGATGCCTT
This sequence comes from Cottus gobio, assembly GCA_023566465.1. Taxonomy (NCBI): domain Eukaryota; kingdom Metazoa; phylum Chordata; class Actinopteri; order Perciformes; family Cottidae; genus Cottus; species Cottus gobio. The sequence goes on from CM042221.1 coordinate 2,789,026, forward strand.
CCCATTGAATACAGTTCAGGTCCTTATCAGGAGAACATAAACATGCAGCATTTCATCACACTGCTGCTTCTTCTCTGCCGAGGACAGACTCCCTGTACTGTCGCTCCACAGGTGGACAACATATTACATTTATATGCACGAAGGCTGTACAATTAGATAAACCGTTGCACCTTCTTTTTGTAGGTTCTAATGGGCACTGCACCCTCTGAAAGCTGGCGTGGGGAGGTGCAGACCTTCAGTCATGCTTTACCTTTAAATCTGCGAGGGTAACGAGCAATCTGCACAGATGCCTGTCTCAGCCACTAAACCCACAACATAAGCGTCAGGTTGATTCACAGTTATATCCCATTCCATTACCCTTCTTACGACTCATTTCCTGGGATCACCTTCCTCTATCGCTTCCTCTGGTGCACAGTCAGGGCCCCGTTTCCTGCCTGCACACGCCAACAACACGGAACCTCGGAGCATATGGCCGAGCTCTACAGCCTTCAACATGATGGATGTGACATCACATCCGATACCTTCATCGCCGCGTGACTCGCGACAGAGGCCCACCGGGCCGGCTCCTCGTCTCCATTTACATTTTAATATCTCAGCAATATTTAATCCATTAGGTTTCCTCCAGGAACGATTAGAGGAGGGTTAATTAAAGACGCGATTAGACCGCTCCGAATTTCTAATGGGATGCAATCCCTGCCCCTGTGCTAACGCTCGGGGCCTCCTGCTGACCATGACGGCTGAGAGAACTCATCTAGAAATACACTACATCTCCCAGAATTACTTCTCCGGGACCTGAGGCTGGTGTGAGTGATGGCAGAGGAAGCCTTGCTAATTTACACAGATAGTGCTAATGCTCGGATGCAGGGGAAGGAAAAGTCAGGGTGAGTAATATTAAATCACTCTGCAACATGGACTCCTCCAGAGCAAACGGACGGGTTTAACAGTCTTTCAGTTCGCTTTCAGCTCAGCCGTCATCCTCAGATTGGGAGAATTTCTGACCCGCGCCAGGCTAACACGCAGATTAGCCAGCTGTCAGCTGTCTCGAATCAGATCGGCGGAGCCAAGTAAACATGGCTCGTGGCGACAACTTGAACTGTGACAGTCAGTCAGGATTATCCAGCGTGGTGGGAGTCATATGGAGGCAGACACATGCACGGCGCTAAACGTTAATGAGTTCACTGGAGCTAAAAGGCTGTACGCTAAAATTGGGCTCACGGAACGGGACAGCAGACAATCACATGGATATTTTTGAACTTCCATTAAGTATATTCAGTTACTCATTTGTAAGGTCCTCATCTTAACCCTCACCACTATGTCCGTGGCCTCAGCTGTAGGCTGGAGAAAGACGTGGATGTTCTGGAGCTTTCGATTCACCGCTCCTTTGCATCTTTGTCAGTTACAAGAGCCGGAACATTCTAAGTAGGTCAACGGAAAGAGAGCCTAGCTGGAGTTGAGTTGGGACCAGCAGCAACCACCATGACTCGCTGTAATAGGAGACACGTCAATCATGTAAAAAAGTCCCTAAACCCAAAGCTCAATGGTGCATTCTGGCACTTTGTCAACTTGTCACGTCAAAAGGACCAAGAGCAGGGTTTGATTCTACCATAGTTACCAGCCAGGAGTGTTTTATTAATCTGTTTTTGCTTCAACAAGTATTAAAAAGGGTAATTGTCTTCACTGTGTTCTGTTTTATACAAACATATTGCAATCATGCAAGGGTTTGGATTCAGTAGTTGAGGGAAGAATGATTTGTTTGTGTGCAGGATACGTCTTTTCTTTTTTTTTCCTTGACGGCTGCCGGGCTTTATAAAGTTTTTCTTGATTTCCGCTCAACTGACAGCCCGCTCATCATGGTTCTCTGATGACGGCATGTTTGCAAAAAAAAAGCACAACAACTCTCACGCTCTCTCTCAGGGGACGCAACCTTAATGTTGACAACACTGTTTCAGTGATTATGCCGAGCCGCAAGAACAGAGTATTCAGGAGAAACAAGAATAATAAATTGCAACATTCAAAATGGAAAATATTGTCTCAAAGTACAGGCAGCTTTAGTATACAAATATCACGTGAGTTGACCCATATTGTATGAAGAAGTGGACGTTTATTCACAGTAACGTCACACATTGGTTTGTGGAATATGGTTTTGAAGCATTTTGGCCACTGCCATCTTGGTTTTTTGAAACCAGAAGTGACACGAGAGGGTGGAGCTAATTACAACATCGCTGAATAAAGACATTTTTAGGCGAGTAAAACATTACAATTCAAATTGAACCGACAACACGCAGCGAAAGCTTCAAAGTTATCAGACGAAAGCAAAGAAACTCGCCGGGATAGGGACCTGTCAATCACAAGGTAGCCACACCCTAAAGCATATCCAGCTTTATGGTCTATTTTACTTTTATACAGTTAAACCCTGGTAGCTTCAGATGCTAGCAGCCAGTGGAGCCCTCGCACATCTTGTGTATACTGCATAACAACACTGCAGTATGTTATATTAAGATCATACTTTATTATAACACTGCACTATGTTATATTAAGATCATACTTTATTATAACACTGCAGTATGTTATATTAAGATCATACTTTATTATAACACTGCACTATGTTATATTAAGATCATACTTTATTATAACACTGCACTATGTTATATTAAGATCATACTTTATTATAACACTGCAGTATGTTATATTAAGATCATACTTTATTATAACACTGCACTATGTTATATTAAGATCATACTTTATTATAACACTGCACTATGTTATATTAAGATCATACTTTATTATAACGCTGCAGTATGTTATATTAAGATCATACCTTATTCTATATGCATGTTCACTGGCGACTCCCTACAGACGGGTTCTTCAATACTTGGAATTCATTTCAGAGGTGTAAATGTGACGAGTGATCACATGTCCTACACACCGACTAAACTGCATTAGACATTCAACGCTACATTCATGTGATCACTACCTCTAAGCAAGCGCAGGAGTCAAAGGTCGCTGCTGACAGCACAGAGCTCCCTCCGGCCGGCTGGATGATACATTCTCCCGTACTGTATTACTGCTACGATCAATCAGACACTGATTATCTCTCTATAGGCCCGGTGGAAGAGAGCCAGGTAGCTGAATGTTATAGAGGCTGGCACAGGATCAGGCATGCAGCTCAGGCAGCAGTACACGAAGAGCAACATCCAGCTCGAGAAAAATGTTTTTAGTTGTAATACGCTTCAAAATCAGACACAGGGCAAACAGTCTGCCACCGCTGTTCTCATTCTGACTCAATCACTAGGGCTGACTTACGCATTTTATTTAAGTGACTAAGAGCGCTGAAAGAGGCTTATATTAGAAGCACCGCATTAAAGAAATGTGTGAATTCCGGGATGATTACTGCCAGAGAATTCTGAGAGCAATACTCAATATGCTAGTCAGAGTGTGACCTCACACAATCACACTTCCCAGGAGTATATAAGGAGCGAGTGAACAAAATGGATGAATACAAATCTGAATTAAATAAGACATCCATATGTTTTCCTCCTGCAGTAATATAGGGGCTGGTTGGAATCCTCTACTAGATGGCAGGATGACAATGTTGTGTCTGAGATATGACGGGGACAATGAGTGTCTGACAATAGGTATCTGATTGGTATTGTGCTCACAATTAGCAACCGCACGGAGGCTGCCTGTCCTTCAGCAGACACAGTGTCATGTGTGTGGTGGCGGTGGGGACAGAGGATGAACACCACCCCGTCAGGGGAAGTCTGTCACGATGCAATCACATCAAAGGACCTTTGTTTGAGCCCTCATTCAGGCTTCAACCAGTACCTTTTTACTTCTTCACTGAAACTATCAGACAGTTGAGCATTTCGTATACATGGTTTTCTATTTTCATGGCACTAAATCCATGTTATGACCAGTTTATCTTTTTAATGTCATGCATGAACAGCCTGTGAAATGGTATTTAGTCCTTGAGAGACTGGATAGACTACACATGACACTTCTAACTGAGCACTGAATTCACCCATCCATTGGATGGCCAGAGATCTTTCATAACAGCTGATGGGAATGTCATTAGCTTTGCAGTATTTGGAAGACAGTGGACCCGGGACTGAAAGGGACTTAAACTTGCTTTATTTCTAATGTCCACCAGGGGGCAACTCCTCTGGTTGTATAGAAGTCTATGAGAAAATTACTCTACTTCTCTCTTTATTTATTCCCTCAATAAACATTGTAAACATGAGTTTGTGTCTCAATCTCTAGTTTCAAGTCTTGCAGCATAATGTTCATTAAGTAAAAAAAATACCATAAAGCAGTATGCTTTAGGGTGGGACTGCTGTGATTGACAGGTCTGTACCACGGTGTTGTCCGGTCAGGGAGTTATATGTGTTTTTGTCTTAGAACTTTAATACTTTCAGTGTTTTTTCACTCTATGAAAGTTAATTGTAACAATTAGGTTCCAAAAGCCAAGATGGCAATGGACAAATACCAAGATGGGGATGGCCTGAATGCCTAATTTGAAGCTTTAAAACCGCAGTTCACAAACCAATGGGTGACGTCAAGGGGACAACATCCACTTTTTAAGTCTATAATATTTGGTCATAAATCAAAGTACCGTAAAAGTGAGAATTTAACTCCGATAGTGCCAGATGAAAAATGAAGGGAACCCCAAAGTCCATAGGGTTCATCCTCTAGAAACGCTGAATGTCTGCACAATCTCATGGCAATTTATTTAATTGTTGATGGAATTTTTTAAATAAAGGCTTGTAAGCTTACAAGTGGTATTTGTGTCATATCTATCCCATTTTCAATCTATTACTTCTCACAAAAGCTATCTCCCGAATATATAAAGTAATCTATCAGCTCTTGATGGGTATCAGCCAAATTAATCGTCCATTGGCTTTCCTGCTCCAAACTTAAATTTTATCGGCCTTTAAAAATCCACTATATGTCGTCCTCTGGTTAAGAGCCTTTTTTGAGGTATAAAACAAATGTTACGATGTTAGTATTATAAATCTCTCTTGGACATGGGTTATTGGCCCTTAAGAGGATCAACTGTGAAACAAAAAGTAATTATGTACAAACCAATAGAAAGGTTGAACCTTAAAATGACCTTGTCTTGTGTGAAAGTCATTCCTTAACCCTGGTCTTTCATTTCTAATCTCCATGCTGTTACTGTGACTGATCTCTTATCGTGATTCCACGTGACCTCCGACCACGGCTCTTGTCTGGAGGATGCTGAGGATCTAATCTGTGCAGATCAGAGAGGGGGCATGGAAAGGTAACAATCCACAGCAAGGTGAACTGATCCGAGCCGTGGGCCACAAACACTGTCATCCTGACACTCAGTGACTGCCTCCATGTGCTCCACGTTACAGGTTGAACCTCCTCGACACATCGCTCTCCACCATCAGAGGTCTTTATATTTTCTATCCCTGCTGATTTACAGGTTGATAGGTCCTAATGCATTTCCTCCTCCCCCAAAGTCATCTCTGGTGCTCTTTGGCTCAACACTTTATTGAATTCATGTCAAGCTTTATGTCCACAACCATGTCGCACGTAATAACCAGAGCACTTTGATCAGCTTTTTCATTGTCATTTCAGGTTGATTTCCCAAGCATCTGTAATTGAACTTCAACCAGAATAAAAATCAATTGAAAGGGGCTCTGCCGTTGCTGCTTTGTGCTCTATGCATGCTAATCTATGGAGAAAGGCTTCAGCCAATAGTCACGTTTCTGACCTTGTCTTAATAAGAGCAGGGAGACCAAAGAGACATGCCGTGAACAAGGAAGGGCAGTCTGCACATGCTTTCCCCTCACTGAAAACAAACAGCGCATATGCTGATGACATTTCTATATTCATCAGGGTTTGATAGTCGGAGTGCGATGTCTACTAAATGTGATCAAACTTTCCATTCACCCTTTGAGGCAGAGAAAACCCTTCAGCCTTTTTGTTCACTCTGATTCTTCTGCAGCTTCCACCTCCAGGTCAGCTCAGGATGAGAGGGGGAGGTCATAGTTAATTCAATCATCTGTTTGTGTGTTCAGGTATAATTAAATAACATAATAATGTAAGTATTACCATCCCGCACCACAAGACTAAGGAGTTATCCTGGTCGCTGTAAAATCTACGTATGCGTGCAGCTGATCAGTGATCAGATTTATACCATAGCCCCATTTTGAAAGCTTACTCATCTTACGTGTATGAGCGATACAACACAAGGCTTTTTTCCCTCTCACGTCTCTTTGCAGAGGTTACGCATAACTGTGCCTATGAAGCTAAATATTACACTAATAAAACACAACGGTTTAAAAGATATTCACTTTTGGATTTGAGTCACTTTTAGATTAATCCAACGAATAGGTGTATACGAATCGTACTTTGCTCCCATTCGCGGTGACAGAGCTGAATTTTCTACTTTCTGTCATTTTCTCTGTAGCAAAAGCTGCTAAAGCTTGTTCATATAAAAGTATTTAGATCCATCTCACTCACCCGCACATCCCTTCATACTTATATTTTAAATATACATGTCACTTTCACATTACACTTACATTTACTTGTCATTTACTTGTTATCTGTGCACTTTATTTTAATTTCATATTCTATTGTAAATGTAAATGTCATGCTCCCATTTCTTGCACTGTGTTTGTTAAATGTTATGCACCACCCGCCATGACAAATTCCTTGTATGTGAAAACATACATGGCAATACGTAGTTCTGATTCTGATTAAAGCACAGTCAAGGGATCTGCTGTGAAGTAAATCAAACTTATTTGAAAGAGAAAATGAAGGTGAACCGTGTAACTAGGACCCTAAATGTCTGCTACAAACAACTAACTGCTTCAACTTTGACCTGCGTAATGTTAGATCCAGATAGGTGCAATATAGGAGCAGTCAGGCTAGTCAGTTGGAACGTGAGGGGCATGAACAGTCCCGTTAAAAGGGGAAAGGTTTTTGCACACTTGAAATCACTTAAAGCAGATATATGCTTCCTCCAGGAAACACATATAAAAACAAGTGCAGCAAAGGTTCTAAGGCTACGATGGGCATCACAGATATTTCAGTCTAATCTTTCAGTCAAGGCAAGAGGGGTTGCTATCCTTATACATAAAAAAGCTGCATTCCAACATGAGCAAACAATTACCGACCAGAACGGTAGATATTTAATCGTTAGAGGTTTATTGAACGAAATACCAGTAACACTGATTAATGTGTATGGCCCTAACTTCGATGACCCTGGATTCTTTCAAGCCCTTTTTAGGGTTATACCCAATCTCTCTGGGTCTAAGGTGATTATAGGGGTGATTTTAACTGTGTAATGGACCCATTGACAGACAGGCAACAACCACAGTTATATAGTTCTAAAAGCAGCTTGACTCTCAACAGCTTAATGCGGGGCTACAACCTTGTAGATGTCTGGCGATTGCTTAATCCCTCGAAAAAGGACTTCTCTTTTTTCTCGCCAGTACACAAAACATATTCGAGGATAGATTATTTTCTTTTAGATTCCACCTTACTCTCCACTGTCTCTGGCTCTTGTTATCACAACATTGTTATTTCCGATCATTCCCCTGTTTCAGTAGATCTCCAACTTAACTCAGAGAAGGGGAACTACAGTTGGCGGCTAAATAATTCACTTCTAAAGGATCAAGGTTTCTGCAAATTCATCACTGAGAAAATTTCAATGTACATTAATACAAATGACAATGGTGATGTTCAGGACTCCACTCTGTGGGAAGCCCTGAAGGCGGTTATTAGGGGGGACATAATATCATATGAGACTGCTGAAAGAAAACGTACAAGAAGTAAGTTGGTGGAAATACAAAACCGTCTCACAAATCTGGAGAATCAGGGGAAAAAAAAGATTCCCCCCGACGCTGAATTGCTAAACAGGATTGTAGCTCTGAGATATGAGTATAATGACCTGCTTTCAAAAGATGTTATCAAGTTACTGACACACATGAGACAGAAACACTTTGAACTGGGGGAGAAACCACGCAACTTACTTGCCAGGCAACTAAGACAAATGCAGTCCTCCAGGGCTATATTTCAAATTAAAACTAGCTCAGGTCGTATACTAACTAACCCCAGAAATATAAATGACAGATTCAGGGAATTCTACTCACAAGTGTATAAGTCACAAGGCGGTGTAGACAAAGGGAAATTAAAAGACTTTTTTGCTGGACTGAAGATGCCTCAGCTTACTGAGGAGGCCATCAATGCATTGGATGCTGACATTAACTTGAAAGAACTCAATGCAGCTATTTCATCGTTTCCAAGCAACAAGGCCTCAGGGCCGGATGGCTTCAGCATGGATTTCTTTAAAAAATTTAGGGAGGGGCTAGCACCCTTGCTGATGCGTATGTTTAACCACTCCAAGGAAGCTAAAATACTTCCACCTACATTATATAACGCCAGCATCACTGTTATTCCGAAACCTGGTCGTGATCCCCTATTAGCCTCCTCCTACCGTCCAATCTCACTGCTACCGTCAGAAACTAAGATTATAGGGAAGATTCTTGCAGACAGGTTGAAGAAATATATATGTAGTGTTGTACACCCAGATCAGACTGGATTTATGCCAGGGAGACATCTGCATTTTAATTTGCGCCGTCTTTTCAATATCTTGTATAGTAAGCACACTACAGAGGCAGTTATCATTTCCTTAGATGCTCAGCGTGCTTTTGACCAGGTTGAATGGCCGTACATGCAGGAGGCACTAGAACAATTTGGGTTTGGGTCTACGTTCAGACAATGGGTAAAGATAATATATGCTCAACCCACAGCCTCTGTCATAACCAACCAAACAGCTTCCCCACCTCTCCAAATTTATAGGGGAACCCGACAAGGCTGCCCCCTGTCACCATTCCTATTTGCCATTCTCATAGAACCGCTGGCCATCAGCATTAGGCAAAGTGCCACTATTTCCCCTATAACTGTCAATGGCACCACACACCATCTTTCCCTCTATGCAGATGATATGCTTTTGTATGTCTCTTCGCCAAAGACGTCAATTCCACCACTCTTGCAATTAATAGAATGGTTTGGGTCTCTCTCTGGATTCGCTGTGAACCTTGATAAAAGTGAAGTGATGCCCATCTCGGATATATACAATAAAGAGTTCCTTGAAAGCATACCCTTCAAGAAAGCTTATACCCGCTTCACATATCTTGGTATTATTGTGACGAAGAATTCAAATGACCTGTTAAAAACAAACTGGCAAAAGAGGATTGACAAACTTAAACAAAATATTGACTTCTGGAAATCCCTCCCTATCTCTTTGGTTGGGAGGATCAATGCAATTAAGATGGTTGAGCTGCCTCAATTTCTTTTTCTTTTTCAAGGAATCCCATTCTATATACCTCAGTCATACTTCAAGCAGTTGGATTCGATAATAATACCCTTCATATGGAGCTATAAAACAGTGCGTATAGCAAAAAACATCTGTGTAAGCCAAAAGTGGAGGGAGGCTTTAGTCTTCCTCTTTTCAAACTCTATCACTGGGCCGCTCAACTGTCCATCATAGCATGGTGGAAGAATTGCCCTCCAGCTGAATCAGAGGATTGTCCAGCCTGGTTAACACTGGAACGCTCCTTATGCAGGAACACTTCACTCCCAGCCTTGTTGAACAGCCCCACCAAAGTAAACAAGATAGCTTACAGTGGCAGTTCTATCATAGCCAGCACTCTGAAAATATGGAGTCATATCAAACGGTACATAAAAGCACCTGGTACTTATTTGGATAGCCCAATATGCAACAATCATGCCTTTACCCCTGGAATGAGCGACTTTGTTTTTGTGTTGTGGCAAGAGAGAGGGATATGTGACTTAAATTCACTGTACATAGAGGGTAAATTTGCTTCTTTTGCTCAGCTCCAAAGTTTGTATTCAATCCCAGCTTCCAATCTGTTCAGATACTTTCAAATACGTGAATTCACCAAAAAACACATATCCAGTTATCCAAACAAACCCTGCCATGAAACTCTAAATTTATTTAACAGATTTGACCCCCTCTGGAAAGGGGCGGTCTCATATTTCTACCAAACTTTGCTTGAGCGTACACCTAAAGATTCCTCTGTTCACAGACAAGCATGGGCCAGTGAGTTAAATGAGATAGGCGAGGGGTTCTGGGAACAATGTCTGGCAAATATAAGTGATTGTTCAGTTAATGTCCGACATAATTTGATACAGTTTAAGACATTACACCGGTTGTACTATTGCAGGACCAAGATACATAAGTTTGACCCATCGACATCCCCACTTTGTAACAGATGTAAGATTTCTGAAGGAACACTTGCTCATACTCTTTGGTCTTGTACAAAGTTGTCTTCTTACTGGTTTGATATTTTTCAATGCTTCTCTAAAATCTTTAAGAAGATTTTGAAACCGGATCCATTGGTTGCGATCTTAGGAGGGACAAGGGATCAACTTTTGGCTAATACGTATGAAGCTCAAGCTGTTTCTTTAGGTATGGTTGTGGCGAAAAAAATTATTCTGCTTATGTGGAAAAGTGACTCAGCACCAAGTTATGAAATGTGGCTAAGAGAAATGGGGAATGTACTCAGCCTTGAAAAGATCAGATATCACAACAATGATAAATTGAAATACTATAATAAGATCTGGGACCCTCTACTGCTGTACATAAAGGGCCATGACCAACTCCTGATACGGTAAACAATATTTTCTTTTGGATGTTTTCTTTTTATTTTATATACTCTGTATTGAACTACATTATGTTCATGACCGTGATGACTGTTGTGTAAATTTTGTGCTATGTTCAGTTCATATCAAAAAGGAAAATAAAAATATTTGGGAAAAAAAAAAACTTTGACCTGCTGATCGTACCTGGTGTGCACGGGGAGTAGCTAACCTGCAAAGTGAGGGTTGGAGTACAACCTGCGCTGTATGACCTTCCTTCTGCTCGTGTCTTTCCCTGCAGAATCTATTTTTAGCCACGTTGCCACATTTGGAGATCTCAACAAGTACCATGTTATCATTTCACACTAAAAGCTCAAATAAAATAAAACCAAAGTTTTAGTTAAGTCATAGTTTTCCTTTAAATTATCAGAATATGGGGTTATTTGATGAGGATATAAAAAGAACACTATGGGTTGTTTTAAAATATCCACTAATTTGAGGTGGGAAAACAAGAAAAATGAACACGGTTGACTTCCATTATGATTCCAGGCTCGTACGGTCAGATGAGAGCAGCAAGAATAGCTGATTTTCTTTTTCCTTTTGAAATTCACAGTGATTTGCGCTCCCCGCAGCTAATGACAGCATTTTGCTTTTAATGGATTCTCCGAGGGTTAGCGGTAATTGAGAAACACATTCGTTGCATTAATTTTTGATCCCGACACCAAACACATGAGATTATTCAGCTCCAATCGGAGTGAGAAACGATAATGAAGTTGGAGTGTGACAAAGACAAAATGGTGAGAGACAAAGAGCCGGAAAAAGAGACAAGGCACAAGAGACATAGAACAAAGACTCAAAGATGGCTAATGGGAAAATCATTACCTCGGTGGCAATCACACATTCTGTCAACTAATCAAAAGCCTCAAACAAAACCTGACACTTTAAGTTACGTTTTATAGACCGTTTCTGTGACAGCATGACAATTAAATCCCACACACAAAGCAGACATGCAGACAGACCATCCTCAATAATCAAAGTACACCAAGGGGCTGTTTCTGGGGAGTGCAGCACTTCTACCACAGATTCAGATGAAGCCAGTCGGGTTTCAGTATCTGTTTCCATTAGAGACAGAGGCCGACAGAGGGAGGGATGAGGGAAAATCTATCAGCCGCCAGGAGCAGCCCACATGGGAGCAGAGATTTCCTCGCTTGGTCAGAGACTTAGAGGCAGAATAGAACTCTCTATTTGAGTAAAACTCCTTCTGTTCACATTCTTCTAAAAGGCAACCAGTTAAGTGGAAGTAGTGCCACAAAACCTGATAGGGAGAATGTTGGGTGGATAGAAGGCTCTCCAAAGGTCTGCATGGCAAGCCGAGGCAGTGGAAACTCGACTTTCCAATCCAAACAGTTGTACATAGCACCTCGTACTTTTTTGGGTACCACTTTGGTGGAGGTTCTAAGCGAGCCAGATGTCAACTGGAAGGAGGAGTTAAAACACTGCCGACTACTGGTTGTCCAGAGGGAACCGACCCTGGAACAATCACTTAAAAGTTGTGTTTATTTGTGAAGATTATCTGGCTGAACAAAGTGTGTAGTATCATAAATGTTTTCTGCAACAACCCAAAATCCAATGTCAACATCAGATTGGCTTCTTGGCCTGCAGCAACTGTATTGATAGTGAGTTTGAGAGTACGATCAATCTGAATCGCATCATTTTCTTCTCTTCCCTGGAAGAAAAGTGTCTATCCCGTAAAAAAATAAATCTTGATAGCCTTGCAAGCATTCAAGCATAAATAATTGGATTCCTAACATGCTTTTCACATTTTTGTGTGCACCCGTCCCCTAATGGCTCTACACCCCTCCAGGTTGTTAGGTGTCCAATCATTTGAGAACTGCTACCCTTGACCACAGAGGGGACAGATCAGAAAACACTATAATACTACAATATATGAACTATTTCGTTCAACAGTGGCCTGCATTTTTAAAAAGCCCCTGGTGAACAATGGTGTCAGGGCCCATTGTCTCATTCAGGTTGGCTCTTTATTTCATCAAACGGAATTTCCCCCACACTTTTATGTCAAGATATCAAATCTATGAAATAGAAGCTATTAGAGACTCCCAGTAGACTCCTCACGGTCTGACCTGCCTACCTGAGCTATATGGTATAAACAGTTTCCTATGCACTACAGGAAATGATCATCAACACAAGTGACAAACAAGCTCTCACACACCTACCCAATCCCACAAAGCTGTTTTAAGCCCAAAGGTTCACATACTCTAGCTATAAACCATTCAGTTCCTTGCAAACATCATGTTGTCGGAAGGGAAGGAGTCTTTTTCCTTCCCGGATTCTTTACATTCTTCCTTGGCAGCAGGGACCATTTATAGCGAACGGTCCGAGCTATTTCCCACGGCGGTGACTTTCTAGAAATGGTCTGTTTCACGTTGTTTCACCACAGAAGTCCCTCGCGGAACAAGGACATGGGCGATATCTTCTTATCCAAATAATCACAGGAAGCCTGACAAACTGCCCTGTTGCCAAACACGTGTGACGTCGATGAAATCCCAGCTCCCACGTCGCTTTGCCAACAAAAATAGAGATTTACCCAAACTCCTCAACGGGAAAATCGTAGTTTTCCCCATCTACGTAACACCCCCACACTACAGCTTCTCTTCTAGTGATCGAGGTTCATTTATTTGCATTCTACAACACGTTTGCACAATGAAATGAAGGTTGTGGTCCCTTTATAAAACAAAAGAAAAAGAATCTCCAACTCAACTAGTTTTGATGGTGGAGTGAGTCTCACAGCCTGAAGAGAGAAGCTGCTCTGTAGTCTGATGGTACGACAGCTGATGCTGTTTGCCAGACAGCTGCAGGGCAGACAGGCTGTTTGAGTTGTTCTTTTTGTGAATAAAATCATCCGCTACAATAAAAACACCATCCAGTTGTTTTATCATGTGACTGCTGATGACATCATGCAATTCCAGGTGTGCAATCCCAGTGATCCCAGTAAATGGCCCATTCAATGCCAAGCGAGAGCACGATGACTAACACGCTCAGATGTCGAGGTCGACATTAGGCCGGGGGAAGCTCTTGCACTCAAGTGCTATAAATTATAATTTCTGTATTTTCTATTTGGATCATTTGAGAAAGTAAATCTCTGGGAAATAAAAACTTCAATGCATTATTTTGGTGGTAGGATAGAAAACCCTAACCGCTGATTTCACAGGAAGCTGACGGGTCATCTTCTCACCACTTGGTGGGCCGTCAGCTAAGCCTTCTCTGCTGGCCTAAACTGTCATGATGTGGCCGTTCTCTGTTTTATTGTGAAGTCCTGTCTTGTGTTTCCTCTGTCTTCCTGCACTTCCTGCCCCTGTGATTGTCTGATTGTCTCCCTGTGTGTTGATTGTTCCCTGCTGTGTCCAATCACCTTCCCCTTGTCTTTAAGTCCTGTTTGTCTCCTGTCCCCTGGTCCGATCATTCTTTGCCGTTCACGTTGTGTGATTATGTGTCATTGGAGTCTTGGTACCTGTTTACGTTGTCTTGCCTTGTTTTTTCCTTTTTGAAAATAAATTTATGTTGAACGGTTGCTTGGCGTTTGGGTCCTCCTTTAACCCCGCACCTGACATAAACTGAATCACAAAGTTATAGCTATTTTATAATTTAATTGTTTTTCACAAATACACTACATGTATTATAATAACTTTTCCCTATTAGCTTATTTTCTCATTGCACAGCTCCTGTCTTCGTCTGTTGTTCTGCTTGCAGTCGTGCTGCCTCCAGATTCTCTTAAGGAGAGCTCTCATCCAATCAGATTTCACCTCTATGTCTCTATGGAAGAAGACGGTATCGTTGATTGTCATAGATTTCAACAAATCAGATCTTCGATGTGGCCCATGGACGTGTGATTGGCCACAGGGCCAGCGTGACTTTCGTAGCTGCTAGCTAGCAGAACTCATGAGAAGTAAGAATAGTTAAGGCTGAAACATAAGAGAAGTTATGACATTTTTAGTGTTGGCTGAAGGAGGAGGAGAAACGGACTCTGTGGACATATTCAGCCCTAAAACACATGGAAACTTATTCTAGAAACACTGAGGCTCTGCTGTCCTCACTGGTGTTCATGGCCATGGACCTGGTACTGGAACAGAAGCACACTGAGAAACTCTACAACCGCGTTGGTTAACAAAGAGGCGGATAGACTTTTTCTTAAGTGAACAGCATCTGGTGAGTGAGCTGCTCTTTGTGTTTTTACATCTGGCGCTCAGCTGTAGCTTGGCTAGCTCTGCGCACGCAGCTTGGCTAGCTCTGCGTGCGCAGCTTGGCTAGCTGTGGAGGTGGTTGGAGAGGCAGGGGGAAATGTGACTGGTTTATGTGAACTACATGCATGTGTGTATTTGTTTATCAGACGGCCCAGAAGGCCCAGGGAGCCACTTTAACACCATTCGTCATCATTCACATACTGATGGGAGGGGCTACCATGCAAGGTGCCACCTGCCCATCAGGACTAATTAATTACTCACACACCGCAGGAACAGCCTGCGGGAGCAATTTGGGGTAAGTGTCTTGCCCAAGGACACATCAACATTGACTAGCGGCATCGGGGATCAAACTGTCGATCCTCTGATTCAAGGACGACCCTCCTCGTCCACTGATCCACAGTTCAGGACGGATACAATGTTCAGCTTCTGTTGAAAGTGTTTAAGAGGTGGTGATTCAGCTGGCGGATCATTCAGGAGGATGCAGTTTGTGGGGCTGTATTGACTGGGAGGTGTTCCTTATTGATTTAAAGAAAATGCCTAACACAAACACAATGTCAGACTGGTAATGAATACGATTAACAGTCAGGATCTCTGCAGGTGTATCACAGAGAGTAAAGGAATCTACCAACCAACCACAGCATCAACATGTCTGCCGCATCAACACAGGAACCTCATCACTAATTCAATAAGCAATGCCACTGCCTCTTGCAGACACTGGAAAGCTTCCAAACCAGGGGTGAGACCGATGACACAGCTGAAGCTGGGGACCATATCAAGGTGTTGAGTCACGGATCGGATCGGCAGAAATCACATTTACTATTGATCCATATCGACCCATACAGATTTATTTTTTCTCAAAGTAATTTCCCCAAACCAATATTAACCGTCAAACATTGGAAATGTCATCCTTCCATCATCTATAGTGGCTATTTGCATAAAATACACAATGCTAATGGTTAGATAATTACAGATTGGATTTTTGTCATTGTCTTTGGTCAACAGGAACGCTGATGTTATTTTGCACAACATTACTTCCTCTTTCTCTCCCAGTTTGCTGGGCGGCTGCTTGATGACACCCATGAAGGGCACCTTTACGCATCCCATTTCGTCCATTGCGTTTACTTCCCGCCAGCGAGCAGACTGTTTCGAGGAGGCTGTGCCTCAGCTGTGAAACCAGTCTGGAGCTCTCTCTCACAGAGAGAATCTGGTTGGTGCATTTGGTGGCGTCTCATTTGGCCGTCCAGAGGAGCCCCATGTGACGCAGACGGACCCTGGGGGACGTCTCTGAGATGAGAGGGGAAACCACCCCGCTCCACACATGAATATATTACACACCACATGCACTGAGTAACGGCAGGATCCACATGGAGAAAAAAAAAGGAATCAACTGCAATGCAGTCCTGACAACATCTGGCCGGACAAGACCTTGATGAATATTTTGAGTGAGAAATATGGCGTTCAACACTGTGGTAAAGCCCTGAAACAGGGCCAGCGATGACACCAGCTCCCAAACATTCACTTGTTTTCAACCTACCTCATCAAAGCCGCTGTCCTCTTTCTTGAAAGCTGCAAAAAGAAGAAAGAGAGAGAGAATCAGACAGTTGCCTGTATTGACATCTTTTGAAGAATGAACCAAATAAAGAGTCTTAACGGTGGCGATGCGGCACATAAACCTTGTCACTGGAATTCATTCTGCACTCATTAAAGCGGCGCAGGTCTGGGTTTGGATGGAGAGGAGCTCACTAGTCCCTGGTGTCAACTCACTTCTCATCATGGAGTTGCATCAGAGGAGTGCAGAGAGCAACACTGACAGGGATGGAAACATCACTGACACATTCTACCGAGCAGTGGGTCCAAAACGAAAAAAAAGAGTAGAACCATTTTGTTTTCACATGCGACCACAAATATGTCATATGCAGCTAAACATATTCATCGGTCTCACCGGAGCCTGCCATTAAGCAGGTCTGTCTCTCTCTGAGTGTGTGTACCATGTATGTTTCCCCCACCTGCAGTCTGTCAAGACCTGCTCCCTTCTCTGCCTCTGATTGGCTCTGACGCTGATATTCCTCAGAAAAGAAAAACCCGGCGTGTGTGTTCTTGTGAAACCTTGCCTCGTGCTCCTCCTCACGACCCTAAATACACACAGGGATTCCAAAACCAAGAGTTTTTTTATCGATAAACATTATACAGTGCTCGTGAGACCTGCCTCCCCTGTGAGCTGCCTGATCCCGACCCAGCATCCTCAGCGGCGACGGGCTCATGTGGCTTAGAGCGGTACGAAGAGGGAACGTCTCACGTCGTTTGGAGCTGAACCAAAACCATGCTCTTTGTTCCCAAGCATCTCCATTAAATCTAGGGATTAGGGCCTTCTTCACATAAAAGGTGTGTTATGACATCCCATATGTGGCATCACGTGTTAAGCCCCACCCAGAGCTGCTACTCGGTTAGCTGTCCAGCTGTCAGAGCTGCCATGGAGCCCACACTGTCGCTAACTCCACTCCCAGCATAAAGATTAGCTCATTTTGGGGGGAAATATATATATGGAGATATATCCGCAATGTCAAACTGATACAGCATCTCTAAAAGATGACGATAGGAGCTACAGATCACAGTCGTAGTGAACCACCACATCACCACATAATGCAGCATGTGTCCACATTCAGTGTACCTTCAGTAGCTAACGTAGCGTAGACGTGCTAACAATAGTTAATTGAGCGCTAACGTGGTTGGCTAATTCTACTCTGTGATTGGCCAGGCTGCATTCGAGGGCGGGACTTTCCACCTTGACAATCTGGGCTCCTCCCACTCATTGCAGGGGAAGACAGTGTTGCATCAAAATCTTTCATATTCATGAAAGAATGGGGAAGAACCGTTTAACTTTGATTTCTGAATCACTCTCATAGCTCAAGAAGCTTGAGAGCACTAACAGGCAAATTATGATTTTTCAGTTTTCATGATAATTATGTTGTCTGCAGAGAAAGGCAGATGGCCAAAGGACAGAGTGCTGCGGGTGGCTGCTTCGTGGTAAAATTACTTTTTATTATATGTTCATGTCTGCGTGAAGCATCGTCAGTTCCGGCCACCGAGCCGCTAAACGGCTGCTTCCTTCCCCTCAGAGGTTGAGTACACACACACACACACACACACACACACACACACTCCCCAAAGACCCAGACTGCACAATCACAGCCGCACACTCGATGCCATGGATTAGTCTGCAGGTAGACAATAGAGATTCTGCACCGGCTGGCATGTTAGATCTAGTGCTCACTGTGCAGGAAACACATTGTAAAATGTTAAATATTCATGCAAACACAACTTCATCACCGGGGATGAACGATTTTCACGAGAGAAAAAAAATGAATGGTGAGTTTTCTGACCAACGTTGCGATTTTATTTAAATATGTTCAATACATTAAACGCCAGTCTTGTATTTGTGGTCTACGTGTAGTTTCATTTAAAGCATTATCACAAACATTTCATCATCGTGTGGTTGAGGAACATCTTCTGAACGGAGCCAGGTTTCCAGGAGTCAAAACATTTTGATGTCATCTTTATGCTATATTTATATCCAGAGCGCATATAGAACAAAAATGAATTGAACCACTTTCTGAATGAAAATGCTGAAAAGTAAAAATGAAGGATAAGTAAAATATTACAGAGGGGGAAAAAATATGTTTGGTGGCTTAGTGAAGATCTCCATCCAAACACTTGAATGTCAGGAGCCAGCCAACATCAGTCAACATCAACAACAGCCAAGTGGTGACGGCGGGCCGTTCCATTATGGAGAAAACCATAACCACGATTATTTTGGTAAATATTGAAACCATCACTGTTATCTACGGTTATTACTCATCGACGTGGAGACATCATGCATTAAAGGAAGGCTCTTTTTCTGCCATCTATGCTCCAGCTGGTTGAGTTCGGGCTTTCAGGAACAGTGCTCCCCCCTAAAGGGTCTTGTGAGACTGGTGGGCGGACGTCGGACCTCGCCGGGTGTCAGCTGTATTGGAACGGAGGGCCGAGGTCCAAGCAAGGGCTGCTGTAGAAGCGGATGGTTGGATATAATTGGGCTGGTGAAGTCCCACAGGGGGGTCCCTCCCTCACCGAGCAGCTGTAACGTGAAGGGCTGCCCTGGATTTAGAACACAAGACGGTATGCGCCACAATAATTGTTTTTATGTTGTTTTAATAATCGTTGGAAGCCAAAATCAGAACTGGAGATGAAATATAATGAATGGCCGGTAACCTAATAGTTACCCCTGAACCACTGTACCGACGCATTGATCAATATATTTGATGGATTGTGTCTGACCAAGCAAAGCGTGGCAGAGCGGGTTGGGGGGGCAGAAAGGTGACGCACTGTCACCGTTCACCAAGAACGGAAGAGGCCGGCCCGCCGGGGCCGGTTGGATCAACACTGTCACGAGGAGGTAAACAATGAGGCTGCTCTTGAATGTGCTTTGTTAAAGCGTCCGAGAGCCCGATCGATCAGATCTGTTGATTCAGATGAGAGGAAAGACGGCCAATAGGAGATGAGCGGCGGCAGGAAAGTCAATGCCAATCTCTCTTCTCCGGTATCATCGACCCAAACTCACTCCTTTTCCTTTCTCCTCTTCTCTCATAGGCTGCATCCAGCGATTCATTACACACACACACACACACACACACACACACACACACACACACACACACACACACACACTGCTGCAAAGGCCACTGAACTGAAGATAGTTGCCAAGGCCCGCTGTGTGTGTAGAGAGAGAGAGAGATGAACTGGGATATGATGACATGCGTGGTTACTTTAGCAGCAGAGCATTCTTAGTTCTTAGTTAATGAGAGCGAGATAAATTTGATCTAATCACAGAAATATCAGAATTGGCGTTTATGCCTCACGTAAGTCCGATGAAGTTCATATTTTGATGACAGTATTTGAATGGAACCACATTTAAAAGGAGACGTGGGTTCATGGTCAGGTTCATACTAGTATCTTAGGCTTTATAATTGAACATTATTAATAATTCGAGCCATTTCAATCCGGTTTCCGCTCACAGCACAGCACTGAAACAGCCCTTCTAAACCAATGACCTCCTCCTCTCCTCAGACTCTGGCCACCTCAACATTCTCATTCTCCTCGACCTCACTGCAGCCTTCGACACCATCAACCACAACATCCTTCTCTCCCGCCTCGAATCGTCCCTCAACATCACTGGAACTGCTCTCTCCTGGCTCAAATCATATCTAACAAACAGACAACAATTCATCAGCATCAACAACTGCACCTCCTCCACCGCTCCTCTGTCTCAAGGCGTCCCCCAGGGTTCGGTGCTTGGTCCTCTCCTGTTCATCCTCTACCTGCTCCCTCTTGGCAACATCATACGGCAACATGGTCTCCTCTTCCACTGTTACACAGATGATGTCCAGCTCTACATCTCCACATAGGCCATTACCACTGCTGCTCACTCCACTCTGACCGACAGCCTCACTGACATTAAATCATGGATGCAAACCAATTTTCTCAAACTCAACTGTGATAAATCGGACATGCTCATCATCGGCCCCAAATCTCTCACCAAAACCAGCCACAACTTCTGCCTCACCATTGACAATTCCACTCTGTCTCCCTCCCCACACATCCGCAACCTTGGAGTCATGTTTGACATCAACCTCTCCTTCGAACACCCCGTCAAACAAATCACCAGAACTGCCTTTTTTCACTTAAAAAACATCGCCCGTCTCCGCCCAACACTCACCTCATCTGCTGCCGAAACCCTGATCCATGCCTTCATCACCTCCAGAATTGATTATTGCAATAGTATTCTTTATGGCTCATCATCCAAAATCCTTAATAAACTTCAATACATACAGAACTCTGCTGCTCGCCTGCTCACCCACTCCCGCTCCCGTGACCACATCACCCCTGTTCTCCAGAACCTCCACTGGCTCCCTGTCCTACAACGGATCCATTACAAAATCCTTCTCCTCACTCACAAAGGCCTCCATAATCAGGCCCCTCCTACCTCACCGACCTGCTCCACCACCACACTCCATCCCGTCAGCTCCTCTGATGCCTCCTATCCATCCCCCATAGGACCAAGCACCGGACATGGGGTGACAGAGCCTTCTCCATAGCTGCCCCCTCCCTCTGGAACTCTCTCCCCAATCTCATCCGAGACTGCACTGACCTTTCCATATTTAAATCACAAATCAAAACCCATCTCTTCAGAACTGCTTTTAATGTGTGATTGTGTGCTCTATGTTCTTATTGTTTGTATGTATTTTATTTGTTTTATTGTTTATCTTATAGGATGATTTTAAAATGTTGTGTAAAGTGTCTTTGAGTATTATGAAAAGCGCTATATAAATTAAATGTATTATTAATATTATTATTATTATTAACATGTTTTTATGTGTTTCCTCCTCATAACATTTGAATGTTTGAATACCTGTATAACGCTCTGTTTTAGCGCCCGTCTCTTTAAGACAGAAAAACCATAGTCTGCAGTGATTGGTCAGCGTATTCCAGTTTTCCGCATCGGAGCTGTGTGTCGGCTCCACGGACTTCAGCAGCACCGGTGACTGTGACATCACAGAAGTCCTGACAGCTCAGTCTGAATGCAGGCTGTGTGCACCCCTGTGGGTCGAGTGTTCGGATCATGTGACAGTATTAAATAGCACTTAGACCTGCGTTATGACCAATGAAGACATGGGGGATATCCCTACAATACGGGACCTCTAAGAGATCCATTACACATGTTTTCAATATCGGCCTACAAACTGTGATCAGCTTTTAAGAACTCCAATACCGCTCTGAGTACCAGCCTCAGAAACTCAGCAGAGCGTCAGCATCCACCGACAGTTCATCCCGCCTCTTTACGGGCAGTTGGGCTGAAATGGTCCGCCGTATTTCATAGATAGTAATCAATGGACGATGGCATTTATTGGAGTACAAATAAGTCTGTAGGATAAATGTATCGTAGGACCACGCAGAGTCTACACACGGACCACCATGATGAAGAGGATGCTAGATGAAGAGGATGATTTGAGTATCACAGGTACATCAGCAGCAGCAAGAAGAAACTGTGTTGCAGAAATGTCAACGGTGTGTTTGTAGTCAAACTCTCAAGGCTCCTTATCAAAAATAATAGTTCATACACAGCGGAATGCAGTCAGTGAATGAACCAATCAGCTGATCAAATGAATAAACTGTTGTTGGTCAAAGAGTTGATTCTCTCCATCGTGTGTGTTTTTGTTTTTTTTATTTTACTTCCTGTGTGTTATGTGATGGTATATCTGAGACTTTTTCCCAAAGGTTTCTTGCTTTGGGGACAAAGCAAGAAACTGACAGATGTCTCCTTGAGTTAAGGACACTGTGATGAACCGACTATTCATGGAAATCAGCAGATACCTTTGTTTTGTACCTTTAGCCAACACACAATGTGCATTGAGGAGGAATGGAGCTGGCTCCACATGTTTTTCTTCCATATACTGACAGTGACATTTCCCTACAAATGAGTTTGAACTCATGCTGAGGTCAAGTGGGGATTAGAACTTAATTATGAATAGATGAGGATGATGACTATGTTACTAACTATTAACTATGATGATGATGATGATGATGATGGCGGTATTTCTGGAGAAGCATGTGACCTGAGGGTGGGAATTGAGCAATCAACTTCAAATGCAACAGCGGCTCTCCAGGGAATTATTCCATGTTGTTGTCCTCATAACTCTCTATAGACTACACCGGCCTTACCAGGAATCCGTCTCCTCAGCCTCCAACAACAACACAAAGGAACCGAGCTGAAGGAAATGTGGACAGGCCGAGCTGATGGAGGTTTTCCATGGCTGCTAACCCCAAACTGGGACCAGACATCCCCTCAGCCTGTGCCGCTGCTGCTGGAGACACAAGCCTCCTCTCACATTACGCACAGAGCTGTGGAATTAATAACTCGTCCCGTGTACTCACCAATACTCCGGAAACTCTCCGACAAAGTTCTCCTCAACTTTTTCATTTTGCCAATTTTCTCCGGGGGCTTGGAGGTTGGCATCAGGTCGCACATTTCTCCTCTCTCTCTCTCTCTCTCTCTCTCTCTCTGTCTTTTTCTATGTCTCTCTCTATCTCTCTCTCTCTCTCTCTGTCTCTCCACACACCGAGTTTTGCAGCGGACCGCCCGTGTGGTTGAAGCGGGGAGGAGGACCGGTGGTTCGGTCAGAGGAGGACCGGGGGTTCAGTCCGCCCTGCGGGGCTTCTTCAGCCAGCTGCAGCGCTGCTGGCAAACAGGAAACGGAGCCTCTCGCTGCTCTTTATCAACTAGTAACAACAAATGCCTTATTGGGTTTTTCTCAAGAGCGCAACTACATCGCCAAAAGAGGCAATAAAAGTCCGAAGCAGCCAGGCATCCGAGCTGGAAGCGTGCGTAACGGCGCGCCTCCCGGTGCGTCTTCCGGTCTTAAAGCTCCTTCACAGCAGCTCTAGCTCGGACTCCGCTCTTTCTTCTCTCGGCGTCCCGGTCGCTCCCTGCTCCACCGCAATCTAGATGTCATTTTTGGGATTCTCTCTCTCTCTGGTTTCGACTCCCCCCCACCCCCTTCAGACCCCGCCCTTGAGCGCGAAGATTGGAGCGCTCCCGCGAAGCGCCGCGTCCCCATTGGTTCCGGGGACTGGCCGTCAAAGGAACAAGCCCCGCCCCCTAATGTGTTGCAGGAGGAGGAATATTTTTACGTAGAAGCCAGATTGTTGTCAGCGGAGCTGCTGCTTGAGACCGCTGCCCTGCGCGCACACACGCACACACACACACACACACACACGCCCCGAACCACGGCGGTGTTCCTCATCCCACCTTTCAAAATCTGAGCGGATCTTTTAGTTATTATAAAGAC
The DNA here is from genome assembly GCA_023566465.1 of Cottus gobio. Taxonomy (NCBI): domain Eukaryota; kingdom Metazoa; phylum Chordata; class Actinopteri; order Perciformes; family Cottidae; genus Cottus; species Cottus gobio. The sequence continues at coordinate 2,812,802 of CM042221.1, forward strand.
TAACACGTCCTCTGTAGTGTCCCGTGGTTGACTTATTTTATATAATGGATATAAAGTACTTAATAAAATCCACAAAAATCTCTATTGTTGTACCGGAACAGAGTTCTACTCTTCCACGCATTAGATGCACATCTGTATGTATTAAAGCAAGCACATAGCACGTGATAATACAATCCTCACTGTGACTCCTCAGCATCCTTTTTTATTTCATAAATTTGCACGTGGTTCTTTCATTAAGTATTTTTGTCTTTGGCCTCCTTTTTTTGTTGCAAAACCTCCCTGCAGTCATCTAATACCCAGCAGCCCAATTCTGCCACAGTGCTACCATATTTCATATCTTAGATATTTTACAGGAGCACATAGTTGGGATTAAATCGATCAGAGGTCTCCCAGCCCGGCACCAGTGCTCCTGCAGCGGCCCGCAGCTCCTCTCCTCTCCGCTGTCATGTCTTTACGCGCCGGCCGGCCTCTCCAGAGTGATCATGTCTGTGCTGCAGTCACCACAGCAGCTGCATGAGTAATTCAGAGGAACAATGGCGGATAGCACTGTAAATGTATACATCATATGTCTCGGTTTGCTTAAGCTGTTGGAGAGCGGGGCCGCATTCCAAACATCTCTGGAATGCAAAGGGGACGTGGTTCCATGTCGCTGCTGCCTAATTGCTTTGACTTGGAGCGCGCCGGTATGAGGCTGATGGACAGCTTCATTAGTTTGATTTGGTCCTTCATCCTGGAGCCGTCGCTAATGACGCGTGCACACGCTTTACATGCACGGAACAGGCTGAGGAACAGCAGATAGATGGTGTGAAACCGGAAGCTGTCCGGTGTGTGCAAAAGCCAGACTTAGGAGGCTTCTGGGAGAAACGCTGAGTGGAGGGTTTGAAGAAGTGGACGAGCTTCAGAGTCGATGTGCACGTAGAGGTCACGTGCACACTGCAGGCACCAGGTGGCGGCGAGGCCGCTGCACGTGACGGGTCCCATTGCCGGGGATGAGAAGGCTGAGGCGGCGCTGTGCGCGTTTACCCGCAATCTCTGACCTCACGTGCACGTTTACCCGCATGCTCTGACCTCACGTGCACGTTTACCTGCATGCTCTGACATGCACGTTTACCCGCATGCTCCGACCTCACGTGCACGTTTATCCGCAAGCTCTGAACTCACGTGCACGTTTACCCGCATGCTCCGACTACACATTACATTTCATTTAGCTAACGCTACACGTGCACGTTTACCCGCATGCTCTGACGTGCACGTTTAACCGCATGCTCCGACTACACGTGCACGTTTACTCGCATACTCTGACCTCACGCTCACGTTTGCCCGCTGCTCGGGCAGTTTATTTTACTGCTCGGTCTGTTTGCGTCTGTCGATTATTACATTCACTAAAAGTGACCTTTAGATAATGCCTCATTTGCACATCTAAACATACAATTTGAGAAAACGCGTGATACAAAAATAATATTCTCTTAATGTAAGTAATGAACTGGTGAAGTGGCTTGATGATATCTATTAGTTATTGTTGTTTTGTTTCACCCCAACACATATCCCAAAGTCTCCGTTCAGCAGCTCTTCACCCACCATAGATTTCATGGATGTTATGATTGTTTTCTGATTAATGGAGTAAAAGATTTTGGCTGTCAACAAAATTCACGTTGTTAGCTCTCTAGGTCTAAACATTGTTGGTGAAGATGTAGTGCAGAGTCTCATTAAACACGTGTCATTAACATCTGTTTGCCAGAGATTATTTCCTGTAATAATCCAAAAACCCATGGTCTCGATTGATTTTTAAAACATATTTTGAGGGAGTTTATATCATTTACAGGTATATGAAATGAGTTTCAGTTACCCAAGAACATTTCAAATAACCCGGACAAGCCAAGATGGCGCGATAACACGCCGGTACACGAACCTCTGCACCTTCGCTCTGCTTCCTGTTACCAGCAGCAGTCTGAGGCAGCTCATGTTCAGATGCTGGGCTCCGGGCCGGCTGGAGCTTTTTTTGGCTGCAACTGCATCATTCCAACAGAAGTAATACATCTAGAATCTAGAAGTGCAGTTCAGTCGGACTCATTTATGCTGCGTTTCATATTCAGTTCCATACGGAGGGTTCCACCTCGTGTTCCGGTTCTCATGATGCAGAGACCTTGCAGCTGCCGGGCCTGAACCAGACCTGCAGCTTTCATTACAGCTGCTTTTTAATGGGAATGATGGGGGCGGAGCTAATTTAAATATTCACACTCTCTACCAATAGATCATATTTTATAGTCAGAATAATAATCTGAGCCACTAGGATCTGGAGCTGTGACATATTCCATGAGCTGATACGTCAGCAGCCTTCCTCAGGCTACTCATCCCCAGAATGAGAGCGCAGACCTCATTGTTAAAAGAGAAGGAATTTATTTTTGTCAGATCACATCTGCGGTACAATCATTATTTCGGATTTCATAAATCAATACTGTATATACAAAGTGCAAAGACAGATATGAAACGGCTAATATTAAAACAGAGAAAACTCAGAGGAGGACATTTCAGAAGACAAAAGAACTCTGCAGGAAGGTTTTAAAACATCCATCTGAAACAAGGTCGCTGCATCTTCAGCCAGAATCGAGATCCCCCCCCTATATCAGGTTTGAAATATTTTTTGAAAAGAGTAAGATGGTGATTTGTGTCACTGGGGGCGGGGCCCTCAGCAGTGTTTGTGCTCGGGCTGACGGCCGGTGGAACCGGTCCAGTGCAGCTGCTCTACTCGTTCTCAAACTTGCTGTACGGGTGGTCCGAGTCGCTCATCAGACCTGCGGAGGGGAGGGGGGCACAGGGAGAGAACACACCAGAGCTCATTTACATGTTCACACTCTGTACCAATACAGTTCAGAGAGCATGATGCTGTTTTTACATGGATTCAAATCTGATGTTCAGTGCATGGCTGAAATGGTTGAATTAAGCCGATCCAATCTGTTCCTCCGTCGTTCTACTTTTTCGCCGTTTTCCCGAAATTACTTTTCAACAATCCCCAAAGATGGAAAGCAGCATTTAAGTCGTCCTCACGTGATTTGGTACTGCACCTCCAACCCGTTAAGGGACCGCAAGGAAGATCGAAAACACAAATAAAAGCAAAACACAAAAACCAAGCAGCACGGCGTGAATCTTGACTTTTAGTTGGATTGAGCTTCAGATAATGCTCCCATAATGCAACTCCTTTGCGCCCCCTCACCCCCATTTAATGCATGCTTTTCCTTCATTTTAATTAAGAAATAATTAGGTATTAATCTCTAGGGCTGCACCATTTTTGCCAAGATTATAATCACAATTATTTTTGTTTAAAGTTGAGAGCAATTATTCATTTCATTTCAGAGCACTGCTCTTACTTCTATGCAGTGTTCATTCTCGCTCTCGAACAAACCTCTGCATTAAAATAAGTGCGGTGCATCTCCCAGAATTAAAATCTATTTGTGAATTCAACAGAACACTGAACAGTCTCGCTGTGCTTCGTCTGGATAATTCACACATCTTTGCATCAAAAGATGACGTAAAACAAGCTTCTTCTTGCTTTCTGATATTCGGTTTCTTCTGCCCGCTCTCTGCTCCATTACAGGCGGCAGAACAGGTAACATGCAGACTATCACCCTTCCCCTCTGCTGCAGCACCACAGCTCCCCAAAAGTGAAGCCAAAACATCTGGATCGCCCCCTGGTGGCAGGCTGTTACTGGAGGAGGCGCTTGATTCGATTTGCAGCAGAGCCCTTTGCTTTTACATCAATACCACTGGCCACCGTGGTCATTTAATCATAGAAAATAAAGATTGCGATGGTGAATATTGGATTCATTGTGCAGAGAAGGAAAGTGATGTTGAGCCTCCATTTACCACCCTGCATGAGTCACAGAAGACCTTACTGAATACACCTGTGATTACCACGAGAATAAAACATGACATTGAATCAGAATGGGTTTTCACCAAACATCCTCGTTAGACTAGACGTCTTTGTCTGCTTCACTCAAGGTTGAACACAGAGTCGTGTGGAGGCCTGGAGCACAAACGCATGTGGAACGTGTTGAGTCATCCATAAGTGAGCCCTCGCTGTGACTTTGTACTATTTGCGTTTTCACACAGTCCTGAAGAGCGTGACACTTCCTGTTCCATCAAGACTGAGGAATAGTTTCACATTCCACCTTCAGTGATCCTCATCCATAGGGAACCCTAACCCCTCAGAGGGTTGCAGGCTCACGGGGAGTGTGTCAAAGCTCCCTTGACGTGGAAGCTAACTAATGAGAGCAGCAGGCCTGAGAACACACCCGCGTCCATCACTCTGTCATGTTGTCACACACACAACACCACATCACCTGACCGCTCCCTGCAGCGGTGCTGGACGCACGGCTGTCCAAAAATCAATTAGAAACCATTAACATAAAAAAAAAAGAATGAATAGGCTAATAACGTTGCGAATATGCTGACGAGTGCGATATCAAACGTTACGATTTATTACTATTTTCAGTCTGATCTAACAATATGCATTTTTCACTCGGTTCATCTCACTTGCCAATGAACTACATTTGTATTATCATCGTTAACACATTTATTTGTATTGGTTTCAACCTGACAGAGCGGCCGCTGTCACACAGCCAGCGGCATTACCTTCTTTTGGCAAATATAAAAACTTGGTGCGGGACGAGGGCTGCTGCTGGGGTCGGGCCATCGCTTCCATTCTCATTTTGTCAGACCGTGGTTACTTAAGGGGCGTGGCTCATCTCTGATGGATATTTGAAATAGAACCTTGGGGCTTTTTGAAAACGACGCGGTCAACGTTTGATGAATGACTCCGCCCTGTTGTATGGTGCCGGCTATGAAACCAAGGGCATTTGTCTGTTGCTTCAGTGACCCGTGACATCCTGCTCTCAGCCCTGAACCGGACCCTAAGTCGGACCCCTCTGCGGGAGGAATTACGCTGACGCTGGTTGAAGAGGACAGGGTTTGTAGCCTATAGGGGACCTTGCTCGAGGACGAAGGCGCCTCCTGCTGAATAATGCATTGCTGGCACGGAGTACGGAACTGAAAGGCAACGACACAGTCCTGCGACATGCATCCAAGTCAAAGCAGACATTAACGGAACAGAGAGGACGGTTTATCCATCACGGGGGGAGTCGGGCCGCCGAGTCCGTCAAACGGTGATTAGAGATGAATGAAGTCCGCATGGCGACACAACATGGATGCATACGTACCGTACTTCTTGCGGATCTGATCGTGTCTCGCCTTTCTCTCCACGTTCCTGTAAAGAAACAGAAGGAGGAGGATTTATTTAGTCAGCCTCAGGGAAAACATATTTAATGCAAGAGTTAGATTTCGGTTCACATGGACTTTCTACGATTGAGTCACGGTGTGAATGTGAAGTCATATGGAACATTTGGAGATCACATCATGTTGTCCTGGTCGACATTCGTTTCAAAGTGTCACAATTACTTTAAATTCTTGAGTTGTGGCCAAAAAGGTGTTTAGTACGATCCCAGTTCAAGACGGCCTAACAGCAAAGGCCAAGGAGCCGCTCATGAGCATGTGGTATTATTAGTGGTGTTAATACCATTTCAAGAGGCTTTGCTACCTTGACAGACCCAGCATTAACCCCAATACCACAGAAACAGATCTAATTCTGCGTTTGCTGCCCAGACCGGGCTCAGATATGTGAGGATGAGGGCTCCGTGCAGTGAGCTGGCTCTCTGGGAGCCGGGCAGCAGCCTCGAGAGACACCCGTCCTTCCCATGACGGGACCGATCTCTTCAGAATGTCCCGTTCACGGCCTCTATGTAGGTCACTGCACCGACTTGGGAGATTTGATCAAGCTCACTGCAGGAAACCCAGAAGAGTCTGTGGCACGTGAGGAGAGCTCAGGGGAGGCTGGACAACACACACACACACACACACACACACACACACACACACACACACACACACACACACACACACACACACACACACACACACACACACACACACACACACACACACACACACACACACACACACACAGAGGATGAATGCAGCGAGAGCACAGCTACTAGACGGGAGGAGGACGAGGCTGAAACATTGATGGCGTTGCCGCCGCCTTGAGAGGCCAACACACTGGTTGTTTGACGGTGGACGACGCTGCACAGGATGTGGCTCTATTTATGAGCACATGACCAAACGGCAGCTGCTCAGCGCACACACACACACACACACACACACACACACACAACGGGCCTTTTGTTGGGGACTATGAACTCTTCGGGTACCGAGCGGTTAACCCCTCACGATGTGTTGAAAGACAGGATTAGGAAAGGACAGCCATTCAACCCGATTCAGTTTGATTCTATTTGAATTATATGAATGAACGTGTATTAGTATGATTTGCTTATTTTACTGTGGTCTCATAACTTGTTATGTTGAAATTACAAAGAGGAAGAGACAGTTGAAACAAAAAGGTTCCACTCCACAAATAAAAATCAATCAATAATCAATGAATGGATTGGTTGAAGCCCCCAAAAAGAACCTTGTTTGTTCGGAATTCAAAGAAAATGTAATGAATACAGCGTAAAGTATTACTGTAGATGTGATTTTGCTATTATTTACCATTCTGTTTTCTGAATAATGTCATTAGAATATTGTTATATTAATTATAGTCATATCTACCAGCCCAACGCTTACATTGTGTAGTTAAGAAAAAAATATCTTATTGTTTGTTTATTGTGACCGATATTGAAATTACGATATTATTTGTGATGTAATCGTGTAAAGTGTAGATGGAGATGTTTTCACAGAAATATAAAGAGATATTAGAGATGAATTAAGACATGTTCAACTTCCTCACATGAGCACAAGGCAGTTTATAATAAATCATTAAAATACTAATTCTGATGAAAAGACTTTTGATTTCGAACCATTTGAACTGTGTTTTTAAAGACTATAGATGACAATATCCAAGTAAAAGGATATCATTTTGAATTTTGGACGGTTTACACTTTGGGACAGTAGAACGTATTTTATGGGACGTTGGTGAATAAAGTCCGTCTGGAGCCTTGCTGTCAATCATAGTTATTGCATCTCTAATAACTCTGACATCATCCTTCTCATAAAAATGATCACGGTTTCATTTGGGGTCTGAACCGCACAAAGATGCTTCCTAAGGCTGCAGGATATGATGTGTAGGTCAGGACAATATTCCACTTCAAATGATATTTTGACACAAATTGTGTCTGGAATAAATATAGTGCCTCCTGCCATTTAAAAAAGTTGCAGCTACCCATATTGTGAGTTTGATCAAACTTCGATAACTTGCCCTAAATGTAGAACCAGAGGGGAGCGACACAAAGAGCAGCGTCGGTTTGGAAGCAGAGAATCAAACTGTATGTAAAACTACTGGAAGTTCTTACCGCTCATCAGTGCGCTGTTTGATCTCCTCTCTCCTCCTCACAAATGTCTCCTCATCTCGGTCAGGCCTGAAGACATCAAGACACACAAACAGACTTTCACAATCACACAACCAGAGAACAGCAAAAACACAAATCACACCCGCTCGAGGGAGGTTCTCTGCACAAAGCTCCACGACATGAAAGTAACAGTGAATCACGTCCTCTGAAGAGAGCTCCGTGTTGGATTCATACTTTGTCTGCCACTCGAGAAGCGGAGAGGAAACTGACGTTGAAAAGGAAAGTGGGAGCTTCTGCGGCGGGAACAAATGTGCGTCACCTTTGATAATGGAATTACCTCATTTAACGGAGGCGGAGCCATCAGGAGGCGAGAAAACCAACGTGCCTCTCGGGAACGTTACTACAGGGTCAATTTGAATGAACGCTCGGTGTGTGTGTGTGTGTGTGTGCGTCAGGGCTTTTCCTCAGATGATAGACGGGAACGAGACTCCTACACCCACAGGACTGTCAGCGTGTGACGGGCCAGCCTGCAGCTGATTGACAGACGTGACAGTTTCATTTCACTCTGCGCACACGGCCGTCTCGTCAAGGACGCTGAAATGATGAGGCTACAAGAGCAACAGTGGAGAGGGGATGCAGCCCAGATCCATGGGGGGGAGGGGGGCTCCTTTCACTTGATCACAGAGGTGACGACACAGAGGACCAGAACTCTTTATCAGCATTTTAATCCATCGCTTTGTTTCAACGCGTTCAATGGCTACCAATGGAATCCACTGCAATAGCACCGATACAGCTGATCTTCATCTAGCTTTACGTGTATGTATACACGCTGCTGTAACAAAACCAAACAATTTACCCATGCAAGATTAATAAAGTATTTATCTAACTTATCTAATTAGTCCGTTTTTCTGGACACTGTCAGACAGGTGTAGACTCGGCTGTACGTCATGAGGTCAGGGTTGGTGTTGCATTCAGGGGTTTATACACATATTTTTACTGATACCTTTCCATGACCTTGAGGCACATTTTCATGACCATACATTCTCTGACATCAGAATATACATGTCGATGTATACAAATGCACTGGAGTCTATCAGTAGAACTATAATTAACATTGGGTTACCACTGCTTAGTGGCTTTCCACATTTTGTTCACCAGACCCATTTTTACTTTTGTTAGTAAATTATGTTGTTATTTCATTTAAAATGACTGGTGTGCTACAATTTTATAGAATAACTAGATAAACTCATTGGCCGTTGTAGACACCCAACTCCCGGCTACATAGACAATATCTGTAGTCTGATAAGGTTGTGTGTGTAAAGCTCCTTTTGTGTGAAAACATTCAGTCCATTAACTCGGACATAGAAATCTGCTTTCTCCAGTCGTGACAGTGATACCTGGGCTCACCGATCTGATACCAGTGTTTACGCCTCACTGTGTGGAAGGGACTGGGATCAGGCTTTTATGTGGAGGGAAACATCAGGCTTGACATCAACATGGTTTTCCTAACGTTGTAAATCTAAATGTAACAAATAAATACTCTTAATATTAACAGCAACAACTTAGTAAAAAAATAAATAATTCACAGATCAAATACAATCGAGAGGAAGCTGAGACATGTCTCGAATACCTTATACACTTACAAAATATATATATATATATATATATATATATATATATATATATATATATATATATATATATATATATATATATATATATATATCTATATGACTGCCACTGACTTGTGGATCCACTTTACCTTGACCTTCGCTTCTTGCAGCAGCAGCAGCAGCAGCAGCAGACAATAATGCCGAGGAAGATGATTCCACCCAGCACACCGAAGGTTATGATCAGGTATTCAAAGTTCACTGGATCACACAAGGAGACACAACGTTAATACTCAGCCTCGACAAGAACGGGATTCCTTAGGAAGGAAAGCCCACACTTCAGCTCCCTCTTTCCTCTGAGGGAAGGAACGCGCTCCACTTGTTTGACAGTGGCGCCCCCTGCTGACTTGAGGGCAACACTACAAGACGCACACTAAACGCTCCACTTGCGATTCCAGGGAAAACATAACTGAGACTTAAGACTTTGAGTCGAGGCCAGGAACCCTGCAGCAGCAGCGCGACTGTTTATCAGTTACGGCTGCTGCTCTGTATTAGTGATAAGACCCGGGGGCTGGCAGCATGATTAGGTTACCACAGTGAGACCCTGAATGCAGCGCCATGATTCTTTCAGGCTTTCTGCTGGACATTCAGTACAGCTTTTAAAACGTGAAAGGCAGCTCCGGGGCCCAATTTAACACCTCGTACAGGGAACACACTCGGACACAAGTGGATTTGTGTGATTTGCTCTCCCACCCTTGTGTGACTTTTTCTCAACTTCCTATAACTACAGTAGCTTAGACTAGAGCACATTCTCATAGCATCCACTGTTGGACATTATAAATTATTATATTTAAAAAAAAAAAAGCAGAGTTACATGAATGCGTATAGGACTATGCATGTGTCCCCGGGGCATTATTATTATGTAATTACTCATCTGAATTATTTTTGTTGTTTTGAGAACTTTAACAGACATTTTAAAAATAAAATAAATAAAAGTAAATATTACAAAAGCTAAAGAAACTACTTTTACGTTCATACTGGTCCATGCACCAGCTATTTAAAAACACAAACAACACTGATCAACGGAGACCATGGTATCTAAGTGAAACTATAGTGATCATTTTTAAATGATCAAACAACCAATCAATAAAGCCTACTCTATGTCTATGATGTCTTTGGGTACGGCCACTCTGCATCTACATGGTATTTAGCCACGTAAATGAACTGAGCTTTGAACCTTTGATAAAATGGCAAACACATGTTTGAATGTTGTTTGAATCTCATTAAAAAGGACATCACCTGATGAAATTTGCATCTGAAAAAAACAACCCTGGGCTGAATAGTGTTCTTATCTAGCTGGCTGCTCAGACTTTAGGGGAACTCTCCGTCCACTGCAGATTATTTTTGCTTTTATTTATGGATCTTCTGAGCATGTGTTGGTGTGCGCAGCGATGCAATGATAAAAACAGGAAGTGAGAGGAACACAGAATTCCGGCCGACTCCTCTCACCCAACCGGGTTTATCTTTGCAAATGGTTCCCCTCGGCTAAAAACACGCCAGTGTTTGTCTAGGAGAACCATCCTGCAGCTGTTTAACCAGTGTTTCACAGAGCAAGATCATTTTAGGACACGCTGTACACTGTACATCGCAGTTCTTTTTAGTTGCATTGTGTTTATTTCTATCGACACCTTTCTTATACTGTATATATTCCATATTTACAGTTCAGATACCGCAACTATCTAAATTTCCCTCAGAGTCAAAACCATGAAACTGAAACACATTACCACTTGACTAACAGTTCCTTTCTCGAGTGCGATCCTATTAAGCCGTTGTCATGTTGACCTTTCAGCGATAAAATGCCCCTTTACGATACCAGTGGGATTATTATTTATGGCAGTATTGAAACCTGACAAATGAAAGAGACGAGCCGACACCTTCCACATTCCAATAAGACGGAGCTACTCACACCAACACGCTCCCCAACGGGCCTGGGACAGCGGGCACAGTGAGGGCGGAGGCAGCAGCCAGCTCACTGGGTACTCTGTGCAGTTGTTGGTGGTGAAGCACCACAGACACTGTGGAGACAACACACCAAGATCAAGCCTCTACATCTGCTTTGACTAGGGTCTGAAACATTCGACTTGATATGCAAACCCTAGAGCTGCGACGATTTGTCACTTTAATCGATTAAAATGCCAGACATGCTGTGGTTCCAGCTTCTCATTCACGCTCCGTTGGTACTTTAACGTGATAGCAACCGTATTGTGTGTTCACAGCAAGATCAACAGGCTTTTTCATGAAGATTATGTCCTCAATATTATTTAATTCACACTTAATGTGTCACTTTGTGATGTGTTAGGACAGAAACCAGAGCTACGAGTGCTTCAGTGGGCGGGGTTAACGGGCCAGGGCCCACTGACTCACTGCCATGATCCTGCGTGTGCAGATAAACAATGGGCCATAAAAGGATGATTTATGGCAGCAGTTTGATATGCTCGGGCAAAGTCTGTTTTCTTTCTTCTTCTTTTTTTCAAACCCTGTTCCCTAACTACTCTCGGCAGCCTTACCTTAGCATTTGGAGCACACTTGTCACAGTTCTTGTAAGCAGAGCATGCTGAAAAGAGAGAACAACACAAACCTAAAGTTAGCTTACCCGAAAGTGAAGTGACCCAGAGCGGCCATGATAACAGTGCTAGCAGGTCCACGTTCATCAGTGACGTATTCAACAAACAAACACTGTTTCACTGCTTTCTAGCGTAGTAAACTACTTATAACAACGGGGCTATGAGAGGACTGGCTCCACTGTCGAGCCTAAAGACCTCTGTGCCACTTCTCAAACACGGTTCAACTTACGGGTCGGCGGCGGGGTCGTCTGGCAGTCCCCCTGGCTAACGAAGCTAACGCACAGCACGACGGCGCCCACCAGCACCGAGGCGGTCCATGTTGTCACGCGCTCTTTGTGGAAAGGAGACATTGTTGAACCGAAAGAGGAGCTCTGAAGCGGCACTGCGTGTCTGCATACAGGCTGCTCGTCGGCGGATCTCGGTAAACACTGCTGTGGTCCGTTCTGCCTGCGTCTACCGCTGCTGTCACTTCCTGGTTATCTAGGGTTCGCGCGTTTGGAGAGTCTTGACAGCCCGGGCGGGAGGAGTTAATGCTCTGTTTCTTTTTACAAAAGATACAAACAACCGGCCACATTGTTTCAAAGGTGTTAAAACGCAGCTACAAGTTCAATTATATTATTTCGTTTACTCTTCTTGATTTAAAAAAAAAAAAAAAAATCCTAAGGCCAAAACATGTTTTCTGATTTACTTGTTTTATTAAATATTCTTTTGAACCACATGTTGTGGCCGTGAGACCTCAATGTAATTATTGTACAATACGTTAGTAAAGCCACATTACATTAAATACAGATGACAAGGTTAGAAAACCAACCATGAATACATAGTAGAGCAACCAATGTGTCATCTTTTCCCTTTACTCTATGTTTTGAATAGGCTATCAATTAATTAACTGTATTTAGTTGGTTATTTAGTCACAGTTTTAACACACAGTTTAAAATAATGAACGTAGTCCTGGCGCCTGTCTGATGAATTTGACGTGGTATGATAATGCCCTTGTGGTCCATAAGAGAGGAAATTGTGTTTAAGAAAAAAATAAATGTGAGGTTTTCTGAGCGCGAGCCTGGTCTGCTTCCCTGCCACGGGCTGCCTATTGAACGAGGAGTTGATGTCTCTGTTTACCACTTGCTTTCTGCCGTGGCGTCAGCAACCAGATCAGTCCATTGGACGTTGACTGCAGAGTGAAATGAAAAGCTTCCTCGGGTGATCAGTAGGTGGCGGTGTAATGTCACACAAGCTCTGAGTCTCTGCTCAGCAGGGACTACAAGAATCCATGTGATGACTGCATCTGTCTGTCTGTTGATTGGCTGTTTGACAGCTTCTGTGTTCTCTACCGTTAAATCTGTAAAGGAAGCTTGCATGTGTTTTACATGCACTGTAGTAACTTTAACTGTACATCGTGTGCAGTCACACAGTCCATGCACTGGTGGTGCTGAAATATGCAGCTGATTAAAAAACCCTCTGAAAAGGTAATTTTGAGGACACATGGAGAGGAAGGGAATACATTAAAGGAGAGGAGACAGAAGTGAGACAGTTGCTTGTTTAGAAATCAATAAAAGTCTGCGTCCAGGCATCCAAGCTCAGTTTAATATTCAGTCACACAAACTATAATGCGACAGACCCATTTGTGTCTCATTTGTCTTTCAGTGTGGACCACATCCCAATGATAGAGTTCTTAAATGGTCCAAAAGACAGTAGTGAGTAAAATAGAGTGCTTAAAGGAAATGAAATGTCCTAACATTGTCCAGTTAACATAAACTGGCATGCCAATAGCAACTGTGGAAATCTCAGTGGTTATATAAAAAGTTAACAAACAGGCAATTGTCTTGTACCAGACAGTTTTAGTGTTGGATTTTATTGGTACTCTGAGGCTGTAAGTTGCCCCTACGCTGTACTCGTCATGGATTTAGGCTCATTTGTAAATGGCTCACTTAGACTCCCCAAAACACCTATCACACCTCCAGCTCTAAAAACCTCGGGCCCAAACTGTGTTTGCAGAATCAATTTGATTGAAAAATGAGGAGGCAAGTAGATTGTTTTTAGCCGCACTTTGTCTACCACGTTGGCCCAGACTGAAATATCAGCCTCACAACCATCAGCTGTTTGATGGATTGCCATAAAACAGACCAGAAAAACAGTATTATTGATAATACTAAATAATAATAAAACAATAAAATATTAACAATTATTAAACGGATCTCTATTATTATACTTGATTTGATTGATAATTAAACACATGCACAATAAAGAACTTGCTGTTCCAGGATCAGCTGTCTCCAGGATCAGCTGTCTCCAGAGCAGCTGTCTCTAGGATCAGCTGTCTCTAGGATCAGCTGTCTCTAGGATCAGCTGTCTCCAGAGCAGCTGTCTCCAGAGCAGCTGTCTCTAGGATCAGCTGTCTCTAGGATCAGCTGTCTCCAGAGCAGCTGTCTCCAGAGCAGCTGTCTCCAGAGCAGCTGTCTCTAGGATCAGCTGTCTCTAGGATCAGCTGTCTCCAGGATCAGCTGTCTCCAGAGCAGCTGTCTCCAGAGCAGCTGTCTCTAGGATCAGCTGTCTCCAGAGCAGCTGTCTCTAGGATCAGCTGTCTCCAGAGCAGCTGTCCCCAGAGCAGCTGTCTCTAGGATCAGCTGTCTCCAGAGCAGCTGTCTCCAGAGCAGCTGTCTCTAGGATCAGCTGTCTCCAGAGCAGCTGTCTCCAGAGCAGCTGTCTCTAGGATCAGCTGTCTCCAGAGCAGCTGTCTCCAGAGCAGCTGTCTCCAGAGCAGCTGTCTCTAGGATCAGCTGTCTCCAGAGCAGCTGTCTCCAGAGCAGCTGTCTCTAGGATCAGCTGTCTCTAGGATCAGCTGTCTCTAGGATCAGCTGTCTCTAGGATCAGCTGTCTCCAGAGCAGCTGTCTCCAGATCAGCTGTCTCCAGATCAGCTGTCTCCAGAGCAGCTGTCCACTTGCTGAACTCTGCACCTCTGACAGCAGTTCTTTGAACTTCTTTCTCAAGAGGGAGCACAGCAGGGTGGCATGAGTAACGGAACAGTTCCTTAATTCAACCTTTCCCTGCACCCTCAATACAAACCCAACCAGCCTTCTTATTGACTGGTTGCACGATATAAAACTATTATGCAACATGTGAGATTTTTGGATGACAGGCGCACATTGCCAAGACTATGAGGTAAAGTGTACCTTTAATATCTGTTCTTTAATTTGTCTTCGTCTCGTGAAAGATATTCTTGTTTTATTCCTTAACACCAGTGTTCACGAGTACACTGTTCACTTCCACCTGCAGCTCACTGAAGCATCTCATGCACTTGGCACAACCGTGACACATTTTCACTTCCAATAAAGAAAGACGAACATTAACATTAATTAGAATTTTGACAAAACTGAAGTTTAATATTTAGTCTCCTGAGAAAAAATAAATATTGATTAGTGCAGCTCTAATACAAGTATAGTGAAACCCTAATAAAACCCTGCAAGCATCCCTAGAGTCTACACAGTGTAGATTACTATGCACACTGCTACAGTGGATGGATGAATAGTTTATTACTACTGAGGATACTACAGTGAGGTTTGCAGTTGTCTTGATGGTGGCTCACTAATGGTGGGTCCAAATGCTAAAACCATCATCATCTAGTTAGCATGACTTTGCACTGTAATTTTAACTGCAATATGTTCATTACATTATGAATAATTCAATCAAAAAACTCAGTCAAAATTGAATTGAACATTAGGAATCATGCTACGTATGGTAGTTACGATGGGCCCTGGTGCACATGAGGGAGCTGCAGAGCCAGAAAATGAACTCTGTGGCAAACAAACGTTTATGATACGTATAAGTTTTGTTATGCATGATCATCTTCTCAAGTGAACACCACTTTTAATGAGATTTGAAGCGTGAATGCTAACAGCAGAAACATGACGCTAACGTTACATATAAACACATACACCGCGGTCACATGACTTCACATCACCATGTTCGGTCGAAGAACAAAACGTTTAAAATCTCTTCAGCTTGTGTTCACCACAGACTCCTTCTCAGGCATCGAACCAGAACCCACTTCAAATGGTAAGACCCGGACTCCCAGACCCGGTTTTAGGACTCCATTGTGACGCACTCTGCTCTCTCTGGGGCCACCTCCACCTCCACCTCGGGGGCCCCACTGCAACGTCCTCAGTCAGGCTCCTGCAAATGTAACAGCATATTGTTTGCCAGCCTTTTCGGTCCATCTGGGTTGATTACATTGAGGAATAATGTTACACCATGAAGGGTGTCACGTTTCTTTCATCTTCATCATAACGTGAATCTTTTGTGTTGAAGTCTTTTGTGTTGTTTTTAAAAATGCCCTGCGGAGAGAACTCTGTCATCTTCTGCCTCCTTTCTGTCTTTGTCGTGCAGGCGCACGTCTTTGGTTCTCACCTTTAAGCATCTACTTCAACTTCGGCCTCCAAAAAGCAATATCCGTACATTTTCACTGCGCCCTCTAAGCTACCTCTCCATCTTGATCGTTGACCGCTCACTTGACCGCGCGCCTCTATTTGATTTTCAAATGTGCAGCATCAGTCAGCTGTGCTGTATTGGGTGAGAAAAGTTCAACTTCTGCACATTTGCCGTGGCAGCTTTTCCAACCGCTGAGTCATGTTTTATTGGTCCTAATCGCCCGTTATTGTCGTCTCCTCTGGCCCTTTTTTCTCATTTGAGAGGCTGATCGCTGGGAGATAATGAGGGCTGATGGTCTGAATGACGGAGTGGGTGTGGGAACGTACAACACAGAGCAGTCTGTCTGGATGATATCACCTCCACAGAGGCACACATGTCTGTCATTTTAAAGGAGGTGGTAATTTAGGAAACAACATTATCTAGAAAACTATCATTTACCCCAAGGATTAAATGAATTATGATTTATAATAGAAAGTTTGCTGTGTTGGCTCTCCCTTAGAAAGTCTGAAGACAGATGTCCATGGCCGTACACTACAGTGTGTAAACCATGCCATGGCCTCATGACACCTCTCAGCTGTGTCTATAATCACTCCCTCATTCACCTCATGGCTGAGCAGTAAATTGAGATTTTGGACACTTACTGTCACACGACTGTAATTTACACATCGCTAAAACGCAACACATTGCATTGTGGGATTGTTAGCAGACAGTAGAGCAGATGCCATGCACATTGGCTTCATTGTTTTCAAATGTCCAATTTATTGCATAAAATCTACACTCACAACACTCCAATGAAATGCTGCAGTGAATATGTACAAGTTGTGTTGAGCCATAGAGGAAATGATGGGATGTCAGCAAAATCTAGTCGGGTATAAATAGTCTGCTTATATATATATATATATATATATATATATATATATATATGTATGTATGTATGTATGTGTGTGTGTGTGTGTGTGTGTGTGTGTGTGTGTGTGTGTGTGTCAGCTTACTGGCCGTCAGGACCAGCTAAGCCTTCTCTGCTGGCCTAAACAGAATCACAAAGTTATAGCTATTTTATAATTTAATTGTTTTTCACAAATACACTACATGTATTACAATATGTTTTTCCCTATTAGCTTATTTTCTCATTGCACAGCTCCTGTCTTCGTCTGTTGCTCTCCTTCTAGAGCAACTTGTTTTAAGGAAAGCTTTCATCCAATCAGATTTCACCTCTATGTCTCTATGAAAGCAGAGCGCCGTCTAGCTAACCTTTGCAGATTAAAGTACATAGGGACGTTATCGTTGATTGTCAATCAACAAATCAGATCTTTAGTTTGATGCTGGGCGTATTCTTTGACGGCCCTTCACGTATGATTGGTCAGTGGGCCAGCTTGACTTTTGTCTAACGGAAAACTAGCTAGCGGGACTCAGTTGGAGTAAAAACAGTTCAGGTTGTTGAAACATATGTTAGAGAAGTTATTCAAGAGGCAAGGGTTTTCCATCATGTTTCCTCTGGTGAGTGTGGTGGTGAATTTTACGGAACTTAATATTGTTTCTTCTGATCGTGGCTCGTGCTCTTGAGTGTGCTGTGTTTTAGGGCCGCAGTTTTGTTGGATTGTTTTGTCAAGTTTTGTTATAACTAAATGTGACTGCTTCTTGTTGATGTGGACTACATGCATTGTCCTTTAATGATGCAGCATCCCATCATGCGCGTATTTATGTATACGATGACGGCACAGAAGGCCCAGGGAGAAAATGTATATATATATATATATATCTGTAGCTGCTGCAGGATTGTAATAAGCCCATCCAATCATTTGATTTAAATAAAAGATAGATTGAGCTACTTTTTGGAGCAAATGCAGCTCGCTCGTTGGAAAAGAGTTTCGATTTTAGGTTGGATCTTTTTTTATCCAGCATACTCTTGCTAGCTTTGTCATAAAAAATGAAATTAAAAAATAGTGTTTTAAAAGTGTCCCTGTATTGATTGTATTTATATCTTGTTATTTTCTTTTTTAATTTAATGTGTCAATGACTTTTCTTTAGATTTTATTGGCCCGGTAATGGTGAATGTAAGGATATCTGCAGTATGAATCTCAGAAAGGCTCCAATGAAGCAGTAGTCTGGTTTGATTTACCGTTCCAAGGTTCGGTTGAATCAGATTTGGACAACTCATATGAGGATTGAGGGATGTTTCAGGTAAGAACCAGACAGCTCTCTGCCTTGAGTGTTTCCCTAAAGTATAGCGTGGGTTATTACTTTTCAATACAAGTGTTGATACACTACGATATTAGAGTTATGTTATCTATACCAAAGCAATGCTACTTATTAATATCTGTGTTTAATTTTGTCTAAACATGAAGTGGACGCACATGTAACCATGACTTTAATAAAATACGATACAAAATGCTAAAAAAGGTCTGATTGAAATGAACTATGTTATCAAGAACTCTACTGAGAATATGAACAAACATTTTGGGCCCTTGACAGTTTTCATTACTTTGTGCTCCGGTCCAGGCATCTAACCTTGTGTTATCACTCCGGTCCGAACACATGGCTGGACGGGAAGTCGGGCTGTAATTCCAGGTTTTACATCAAGTCACTGCCTTTTGGGTAAATATGATATAACCGGCTGAGTTCATATAAGCTGTGTTTCCCTGCAAGGCTGACAGATTAAAGAGAAAGCGTAGCCACAGTTCATGACTATTACATTTGTGTCACAGAGTTACAGCAATCATCCATTTTTCTGAGACATAAATATCAGTCTTTTTAAATTCTGGGCATTTTCAAACAGCTGCAGTTATTAAAACGACCCTCTAACCATGTTGATGAAGACTGTGAAGCTGGTCCCCATGATGCATGTCCTTGCTCATGTTGTACCGCACAAGCTCCCATAGGTGTTGAGGCTGGTGACTGAAGGCTGCAGCATTTGAATCACACCCACCAAACTGTCCGGTGAGCCTTTGTGAGCGGTGCGGATGCTTTCAGGATGTCTCATGAATGTATTCCAGGCTTCCCTTTATCCATCTATTCATGACAGTTTTTCACAGAGCTGCAGCTACTCTCATGTTGAACACACAATGCCTCTCATTTACCAGCAGGTGGAGTAAGGGCCCTGCAGAACAGACATTCTTCAGCAGCAATCATGTAGAGACCGGCAACGATCCAATGAGAAGGATGGATGGAAGCATCTCTTATTGGCATTCTCCTCTTAACATGCTCCTGACTCAGACCAGCGCAGTCTCTGTTGTTCGTGGACCAAAATGAGGCTCGCCTTCCTTTAGAAACAGCAGCGATCCACCTGCAGGTGTGTTCTCAGGCCACATCTGTTGAGCTCAGCATTCAGTACCTTGAAAAGATGACGTTTTATTAAAAGTACTCTAATCGCTTTCATAATACCTCTTAACACGAAGATTTGATGTATAAACTATGGATTATCTTTTCATGACAAATGTGTTGACCCGGGGAAATAAACAAAATAGTGTTTTAATAGTGTCCCTGCATTGAGTGTTCATTTATCTTTTCTTATTTGGCAAAATATGAAAGATATTCTACATCTACTCCAATATATATACATACTTATATCATCCAATCAAATGAGACTTTGGTCGACTAGCTCGCCACACCTGTCCCATAAAACTGCGTTTAACCATTTTGTGGTTCAGAGTAGCTAACAGAGCGATACGGAGAGAGACGTGTGTTTTGGTTTCAGCAGGAGAAAACCTCGCTGTCAGTCCTAGAAACAATGTGGCGGACGTCTAATTCATTCAAGGGACGCCAGCTCCCTGTCACTGCAGCACGGGATCACATGCAGAAGAACTTGTGCTGGATGAAACCAAACGTTGGCAGACTGGGTAAAAGAAATGTCTGCCTCCCTTTCATGCTCCTGATCTTACTCCAGGTGGGAGTCCTCCCACTGTAGCTCCGTACCGTGCACAACTCAGAGCCGGTCCCTTTCTACATTACATTACATTTAGCTGAGGCTTTTACTCAAAGTGACTTACATGATATACAGTAGACACAGCAACGGTGAGCAATGAGGGTTAAGTGTCTTGCTCAAGGACACAACGACATGGACTGGCGGAGCCTGGGATCAAACCACCGACCCTCTGATTGAAAGACAGACTTGCTAACTTGACTTGCTTTTTATTATGATATTTTGATTATGATTATTATACGATTATGATAATAATATGAAAAAAATGGTTATATTTCGATTGTCACACTGCGCTCACTTAGCAGTTCCCCTCCGGATTCTGCAGCGCCACATCTTATTCCCTCACTCCCATGTCTCGCCTTAATTCATTCTCCTCATTATGTCCCTCAGTGGGGCGTCGACTGTCTTTTTCTTTGGATTTTTCTTTGAGTCAACAGAAAGTTAACAGAATGCGGTTAAAGTCTGGGACTCAGGAAACAGCTTGGGGAACACACACACCAGATCCGGGAGCAAGACAAAGGTCTTGGACTATCTGGATCTCGTTCGGGGGAGGTGAAGGAGAAAGAAACCCAAGAGTCTGACGGCTCACAAGTCCGTACGTTCATGATATATGATGCAGTCAACAACCGGTCTGGGAGGGACTAGATAATGATCCAGCACACAGCTTCCACCACACCTTGGAAACCACCAGCGGTGCTGGAGGGCTAAGAGTTCCCTGATTTCAGTCTCTCAGATCTTGTTTACCAAGACAGGAAATAATCAGCCGTCGCACACCGAAACCCCAGAGAAGCTGTCTGTCTGACCTCCGGCTTTTATACTCCGGCATCCTTATGGGAGCACTTCATTCAAAGGTTTGCATTTCAAGACTAAACATATCAGGTTGAGGGGTGGAGACAAGAGAGCAGGACCAGGGAGTTCATTTGTTTGTAGAAATGTGGCCGAGAAATGCAAAAAGGATTCTTCTGAACCTTTTGGAGGACGTACCCGAAGCTTCCTCTCAAACACTCTGAAGTAAAAGTCCATCGAGTGCAGTTCCCCTGTATTAAACAAGTTTAAAAGAAGAATGGAATTTAAAAATGACTGTCGACACACTGCGGACATACATACACCAACACACAGCATAAGACGTCAGAGCTGCACCAAGTGCACGGCCACGGTCACAGAGGAGAGGTCCCACGGGGGTCCTCCCACGCCGAGCAGCTGTTGAGAAGGGCTTAAATATTTTAGTTCATTATGAAACTTTGCATTGGTTAACAACAAACAACAAGACCAACAGCATTGATGGGTGAAAAAGAAAGAAGAAAAAAAGACATATGATGGAGATATGCCACGATATGATAATTAGCATGGAGTTATGAGAGAGAGAGTTTACGTGTGTGTGTGTGTGTGTGTGTGTGTGTGTGTGTGTGTGTGTGTGAGGAGGGGTGCGGTGCTATGCTTGTTGAGGTCAGAAGAGAGGTGCAGGCTAATAGAGGAGCAGAAGGTTGATAACGGCTCAGCCTCAGACCTCCAGAGTCTGCAGCAGATTCCCAGGTCCACAGTCATCAGCATGCACCCCACGTGACGCCTCCCTCTCTCTCTCTCTCTCTCATCCCCCCCACACCTCTCCACCTCCTCCTTTTTTCTCCTCCCGCTGTGTGTCTCCCTCTTTCTACTTCTCCTCTGGCTCAGTGGTGTGTTTCCAAGAGATAAGACCCTTGCTCATTTCACACATGAGCAGAGTGGAGTTGGGTAAGGCTGTGTGTGTGTGTGTGTGTGTGTGTGTGTGTGTGTGTGTGTGTGTGTTCATTGTGTGTGCGTATACCTGTGTTTGTGTCTGCATGTGTGTGCGTATGCGTTTGCACGCGTATGTATGTGTTGAAGGTTAGAGAAAAAGAGTCCAAGTGCAGACTCCGACTCCAAGTTTTCTCCACTTGCTGCTTCTTTACTTCAGCTTGGTGGGAGGCGGTGGGCCGTCGAGCCTCCAGAGCGGTCCGACAGAAAGTAGCATTCATTTCTGTGAAACTCCCAATGTTCACTACAGTAAGCTTATGAATCCAGACCAAATCAAAGAGCAGCATTTTCTTGGGCAGCTATGGTAAAACACTTTATGCCACTAGGACACCACGCCCCCAGTGGAGAGGTGTGTGTGTGTGTGTGTGTGTGTGGGGCAACTAATTCAGCCAGCACAAACCCGTGTCTAACCCGTGTTTAGGGAGCCGAGTCAGCCCCCCCACAGGATCAGATCCCCAGAGCTGGGGTTAGTGCTGGCTGAATTCCAGTCGCCAGAAAGCTGCTGACTGAGGGTCCGTCTCCTGGAGCTCCTGGAATTATGGGATGTCAGCAAAGTCTAGTCAGGTATAAATAGTCTGCTTATATATATATATATATATATATATATATATATATATATATGTGTGTGTGTGTGTGTGTGTGTGTGTGTGTGTGTCCTTACCAAAACAAGGCCTGCCCAGACTGAGTCAAGTGAAGTAGCTTTGATCGGACTCAACAGAACAAAAGAACAGTACGAGCTGCATTTTAAAATCTATCAACCGATATGCAACAGGTTACAACGTAAATAGTATAACAAGCTGCTCAGTGGGGCTGTACTTGGGCACAGTGGTGGTTTGATTTTCATACATTTTCCCCAGTAATATATGCAGTGATCCGCTGCCTTTTGTGCCTCTGAGTGAGCTGTTGGCTGGGCTGCCATGACGTTTAGTGCAGACCTTCCTGCCCCTCTTCAGGGTGACTTGTAACACTTTGATGATGCTCTGACTTTTCATCTCGCTCCATCAATAGGTCAAACCTTTATCTTGGGTTCTTTGAGTCGGCTATCCAGGTCTGTGATTGTTCTGAAACATCTACCTTTGTTGGTACACTATAAGAAATTAATCCTATGGAAGTAGCCACAGCACTGGGCATAACTGATGTTCCTTTGTGTCGACTGTATTGAAACCAGGCCGCAGGCAGCTGCAGTTCTTCAACTACAATGGAGGCAATTCTCTACAAGGCAAAGCACATATGTGAACGAGTAATGAGTGAACAAAAACAAGGACGAGCACAATGTGGAAGCCATTTCTTGTATTTGTATTCTGAGATACACAGAGACAACTGATTCTGACCCTTGTAATTCATCCTTTCTTTATTACAGTTTTTTTGCGTTGGGGGTGGGGGGTGGGTGTCAAGGCTTTGCCGCAGTTGCCGTTGGGTATAGATCAGTGTGTCTTTTTTTACGAGACTCCATTTAAGGTTATGTGCAGATAGATCACAGCAGTTTCAGTGGCTACAAGTTTTCTGGAGGTAAAGACTGTTCCACTAGACAATAATTTCCATTAATTTAGTAAATAAACAACATCTCTGTCCTGTAATTTGTTTCCACTAAGCCCTTCGACAATATTTCCCTGTCTTGCTTTTATCTCTTCCATTAGTTCCTGTGTGTTTCAGAATAATAGTGAAAAATGACTCACCGTTAACCAGTCTCATCGGGGGCTGAGAGAGGACACCAAAAAAGATGACACAGAGAGAGAGAGAGAGCGCTATCCATGCAAATACAAGCTAATGAAGAGTTCTCTCCTCAGAGGAGCCCCTTTGTCTCCGCTCCGAGGGTACAGTTTGGTGGGAGGACGTCGTTCATCTGCCCAGACAGTCAGGCCCCACGGGGGGCAAAGAGGAGTCGCTATAGAGGAGCTCCACCGACAGATCTGAGCGGTCTGCTCGGCCTCTGCTACAGTTAGCTGTCTCCTTGATGGGTCGCCTGAACCAGGCAGCATCGACCCCCACCGCCAAAGCTGGACGAGGTGTTTGCAAAAGGCCCGGCTTATCGGGAAGCCTCATTTATTTTCAGTATGTGTTGGTCAAACAGGCAGTTCCATATTGTTTTGGTGCTTCAAATTGGTTTACCAAAGGTCTTGGGGTCACAGAAACCTTGGAATTTATGAATATCACATCAAATAAGTGCTGAAGCTCTGGTATCCTGCTGAACTCCATCCATGCATTATCTTTACCCGCTTATTCTGTTCGGGGTTCGAGGGCTGGAGCCGATCCCGGCTGACGTTGGGCGAAGCCAGGGTTCATCCTGGGGTCACCAGCCTATCACAGGGCTGACGCAGAGTGACAGACAACCATTCACACTCACATTCACACCTACGGTGAATAAGAGTCAATTAACCTGAGCTGCATGTCTTTGTCACACAGACAAAGACCGTAGGCAGCGCTTTTTTATTACGTTCCTATAATAATGTATTCATTATGTGAGAATCTGTACACACACACACACACACACACACACACACACACACACACACAACAGCAAAACAGATTTGTTATTAAATATGTATCAAATGTATTTATTGTTTTTTTTATTGCAGGAGGGGCTGCACACCACTGCCCAAATAATGTAAAAGGCAAGTGAGATGGACTAAGGATTGGATTAAGTCAAACAGCTTTTCAGTCATATTACATTTTTGAGGCCTTTAAAAAATATATTTTTATATATATTATTATTATTATATTATATATTTTATTGGATTACCTTTGAACTAAACCATGTTTGCTGTACTACAACTATAGAAGCAAGCGATAGTATAACTTCCCACCAGTGATGATGTCACAGTTTCATCAGTCTGCTCCACTCAGCCTGTCAGTCACACCCAGCTCGTCTGCTCACTCCGTTCACCTGCGCACCCAGCTGCTTCACATCACCTGCAATCAGGCCAGTATTTAAGCACCAGGTTCACACTCACTCATGGCCAGATTGTTCGTTGCTATGCCTCGTCTCTCCAGCACTCTCCTGCTTGTCTTCCCGGATCCGACCTCGCCTGTTCCTGACTCTCCACGCCGTCTGAGTTACAGTTCCTGATTGACAGCTCCTGTGTAATTCACCTGCTTACCAGCGCATGATTAAAGACTGTTGAACTTCAGATCTCTGTCTCCTGAGCCTTCAGTTCTGCAATTGGGTCCCTACACCAACCCGTTACAGAACAATCTGGCCAGCATGGACCCAGCAGGACCACCCGCACCTCGGTTCGAAAGGATTGAGGCCGCACTAGTTCAGCAGGAACAGGCGCTCGTGGAGGTTAACACATACGCCCGACAATCGGCGGAGGCCACCACCGAAGCCTTGGCCGCCCTCTCCGCCCAGATGCGGCAGCTGATAACAGCCATCGCGCCTGCGGCTCCAGTACCTCCTCCGGAACCTCCAGCTCCGGCTCCCCCAACCCCTCGGATGATTTCTGAACCCCGGGTGGGGCACCCCGAGCGATATGCGGGAGATCCGGACCTCTGCAGCCCGTTCCTGACCTCCTGCTCCCTGCTTTTCAGCCTGCAGCCACAGACATTCGTCACTGAGGAGGCCAGGGTGGCATACGTGATCAGTCACCTGACGGGAAGAGCCCTCCTCTGGGGAACAGCGGAGTGGGAGAGACAGACGCCTGCCTGCGCGTCATTCCGAGCCTTCTCAGAGGAGCTAAGCAGGGTGTTCGGATGGGGTGCCGCGGGACCCGAGGCCGCGCAGGACCTGCTCTCCTTGCGCCAGGCGAACCAGTCCGTGTCCGATTTCGCCATCGACTTCCGGATCCGGGCCCGTCGGAGCGACTGGAACACTGCAGCACTACGCGATGCCTACCTACATGGTCTGGCGGACTATGTCAAGGACGAGCTGGTCTCATATCCTCCACCCGCGACGCTGGAGGAATTGATTGAATTGACGGTTCCCGGAGAAGGGAGAGAAGGCAGAACACTCCGAGCCGTGGTTTCTCAGCTCGCGCAGGAGCCGCCGCCCCGGACTTCGCTCCATCTACAACCGGGGAGGTTAGTAGGGCCGGACCGGAATCCATGGAGGTGGGTCACACCAGGCTCACTCCCGAAGAACGGGAGCGTCGCCGGAAGGGGAACCTGTGTATGTACTGCGGGCAGGCGGGACATTTTGTTTCCCGCTGTCCGGGAAAAGATTCGGCTCATCAGGGGGGGAGGAAGTCCTGGTGAGCCACATGACAAGACCGTCCTCCGCCTGTTCTCGGCCCCGGTTCCAGGTGAAATTGCTGCTCGAGGGAGGGGTATATACAGTGGCGACTCTCATAGACTCGGGGGCGGACGGCAACCTCATGTCCCAGGCCCTAGCCACTAAACTGGGCCTAGAGGGAGTTCCGCTGGACACCCCAGTTCCCGCTTGAGCTCTGGATGGACATCTGCTGGAAATGATCACGCATCAGACGACCCCGGTTCATATGCTAATCTCCGGTAACCATCAGGAGACTGTTCAGTTCCACATTCTGTCATCTTCCAGCCATCCGCTGATCTTGGGATACCCGTGGCTACGTCGACACAGCCCCCACCTCGACTGGGCCACGGGAGCAATCCTTGGATGGAGGGAGTCCTGTCACCAGGTCTGTCTCAAGAGGGCCTTCGTGCCGCAGCAACCCACGGCACCCAGTTCCAGTCCCGAGTTATCCCGGGTTCCGGCCGATTACCACGACTTCCGGGGGGTTTTCTGTAAAGCAAAGGCGACCTCTCTACCCCCGCACCGGCCTTATGATTGTGCCATCGACTTGCTGCCCGGCACCTCGCCGCCCAAGGGCCGACTATACTCCCTGTCGGCTCCCGAACGGAAGGCCATGGAGACATACATTAATGACTCCCTGGCGGCAGGAATTATCCGACCTTCGTCCTCTCCGGCAGGGGCAGGCTTCTTCTTCGTGGAGAAAAAGGACAAGACACTGCGGCCTTGTATAGATTATCGGGGACTAAACGACATCACCATAAAGAACCGGCACCCCCTTCCCCTCATCTCCTCAGCCTTCGAGTTACTGCAAGGGGCCACCATCTTTTCCAAACTCGACCTTCGTAATGCCTATCACCTTGTCCGCATCAGAGAGGGGGACGAGTGGAAGACGGCGTTCAACACATCCTCGGGCCATTACGAATATTAGGTGATGCCTTTTGGTCTCACCAATGCCCCGGCGGTATTCCAGGCCTTGGTCAACGACGTCCTCAGGGACATGATCAACCATTTTGTCTTTGTCTACCTGGACGATATCCTTATTTTTTCCAAGTCCCGCGAGGAGCATGTCCACCACGTCCAGACGGTCCTCCAACGTCTGCTTGAGAACTCTCTGTTTGTGAAGGCCGAGAAGTGAGAGTTTCACGCCCAATCCGTGTCGTTCCTGGGATACATCGTGACCCCGGGGCACCTGGAGATGAACCCGGACAAGGTGGACGCCGTCCGGGAATGGCCAGTGCCGGAGAACCGCAAGAAGCTGCAACAATTCCTGGGGTTTGCCAACTTCTACAGGCGGTTCATCCGCGGTTATAGTTCCATCGCCGCCCTGCTCACCGCGCTGACATCCTCCAAGATCCCCTTCCAGTGGTCCCCGGCGGCAGAAGCGGCGTTTCGGACCCTGAGGGACCGCTTCAGTTCGGCACCCATCCTCCAAGTCCCCGACGCAGAGAGACAATTTGTGGTGGAGGTGGACGCCTCTGACGTGGGGGTGGGGGCGGTACTGTCCCAACGTGCGGCCAGTGATCAGAAGCTCCACCCATGTGCCTTTTTCTCCCGACGCCTCTCCTCAGCGGAGAGGAACTACGACATCGGTAACCGGGAGCTTCTAGCAGTTAAACTGGCTCTGGAAGAATGGCGGCACTGGCTGGAGGGAACCAAGCTACCCTTCTTGGTCTGGACGGACCACAAGAACCTGGAGTACATTCGAACCACAAAGAGGCTCAACTCTCGACAGGCCCGATGGGCCCTCTTCTTCACCAGGTTCAACTTCACCCTCTCCTACAGACCCGGCTCCCGCAACATTAAACCCGATGCTCTGTCCCGTCAGTTCCAGAGGGAGGGGGATGGCACCAGTGCTCCCGACACCATCCTTCCGTCCCCGTGTGTTGTGGCCTCCCTGACTTGGGAGATTGAGGAGAGGGTGGCGGCGGCCACAGAGGGACAGCCTGGTCCGAGTGCATGCCCTACTGGTTGCTTGTTCGTACCTGCAGCTCTGAGGTCGGAGGTACTCCAGTGGGCCCATGGTTCAAAGCTGACCTGCCATCCTGGGATCCAGAGGACCCGGGACGTTCTCCTACAACGGTTCTGGTGGCCCACGTTACAGGAGGATACCCGGGAGTATGTCGGAGCCTGCCGGACCTGCAGCCAGAACAAGTCATCGCGCCGAGCCCCGTCCGGCCTCCTGCAGCCCCTTCCGGTGCCACATCGCCCCTGGTCCCACATTTCGGTGGACTTTGTCACCGGCCTGCCGCCGTCGGAGGGGAAGACGGCCATTCTTACCATCGTGGATCGATTCTCTAAGATGGCCCATTTTGTGGCCTTGCCTAAGCTCCCGTCAGCTAAGGAGACTGCACAGCTGCTCCTCAATCATGCCTTCCGTCTTCATGGGATTCCGGTTGACGTGGTCTCGGACAGAGGGCCCCAGTTTTCCTCAGTGTTCTGGCGGGAGTTTTGCAGTCTCTTGGGAGCCACCGCCAGCTTGTCATCTGGGTACCATCCTTAGTCTAACGGGCAGACAGAGAGGCTGAACGTGGGCGACTGTGGCTCAGTGGTTAGCAAGTCGGTCTTTCAATCAGAAGGTCGGTGGTTCGATCCCCGGCTCCGGCAGTCCGTGTCGTTGTGTCCTTGAGCAAGACACTTAACCCTCATTGCTCACCGTTGCTGTGTCTACTGTACACTGTATATCATGTAAGTCGCTTTGGATAAAAGCGTCAGCTAAATGAAATGTAATGTAATGTAATGTAATGAACCAAGAGATGGAAACGGCCCTCCGGTGCATGGTTTCACAGAACCCATCCTCTTGGTCCCAGCATCTGTTGTGGGTGGAGTACGCCCATAACACACTGACCAGCTCCACCACTGGGTTGTCTCCATTCCAGTGTGCCTACGGGTACCAGCCTCCTCTTTTTCCAGCGCAAGAAGGGGAGGCCTCGTGCCCTTCAGTGCAGGCCTTCCTCCGTCGCTGTCGTCGGACTTGGGCCCGTGCTAGGGCCTCCCTCATGAAGGCGGCAGACTGGTACTCCTCTACAGCCAACCGTCGCCGCTCTCCAGCTCCTGTGTACCAGGTGGGACAGAAGGTTTGGCTCTCCACCCGGGACCTTCCGCTGCGTGTGGAGTCTAACAAGTTGGCACCCAAGTTCGTGGGGCCTTTCGCCATCGGGAAGGTCATCAACCCTGTGGCAGTCCGACTCAAGCTTCCTCGGGCGATGCGGGCACACCCGACATTCCATGTGTCCAAGATCAAGCCGTTCAGGGTGAGCCCGCTGGTGCCAGCCGCTCCTCCGCCGCCCCCACCGTGCCTCATGAAAGGGGGACTCACCTACACCGTGCGCCGTATAATCCGCTCTCGCAGACGGGGAAGGGGCTGCCAGTATCTCGTGGACTGGGAGGGTTACGGTCCGGAGGAGAGATCCTGGGTTCCTGCGCGGCACATAGAGGACCGAAGCCTCATCCGAGACTTCCACCGGCAACATCCGGACCAGCCCGCTCCAAGCAACATCGCCAGGGGCCGTGGCCGTGGGAGACCGGTTGTTGGGCCCTCCACTGTCCCGGACCAGGACGAGGACTCCCTGTCGGAGGAAGGAGCAGGGGTTCCCCCGCCGAACTCATCTCCTCCACAGCCTGAGGAGGGCAGGGTCTCGGGTTCCCCCGAATTCTAGCCCGCCTTCCGGTTCCCCCTCCGCCCACCCGGGCTATTCGGGGGGGCTGGTTCTGGGACGTCAGGGGCCGTCCTTTGAAGGGGGGGTTCTGTCACAGTTTCATCAGTCTGCTCCACTCAGCCTGTCAGTCACACCCAGCTCGTCTGCTCACTCCGTTCACCTGCGCACCCAGCTGCTTCACATCACCTGCAATCAGGCCAGTATTTAAGCACCAGGTTCACACTCACTCATTGCCAGATTGTTCGTTGCTATGCCTCGTCTCTCCAGCACTCTCCTGCTTGTCTTCCCGGATCCGACCTCGCCTGTTCCTGACTCTCCGTCTCGCCTGCCGCCCAAGTCTCCGACCTGCCTGCTTGTC
The DNA here is from genome assembly GCA_023566465.1 of Cottus gobio. Lineage (NCBI taxonomy): Eukaryota > Metazoa > Chordata > Actinopteri > Perciformes > Cottidae > Cottus > Cottus gobio. Next base: position 2,842,769 of record CM042221.1, read on the forward strand.
TTCCCGGATCCGACCTCGCCTGTTCCTGACTCTCCACGCCGTCTGAGTTACAGTTCCTGATTGACAGCTCCTGTGTAATTCACCTGCTTACCAGCGCATGATTAAAGACTGTTGAACTTCAGATCTCTGTCTCCTGAGCCTTCAGTTCTGCAATTGGGTCCCTACACCAACCCGTTACAGATGATGCAAGTACAACACGAACAAATCTTGATGATGAATTATTAAATTGTAACGTAGAAAAGACACTTTTGTAATTTAAGGCAATTGTTTGCCAGTACATCACTGAGTGTAAGAGACAGTGACATCTAGTGCAGGTCACCTCATCTTCACCTGTGAGTAGACTGGGCTGGCCCACTCCCCGGTTGTTGTATTATTATAAATTCTGGCCAGAGCACAAGACTGGATTATGTGGTAAGGAATAAAATAATCCATATGGAAAGCTTACACTGAGGTGACCATCAGTATGTAAGAATTAGATAAGGAAAACTATGGTAAAAGAAAACCTCATTTGAACCCATTTTATGTGTAAACACAGTGCAGCTTCCCGGCCCAGCACAGCCCCATAGGTTAATGCCTCCAGATAATGCAGCGCTGCCCAGACTCTGAACCCCGTGCTTGGTAACACGGAGGCGGGGCTTGGCAAACCCTATCTCGTGAAGCAGACATCAAGTCTGAAGCCAATTTGTATGCAACTCAAGTGCGATCCGAGCGTGAGCCTCCAACTTGAATGGCCCTCCCTGGTGGAAGTAGGTAGTCTCTTGTGGGTGGACACCAGGTCTCAACGGGCGTCTCGCACTTTCCTGACGAACATAAACGTCTCTCGCTCAGGTCTGAGGCAGAAAGTAGCAATCCAATCATGGGTTATCTTCAGAAGCTCCAACTCCAATGCACTTATTACAGGAGAGCCACACTGACGCTCGTCTCCTATACACTTGGGAGGTGTATAATACAGTGCATATCAGTGTAATCACGCACCGACGGTGAGTTATATTAAACCTGTGGTTAGTGTCAAATAATACTTTTCAGCAGCTCTGTACCAACTGTTAATGTGCCTCCTCTTCCCAAGAGGATCGATATCCTTCCATTTGGTAATTATGTCACTTATATGGAAATCATGCAATTAATCATGACGTCTGATATAAAAGCTTCACTGTATGTTTCACATAAAAGGATCATCACAGTTCTTTTTTTCTTTTTTTAAATCAGCCCTTATTTTTACACTTTTTTGATTATTTTTCCAGGTTTTGCCAAAATATCACTTGATAAAATGATATGTTTAGTCCAAATGCTGGGATGTGCGTTCCTGATGCAGTGTTCACACTATGAGCAGCAACGGTCTACAAGTAATTTTCAGTAGAAGCTCCACATGAAGCTCCACACAAAGCTACATGAGGTGACACACAAAGCTACACATGAAGCTACACACAAACACACAAAGCTACACACAAAGCTACATGAGGCGACACACAAAGCTACACATGAAGCTAAACATGAAGCTAAAGCTACACACAAAGCTACATGAGGCGACACACAAAGCTACACATGAACTAAACATGAAGCTAAAGCGACACAAACCTAAGTGAAGTGGCATTCGAAGCTACACACAAAGCGACGCATGAAGCTAGACACAAAGCTACACATGAAGCTACACACAAAGCTACATGAGGCGACCCACCAAGCTACACATGAAGCTAAAGCGAAACACAAACCTAAGTGAAGTAGCATTCGAAGCTACACACAAAGAGACACATGAAGCTACACATGAAGCTAAAGCGACACACAAAGCTAAGTGAAGTGGCATTCGAAGCTACACACAAAGAGACACATGAAGCTACACATGAAGCTAAAGCGACACACAAAGCTAAGTGAAGTGGCATTCGAAGCTACACACAAAGAGACACATGAAGGTACACATGAAGCTAAAGCGACACACAAACCTAAGTGAAGTAGCATTCGAAGCTACACACAAAGAGACACATGAAGCTACACATGAAGCTAAAGCGACACACAAAGCTAAGTGAAGTGGCATTCGAAGCTACACACAAAGAGACACATGAAGCTACACATGAAGCTAAAGCGACACACAAAGCTAAGTGAAGTAGCATTCGAAGCTACACACAAAGAGACACATGAAGCTACACATGAAGCTAAAGCGACACACAAAGCTAAGTGAAGTGGCATTCAAAGCTACACACGAAGCGACATGAAGCGACACATGAAGCGACACATGAAGTGACACACTAGCCCTGGACACAAGTTTATTAGGCTCTCCATTATTAGTTTAATAATCTTTGTTGATACTGTTGAGAAATATTAAATGCACTAAGATAATGTTTTATATTCATTTGCTTTGTGTGGTTTTTATATTCATATACGTATGCAAGACCTCTCACACAAGCAGAACTATGTCTGCTCATAGAGGCAAATAAGGAGATAAGAGTGTTAGGTTATGTTGAGCAATTCCTCTTGTTGCGATTGAAATAGGAATTTGGCACCATACAAGGAAAGAGAACCGTCTTGCTGAATAACAGGATGTGCGTAGAGAACGATCTTGCTGAATAACAGGATGCGCGTATGGAAAGAACTATGCTTCCCCTAGAGTAAACAAAGAGCGGCGGTCACGTTGACATGTATCAAGGAAACGATCTCCATGCAATGTGGGCGTATGTTGGTGTGTAAACTCTCTGTGTAAGAAATCTAATAAAAGAAACAGCTACAGGCAGGGAGATGAGATACCGTTGGCGAGGCTTTGACTCCGGAGTCTTAGCAAGTAACGTTGTCTCCTTCAGCTGAAGCTTGTGTGACCCGGTGATAAATCCCGCACAATACCCAGAGTAAACTGGAGACAGGGACTAAATACCAAACAAAAGCTTTATTGACAAATAGAGCTAAATAATATTAAATCAAAAGGGCACAATCAAAAAGTAAGTCCTGTGGTTCTTAAACGGCACGGTCAGAGAGCGGAGGGCAACGGAGCTAAATAAAAACAGTAAATAATCACAAAAACCAAATAAAATGAACTCAGGCACAGCAAACCGACCAACATAACACAAAAATGCCAATATAGAATGGCTGCCCTATCGCCCAGCCCCTCTCTTCAGCCCCACACAAAAAACCCACAAGCTCAAATCAAACACAAAAAGCCCACGCTAAATGAATACTTTAACAAATGAGAACATGTAAATATAAAAGGCCTGGGAAAAACAGTGGTGTTCCTTCAAAGGCTATTCAAAAATACAAAAGAAAGAAAACATTACAATAACACATTACAGCCACACTAAACACTAAACTAGACACACTAAAATCATGCTTTTAAAAACTGTATTAAAAGAAAAGAGAGAGCTCACCAAATTAGTCTCCACACGGCTGGCCTCAGCTGCTCTCAGGTGTGCTCGCTAGGAAAGGGCGCAGGTGTGCTTCCCACCCCTTTTTAAAGGCCCTGCCCCCTGCCTGGGTCCCCGATTTCAGGCTGCCCGTGGCCTGCCTTACCACATCTACCCCCATTTTGAAAGGTCACCGTCTCGGTGACAAAAATGTTTTACTACCTGGGTTTTAGACCGATGGTCTAGACACTACATAGACCGGCTGACTAGATGCATTAAGGTTATTTTTCAACTGACCTGCGTACAGATTGTGGTAGATTAAAGGGATTGGTGTGGTTGCCTGCTGTACTCCTATGGGACCGTCTCACTGGCACAGGGGAGTTAATGGAAGACTCATGTAATGCGTCTGCTAGGCAACTTAGTTGGGGATCTAAGGGTATGGTAACTAGTGGATCATCAGGTACCAAATTATGCGATACTGCTGGTGGTTGGAAGTTCCCCGGAGTTAGAGGCTGCATGTTGACCATTATTATACTACCCATTTCCCCTTCCTCTTCAAGCATATCAGGGTCAGTTTCTTCTTCTTTGTCCAGACCGTGCATTTCAGATGAAGGAGAGTCAGGAGTGTCAACCGTTGCAGTCCAAGGAAGAACTTTAAGCTCCGTCCTGTTGATATTTTTTTCCAGCCCAGCGCCGTCTCTTGATCTGATTTTATAAACTCTTCCTACGTTATCCAAACAGCACACAACCTCATAGATTATATGGTCCCAAGCATCCTGGATTTTGTTGCGTCCAAGTGGATGATTCTTTCGGAAGACGAGGGTGCCTGGTGCAAGCATTTCGGTTACATTTGGGGGCAGTTGCCTGTTTCGACGTTCAGCTGCTATTCTGAGCTGATCCGTAGTATGGCGATATGCCGTCGTCAGCCTTTTCTGGTGCTCAACGACCCAGTCATGGGTGGAGCCTGGAACCAAGTTATTGTCTGTGGTAGCCAGCAAAAAATCAACGGGCAGCTTGGCTTTTTGCCCAAACATCAACTCATATGGAGAGTAGCAGGTAGAAGCATGTTCTGTGGTGTTGTATGCGAAAAGGATCTGAGGCAGGTACTGCGGCCACTTCCTTTTCTTTTCCGGTGGAAGGCTACGGAGTAAGTCATGCAAAGTGCGGTTGAATCTCTCGCACTGGCCATTACCCTCAGGGTGGTAGGGTGTGGTGCGGCTCTTTTCAATACCATATATTTTGCACAACTGTTTTAACAGTTCTCCTTCAAAATTCCTGCCTTGGTCACTGTGGATACGCTTGGGGATGCCATACGTGTAAAACCACTTTTCTGTCAGAATCCGAGCTACCGTGCCAGCTTTCTGATCTGAGGTTGGATACGCTTGGGTAAATTTTGAGAAAATATCCGTGATAACCAGGACATTCTCTCGCCCATCGGTAGCTTTCTCTAGGACCGTAAAGTCAATGGCCAGAATCTCTAAGGGTGCTGATGCCATTATATTACCAGGGAATGTTCTGACTTTGGGTTGGTTGGCTTTAGCCACCAGACAACGATTGCACTGGTGGCAATATTTCTCAATATCTGGCCACATATTAGGCCAAAAGCATCTCTCTCTTATCAGGTTGATAGTCCGTTCAACCCCTTGGTGACCATGGTCGTCGTGGAGCTGTTTGAGCACCTCGCCCTTAAGACACTCAGGAAGGAGGACCTGGAAGACGTCTGCACCCATTTTTGGTGGTCTGGTGCGGCGATAAAGAACTCCCTCCCTCAGACAAATCTTGTCCCATTGTTGAACAAGTTTGCGGACAAGTTTGGGCCCCGTTGTCAATTCTTGTTTTGATGGACGTGTCGCACGCTGCCAGTAAAACTTAAATGCACCAATCACTTGATCCGCTTCCTGGAGTGCTTGTAAATCTGCCCTTTCCCGCATTGGTAGAGCTTGAATCTCTGAAGTAGTGACGAGGTGCTGAGTTGGAATCTGTGGCCCATGCTGTTGTTCACGGATCATGTCGGGTACTTGGATGCCAGGGGTTACTGAAGATATTGAGTCACCGGTAGGCTGTCGAGAGAGAGCATCTGCATTCCCATTTGCGGTGCCTGGACGATATTTGACCTCAAAGTCAAATGCAGCCAGCTCTGAAACCCAACGCTGTTCCACAGCCCCGAGTTTTGCTGTTCTTAAGTAGCTCAGGGGATTATTATCAGTGAAGATGATGGACTTATTCCCTAGCAAGTACTCTCTGAATTTCTCCGTCACTGCCCATTTAAGGGCCAAAAGCTCTAGCTTCCTGGAGCTGTAGTTAGACATATTACGTTCCGAGCGTCTAAGGCCCCTGCTAGCAAAAGCAATAGGTCTCCGTTGACCTTCCTGGTCTTGAGATAGTACTGCACCCAGTCCAGCATGGCTTGCGTCAATTTCAAGAATAAAGGGTTTGGTGAAGTCAGCATAGCCAAGAACTGGGGCACTGACTAGTCGCTCCTTCAAGGACTGGAACCCCTGTTCACATTGTTCATTCCACTTCTCCATGATGGAGCACCTGTCATGACCCCTGGGCTTATGTTTGCTTCCAACTACCTCTACCACCAGGCGGTGTAAGGGTGCTGCCAGCTTTGAAAACCCCTCCACAAAGCGGCGGTAATAAGAAGCAAAACCCAGAAATGACCGAAGCTCTCTTGCAGTAGTGGGTTGTTTCCATTGCGACACAACACTGATCTTGTCTGGGTCGGTGGCAACCCCAGCTGCTGACACTATGTGCCCAAGGTACTTGACCTCGCGTTGGAAAAAATGACATTTTCTTAAGTTCAACTTCAGGCTGTGTCCTTGCAAGCGAGCCAAGACCAATTCCAAGCGCTGTAGGTGATCTTCAAAGGTTGATGAGAAGACAACAATGTCGTCAAGATATAGCAGAAGTGACTGGAGAGACTGATCACCAAAAATGCGTTCCATTAGTCTCTGGAAAGTACTGGGCGCATTGCACAGCCCAAAGGGCATTCGATTGAACTCAAAAAGTCCAAATGGGGTGCAGAATGCCGTCTTGGCTTTGTCTTTCTCAGCCATGGCCACCTGGTTATATCCACTGGCCAAGTCAAGTGTGGAAAACCATTTTGCCCCTCCCAGGGCATCCAGTGACTCCTCTATCCGTGGCAGTGGGAATGCATCTTTCCTTGTCTTTGCATTCAGGAGCCTGTAGTCCACACACAGCCTTATGCTTCCATCCCTTTTTTGGACAATGACTATGGGGGAGGCATAAGGGCTGCAGCTTGGCCGAATGACGCCACTACTTAACAGCTCCTGAATGTGAGCTTTGACTTGCTCATATTGTGAGGGGGGTAGACGCCTATAGCGCTGGCGAACAGGGATGTCATCCGTCACAGGAACCTCATGCTCCATCAAGGTGGCGCAACCTAGGTCTCCCTCTCCCTTACTGAGTACTCCTGCATATTTCCTCAATAGTGCCACCCCTTGTTGCTCTTGTTCGGGTAGCAGGGTAGGCCATGAGGAACCAGAGAGATCGAGGGTTGCGCCACTGTCAGCAGTAATGGATTGGACCATAGCCACCTGACTTCCACCCTCATCCTCCAACGTCACGGAGTAGAGAGGAGACCTGGTCTGAACCACATGCAATGCACCCAATAGGGTGTTAGGTTTGAGCCATGCATCCTGTAAACCAACATTGACAACCGGTATCTCTACCACGCCCTTATTTACTGTCAACAGGGCCTTAGAAATCAGCACACCTGCAGGCAGGCAGCTTCCATCTTCGAGGGGTTCCAGTAAAACTGAGGGGAGGGTGGTGGTAGCTGAGCTTGGGCAGACCATGGAGATGAATTTCATAGATCCTGCTGGGATACGTACAGGTCGACCTTTGACCTTAGCCTTCCCCAAGTACCCCTGTTCATTAAGTAACTCAATGGAGTGGCACTCTGACAAGGCCTCTTTCCAGCCGGGAGCGGCAGATTTTAATAGGGGGAATTCCAAAAGGTCAGGACCAAGCTGAACGAGCAGCTCGTGGTAGCAACGTCGAATGATATTCATGCCGAGCAAACCGGGCACAGACCCCTTTTGCTCCTTAAAGCGAGGGTCTTCTGGGCTCTTCACGACCAATACCCCCATCCGGGGAAGGGTCTTACTCAGGACATTGACATCAAGTTCCAGGTAACCTATGTAGGGGATGCCTAGTCCATTTGCTGCCTTCAACTGCAGCCAGTTGCACTGTCGCAACCTGTCTTCGCCTTGTGACTGGAAGTGTTCTATGAAAAATTCCTCTGTAATAGTGGATACCATAGACCCAGTGTCCAGTAAGCAAGGAAATGTGAACCCTCCCATGCTAACTTTCACTATTGGGCATTCCCCTATGAGTTCGGGTGGACGTTCTTCCTGGTTACTTGAGCCTGAGAGCCCCCCTCCTGGTGTCTGACTCCTCCCACCAGAAGGCGCTAGTTTTCCGACGGCCAAACTGAAGTGGCCACAGCGTCATTTGCCTGTACTGTTGCATGATGTCCTGAGCTGTGGGTGGGACCTATGGTGGACTGTTGCTGGGCCCTACAGAACCGTGCTATGTGCCCTCCCTTATTACATCGCAGGCAAATTGGTCTACCATCCGTTTGAAACAGATAGCGTTTTGTGTCTCTCCCCACTGTTTGTGATGTTGGCGTATTTGGGCTTGCATTTAAGATGCCTATATGCTTCATAATAGCATCCAGCTGTACCTGCTGGTTCCTAAGGCACTCTTTAAGCTCAGCTAGATCGCTACGAGGGGGCACATTTATAGCATTGGACTCAGCTACATTGGTGTCCCCTGAATTGATGTATGTATTGCAAGAAAAAGCACGAGCCCTTTGCCTACTCTCCTTTCTTCCCTCTTCCGCCCACCTGATGGCAATACCACGGAGCATAGTAAATGACATAGTACAGTCTTGACTGACGCTGCGTTTAAGTTCCCTCCGCAACATATCATCATTTACATGTTCCGTGAACTGATCACGCAAAAGCTGGTCAGCGGTAGGGATGCCACCGGGTGTCTTACGAATGACCACATCCATAAGCGACTTTAACACATGAGAATAGTCTCTGAGAGATTCTCCTTCCCTCTGACTGCGCTGGAAAAACTGAAGCTGTGCTGCGACATAAGACTGTGAGCAACTATAATTTTCAGCAAGTATAGAAAATATCTTTTCTGAGCTGTTTTTGTCTATCGGACAATGAAAATCAAGTTCTGCTTTAGCCCCCCCATCTAAGTGATCACACAGAAAAAGAATCTGTTCAGCTTGAGACAAATGTCGAACTGCCAGGCACTTACGAGCCTCTTCAATCCATTTCTCAACAGTTAGCAAATCAACAGACAATTTACCAGAAAACTTTGGACACTTTCGCTCTCTTGGAACATACACGAATTGAGTTACTGGAGCAACAGCAGCAGGGATGGGTGTGCTGAGAGTTGCTGAGGAGGAGTCATTAGGTGGGCCTGTTTGAGGTGAAACGGGGCGTTGGTTTTCCACCTGCAACTTCAATTGTTCGTTTGCAGCCTGAAGCTGCCGCACCTGATCCATGATGGCTTGAATGTCCTCCATACCACCGACTAATGTTCACCGTAGAGGCCTTGTCGCGTCCTGAAGTCGCTACAGCCACTCCCCGTTGATCTTGATTGTAGATACCACCACTGTTTTTCCCACAACACTCAACTGTCTATCCCTATAAAGCCCAGGGCCAAGTACAAGAAAAGGAAAAAAACAAACAAATGGCAAGTAGTCTCTGTCTATCTAATGATCCGATCCTGCCAACAACGCCAATTGTGACCCGGTGATAAATCCCGCACAATACCCAGAGTAAACTGGAGACAGGGACTAAATACCAAACAAAAGCTTTATTGACAAATAGAGCTAAATAATATTAAATCAAAAGGGCACAATCAAAAAGTAAGTCCTGTGGTTCTTAAACGGCACGGTCAGAGAGCGGAGGGCAACGGAGCTAAATAAAAACAGTAAATAATCACAAAAACCAAATAAAATGAACTCAGGCACAGCAAACCGACCAACATAACACAAAAATGCCAATATAGAATGGCTGCCCTATCGCCCAGCCCCTCTCTTCAGCCCCACACAAAAAACCCACAAGCTCAAATCAAACACAAAAAGCCCACGCTAAATGAATACTTTAACAAATGAGAACATGTAAATATAAAAGGCCTGGGAAAAACAGTGGTGTTCCTTCAAAGGCTATTCAAAAATACAAAAGAAAGAAAACATTACAATAACACATTACAGCCACACTAAACACTAAACTAGACACACTAAAATCATGCTTTTAAAAACTGTATTAAAAGAAAAGAGAGAGCTCACCAAATTAGTCTCCACACGGCTGGCCTCAGCTGCTCTCAGGTGTGCTCGCTAGGAAAGGGCGCAGGTGTGCTTCCCACCCCTTTTTAAAGGCCCTGCCCCCTGCCTGGGTCCCCGATTTCAGGCTGCCCGTGGCCTGCCTTACCACACTTGGTAAACTTGTGTAGTGAGACGAGTAGGGTAGAGCCCACAGTCTCGCCGCCCTCCGAGGGCACCCAGGTTAATCGTACAATACTAGAATTAGACGTGGTTATAGGAAAATAAATAATCTTTAATACAACACAATATACAAATCCATTTAGACACAATACCAACAAAGAGAATAGCTCACATGATAATAAAGTAGGTCACAGTAAAAAAGAGAGAGAAGCTCACAATAAAAGGAGAGAATAGCTCACATGATAACAATAAAGTAGGTCACTGTAAAAAGAGAGAGAAGCTCACAAGAAAACAATAAGGTAGGGCGGAACTGACCAGTTTCTTGGGGTGGGGTGGACCTGCACAGGTAAGATGGGGGGGGGGGGGCTCCGACGAGAAAAGGGAACACCCCAATCACACGTGTCGGCTCACACTCATGCACACACAGCCTCACGTGGGGATCCGGGCTAAGAGGAACATCAACCACACCACACGAAAAGGGAGACCCCCACACCTGGAGGTACCACTCCCACCTCCGTGGTCTGCCGCACCTACAAACACATAAAAGAAACCACAGTTAAACCCAAGCTCCGGGTTAACAAAACAAACAAAAGAACAGAAAATCAAATAACCAAACTTAAACCCAAACGATTATACCACAACGGTACTAGACCGAGATGCGTGTACACGGTTATCCCGACACAGAGGTGTAATGGCGTCGCTGGGTTGATGACGTCACACGTCCAGCGACACGACGCCGGGTGGATGGAGCCCTGGTTCACCAGGCCGGCCGCCGTCGGCAACTCAGTCCATGGACAAAACAGTAACATAAACGAAACAAATAGTCATGAGGGCAAAACAATGATAACTATAAGGGCAGAAACCCGGTCGCTGTTAGGGCAGAAACCCGGTCGCTGTTAGGGCAGAAACCCGGTCGCTGTTAGGGCAGAACAGCAGCGCAGTTCCTGACTCGGACAGCCATCGCTGATCGGTGCCACCTTCGGGCCTGCTCTGGGAGAGTTGCGGGACCTGGTGTCGGCGTGACTACCGGCTACATGAAAGCGAAACAAATGATCAGTAAAGCGCCCCAACACCACACCCCAAGAGCTGCACAGGACTCACCAACGCCGCTCCACGCTTGCGTCTCTAAGGCAGAGGGAGGGAGAATGCCCACACGAAGCTGCAATCATGGCGGAAGTCCAACCACGGGAACATCCGCATAATGTCCGGGTGGGGAAATCCCTCCTTTTATCAGAGGGACCTGCCTCCTTGATTGGCGTACGTCTAGGGAGGGCGTGCCGGCCCAGCAAACAGCGCTCTCCCTGCCACATTCCACCCCCCCATCTTAAATCGTCGCCCCGACGATTTGGCAAGCCAAACCGGTCATACAATAACTAGTCCCAGGGCCGGAACACGGCGAAGATGGCATTAGCCACCGGACCCCGGGGGTCGTCAGCTCTGGTCGCCATCCTCTCCACGGCTCTAGGAAGGCGATGTACGTTCGAATGATGACCGGCCGTCGACCGCGCGGTCCGACGTGGGGCCAGCCCACCGGACAACGGGGGTGAAATGGAGAGGCCCCCCTCGGAGACCGGTGGTGGGACCACCACCGAAGGCACCGCTGAGGCCGTACCTAAGGGCGGGGAGGACCCCGCCGACGTGGCAGGTAGTGTTGACGGGCCGGGTTGCGGCTGGATCCTCACCAAATCATCCTCAAAGGAGGACTCGCCCTCCGAGGATGGTGAGTCCCGGGGGGGCGGGCCCTCCGGGGAGGCGGGACCGGAAGGGTCCGCGCCCACCAGTGCCTTTAACCGGTGGCGATGAACTCGCTTGGCCTTACTGTGGTCGCCTACCGGGGCAACGGTATAGACTGGCCCACCATCCGTCGGGGTCCTCAAGACTCGATGCACCCCAGGACCCCACACATCCTGGATTTTGTGCCGTCCCCTCACACTGTAGTCACGCAACACCACCAGCTGACCTTTGGTCAAGGGGGCGTCTCGAACACGCTGGTCGTAGTTCCGCTTTCGGCGCTCCGCCGCCAGCCCCAACCTCTCTCTCGCTCCATCAAAGGCTACCTGCAGCCGAGTCTGATGTTCCCGGACCCACTCGTGGATGGTCCCACCAACCGGGTCCCGCACTCGGCCCAGCAGGAAATCGACCGGCAGCCGGGGCTCCTGACCGAACATAAGGAGAAAGGGGGATTCCCCTGTGGCCTGGTGAGGAGTGGTGTTATAACAGTACAAGACTTGTGGCAGACAAACATTCCAATCTCTCTTGCGGGAGACGGGTAACGTGCGCAATAAGTTATGGAGGGTCCTATTGAACCGCTCGCACTGGCCATTGCCCGCCGGATGGTATGCGGTGGTGCGAGACTTTTCAATCCCGTAAAGGCCACACAGCTGCTGGATCAACGCACTCTCGAAGCTGCGGCCCTGATCCGAATGTATACGGGCCGGAACTCCAAACTTATAAAACCATTCAGCGACCAACACTCGTGCCACAGTGGAGGCCTGTTGGTCCCGGGTGGGAATAGCCATGGTATATTTACTAAACACATCCGTCATCACCAGCACATTTTCCAACCCATTCTGTGCAGGCTCCAACAGAGTGTAGTCAATGGCCACAATCTCATTAGGCCGGGAGGCCAACAAATGCCCCAAATAGCTACGCGCAACCGGCTGGGTGTCCTTGGCCATTTGGCACCTTTCGCAGGCCTGACACCAGGCGGCCACTGCCGAAGACATACCCGGCCAGTAACAACGAGCGCGCAAAAGCTCCAGTGTTCGCTCCACGCCTTGATGGCCGTGCTCCTGGTGTACACCCGTGAGTACCTCGTTTTCCAAGGCCGCAGGTAGTAGCAGCTGGAAAGTGGCCGCAGCCCCGTCAGGACGGAAAATCCGGCGACAGAGGACCCCGTTCTGCTCAACCAGACGGTCCCACTGCCGAAGTAGCACCAAGGCGGGCGGAGACAACCGCCTCCGCTCCTCCGGGGTAGGGCGCTGCTTCCGTCGCCAGTAACCCACCACCTCCTGAATAACCGGGTCAGCCTGCTGGAGAGAACACAAATCAAACATGGTTCGGTCAGGCAAGACGGCGATAGCCGCCTGAGTAGCTTCAACCTTCCCCAACTGCAGTGCCCGCTGTAACGGCTCCGGCAGCAAGGTTCCTGGGACCATCAAGTCCATGTCCGGTTCACCTGGGGGATATTGCCGGGAGAGGGCATCTGCGTTCCGGTTGCTCCGACCCGACCTGTACTTTAACTCAAAGTCAAAAGAGGCCAACTGAGCGGCCCACCGTTGTTCGGTGGCGCCCAGTTTGGCCGAGGCTAAATGGCTCAGGGGGTTATTGTCGGTGTACACCAGACACTTGTGACCTAGCAAATACTCCCTGAACTTCTCAGTCATCGCCCATTTCAAGGCCAAAAACTCAAGTTTCATCGAGCTATAGTTCTGCATGTTACGCTCTGCGGGCGTCAGCCCTCGACTGGCGTAAGCTATAGGCCTCACCTTGCCGCCATAGTCCTGAGAAAGCACCGCCCCCAGTCCGCCGAAGCTCGCGTCTACCTCCAGGATGAAAGGCAAGGAGAAGTCCGCATAAGCTAGAACAGGGGCAGAGGTAAGTTTAGCTTTTAACGCCTCGAAGCTACACTGACATGTTTCCGTCCAAGCGCCCAGGACCGCCGGCGCTGCCCCCCCCCGGTTCTTGGTGCCGCCCAGCTCGGCTACCAACTTATGGAGCGGGGCTGCCAACTTGGCGAAGCCCTCTACAAAGCGACGGTAGTAACTGGCAAACCCCAAAAATGACCGCAACTCCGAGACTGTAGCGGGCGGCTGCCAGTTAGCTACCACCTCGACCTTACTTGGGTCGGTGGCGACTCCCTGGTCTGAGATGACATGACCCAGGTACCGTACCTCCTTCTGGAAGAACGCACATTTGGAAAGCTTCGCCTTCAAACCCTCCTTTTGCAGCCGACCCAGCACCACTTCCAGTCGCTCCAGATGTTGTGCCACTGAGGAAGAGAAAACCACAATGTCGTCAAGATAGAGGAGTAACGACTGGCCCTGTTGGTCTCCAAACAGACGTTGCATCAACCTCTGGAAAGTGCCAGGAGCTTTGCAAAGCCCAAAGGGCATGCGGTTCCACTCGAACAACCCGAACGGGGTGCAAAAGGCGGTTTTGGCTCGGTCTGCTTCGGCCATAGGGACCTGATTATACCCGCTGGCCAGGTCCATGGTGGTAAACCAACGGGCCCCCGTCAGCGCATCCAGAGACTCCTCAATGCGAGGCAATGGGAAGGCGTCTTTCCGGGTTTTACTGTTTAGCTGGCGGTAGTCCACGCACAATCGTAGACTACCATCCTTCTTCCTTACCAACACAATGGGGGAAGCATATGGACTGCTGCTCTCTCTGATCACCCGTTGTGCTAGGAGCTGATTGATATGCTCCTTCACCATCTCGTACTCTGACGGTGGAATACGCCTATAGCGTTGTCTCACCGGGGCCGTATCCAACAGCGGAATGTCATGGGCTATCAGATTGGTACACCCCAAATCCCCCTCGTAAGCCGCGAATACCGAGGTGTACCTCCCTAAAAGGGACCTCACCTGCTCTTGCTCCTCGGCCGACAAGGAGGATAGGTCAATAGCCTCCAGCTGGTCAGGCACCGAAGGAGGTAGGGACTGCGAGGCCACGGTAGCGACCACAGATGGTTTCTCGGTAACTCCTGCGGGCAAACTGACAACATTAACAGCATCCACAGTGCCGATAATAGTACGAGGGTAAAGTAACACATCCGTGGTACCCACGTTGACAATTGGTATATAAGCGGTGCCTCGTTCCACTCGAACCAAAGCCGGTGATGCCAGTAGTCCCGCAGGTAAGCCGGCTTCAGGAGGCTCGAACAACACCGTAGCCCCCGAGCACTGCTCTGTGCACGTAGCCGCCACCACCTGCATAGTGCCACCCCGGATGCGGCAGGCCTTCTTACCCCGAATCTTGACTTTGCCTGTGGCTTCCACCGGAGCCTGCACACCAGCCTGATGACACTTCTGGAATGCCGCCAAGAGGGGCTCTGGTGCGCCCGACACCGGTGGAACATCAAACAACGTCGGTCCATGCTGCCCGAACAGCTCTCGATAGCACTTGCTTATCACGTTCATTCCCAACACCCCCGGGACGGGACGTGACGCTGCATCAGGCACGTCCTTCACGACCAGCACTCCACAGCGTGGCATCAACTTGCCGCAGAGCTCCACGTCTAATTCGAGGTACCCAACATACGGAATGGGCAACCCATTAGCTGCTCTCAATTCCAGCCAGTGACACGACTGAAGTCGTTCCTGCCCCCAGGGCTCAAAATGCTGGAGGAAGAAACTCTCCGTAACAGTAGACACCATGGACCCGGTGTCCAACAAACATGGCACCTGGACGCCACCCATGGCCACATCCATATGTGGGCACGGAGACACCAGGGTAGAGACCCCAGAGCCAGCAAATTGCCCACCCAAACCGTGGCTCGACAGTTCGGCGGGTGCTAGTTTTCCGACGCCGGAGCGGGACGGAACTGCCCACTAAACGGCGGTGGAGCGGATAAGACCCGGGGTGGGGGAGGAGCTCGCACCCCGTTGCACTCGCGGGCAAAGTGGCCCGGTTGCTGACAGCGCCTGCATATGATAGGGCCCTGGCGAGGCGCCTGGTGGCGCTGTTGTGAGCTCTGCAAGAGAGCCATACTTTGAGTAAGTTGTTGGAGCTGTTGTTGCTGCTGCTTCAACATATCACTCATGGCCGCCAGCTGGGCCAAGCCAGCCGTTCCCAGAGAACCACCCTGAACGCCATACTGGGTGCCAAGGACCGTGGGGACAGAATGACTGCGGCCTCTCATGTCGCTAGGCAACCCCTCGTGCTCCCACCTAATCGCCTCCCCCCTGACCTCCAGCAAGGCCGCGGTTGGTTTCCTGCGGACAAATTGTTTTAGGCCGCGGCGCAGCGCGCCATCCAGCACGTGCTCCACGAATTGGTCTCGTAACAAAACCTCAGCGTTCAGCATTTCACTGGGTGCGCGCTGCTTTACAGCCTCCATGCGGCTCAACAAGGCAAGGGAGAACTCTTGTAGGGTCTCCCCGTCTTGCTGTCTCCTAGAGAAGAAAGCCTCCTGCAAGGCTACATAGGACTCGGTGCACCCGTACAACTCCTGCAGTGCGGTGATTATTTTATCCGGGTCTCCCCGCTCTTCACCGGGGCGAAACTTAATTTCGTCACGTGCCTCTCCCTCCAAATGGTCAAATAAAAAGAATGCCTGATCTGCAACAGACAATCCTCGGGCCCGCATACACGCCCGTGCCTCCTCGCACCATTCATTCAACCCGATCCCCGACCGACCTCGGAACATGGGACATTTCCGGTCTCTGGGCACAAACACCAGCCGCTCGGTAACAGGGTCCCTAGTAGAGCGGGGAGTGAGTGGAGGTGCGGGGGTAGAGGAGCTATTACTAGGGCCAGGGAGGTTGGAAGCCTGCTCCTGGCGTAGCCTCTCATTATCTGCAGTCAACTGGGCGACCAGGGCCCGCAACTCCTGCAAATCCTCAGCCATTACTACCACTGACTCCCCAACACACTCAAAGAACTAATACTGCTGCTCTGCCCTACACACAAAAAAAACAAACCATACAACAAATAACATACATTGAAAAAAACAAAACAACCTAGAACCAACGCCTATATTTCCAGGGAGTACATCCTGCCAACAACGCCAAAAATGTAGTGAGACGAGTAGGGTAGAGCCCACAGTCTCGCCGCCCTCCGAGGGCACCCAGGTTAATCGTACAATACTAGAATTAGACGTGGTTATAGGAAAATAAATAATCTTTAATACAACACAATATACAAATCCATTTAGACACAATACCAACAAAGAGAATAGCTCACATGATAATAAAGTAGGTCACAGTAAAAAAGAGAGAGAAGCTCACAATAAAAGGAGAGAATAGCTCACATGATAACAATAAAGTAGGTCACTGTAAAAAGAGAGAGAAGCTCACAAGAAAACAATAAGGTAGGGCGGAACTGACCAGTTTCTTGGGGTGGGGTGGACCTGCACAGGTAAGATGGGGGGGGGGGGGCTCCGACGAGAAAAGGGAACACCCCACTCACACGTGTCGGCTCACACTCATGCACACACAGCCTCACGTGGGGATCCGGGCTAAGAGGAACATCAACCACACCACACGAAAAGGGAGACCCCCACACCTGGAGGTACCACTCCCACCTCCGTGGTCTGCCGCACCTACAAACACATAAAAGAAACCACAGTTAAACCCAAGCTCCGGGTTAACAAAACAAACAAAAGAACAGAAAATCAAATAACCAAACTTAAACCCAAACGATTATACCACAACGGTACTAGACCGAGATGCGTGTACACGGTTATCCCGACACAGAGGTGTAATGGCGTCGCTGGGTTGATGACGTCACACGTCCAGCGACACGACGCCGGGTGGATGGAGCCCTGGTTCACCAGGCCGGCCGCCGTCGGCAACTCAGTCCATGGACAAAACAGTAACATAAACGAAACAAATAGTCATGAGGGCAAAACAATGATAACTATAAGGGCAGAAACCCGGTCGCTGTTAGGGCAGAAACCCGGTCGCTGTTAGGGCAGAAACCCGGTCGCTGTTAGGGCAGAAACCCGGTCGCTGTTAGGGCAGAAACCCGGTCGCTGTTAGGGCAGAACAGCAGCGCAGTTCCTGACTCGGACAGCCATCGCTGATCGGTGCCACCTTCGGGCCTGCTCTGGGAGAGTTGCGGGACCTGGTGTCGGCGTGACTACCGGCTACATGAAAGCGAAACAAATGATCAGTAAAGCGCCCCAACACCACACCCCAAGAGCTGCACAGGACTCACCAACGCCGCTCCACGCTTGCGTCTCTAAGGCAGAGGGAGGGAGAATGCCCACACGAAGCTGCAATCATGGCGGAAGTCCAACCACGGGAACATCCGCATAATGTCCGGGTGGGGAAATCCCTCCTTTTATCAGAGGGACCTGCCTCCTTGATTGGCGTACGTCTAGGGAGGGCGTGCCGGCCCAGCAAACAGCGCTCTCCCTGCCACACTTGTATACTTGGTCTTGTGTCTTATTGTCCATTACAGAGAACCTGAAGAAGTCCGTACGTGGGTGTGCACGTAAGAAGCGCATCAATACACAACACGGGTCAAGAACTGTAGAGGAAATCTGTGTCGATAACTCAACGACAGAGAAACTGGACCTACATGAAGATATCATCACCACGTTATGACTAGAAGAAGTGTGGAAAATGCACAGCAGAGAGAGAGAAACTAACACAAGCTTTACTCGAGCCCCTACTGCACATAACAATACTTCAAACCTGTAATTTTCCACTCTTTACAAATGGGAGGGCTGAGCTCATTACAGTTTCCTCCAAGATAAGCCGTGGGCTGCTTATACAAATTATATATTTTGAGGTTCAACTAATTCCATGCCACTGAGTGTATACATTAGTAATTGTAGAGAACTGCTGGCCAATGACTCCATGTTCCGGTTACACGTGACAGAACAACCAACACCAAGACCCATTAAAATGAATCTGAACTATTCAAAATACTATGTAGGACTATGTGGTCCTCTCAGTTATTAAGGATCTGCATGATCACTATGACTGCATTGTGCAGACATAAATACAGCAGAGAAACACCAGGTTACGCTATTGCAGATTGTGCGTTTGTTTTCAGAAATCTCCTCTGTGGAAATGTCCCCGTATGCATCACCGAGGCATCGCCGCTAACAGAGCGCCAGTAATGTGTGCTGAGAGGATGTAATTAGAGTGGCAGAATGTGAATTATGGTCTCATAAATCACGTTGGTGGGCAGGCAATAGTGCATACTAGTGAAGTGCCAACAAACAATGCTCTAATTACCCGCCAATTACCTGGTTAATAATGCTTTTCCAGGGCCGGTCTGTTGACCTGTCGCCGAGCTGTCGCTCCCGTAATGGATGTGTTAACCACAGACGTTCCTCAACGAGGAGAGCCACACGCCAGCGGCCCGGCCTGTCTTCATGAATGAAACAATCCGTCTCAAACCATTGCTCTTTACATCGCAGAGCAGTTCAAGATGATGTCACTGTTCTGGACTCCTTTGCGATTGTTACACCCGTAGAGCGAAGGCGGACTCGAGGTGCATGCAACCCTGTCAATAACAATTGATAAGTCTGTTGGCTGGTCTTCCGAATAACAGCGCAAGCCCATAGTTTACATCCCAGCCTGCAGATGATCTTTATCATTTTCAATTTGAAAGGTTTGTGAAATAAAATATATACATGTTAAATAGCGCATATAGTCCGTTGACGTCAGCATATGAATGTGTACTGCGCCACACAGTCCTACACAGCGGTGTGTAAAAATATATCCATTAAGTTCAGTGATTGTGAGCAAAGTGTCTTATTGTTTGGCAGATATGTTTGCTGGATACATTACAGATGAAGATTTTACAAAATGTCTGATCATCAACCGATAAAACCACCTGCTAGTATTAAAAAAACATTTTTAAATGTCAATGCAACATCCATAATACATCCATATTATCATAATAATAATGCTAGCAGGAGCCATTCTGTTATGATGAGTACTTTTGCATTTAAAGCTTTCAGTAATTGTTTGTGATAATGCTGCTGCACCCTTACTTGATCTCATTTTAAACCTGTACCGCCAATGCTGTAGTTTTACATTGAAAATATTGGAGCATCTTAGTGAAATCCATCCATGTCATGTTATGGTCAAAGACAGTGCAACAATATTAATAATCACATATAAAGTATCACTGCTCCCTGGACTCCAGCACAATATTTTGTGTTTGTGTTCGTGCATGAAACACAACCGTGGTGTCACACCATGCTTTACGTTTGTGGTTTACTGTTTCACCTTTGACATTTGTCAAAATTGTTTAATCTCTTTCGTAAAAGAATAAAAATAAAAAAGGTAAACTACGAGCCTTTTGCAATTTTCCAGTTTTGTACAATCGATTCCTTTGCTCACCTCCTCTCTTTGCCTTGGTCCCGCCCACCAGAGATGTGAGCGGAGGAGGCATGGAAGAGATGCGAAGAGAGGAGTTGAGGCAGCAGGCATTTAACAAAATGTGACATCGTTGCCGCTGAGCCTAAAGAGACAACCATTATATATGACTTATGCATGAAATGACCTAGCTGCATGAAATATGCTCCATAATATCTCTGCATGCATCATCTGTCTATTGGTAGTGCTTTAATATATTATATTGTTTTAAGCACAATTGTGTTTGTATTAAGTACTTTAGGTGACTAGTAACTAGCTGCATTAATCATGAATTGCAGTATTACAACACCTTTATGAAGCACATGTTAACCACATAATCTGTAAGCCATTCATAATTGGTTTGGAATATTTATTACTTAATTGGTTTGCAATATATATTACTTATAAAGTATGAAAACCAATCATGAAACGCATAATAGTCCATCTTATTAATCAAGAATAAAACATTTATAACTGTGTTTATGAATTGAATACTAATGAGTTACTAATGAGTGTTTAAGTTGGAACAATGCTTTATAAATGATGAATTAAGTGTTTACTCAGGCTTTACTAATGCTAAACAGTGTGTTATTATAAAGGGTTACCTACTTCAATACTTTAGAAATAAAGAGTGTTTATAGATATGAACAAATTATAAACACACTAACACACTTCTGTCTATGTAGATGACCACATGAAATACAGCAAATATGTGCTGAACGCAAGAAAATGTTCTTATTGATAAAACAATTGGACGTCGGCAGCTGTTTGCACTCGTAAACATCATATCAAGCATTTAGCAGCCGAATTAGATAAATGGATTGATGTGAAATAAAGCGGAGAAGGAAAAGCAGAAATCACACATCAATAACTCTTGACGAGCTGGTGACAGCTGCAGGTGGATCCAAGATCAATATTCCACGAGTCGCATCTGGCGAGCGTCGGGAGTTGATCAAAGCCGCTTGTTTGAGAAGCGTCCCAGATACCTCGACCCGCTCTGATCCGTGCAGTTTTTTTACTAACTAAACTAACTAAAACACAGCCAGAAATCATAAGTGTGATTTACGCCCAAACATTTATTTTTTACTCGCAAAATGGTTTTGTTGCTGTAAGGACGCGTGTTAAAGGACACTTTGAAATGTCTCGCTGTAAGCCTTCCCTAGAGATTTCACATTTCATACGAAGTTCAAAGCGTATGGTTCATAAACATAACTAATCAAAGGTTTTGTACTGTCACAGTTCACGCAGTCAATAATGAATGTCAATTATTTTTCACTAGGAAATGAGTGAATAGTCTTTATTTGTTTTATTTGATCACAATAATCTTGAAAGACATGACAATAAAATCCCATCCCATTTTCACATTTGTTTTGTGGACTCACATTGACATTGTTTCAATTATTTCTGGTCTCTCTCTCTCGGTTTAATTCCGTATGTTCAAAACGTGCATTCATTATGCCATCATAACGATGTTCCCTCCCGTCTTTCCTCAGCTTCAACACGACCAATCATCTTCTCTGCCACCTTCTCCCTCCCAATGGCTGACCAGCACGTGCAGGTCTGATCCCAACCCTCGGCTGGTCCCTCTGGCCAGAGGAAAGAACTCACTGCTTATTAATTCGTTTTTTTTTTTTTTTTAATTGAATTTCTCCCACCGTTTCCCCGCTTAGTTAATCCCTGCACTGGCCTGTGGGCAGATGATTGGCGTGTAATTACCGGCTGCTGGCATGTGTGCTTTCTCTGGGCTTCTCCTCTCATTCTGCTCGCCGCAGTCTTTGTGTTGATCTATCTCTCCTCTCCGCTCTGCACCTCCTCCTCTCCTCCCGTCTGTTTCCTCTCGCCTATATTCTCCCTGCTATCTCCTACCAGTCCCTTGCACTCCAACTCTCTCTGCTCTCCCCTCTCACTCGATCCACGTATCTGAGGAAATATCTCGCCCCACAGGGAATTTAAAGAGTGGGAGTAGTGTGGAGGAAAAAAAAAAGAGCCGCAATTTTCTTTTCAGGATCAAGAGAAAAGGAACGGGGGACGTTTTTTGCCCATTTTGTAATCATTTTCCGTGCCGGTCTATCGAGCGTGGCATCAGTCAGTGCCGGGGCCAAGTTAAGCTTCTCCATTCTTTGAGGACACATGTTAATAAAACAACCAGCAGATAACAGTAATTACCTCTCAGTGGCTTCTGCTGCTCACGGGGGACACGCTGTGAGAGAGAGGTCTGCCTCTTCTCCAGCCTGTACGTCCAAAAGATTAATTCAGTTTTTAATTAGAGCACACCCTGAGTGATACACCAAATGTAGCCTTCCCCCCACATGCTCCTCGCTCCCCTCCTCTCCTCTTCCCTGCCTCTCTGTCGTCAGCGTATTAGCATAAGTAATTAGAGATTCCTCTTTGCCCGCATGCTCTCGTGCTTTAAAATTCAACGTGTTGATCTGGTTTGATTCTTCTGTAGTTTGAGGCCGCCTGTCTTGTACAATTAAGATAACGTGCAGGGGGGGGGGGGGGGCTGGACGCCTGCAACCCCGCTCTCGAAGCGTTATCTCTGTTTAGTTGTAAACTCTCCAGAGTTCTGTGGAGATTTAGGAGGTGAAGAGTGGAGCTCGAGGGCCAGCTGCCTCGCTGCCAGATGAATGTTCGGGAGGCTCCGGGTTTGTGTTGTTTCATTCATTTCACTTCGGTGCAAAGGTACAAAAAAAAAAAGAAAGATCTGCACCGACTTAATCTGGCTGTGCAGATGTGATGTACAGGCATCAGCTCATTGTGTAATTCTACTAACAACAACATTATCATCATTTTGTGGTTAGTGCCATGTTGTCACCGCCAGGATTCAGACCCCCCAAAGCTCTCATTTGAGGACACCCACTTCCTGCACATTTCGAGGTGATAAGGGATTCGTGCTCCATGAAATGAAGTAGTGAAATAAATGTTAATTCAGAATGAGGATCTTTGAGGTTCCCTCGTGCTGACACCACTTAAAGGACACATATTGTGTTTGTACTTTTATTTTGGGTAATTACTAGCTTTAATGATAAAGAAAACACATTATTTCTCTCATACTCGTATTGTTGCAACACCTGTATTCAAGCTCTGCATGAAAAGCTCTGTTTTAGCGCCTGTCTCTTTAAGGCCCCACCTCCTGACAAGCACGGTCGGCTCTGATTGGAGTTTGCAGGCTTCCAATTAAGCAATAGCAAACTTTTAATTATACAGATACCAGAGATGATTAAGTCTTAAATGGGTCTGGGATTTTTCCAAATAATCATCAGTCAAAAAAAAAAGCCAGTGCTTAGTGGCACACAGTGGGAAGACTATATGAGAAATGTAGAGTGTATAGTTCCAGGTGGTAAAAATGTCGTATGATTTATAATATGAAGCTTATCTTTTGGGTAAGCATCTCTACAAACTGCCAGCTAATTGCTTTGTGTACAACTCACAGAGCTGGCCGTAAGCAGGAAAAAGAGGCCTGATGTGAGGATCCTGGAGGCACCACCGCCAGGGGGTGCCGAGCTAACTCTGGCCACGGCCAGATTATGTTGTGTTTTCCCAACAGACGGTGTATGGCCGGGAGGAGCACTTCCGCCGCTCGCAGCTGCAGGCTCGTCCTCGATCAAGCGGCGCAGCTGCAACACGTTACACATCAACGGCGGATAAAGCCAGCCTCCTCCCGGAACCCGGGGTCGGAGTATTGCAGAGCGTGCCCTCCCTGCCGACACGCCAAAGAACAACGAACCGCTTCCCGAGCGCCGTCACGAGTCTCATCACGAGCCCCGCTACGAGCTACAAGCCCCGCGCCAGCAGCCACGTCACGAGCGCGGCTCACCCGGCTCAAGCCACCAGCCACGAGGTACGAGCGGCGCCATCAGCTACGCCACGAGTCACGAGCTACGAGGTCCGAGCCACGCCGCTCGCAGCAAGGGAACCTCACGTCTCCACCTTTTTGTGTGTATGTTAGCAAACAGAGCAAAATAAAGCTGCCTGTGTTTTGCCACCTAATCCCGCAGTTGTCTTCCTCCTTGCATTTGGGTCCAGACCGCCGGCCCTCACAGCCGGTCCTCACACCTGAGTTGCAAACTGTGGTTAAAAACCTCCACTTGAGATGCATATTCTGAATGTGTTGTATACATTCATATGTATACAAATAAAGATGAAACTGAAATATACGTGTAATGTCTAACCCTAACCCGAGGATGCCCCTAAACCCTGAATTATACCAGCATATCTCATATGCCTTCAATGGAAAATGCTTCATCTGCAATGAAGCCACACTGGTGATATCCAAATGGAATATGCTATGTAAATGACAAGTATTAAAGTAATAGTGGAATATTAGTGTGTATGTACAGGAAGTCAATGTCTACAGTCAGATGACTTTGCACTAGAGAAATTAGAGGCAAGTGGAGCTGAGAAGGTACAGAATCCATCGCTGTGACCCTTCACACACTGCACCGTCAAGCCACGGGAGCCGGGGTTCAACCAAGTGTAGAAGCTGTGTCTCATATCTCATCAACTAAGACTCTACTTAGCATGAATTACGCTGTCATCGCCACAACAGGGCTGAGAGATTACTTTGCATTTCATGCAGATGGCTTTCTCGCAGGAGTGCGTAAGAGGGATGCTCTTTAAAATATGCCTGAACAGGCAACGCAGGAAGGCAGAAGAAGACACCTTTTGAATGACTGCTCTGCCAACATTATTTGCATTCTGTAATTAACCTCTCTCCCTAACTCCCCCCTCCCCCCCTCCAAAAAAAAAGAACTATGCACACACACTCTCACATGGGTAACAGGTCTTTATGAAAGCCAAGTAAGTGAGGTAGAAGCAGAACTGACATCTAACAGAGGTGGGTTTTGTCTGCATGACAGAAGAAATGAAAGGCTGAGTTTAAATAATGACTTAATCAAGGCAGTTTCAAATATATTTTCTGCTTAAAAGATATTACCAGTTTATTGCAAGTTAAGCTCCAGTTTCTATCAGTAATATATATATATATATATATATATATAGTACTCACTTTCCATTTTACTTCCAAATAAGTGGATTTGAGAATGTGGATGCACTGTTTCTAACCTTTTTGAACAACTGATGATCAGTATGATCTTTTAATACTTCAAAACAGAGTGAGGTTGATATAGATCATCTTTTTCACATCTGATAGGGTTCTCTGATATCCTGGAGGTGTCTCCCTGTTCTCCACTAACGAGACGAGACTCTTACGTGATCATTTCAACTTGCAGGGAGGTCTGTCTCCTGCCAGGAATGTTTCCTGCCACTTGGTCAAACATGGCCGTGGGAACTGTTAGTGTTAATTAATGTGTTGTCTAATACCTCCCCATTGACAGCCTTTCTTTATTAGGCTACATGAACATGTTCAATACAGTTGTTGCTGTGCCTTTTGGCAAACATTCACAACATCCTCAAGATGTATGACCTTCTTGATTCTACACCTAACACCAACAAATTGCTCAATTGATCGTCACTAATTGTATTTGTCAAGACAATCTTGATTAATGTGAGCACAGAAACTACACTCACATGCTGCAGTGCTGAGTTGTGATTTTAAACATCTTGCAGAACACATCCCTGCATGGTTTAGAAGACGTGAGCTCCATTAATCCAGCTGGTGTTTCCAAGCCACTAGTTTACTTCTGATCAAGAATTTGCTTAAGATGAGGGATCTCGTATTCTAGAGCATCAGGGCTTTGCTTATATTGTGAAACAAATGGAAACACTACATTGTTCTCCGAAAACACCAGACTGCAGGGATTTAAGGCGTGTATCCCGTGCATTATGACACAATTTCTTTGGCAAAATGACTCCTGACCTTTGTTGACCTGCCTTTGAAATATTACATATGATATATATGAAATGTAATTAAGCTCAGAGTTCGGTGTGAGCATTCGCCCTGTACAGACAGGAGCTGCAACAGAGCTTTTGTGCTGAGATATGAAGGTATCATAATATGAAGGTAGATTTGTGTCTTTATTACACAAACAAAAAACTAAGTCAAGTGCTGCTACATTTAAAATAACTTTGACAAAACAGCAATATAATGTCAACTGACCTCCATGTCCTCCTCGTAACCTCCTGTTAGTGCAAAGAGCCCAGTCAAACCCACCAATAGAAACGCCTGGCTCATTCAGCAGCGTAAGCCCCGCCCACTATGTCCAAACTCAACTGTAGCTTTTCTTTTTGAGAGCACAGTTGTTTTTTTTGAGAGCAGTTTTTTTTTTTGAGAGCACAGTTTTTTTTTTGAGATCACAGTTTTTTTTGAGAGCAAAGATTTTGGAATCGCAGCCAGAAATTCTAGTTTGATGAGCAAAACTAACAAATAATTTACTTACAAACGAGAAATTTGCTCTCAAAACATGTTTTGTTTGTTTGTGTAATAAAGACACAAATCTACCTTCATAGCATTGTACTTACTTTTTTTGATCTCTTAATGTACTTCCTCAGAAATATAAAATAACAACACATATATTCACTGATTAACATTGACTGGAAAGGTCACAAAGCAGCCTTCCCCTGGAGTATCTTATTTCATATTTCTTATTACCATATAACTGATCGTTCGCCATTGTGAATTGATTTCCAACCGTGGTATTCAAAGGACACGTTCCCACCACAGCGCTCTAAAACGTTTGAGAGACACGACACACAACTTATCACACTTTCATTGGTTAGTGACACCACCAGTCGTTGTGTATCACTGCCCTATGCTGGAGCACCAGACACAGCTTTAAGCATGGCCAACCTTGCAAGACGCCAAATTTGTGTGCGAACAGAGAGAGGCCCCTTCCAACAGATGGTGGGCAAGGTGGCAACAAACAAGGCTGCTCGTGTTGGAGACTCGTCTCATTTTCCCTGAAAATCGGTCAGAGGCACCACACCAGTACGCTGGCCATCCTGATCGGGGACCAAGGTCGTGCACTGGCAGCCTTATAACTGAAGCCTCTGGAGACGGTGAACACTAAGTGGTTGTCACTCAACGATGCATTACACATGGCAGTGACATCAGCTACACACGCAGTACTACACTGCTACACTGTCGATTCCTGCCAGATGACACGGGAGTAATCTTCCTGCCGAAGTTAAGGTGCCAGTACTGACCTCTCCAGTCTGCAAGCCGGACCCAAAGAATGCCCAGTGACTGGGAAAGAATTTAGGTTTAAGCAAATAGAAGGTGTAAGGACCAGTGAGCTGGAGACCAAAGGCAAAGCTATTTAAAAATGCGGGGGGAAGTCCTGATTTACTGATTCCTGTAGCTTTCTCAAATTCAGTCTGGGAATTGTTTGAACACTTTTGGGTGATGTTAATAAGTAGTGACTGAAATAGGTTGTTCAATTTTGGTACACAATTGATTTTAAGAACATTTGCCTTTCCCTGAAAGTAGAGAATAGTAGTAGAATCCATTGATCAATGTCATACAGGAGTTTTTACTGAAGGAAAAGAAAATGATACGTACAAGGTCTAGCAGTTTTTTATTTTAATGCCAATTGCACGCCATACAATTATCAGGTTTAAGTTTTTGTGGCAGTAGGATATAAGAGGAAGAGCCTCAGATGTTGCCTAAATAATCGTATATCCAATAAAAAAATGGATTCATCGTAAATAAAGATGGGGCATGTTTGGGTTATGAAGATTAATGCATCGCATACTATACATTATTAGTTGATGTGTGAAGTTACCTATCTGGATTGCAGGGAAGTTGGCATGTTTCCCTATGGTTGCAGCTATAGGAGTAGGAACAGGAACAGGAACAGAAGGACTCCAGGATGGAGAACAGAAACTATTAATCTGTGTTTAAGGAGACATTACATACCCAGAAGTCATACCAGGGCCAAGAGCTTTACCAAATGAGAGATTTTGTCTAGCTCCAGTTATTTCCTCCATCGTGATTGGATGATCAATTGATGCCACCTGATCTCCTGACACGATGGGAAGCCCAAATGGAGTCAGAAAGGCATCAATTTCCTGCCTATCTATGGGGGACTCAAAGGAATGGAGGCTGATGTGAAAATCACAGAATGGTCAATTCCTCTCTTTGGGTTCAGTTAATACTACATCTCCCTGTACTCTTAGAGCTGGGATGGAGCTTAGAGCCTTCCCTTGTCTGCTAGGTCTTGCCTAGCCCTGAACAATGCAATTCATCTTTATGGGTTAAAAATGGTATTTAATTGGTGAATCTGGTTATTTTGATTAAGAGTACTTTCATTTATTTTAAACTATAAAATACAGAAGACCCTTGTGAAGATAGATAACAAGGCCATATATGTGTTAGTGGTATATTGGTTTATGATAATACAAATGTAAAAAGATGTATTTTTTGAAAAAAAAGATGTTAAAAGTAAATTAGTATTACCGTACACATCGATATGAACACTTTCTAAAAACCTATAAAATATCACAATATTGTAGGATTATCTGTGCGAAGTTTGGCTTTGATTGAGTGAAGTTAAGTATTTTTAATAATTCCCATCCATCCATCCATTTTCCACCGCTTATCCGGGGTCGGGTCGCGGAGGCAGCAGGTCAAGCAGGCTGACCCAGACTTCTCTCTCACCCGCAACATCTACCAGCTCATTCTGGGGAATCCCGAGGCGTTCCCAGGCCAGCTGGGAGATATAATCCCTCCAGCGTGTCCTGGGTCTTCCCCGGGGCCTCCTACCAGTTGGACGTGCCTGGAAAACCTCTAAAGGGAGGCGTCCTGGAGGCATCCTGATTAGATGCTGAACCACCTCAGCTGACTCCTTTCGACACGAAGGAGTAGCGGCTCGACTTCAAGCTCCCTCCTGATGTCCGAGCTCCTTACCCTATCTCTAAGGCTGAGCCCGGCCACTCTACGGAGGAAACTCATTTCGGCCGCTTGTATCTGCGACCTCGTTCTTTCGGACACGATCCAAAGCTCGTGACCATAGGTGAGGGTTGGGACGTAGACCGACCAGTAAATTGAGAGCTTTGCCTTTCGGCTCAGCTCCTTCTTCACCAAGACGGCCCGGTGCAACGCCTGTTTTACTGCTGCAGCCGCACCGATACGCCTGTCGATCTCCCGCTCCATTTTACCCTCACTCGTGAACAAGACCCCGAGATACTTGAACTCCTTCGCTTGTGGTAGGCACTCTGTCCCCACCCGGAGGGAGCAATCCACCGGTTTCCGGCAGAGCACCATGGCCTCAGATTTCGTGGTGCTGACTCTCATCCCCGCCGCTTCACACTCGGCTGCAAAACGCCCCAGTGAATGCTGGAGGTCATGGTCCGAGGAGGCAAACAGGACCACATCATCTGCAAACAGCAGAGAGGCTATCCTGAGATCCCCGAACCTGACATTCTCCGCCCCACGGCTGCGCCTAGATATCCTGTCCATGAAAGTCACGAACAGGACCGGTGATAAAGGGCAGCCCTGGCGGAGGCCAACACCCACCGGGAACGTGTCTGACTTACTGCCGAGGATACGAACACAGCTCCTACTGCAGGCGTACAGAGACCGGATGGCCCGTTGCAACGGGTCCGGCACACCATACTCCCGCAGCACCCCCCACAAAAAGCCCCGAGGGACCCGGTCGAAAGCCTTCTCCAAGTCCACAAAGCACATGTAGACTGGTTGGGCAAACTCCCAGGACCCCTCCAGTATCCTTGCAAGGGTAAAGAGCTGGTTCACTGTTCCACGACCAGGACGAAACCCGCACTGTTCTTCTTGAATCCGAGGTTCGACAAACGGTCGAAGCCTCCGTTCCAGCACCCTGGCATAAGCTTTTCCCGGGAGGCTGAGTAGTGTGATACCCCGATAATTCGAGCACACTCTCCGGTCCCCCTTCTTGAAGATGGGAACCACCACCCCGGTCTGCCAGTCCATGGGCACTGTGCCCGACCCCCATGCGACATTGAAGAGGCGTGTCAGCCAAGACAGCCCAACAAAGTCCAGCGCCTTCAGCATCTCAGGGCGGATTTCATCCACCCCCGGCGCCTTGCCACCAAGGAGCTTTTTGACTACCTTAGTGGCCTCTGCCAGGGATATGGGTTCATCCAACCCCAAGTCTTCAGGCGCTGCCCCCTGTTCAGGGGACATGTTGACCGGGTTTAGGAGTTCCTCAAAGTGCTCCTTCCACCGCCCGACGATATCCTCTGTCTGGGTCAGCAGCCCCCCTCCCCCGCTAATAACAGCCTGGGGAAGGCCCTGCTTTCCCTTCCTGAGTCGTCGGATGGTTTGCCAGAACCTCCTTGAGGCCAACCGAAAGTCCTTCTCCATGGCCTCCCCGAACTCCTCCCATGCCCGAGTTTTAGCATCCGTGACCACCGCAGCTGCAGTCCTTCTGGCCTGCGTGTACCTGTCAGCTGCTTCAGGAGACCCCTGGGCCAACCAAGCCCGAAAGGCCTCCTTCTTCAGCTTGACGGCTTCCCTCACCCCCGGTGTCCACCACCGGGTTCTCGGGTTGCCGCCACGACAGGCACCGATGACCTTCCGACCACAGCTCCTACCGGCCGCGTCCACAATAGAGGCTTTGAACATGATCCACTCATTCCATGTCCCCAACCTCCCTCGGGATGTGTGAGAAGTCCTTCCGGAGGTGGGAGTTGAAGACCTCCCGGACAGGATCCTCCGCCAGACGTTCCCAGTTCATCCTCACTACACGTTTGGGCTTGCCAGGTCTTTCTGGCCGACTCCCCCGCCATCTGATCCAACTCACCACCAGGTGGTGATCAGTTGACAGCTCTGCTCCTCTCTTCACCCGAGTGTCCAAAACATACGGCCGCAGATCAGATGATATGATTACGAAGTCGATCATTGATCTCCGGCCTAAGGTGTTCTGGTACCAGGTACACTTATGAGCCACCTTATGTTCAAACATGGTGTTTGTTATGGACAAACCGTGGCTAGCACAGAAGTCCAACAACGACACACCGCTCGGGTTCAGATCAGGCAAGCCGTTCCTCCCAATCACTCCCCGCCAGGTTTCTCTGTCGTCGCCCACGTGAGCGTTGAAGTCTCCCAGGAGAACTATGGAGTCGGCAGGCGGCGCCCTTTCCAGGACCCCTCCCACCAACTCCAAGAAGGCCGGATACTCCGAAATGCTGTTTGGTGCATAAGCACAAACAACAGTCAGAGCCTTACTCCCCGCAACTTGTAGGCGCAGGGAGGCGACCCTCTCGTTCTCCGGGGAAAACTCCAACACGGCGGCGCTCAGCCGGGGACTCGTGAGTATCCCCACTCCCGCCCGGCGCCTCTCACCCTGGGCGACTCCAGAAAAGAACAAAGTCCAACCCTTCTCCAGGAGTTTGGTTCCAGAGCCAGCGCTGTGCATGGAGGTGAGCCCAACTATATCTAGCTGGTACCGCTCCACCTCCCTCACCAGCTCCCTCATGGCTGCACCATGGTGTTTCTTCGGGCTGAGCCCGACCGGGCCCCATGGGCGAAAGCCCGGCCACCAGACGCTCGCCGACGAGCTCGTCTCCCGGGTCTGGCTCCGGGAGGGTGCCCCGGTTTCCCTGGTCCGGGCGAGGTAACTTCAGTCCTAGGGCTGCTTATCATCAGGGTTTTTTGAACATAATTATTTTAGTTAAATAATTGTCGAGAACTCATGTTAACTCCGCTCAAACATGAAAGTTCCCACAGTCCTCCGTGGTCCCTGAACGGGGCTCGTTTCACTGCAGCATGGTGCTCCTTGCTTGGCCTTATCTGTCAGTAGGGAGCAGGAAGGGCTGGAATATTAATATTTCAGCCATAAGTAAGTACATTTTCATATTTTCTGCTGGACACAAATTACATTCTTGTGCATATCTTTGAGATGCTTTGTGTGAGAGAGGAATGGTTGAACTCTGTAGGCTCTAAGGATTCTAATACCGTTTAGCCTTCCAGCTAGTTCCTAACTTTTTAATCAGCATTTTCTCAAAACTCGGGGTCCATACTTAGTCAGTTTTGAGTCACTTTAAGTCATGCTTATGGTTTATGATTATAATTATTGTGTAATAGTGTGATAAACATGACACAATTAACTTATATTGACTTGTGAGGCAGGGATTTGACATTTTTTGGGTTTTTTGTTTTATTTATTTGATTTTTTCTTATATTTTTTTAATATGTCAGTCCCAGAGGCTGAACCCAATGTTCCAAGATCGGGCCTGATGGGGAGTATATATAATCTCTGGGGAATGCCTTTATGGCTTCACAAATGATGCCTGCAGCGGGCAAGACAAGTTAGTCTTATGATACAGATAAATCTGTGCTCTTAGAGGCTGGAAATGAGTTTCTACTACGGGGACGAGCTGTTTTATTAAAGAGGAGCATGCTGAGAAATATGGGGGCGTGGTCAAAGATTAGTATTTCACCAATAGTGGGAGATACTACAGAGGAACTGACACATTTTGAGATAAGGAATATATCTAATCTTGACAGTGTATCCTGAGGGAATGAGAAAAGTGTAATCTCTAGTAGAAGGATTAAGAAATCAACAGATATCAACAAACCCAGAGTCCTCACAAATGTCCTGCAAGAACCTAGATTGTCCATTTGAGTGAGGGACAGGTGGGTTGTGGTCCAAAATATGATCTAAAACTAGTTCCCTACCAGTAAGTATGAGTAGACATTGGCTAGTATTACTGTTTGATCTTGAATTTAAAACAATTTAAATAGAAAACGCCCAGCTCTGTCATTGCCTTTATAATAACAATTGTTTATTAATTTATTAATAATTACGACACTCGTGCTTTTATTACTCCCACACGTGGCAGAGACATGACCCACCCAACCCCAGCATTAGGTATGTTTCTTGCACACCTTTATACATATGTATATATATATATATATATATATATATATATATATATATATATATATATATATGATTTAAGAGGCGCTGGATTTTTTTACATATATCATACACACCTATTATATCAATATGATATGTTGTCAATTCTTCAACCCTTGTTCATATGTTTAAAGGCCTTCCTTTTGAATTTGTGTAGAAGTGTGACAATATTCTGACTATTTTCTAAACATGCATCTATATGGGAGTGTATACGATTTTTTCTCGATACAATATTGGTTAGTGCTGAAAATACTTTAGTCAATCCAATCGACTGTTGTTTTATTTTTCTCTAAATGTTTAATCACTAGTCCATTCACCCATTTGAGTTTCTCTCACATCTAGAAAAGGCAAGGGCGATCTAGATGATCCAGCATGTATGAACAATCTTGAAAGCATATTGTTAAACGTTTTAACTGTGCAGCCCAAAAATAATATCTTCGATTCAAGTTTGAGTGATCCATGTGGTTTAAATATGTCAATGTTTTTAGTCTCGAGCTGTCACCTCAGGGGAGCTGCAGCAGAAGAGCTGCAGAGTTTGCTCTAGGGCTGCAACTAACGATTATTTTAATAATCGATTAATCTGTCGATTATTTTTTCGATTAATCGATGAATCGGATAAAAAACAAAAAAGCATTACTTTTCAACCGAAAACTTAACAGGATTTGTTTGAACGTCAGAACTGGTTCTCTACACTACACTCAGATACACACACTCAAACTCTCACAGACGCACACACATACAAACCCACAGACACTCACAGACGCGCGCACACACACACGCACAGACGCACGCCACTCACAGACGCACACACATACAAACACACACTCACAGACGCGCACACTCACAGACGCACACACACACACACACACTCACACACACACACACACACACACACTCTCTCTCTCTCTCTCTCTCTCTCTCTCTCTCCCCCCCCCCCCCCCCCTTTTGTTCAGACACAATGTTCTTACGAGCTAACGCTAACTTGTCAAGCTAATAACGAGTAAACAGCAGAAAGCTGCTGGAGGGACGTTACGTCTTCACTTCAAAACGGAACACAACCTGCCGACTAGCCGCAGCACCGGAGCCTCAACCGGAAGTGCTCTACTAGCTGCCTGTTGAACGGCCTTACCTCCACGATGTGTTTCAGTCAACGTTACGGTCTCAGCTGGTCTCTCCTCTACCTCCACTATGTGTTTCAGAACAACGTTACAGTCTCAGCTGGTCTCTCCTCTACCTCCACTATGTGTTTCAGTCAACGTTACGGTCTCAGCTGGTCTCAGCTGGTCTCTCCTCTACCTCCACTATGTGTTTCAGTCAACGTTACGGTCTCAGATGGTCTCTCCTCTACCTCCACTATGTGTTTCAGTCAACGTTACGGTCTCAGATGGTCTCTCCTCTACCTCCACTATGTGTTTCAGAACAACGTTATGGTCTCAGCTGGTCTCTCCTCTACCTCCACTATGTGTTTCAGAACAACGTTATGGTCTCAGCTGGTCTCTCCTCTACCTCCACTATGTGTTTCAGAACAACGTTATGGTCTCAGATGGTCTCTCCTCTACCTCCACTATGTGTTTCAGTCAACGTTATGGTCTCAGATGGTCTCTCCTCTACCTCCACTATGTGTTTCAGAACAACGTTATGGTCTCAGCTGGTCTCTCCTCTACCTCCACTATGTGTTTCAGAACAACGTTATGGTCTCAGATGGTCTCTCCTCTACCTCCACTATGTGTTTCAGAACAACGTTATGGTCTCAGCTGGTCTCTCCTCGACCTCCACTATGTGTTTCAGAACAACGTTACGGTCTCAGCTGGTCTCTCCTTTACCTCCACTATGTGTTTCAGAACAACGTTATGGTCTCAGCTGGTCTCTCCTCGACCTCCACTATGTGTTTCAGAACAACGTTACAGTCTCAGCTGGTCTCTCCTCTACCTCCACTATGTGTTTCAGTCAACGTTACGGTCTCAGATGGTCTCTCCTCTACCTCCACTATGTGTTTCAGTCAACGTTACGGTCTCAGCTGGTCTCTCCTCGACCTCCACTATGTGTTTCAGAACAACGTTACAGTCTCAGCTGGTCTCTCCTCTACCTCCACTATGTGTTTCAGAACAACGTTATGGTCTCAGCTGGTCTCTCCTCTACCTCCACTATGTGTTTCAGTCAACGTTACGGTCTCAGATGGTCTCTCCTCTACCTCCACTATGTGTTTCAGAACAACGTTATGGTCTCAGCTGGTCTCTCCTCTACCTCCACTATGTGTTTCAGAACAACGTTACGGTCTCAGATGGTCTCTCCTCTACCTCCACTATGTGTTTCAGTCAACGTTACGGTCTCAGCTGGTCTCTCCTCGACCTCCGTGATGTGTTTCAGAACAACGTTACGGTCTCAGCTGGTCTCTCCTTGACCTCCGCTCTGCTCCGCGCTCAACTCAACTTTTCTTTTCATACTCAAACATCTCCGTGACTTATTGAGTGGCGTAATAATCGCGCGACACAACGAATCGATAATGAAATTCGTTGCCAACGCTTTTAATAATCGAATTTTATCGATTTTATCGATTCGTTGTTGCAGCCCTAGTTTGCTCTGCTGTGACTCCAGACCAACAGCTCCACAGTGTTCTCATGCAGTCTCACATCCCATTACCGACACCACAGAGCATATGATTCTGACCTCTCAAGCTTTCTCAAACATTCAATTTAAAATACAATTTTTGGGAGTGGTTTTGTCGTATTTAAGAGTGTGAAGTCAGTATGCTAAAACTCTTAATGTTACTATTTTATTACAATAATTGAGGATGAATCTGGCATTAAGGATTCTGTGAATCATTTTAGGATTTCATCTTCAGGCAGGAAGCTGCTGAGTCCTCTCAGTGTCTGAACTCATTACAAGTTAGCTACACTGTGAATGGACTTGGCTCTGTTTTTATTATGAAGACATTCATCTTCATCTGATTGTTGATGACTTAACAGATGTCTGGATCCCTCAGGCTGGCTTTTGGAACTGCCATCACAGCAATACTTCCTTAAACTGATTGTATTTTCCCAATAAAGTATTTAATATGACATAAATAAAAGTACATAAGTAGCCTATCATCCGATAAATATACTTAGAGCATCAAAAGTATGTTGGGACTGATGCTTTTTGCTGCTGTAGTTTATCTAGGTGGAGCTTTAACTACTTTGAATACAGTGAAGTTGTTTAGTCCATATGATTAATAAGAGAGGAGAGAAAAGATACACAAATCTGTTGTCGTTTCTTCGACTTTTATTTAATGTTTGCTTTTATTGGGAAATATTGGAAATGGTAACCTCTTTGAGCCTCTGACAGTTAAGTAAATAATTGAAACTCATGACAACATGTGTTCCTGCAGACATCTACTGTACCACAGAAGAAAAGCACTCTTCCAGGTGTTTATATTGCTGTCAGTCTCTGGACAGATTCCGTCTCTGCAGTAGCAACTCAACCGTGCAAGACAGCCAGGAAGCTTTACAGGTTTGTGGCTGAGATGAAAGTCAAGGCAGAGTTCAAAGAAGGATGTAGTCTGAGTAAGGGTGCCAGAAGTAAGAGGACAGGAAGTAGGTAAGGTGCCATTGGCCTTTGTTGAGGCCAATTCAGCTTCTAAAGTCCTCCAGCTTAAACATCTAGAGCCTTCAAACAGAAACAAAGCACAAACTATATATACAGCTGTAGATCTACTTAATAAATTGCTTCAAAATGTGGTACTATGGTAAGGACCTTGGTGTGTCAAAAGATGCTTTTCTTGATACTTATAAATAACTGATATTTGTGATTTGTCTGACGTACAACTTGGGTCCCTATTTTAAATGTGTAGTGTTATGAACGTTTAATAGAACGTCTGGCACTCTTTGATATTACAACAGTTTATTTGGTCCTAAAACACAAGCGATGATAATTTGAGAATCCCTCCAACACTGTAGAACTACTCTCTACAGTGGAAAACGAAAAGATAAAATTACCTTGTACCAAAAATGTTTTTGAGTTGAGCAGATCTGTACCATGCAGTGGAAACAGATTTAGCATTTAATTTATTAAACCTGTTTGGTTGGGTTCAAACTCAGGTCTGTTTTCCCAGTCAGTAAGGTTCTTTTGAGCTGTCAATTGAACCCTGGCATGGACCTAACAACAGAACTGAAACCGCCGGAAAAGATGGGCCCCCCCACGTGGAATCAGCTATTGGCATCACAGACACAGACATCTTAATCCCATCTGGTGAACTCCTCATAACTTTACTAAAATAAAACTTCTTTGCTCTTAAGTTCAGTTGACTGTCAAAGCTGTTCAATAACACTACAGGTCTGGTGTTCTATTTAAAAAAAGCTGTATGCTGAGTGTGTGTGTGTGGATCGATCAGCACCGGTCAGAGAAAGGTCCTTGGCTGTGGTGTGTTGAAGCTCAGTCTTTTGTGAGCTTAACAGCAGCAGTGTGTTTGGGTGCAAATGAAAACGGGGCCAGTGGGCCATTAAACAGCGGCCAGAAGAGCGGCTCCATTTAATGGCTATTGAACAGGCGGCTCCAAACGAAAGGTAATCAAAGCCGAGTGTAATTACACACTCTTCTGTGCTTTTCTAAAGCCAGGCCATTGTGTCCTGAGCTCTCCACATCTAATGACACAGGTAAAGGATCAAGCGGAGCTGAGGATGAAAAGTGGCAGAGCAGGGATGCAATTATGTGCCAATTGCAAGGCGCTGTTCGCACTTTGGACTCACCACAAGGGCAAAAATGATGAATGCAAAAAGAAAAGATGAAAAGAAAACCTACCAATAAGACGGGAGGATGATCAGAACAATCTATTTTGCTTTTAAATTCTGGTGTCGGAAGATGCTTTCTTTGAACGTCATCGGTGTGTGTGACGCACATAAACAGCAATTTGTCATTTCTGTGCCTTCATTTCGAAGGGCCAACCGACACTATTTGGACACTCTTCTCAGCTTCTCAGGCTTTACCCAACACATTCAGAACTTTGTTAAGCCTGTGATGTAAACTGTTTCTGATGATTTGAGTTACGGTCCGTACATTTCTTTTGTATCTCCTTAGTGTTATTTCTTGAAAGCTAAGAAGAACTTTCAGTTTTTGTGGATTATTGCAGGTGCTGTGGACAAAAAGCGGTAGTGTTTCCGAGCACCAGAATCCCTTTATATAAGACCTCATTTTACTGATGCAGGTCTGACAGTCTGCGCCGCTCAGTCCTGGTTCTCCTTCGCCTCCCTTCACTCCAGCGGACCGAGCAATATGAACTGCGTCTCCAGTTGCGTGATTTCCGTGTTGGAGAAGTGAGGCGGAGTAGCATATTCAAGCTCCACTCCCTGCAGCAAAACTATTGGTTAAGTTCTGGAGAAGATCTTTTGTCTTTTATTATACGCAAACTGCATAGCTATGGTGGAATACGTTGATGACTTTTGGTTTCACACAGGGAACACACTGCCAACCTGTCGCTCTTTATAATACGTCACCTGACTTCTTGCTTTGCTTTCGTCATATACTACTGCCACCAGAGGTCACCGTCGTGTTGTATTCGTGTTGGTGATCAACCACGTAAATAGAAGATGGCACTCTTCTGAACCTGCAGATGTGGCAGACACCATCCAACTCATATCTATGACACTGAAAATGGTAAATGGACTCGTACTTGTATAGCACTTTACTAGTATTCCATCCATTCAAAGCGCTTGTTAACTAACTAACTAACCATTTACATCCATTCATACCCCAATGTCACAGCCCAGAGGAGCAATTTGTGGTTAAGTCTTGACAAAGGACACATAAACATTAACTAGAGGAGCCGGGGATCGAACTGCTCTACATCTAAACCAGATCCGCCCGAAACCACTGATAAAGCCATTCAATTAGCTGAGGCAGGTGGGCTGGAGCTATCCCAACACACATTGGGCAGGTTCAGCATATTAAAGGTCTTACACACATGTCTGGACAAATCCACACCTATGGGCCATATAGAGCAGTGTTCTCCAACCACCGGTACTGGTCTGTTTCAGCTCTGTTGGTGTTCTGGATTAAAATCAAGGCAGAATATCCTGAGATCACCAAAAAAGCTCTGCTTCCATTTCCAATATCCTGTCTTTATGAAGCAGGTTTTGTGAAGTGGCAGCGACCAAAATTAAGTTACGGAATAGACTGGACTAAAGGTTTAAGTTATGCAGTAGACTGGACTAAAGGTTTAAGTTATGGAGTAGACTGGACTAAAGGTTTAAGTTACGGAGTAGACTGGACTAAAGGTTTAAGTTACGCAGTAGACTGGACTAAAGGTTTAAGTTACGAAATAGACTGGACATAAAGGTTTAAGTTACGCAGTAGACTGAACTAAAGGTTTAAGTTACGGAGTAGACTGGACATAAAGGTTTAAGTTACGCAGTAGACTGGACTAAATGTTTAAGTTACGCAGTAGACTGGACTAAAGGTTTAAGTTATGGAATAGACTGGACTAAAGGTTTAAGTTACGGAGTAGACTGGACTAAAGGTTTAAGTTACGTAGTAGACTAAACTAAAGGTTTAAGTTACGGAGAAGACTGGACTAAAGGTTTAAGTTAAGGAGTAGACTGGACTAAAGGTTTAAGTTAAGGAGTAGACTGGACTAAAGGTTTAAGTTACGTAGTAGACTAAACTAAAGGTTTAAGTTACGGAGAAGACTGGACTAAAGGTTTAAGTTAAGGAGTAGACTGGACTAAAGGTTTAAGTTAAGGAGTAGACTGGACTAAAGGTTTAAGTTACGTAGTAGACTGAACTAAAGGTTTAAATTACGGAGTAGACTGGACTAAAGGTTTAAGTTACGTAGTAGACTAAACTAAAGGTTTAAGTTACGGAGAAGACTGGACTAAAGGTTTAAGTTACACAGGAAGAAAATGCAATAGCAGCCATATTCCCTCGTTAGAACACATCCCGTTCCATGCATATGTTTTCCTTCTTTACAAACCTTTATCATCCATAATTTACCTGCGCGCACACACACACACACACACACACACACACACACACACACACACACACACACACACACACACACACACACACACACACACACACACACACACACACACACACACACACACACACACACACACTTTTCTTGTTTGTAGTTCTCTCAGGTAATTTTGTCCACATGCATTAATAATTGCTTCGGGCAAAAGTTGATAGCTGTTAAAGTGTCACTAGAGGTGATTGACAGCTGCTTTGCTCCTGACATTTACAAGCTGTTGAGGAAGACGCCCTGTCGCTGAGTACTGTTCTTCTTGCACCTTGATTTAAGAAGGAAATTGGAAATCTTGATAGAATCATCTTGTGGTGCCACTCCTCTCAGAAATATGTTTTATAGGGAGACATTCTGCATTAGTGATTAATGGTCAATGGCAGGCTGAGTGCCAATAGAGAAAGCAATGCGATGTTCACAGAGCTCTGCAAAAAGAAAGGAGGTTTGAGGTGAACGTTTTTCACACTGGCATCCTGGGTTTGTTTCCTCCTAAAAGCAGTTGGCTTTATAGTTTTTGCCAAACCATATTACATAAGCTTACTATTCAATAACTATTGTCATAGTAAAGGGATGAAATGACCCATTGTCATGGACCAAAATACAATATGTGTCAAGATCAAATGGAGGAAATATCCTCAGCAGACTATTATTAATATACACCAGGTTTGTCAATTGTGGCTTCTATACCTAGCTAAAACCTATGCAGTGTACTATAACAGCCATGCAATAAATCACATGTCATGAAGATCATGTATAGTTTTTGTTGAAACAGTTTGAGAAGGGTATAATTAGGGGGTGTAGTTTGTGGTGATGTTGACCTTTTATTATGTTACAGTCACATGTGCCTCTTTAATTTTGTGAACTTTATTTCTATCTTTGAGGGTGAAATAACGGAAACACCTCTCTGTATAACATGATAGAGTTTAACCAGCACGTCAAATGCAGCAGTATCTTAAACTTGTATTCTCTACAGTGACCACCTGGGGGCGACTCCTCTGGTTGTATAGAAG
The DNA here is from genome assembly GCA_023566465.1 of Cottus gobio. Taxonomy (NCBI): domain Eukaryota; kingdom Metazoa; phylum Chordata; class Actinopteri; order Perciformes; family Cottidae; genus Cottus; species Cottus gobio. Next base: position 2,883,435 of record CM042221.1, read on the forward strand.
TCTATGCTTCATGTGTTAAAGCTGCATTCTCTCTCCTGACCACCTGGGGGCAACTCCTCTGGTTGTATAGAAGTCTATGCTTCATGTGTTAAAGCTGCATTCTCTCTCCTGACCACCAGGGGGCAACTCCTCTGGTTGTATAGAAGTCTATGCTTCATGTGTTAAAGCTGCATTCTCTCTCCTGATCACCAGGGGGCGACTCCTCTGGTTGTATAGAAGTCTATATAAATGACTCTACTTCTCTCTTGATGTATTCCCTCAGTAAACATTGTAAACATGAGTTTGTCTAAATCTCTAGTTTCAAGTCTTCTTCAATACAGCATGATGTCCATTTAGTAAATTATGCTCATTTAGAGTAAAACAGACCATAAAGCAGGGGAGGCTTTAGGGCGGGGCTAAAAGTGGTGATTGACAGGTTGCTATCACAGCGTTGATTGTCCAAAACCATAAAATCACTGCAGGGTTCACAGACTGATGAGTACATTTCTCTGAAACCATAGGCATACTTTCTCTGGTCACGGCAACTACTGATGATTAAAGCATATTGATTTGCTGCACCCTCTAGTCTAACTAGGTGGACAACAATATGTGGGAGAGGTCAGCTCATTAATAACAGCAATATTGGCCTTGTACATTGGTGTGACCCTTGTGTGACACTGCAAACAGACACCAGTCACTTGACAGCATGATCACGGCTCTCCACAGTCTGTCGCAATAATCCGTCCCACAAAGCGTTAGCATTGGGCAACAAGAGAAGCAGAGCAGTGTTAACCATGTAGAAAAGGGCATTATCCTCGACTAGTGTGTTTCAGCGACTGCAGGCTCTCTTATCTGGGAGTGTCAGAGGGAGAGAGAGGAGCTCAGCTAATCCAAAACAGCTCTTCTCAGCTAATCTCAAATGAGATGGAAATCCAGACGATTCTTAGGGCCAAAAACATGCTGCCTCTGTCCTGTAAGATCGGCCTTAAGGGAGGAAGAAAACATTAATTTACCAACGTTGTGAATCACAAAGTAGTGAAGCAAAAAAAAATAAAAAAGTCTAATAAATCACAGAAGTTACACTTTGCTTTGGAGCAAATATATATTGTCAAAATGCACAAATGTTCATAACCTCCTGCCTGTCTTTCTGCAGCATTACACATAGACATATGATATCTCAAAGTATTTGAGTAATTCCACTATAATATCCTATAATAATAGAAATACATCAAAAAATATTTACCCTTCTCATATCATATCATCATTATCCTAAAAATAAAGTTTTTCTTTTGAAAGCTTCTGAAAAGAATTCAGGCCATCACTGGACCCAATTTCATCTCCAGGTAAGTGCAAACAAACATAGCGACTGATACATAGATGTAGATACATAAATGAGCTGCGCATCTGATTAAAACATCTCATGAGATCCGTGAACAGGCTTTAGTTTTATGCAATACCTTACAACTGCACTCCTTTAACACATGATGGTGAAAAATAAAGAAAAAAAGACAAAATGCTGACAGGATCACAATCAAATTGAGCAGTTTACGACATCAAAATCCATTAGAAGAAATTATATTTCCATGTCCCATCCCTCAAACAAATAAACATCCTATGCTTCACATCTTAATCCTGCATTCTCTCTCCTGACCACCAGGGGGTGACTCCGCTGGTTGTATAGAAGTCTATGCTTCATGTGTTAAAGCTGTATTCTCTCTCCTGACCACCAGGGGGCGACTCCTCTGGTTGTATAGAAGTCTATGCTTCATGTGTTAAAGCTGCATTCTCTCTCCTGACCACCAGGGGGCGACTCCTCTGGTTGTATAGAAGTCTATGCTTCATGTGTTAAAGCTGCATTCTCTCTCCTGACCACCAGGGGGCGACTCCTCTGGTTGTATAGAAGTCTATGCTTCATGTGTTAAAGCTGCATTCTCTCTCCTGACCACCAGGGGGCGACTCCTATGGTTGTATAGAAGTCTATATAAATGACTCTACTTCTCTCTTGATGTATTCCCTCAGTAAACATTGTAAACATGAGTTTATGTCTCAATCTCTAGTTTCAAGTCTTCTTCAATACAGCATGATGTTCATTTAGTAAATGATGGTCATTTGGAGTCAAACAGACCATAAAGCAGGGGAGGCTTTAGGGCGGGGCTACCTTATGATCGACAGGTCGCCATAACAGCGTTTTCTGGTGTGGGAGTTCTCCATGTTTTCATCTTACAACTTTAACCCTTTCTCAGTGTGTTTTCACTTCATGAAAAACAATTGTAAAATTTAAGTTGCCTAATGATCTGTTATTAAGTGTTCAGACATTACAATTAATACTTCCCTTCCTTATAGTCTGTAGTCTACAGCCATACTAGCAGCTCTGTGAGGCTGTATTTGGTGCAGTGGTGCTTTGAGCGCAATGCTAACCTAGCAACATGTTTACAATGACAACGCTAACATGATGATATTTAGCATGTATGTTTGTTTGGGGTAATTTCTGGTTTGCTAACATATAGCTAATGAGCACAGAACAAAGTCATTATTTGTGTCCACATACCTACAAAACTAAAGTATTTGTAACGATGCGGTTTAGCTGGACCCAAGTGCAGAAGCCCCTGGCGGGAACGGGCTTGAGAGGAGGAACCTGGAACACCTGGAAACGTAACTGGGCAGAGGGGGAACAGGCCGGGGAACGGCCACCAGGCGGGGACTCAGGGGGACGGGCCGGAGGACGGCCACCAGGCGGGGACTCAGGGGGACGGGCCGGAGGACGGCCACCAGGCGGGGACTCAGGGGGACGGGCCGGAGGACGGCCACCAGGCGGGGACTCAGGGGGCTCCGTGCGACGAGGCTCCGGAGGATCCGGAGGCGAGGGCTCCGTGGAGCGGGACCCGGTGGAACTGGACTTGGGGCGTGGCCCGACTGGACTGGGCTCGGCTGAGACGCCGACATGACCTGGGGAGCTGGAGTCGGCCAGAACGCCGACATGACCTGGGGAGCTGGAGTCGGCCAGAACGCCGACAGGACTCGGGGAGCAGGTGTCGGCCGGGACGCCGACAGGACTCGGGGAGCAGGTGTCGGCCGGGACGCCGACAGGACTCGGGGAGCAGGTGTCGGCCGGGACGCCGACAGGACTCGGGGAGCAGGTGTCGGCCGGGACGCCGACGGGACTCGGGGAGCAGGTGTCGGCCGGGACGCCGACGGGACTCGAGTGACATGTGTCGGCCGGACCGCCGACAGGACTCAGGAAACAGGTGTCGGCCGGACCGCCGATGGGACTCCAGGGACATGTGTCGGCCGGACCGCCGACGGGACTCCCGGGGCCGGGCCGGACCGCCGGTGAGGCCGGAGGGGCTAGGGTCGGCCGGGGCGGGACTACCCGCGGCACAGTCGAGGAAGCGGGGACCGGGGCTGACGGCGGCACCGTCGGGGAAGCTGGGACCGGGGCTGACAGCGGCACAGTCGGGGAAGCTGGGACCGGGGCTGACAGCGGCACAGTCGGGGAAGCTGGGACCGGGGCTGACAGCGGCACAGTCGGGGAAGCTGGGACCGGGGCTGACAGCGGCACAGTCGGGGAAGCTGGGACCAGGGCTGACAGCGGCACAGTCGGGGAAGCTGGGACCGGGGCTGACAGCGGCACAGTCGGGGAAGCTGGGACCGGGGCTGACAGCGGCACAGTCGGGGAAGCTGGGACCGGGGCTGACAGCGGCACTGTCGGGGAAGCTGGGACCGGGGCTGACAGCGGCACAGTCGGGGAAGCTGGGACCGGGGCTGACAGCGGCGCAGTCCGGGGAAGCTGGGACCGGGGCTGACAGCGGCACAGTCGGGAAAGCTGGGACCGGGGCTGGCAGCGGCACAGTCGGGAAAGCTGGGACCGGGGCTGGCAGCGGCACAGTCGGGAAAGCTGGGACCGGGGCTGGCAGCGGCACGGTCAGGGCTCCGATGGGGAAGCCCGGCGCGTTCTTTGGCCCCAGCCCCATCCACCAGGTACTGGGAACCTCGCCCCCGGCGCCGGACGTCCAGGACCCTGGAGGGGCCCCCGACCGGACTCTGGGACCGTACCCCCCTCCCACGGACGCCTCCGGGCGCCCACGGAACTGCCAGGCAAGGGTGGGTGGGGGGGGAACGGCCGGAGGGCTGGGCTCACTCTTGGCGGTCGTCTCCAGGAGGGAGATGTTGGATGTGGGATGGACCTCCATCGCCACCGGGATGGGAACCCTAGCCCCCGTATGGGGAGCCGGTAAGGGGTCAGAAGGCCCCCCCACGGCGGGGGCTGATATCCGCGCGCGGAGCGCCCGCAGGGTCTCATCGTGGGCCTGGGCGTATCCTCTGAATAAGGCAGCCTGGGCGAGGAGGGCTTCTAGCGAGGAGTCCGGGTTCGCTGGGTCCATGTTTGGCCAGATTATTCTGTAACGATGCGGTTTAGCTGGACCCAAGTGCAGACACGGAGAGGCAAGGTTGGGGAAAGGTAAGCAGTTTATTACTGGTAGCGAAGGATGCAGGCAGAGCGGGAAGGTGGCGTGAGCGGTGGAGTGAGCGGTGGCGTAGAAGCTGGATATCGGGACGGGAATCCTGGGTACAAGGAACAAGGATTAGTAACTTGACAAGAAACACAAACGAAGTAGATCTCGTAGTAAGAGTTCTAGAGAGGCCGAGAATCCAAGTACCACTTGGTATGGAGCAATAATCTGGCAACTGGAGAGATGGAAGCCAGGGTGTTTTAACAGGGAGGAGCTGATGAGGTGATTGAAGTCAGGTGCCGGAGATGAGTTGCAGGTGTGGAGACGGTTGCCAGTTGCCGGGAGCCACGCCCACGAAACACACACACACCTACACACAGGGAAGACAACCCGGGGACACCAGAGACACACAGAAAACCCCAAAAGGAACATAAGTCACGGCCGAGCCGTGACAGTATTGGCCAAATATACATTTTGACCTAATGATAGCCCTAAATGAAAAGTTATGGGATCAACAATTGTATTATAATTTATTGAGGAGGGCGTGGAGGTCTGACACATTTTGTATATTAATTCAACAAAACTGCCAATGCCATGAGACAAAGACATTAGTCTCCCGGGAACCACGTCATCTGTACCAAGTGTGCCAATCCATCCAAGTTTCACTGGAGAAGTGAAACCTTTGACCTGCTGGTGGAGCAAGAGGAAAAGTTATGCATCCCCATATTTAACATTGGAGTGGCTCTAGGAAGGGACCGGTTCAGGGCCTGTATTGAGAGAAGGAACAATTACACCAATATGTAAAACATGTGGCTCCAGCACCTCCATCAGACTCCAACAGCCTGTCTGTAGTCACACAAAAGACCATTTCTGCCAACACGTAGTCCCAAAAACCATTACCACCCTTTCCACAGAACTAGCAGGTAGAAGTCACTCAACTCAGTCGAACTGGAACCATGTTCAGACTAATGCAGCACCTCTGAGACCTGAATGACAATGTGAGGAAGGGACAGGGAGGGATGCAACACAGATGGAGAACAGATCAGTTTGAAGTACCTTTTACACTCCATCCTCAGGTATGACAGCACAATAGGCCTTATTTACATAGGACTGTGTGTGTGTGCGTGTGTGTGTGTGTGTGTGTGTGTGTGTGTGGCAGTGACACAGCCATTTATCTTGGGAGGACCTGGCAGAGAACACTCTTGTCTCACTAATGGTGTTATTTGTTATTCCGACGTCAGGCAGATGCATTCAGTGATTCACCGTTTCCTTCATCTTTGTCCACATTAAAAAGGAACGTTCAGACGACCCCCCCCCCCCCCCCCCCCCCCCCTACACACACAGACACACACAGACACACACACATTTGTTATAGTCTGAAACAAAGAGGCATATCTGAACAAACAGCACTGGGAACAGTCCTTTCTGACCATCCTGTGACTGTCTAAGCTCCCGTGTAATCACAGGGGATGCTGCATCGCTGGGTTACCACCAGTGCTGTAGAACTTGGTCTCAAGATCACACCGCATTTTAACTCGGTGTGGTCTTGGTCTCAGACAAAAAAGGACTCAGGATTTTTAGGAATGAACTTAGGAATTCACTAAACTGCCTGTGTGTTGTTTGCTTTATTTGTTCACATCATTACTGTGATTGTTCAGAATTCATATTTCCACTCATAAAATTCCCCTCTGCTATGGATTTTTCATTATTATATCAAGACATTTCATACATTTGCATATACAGAGACATTTACACACAGTATATATGGCAATACAAGAGGAGAATCAAGAGGAATCTGCATTTGTTTTCTGTGGTGGTTCCACGTTTCATCTGAAGTCAGCCATGCCGTGTGGTACTGATGTGGTCTTGGTCTTGACGTGGTCTCAACCCGTCAAAGTCTTGGTCTTGCCTCGGTCTCGATAGGAATGACTTGGTCTCCGTTGGGTAGTCTTGTCTACAACTCTGGTGACCGTGTGGACCGATTATGAAACAATGGGCATCTAGGCAGATGCAAAAGACATGGGGATTTATATGCAAGTTAATATTTGTCAAGTCTTGCTTTTATTGATACGTTAACTTTTGTTTACCTCAGCCACGCTTAAAAACTTGTCTGAGTTTGCACAGGTTTTTTACGCAGCTTTTGGAAAAATGGTCGTACAATTAGTTTTGAAATTGGCCTCTATCAGAGCAATATTTATATTCTTACATTATGTACATTCATGAGTTTCATCAGTTTTTCCTTCCTCTTTAGTTATGCTTAAACATTCACGTGTGGATTTGTAATAAATCTTGAACAGGGGGGCTCTAGAAAAACGTAGCACTCTGAATTCCATTGGTTCAAAGGCCCTGAACACATTGTTTTCTTCTTACGGTGAGTAATGTGGCTCTGCAGGAACACAGTGTTCTGCCAAAGTAGAGACTTTCTGTGAAAAAGAGGACGTCACATAATCCCGTGTTCCAATCAGGATGTATCGTCATGTGATGACGGGTGTGGGGTTGTTTGGTTTCCGTCGATCCAATCGGATCAAACCACTCTCTCACAGTCCCCATGATGTTGATCAGCTGAGTTAATGATGTCTCCATGAAAAACAGATTGAAACATTTCTGGTTGTTCATTTACATGAATGAGAGCTTTTTGAGATGTTTGGCCACTTCTAATAACACACGCTTCTGTTTGCAGCCTGCAGCATCCCTTGTACAGCCACAGGACCACATGCAGGTCGGTCTCAGAGGAATGCTGTGCTTGTTTTTTGTGAGGTCAGGACTGAAATAGGGGTGTGGGGATATATAGACTCTGAGTGTGTTTAATATTAGTCTGTGTGTGAACAGCAAATAAAACATTCTGCTCTCGTCCTCTGGACGAAACCAAATGTGCTTCTTCCTCCTCCTCATCTCTCCTAACACCCAGCAGAGGGCACCAGTGGTCTTTTCCTCCCCACAAGGGAGGACTAATCTGTGATGTGTGTGTGTGTTTATGTAGGTGTCACATGTCCCTGCGGGGGAGTCATGTTGGAAATTACATTACATTGCATTTCATTTAGCTGACGCTTTTATCCAAAGCGACTTACATGCTATACAGTAGACCGTAGACACAGCAACGGTGAGCAATGAGGGTTAAGTGTCTTACTCAAGGACACAACGACGCAGACTGCCGGAGCCGGGGATCGAACCACCGACCCTCTGATTGAAAGACCGACTTGCTAACCACTGAGCCACAGTCGCCCCCAAAATCCCGTGCTTATGCAATAACCACTGACTGCACTTAAGAAAAAAGAGTCTTTAGTTCAGTCTTTTTTGCACAATGTATGGTGACTGTACGATGTTATTAGCATTTAAAAAAAAGCTTTTTATTGTGTATTAAGTAATATTGAAACAGTCACAAACAGCTGTAATTGCATTCATCTTAAGTGTAAATTGTTGATATTAACACTTGCTGCGTATTATTCTGAAATTGTATGTACAATTTTGCCATTTAAATGGTTTAATTAATTGAATTAATATGCAGGAATTTCTGTCTTGATCACTTAATTTCGGTTTGTTGTGAATGCCAAACCAACTCCAGTGATTTACGTGTCATCATAATATAATAATAACCACCCTTTTTTATAAATTCAACATATAGAAAATATATATTAAATTCCCTCCCATTTATAACAAACTGATCTCAGACACGTCTTGAGAAAGGAGACAAAATAGAGACAGTGAATTAAACGAAAATATTGTTTATATGGGTTTTATTCATGCTTTCATGAAGAAATACATGTTCCCCTTGCTTACCAAAAAAAACAAATGCAATTCTCATAGGTCATATGCTCAGGTCATATTCTCAATCTACATTCTATTGATGGTCAAACTGTGTTCACAACATGCTATGCATCTTCCGCTATGATACAGCACTAAAAATGAGCAACCATCATGCCAAGCGAAAGGCCATTATCATCCATGTAGTCTGGTCCCTGCATAATGATTCCTAATAATGATAATAATAATAATGATTCCTCTGGTAAGGCAGAAACGCACAAACCATATCACAGACAAGCTCGTAACAGCCGAGGTGGATCCAAAATCAAGGCATATGCTTTTCAAAAATGACCCTTTATTTCAGTTCTTTCCGGCATTTATGTCTCTTACTGTGACATTCTATATGTGTGTGTGTGTGTGTTTGAGACAACCCTCAGGCTGCTCTCACATAAATGAAGACGATGCCTCCTCTTTGAGACTAAAGGTGCACTGCTTCTCTGACACGCCACACGTGGAGCGTGATGCGGCGGTGGGATTTGATGGAGATGGATGGGACTTGACGGCGCTCCGCGGCTGTCTGATGAGCATTTTGCAGCGAGAGCGGTGTCACGGGAAACTCGTCTGGATCTTTGTGACTTTATCAGGGCCGGCCATTGGGGCGCCGCTGGCTCATCTCTATCTCTGGATCTTCTCTGGTGCCAGGCGCCTCTGAGGCTTTCAACTCTTATCACAGTGAAATACATTAAAGACAAGATTAATATGAGAGAGAACACGACAGGGTGTTCTGCAAAGACTGAGTCAGGGATCTGAAGCCTCATCCCAGTTGTGTGAAATGGTTGACTGGTTGGAAATGAGGATGGTGGCTGAAAACAGAGCTGAAGATGTGCAAAATATACAGCAGAACAACAGATTTCATTAACATTTTTCTTTTTACAGGTGCTTGACTATGGAAAATTTACGGTGAAATACGAACCAAACAATATGTCACGGTCTTCGGTTTGGATTTAATTTGATTCTTCTTATATTTTGAATGTTCCTGCCTTTGTATGTTTACCCTTGTGTCTCCTGTTTTCCTTCATTTGTCTGTGTGGCTGTGTATGTGGGTACATCAAGTCTCTTAATTGTCATTTCCTCGCTCCTCGCTTGAAGTTGTTCTGCATCGCCATATTGACGGCCGTCCCAAAACTCTTATTCTTCTCTGAGGAGCGAGGAGGGACGAGAGCGAGCTTCCAGGAAGTGTTTTAACGCTCGACACGCCCCCTCAGTGTTCATCAGTTATGTGATTGGACGCTGCAGCTGAGCGGACTGATCGCTGGAGTTTCATACCAGAGTGAAGACGGATCACAGATTAAGAGAAATGAGATGTCCTTTCCTCTGAAGCGTCAGAATGGTTTTCTGGTCCGGACAGTTTATAGCGAACATTCCAATAACAATCCACTTAAAATCTTGATACAAATGATCGTATATTGTTTTCAGTTGATTTAATGGAGTTAAACTAGTACTTACACTAATAAAGACACAGTTATCATCGCTGTCAGAGTGGAGATGTTTTCATATGTTGTTTTAATATACAGTGTGTGGTATTTACTGTATACTGGGTTCTGTGTCCTGCCTACTCGCACAGTGTCAAATTCTACCCGCGGAATGCGTCTTATTTATGTCTATGTTTTAAAATTTTGAGGTTATTATAAAACTGTAAAACATTAACATAATCACAAGGAAATATATTTATGCTGCACATCTAATTTAACATTATGGGCTACACGAATTAGTCAGCCATTTCGAACAAAACTCAAACACCAACTGAAATAATTATTAAACTATCCTAATTTATCAGGAGTCAGCCCACTCGGCACGTTTCTGGGACTAGCGACCCGTAGCTCGATGCTATCAGAAAACGTCAGATAGCAAAAAGCACGATGACTCCACACATAGCTTCCAAATCTACCCTGTGTCTCATTCAGATCATCCTGGACAGAGGGGGGCCATGTGACCAGGTGTACGGAAGTTACTTTCAGTGCATCGGATTTTACATTTAACAAATGACAATGTCTGTCTGTATTCTATTGGCTCACAGTGCTGTCAATCTTGTCTTGGCACGTAACCCTCAATTCTACTGATGTTTCCAAAGGGGTGTTTTCTGAAATCGGCCCATCCCCCGCTGATCTCGAGCCGTGCACACTCATCAGCCAGCGAGAGGAACTTGACGGGCAGTATTTCTATTACTTGTACTTGAAATACGTATTTCAATTTCTTTTAAGTATTTTGTTAAGCTAATGTAATTTGTAACAAAATATTTCAGAGTGGAGTAATTTTGTATTTAAAATACAGTTCACGAGTTCAGGCTTCAGTTCAAGTTCAACGGATTGTCTGTCAAGGTAAATATATTTTCTGAGTGTGACAGATGTCAACTAGCTTGATGTATAATTTATGTCTGAGTCTGGCTACGTAGCCTAATGTAGCTAGCTAATAGTCCAGCTAGTGGTCAATGCTAACATGCTAATGACGCTAGTATGCGTCTAGGCTAGTGCATAGCCAGTGTTTAGCAAGTTAACTTATCAGGTGGGTAGCTAGCTATAGAAAGAGGGAGATTGGGAGCTTGTATGTTCATGATAACCTTATCAAGAGATGTCTGACCATCCAATCTGGCACTGTATTACAGGTTATGCTGTAGCTTCTCAATGTGAATTTTCATAATGACATAAATTACTGCCAGATGCTATAGTTCAGTTAGCCAGGCTATGTCAATTTGTTAAATAAATAAAAAATACAATATCCAATTTATTTTATTTATAAAGCATATTATGAACGTATTCTTAGTTGTATTATTTCATACATTCTACAGTTGACCAGGTGGACAACATGTCTCAGCAAGACGATGTTCAAGAAGGACCATCAACAAGCACAGATGGCACCATGCCTGTGTCTGCAATCTCGGATGGGAAGTTCTTCAGTATTGTCTCTCAAACACAAGATGGGAAGGTCCAGGCGGAGTGTAACATCTGCACCAAAAAGAAAGCAGTAATATCTGGAACTCTTAGCTCCATCAAATTTCAAAACTCACCTGAAGAGACTTCACCCTGACTGTGTTGTGACTTTCAAAATCATCAAGACTGAGTGTAGGCCTAATTATAGTGGCAAAAAGACAAACACCCCTATAGGCATCTATATCTGGTCCACTAGTAAGACTAGCCTCATGGGCAAAACAGCTTACTGGATCAAGCCAGACTCAACTGAACATGAATGAGTCCTTCTTGCATGCAGACATTTCCCAAGTCTACACAACTACAACCGCATGGCTAAGATATTGGAGGAAATCCACTCTGAATTTGCCCTGTCAAATGAAAACATCATTGAATCAGTGACTGACAATGGGTCAAATTGTGTAAAGGCCTTTAAGAAGTTCAACATATCTGTTGTTGCAGATGAAGACAATGATGACACAGAAGAGGATGGACTATCCTTTGTAACCATTGTAGTGTCCCGGGTTGTCCCTAGGGCAGGTTAGGGTGGGGCAGTGCAAAAGAGAGCTGAAAACAGGCAAATCAGAAGATATAAATAACAGTGAAGGTTTATTTTCCATCCCACCGGCAACTCAGGTAATTCCTTTAATTCAAAAATCCCAAAAGTCCATTAATAAACAAAGCGTCCCTGAGGAAGTGGTTATTTAAACGAACAAAAAACAAAACAAAAACTCAACACTGCAAAGTCCATGTTATGAGGTCCTTCTCTTAGTAGTCCCTTGTGTCCTTTCCCTCCAAGTAGGTGTCGGTTCTCCTACTGCTTGTCAAGCTCCTTCCATGTGCTCTCCCCTATGCCCTTAATTAAGCTTCCCAGCCCTTCCTCAATTAGGTGCCCTTAGCAGCTGCAGCTGGGTGAGTGATGAGGCAGTCTTGGGAATGTAGCGCCCCTCCACTACCTGTCCTCTTGTGATGCCACACCATTAATGCTTCAGAAGAAGAAGTGTCTGAAGGTGCAATCATCCTACCACCTCATGTGAGATGTGCCACTCATACAGTGAGCTAAGTGTGTACCACTGATGTGAAGCAGGCGATGAAGGACTCTCCCATACTCTCCCGTCTGACATAGCCATAGGAAAGTGCTCAGCTTTGTGGAACACATCAAAAAGACCCAAGACGGCAGAGCTCCTGTCAAAAGTGACAAAAGAACAGTTGAAAACACCATGCCCAACATGTTGGCCACTTTAAGAGACAAAATACCTGACATTATGGAAAAACTTCAGCTCCCTCCATTCAAAGAGGTGGAGCTTGACTACCTCAAAGATGATGAGGAAGATGACTTCTTTGTTTTCTCAGCTGAAGAAACTCAAGTCCAGGAAAGACAGGAGATCACAAGCCACAGCAAAGCTGAGTTAGAGACCCTTGGTTTCTGGAGGACACCAGAAAAGACCTGCTTTCTCTTCAGCCGTACCACTTATCAAGCTCCTTTTTGTTTGATTCAACACAACCCTCCCCTCTTCAGCTCCGGCTGAGAGACTGTTCTCGTTCGCAGAGATAATATTCCATCCGCACAGGAGGCGGTTAACACCAGAAATATTTGAAAAGTTAGTTATTCTTAAAAGCTAAACTGGCTACTCAGTGGTTGGGTTTCAAGAACCAAAATTGAAGGATTATTATGTTATAAAGATACTTAACACTGTAATATAGAACTATGTGGCCTACTATGCCACTGACCAATGTAAGAGATACATAAGTAGGCTACCATGCTATAACCAAGGTACAGTAAAAGAGAAGTAGTACTTTTATGTTTATTCATTTTTCTGTGCAGAACTTGATGTACAGTAATTTATTTAGGCTCTTTACCTGTGTACAATTGGTTTTAAGTCCCCTTAAATCCCCAGAGCCTCCGTCTCTGTATCCGGAATCCCCGGAGCCCCAGCAGTCTCCGGAGCCACCAGCCATGCTCCACCTCGCTCCACCGAGCCCCCGTCTCGCTCTCCAGAGCCCCTGCCTGGTGGCCGTCCTCCAGCCCCCGGAACGCGCCTGGTGACCTTCGTCCGTCCCGTGCCGAACAGACACTATATCTGCCCTGATCCTGCAAATAAATAACTGTATGGATTATCAAATATCAAGTGAATGACACTGTATGTACTACACAAATGTACAAATGTATTAAGTGATTGTGGAAGGAATCCTAAAAACATCAGGAGCCCACAAACAGTTACGCAGCCTGAAGATTGGAGCAGAAGGAGGACGTGCTCAGGAATGTCCCCGGTGGGGGTTGATTGAAGTCCTGAGTACTGTTGTTTATGCGAGAGGGGGTTTGAGTTGACTTGGAAAAGTCATGGAAATTTGTTATATTCATATGTTCATGACGTTCATTTACGCCGAGTTTGAAATAATTAATTCTATATCTAAAATATAGACGCTCAAAATATAAGCATGCATACTCTCCAGTGTTTCCCTACCATTATATTAGGGGGGGCCCCGCCCCCTTTTAATTTTCTCTATAGCGCCGGATCACAACATAAGTCTTGAACAGGGCCCCGTTCCTCGTACCTGGCTTACTGAGTTAGCAGGATAATTTTCAGGATAAGATTACATAAGCCAGAGCGTCGAAAAATATGTCGCTTGAAAAGCAGATAGCTCTATCTGCGTTTTTGAAACGCTCTCAGGGTGAAGACAGCGACACTCGGTGCAGAAACGAGCCAAAGTACAAGCACTTGTAACACAAGTGCCATTTACCCAACAATGAGCCTGCTGGCTACACTTGCACAAGCGCAAATCGCCGATATTTGGCGTTTTGCCAAAAGCCGATCTCCGTGAGGTCGGCCTTTCTGCTGTTGCGTCGCTCAAAACAGAAAACAGATCTTTGCACAGATAGAACTAATTTGCACTAATAATCAAAAAATTGTCTCATTCATTTGTGTAATTTATGGTATACTGTATGCTTTGGAATTCTCATTGTTAGTTTAAATACTAAATTCTCTCACTTTTTCATGTATACACTGAGATTTCACAAAATGTGTGGTCATGGAAATTTGGTTTAAAGTCATGGACATCCATTGGTCAAAACGTGTATGAACCCTGATTGAAAAGCTTCATGGTGACCAGGGAGCGTAGGTCTACCAACGCTCTGCTTTACCACACTTAGATTTTTAAAGCATGCATGTTTGAGGATTTATCCAAGGCTGGGACATGTGTTAAGCTTTCTGGCTTTTTGTTGCAGTTCCCTTAATACAAAAACAAAAGAGACGATGAGATTAAAGTCAGAAAAGAAGTTAACAGAACAGAAATAACTGAGTAGTTAGAATATGAACCGACACTTTTGCCCGACGATGAGCAGGTCAAACACTATATACACACACGGTTTAATCCCTCTCCCCAACACGCTCATCCACCAACTTTGAGCGATACAACATTTCCCCAGTATTTATTCCAGACAAGGTCAGCTGTGTGAAGGCGCACTCTCAATTATCTCTATAAATGATGCATGAGAAGAGTTCAATCAATCTTAATTTCACACCACTGGGCCTTAGGAAAAGATGATAAAAATCCCCAAAAAGTCAAAACCTCCCATCGTCGTAACTATTACATAGAATACACATTGCATACAGTATCCACCACAATAACAGCGTAAATAAAAACTCATTAGCTTCACCTGTTGTCAAATTATACAACATATGCTACAGCTTTAAGCAGAGGAGATTTTTTTAATTGTATGCTTCATGATGTAACAATGCACCAAGTCCAGCACATGCAGACAAACAGAAGTCAGCTTGAATGGTAATCATAAGTCTTTTTTTGTGCTTTAATGCCAGGGTTTTTCTAATCTTTTTTAAACCATTGTTGACACGTTAACTACCTTGTACACTGGCGTTCAAGTTATCCAAGTGATGTGTTTTTCTACGCATGTTACATGGCTTACTTCATTTTTATTTTTTTAAGCCCGACAATTATGCTTTTCCTAAACCTAACACAGTGGTTTTGTAATTTGAATGCCTGTGAGCATCACAGGTTGACATGCCGGGGTACCCATTGTGTTAGAAAGGGTCTGACGAGGTGTCAGTCGGCCATTCATTGCCCAGTTTGTTCATCCTTAATTCCTTTCATCATGTCTTAGTCCTGCCCACAAGAGACACGAGGAGAGAGGACTTGAGTCAACAGGCATTTAACAAATGAGACATTGGGTACATCCCAAGTCATCCCAAGTCTAATTGTCGTTTCCTCGCTCAAACCGTAAGTTCTGCGCCGCCATATTGAAGGCCGTCCCCAAAGCTCTTATTCGAGGACCCACGAGAGCAAGCTTCCTGGAATTCAGGCAGCTTTAAAAGCCGACGGGGTCTGCCTCCAATCGACATCTGGAACATTTGAACGTGATGGCGGAAAGACAACATACAGTAAGTGACTGTTATTTGATGTAGTTTTATGCTTTGAACTAGATATAACGGCACACTAATGCAACACATGCTTACGGTGATTATTCTCCACAACCCGTTAAAGTGTGTCCTAACGGCACCTTCTTAACGAATGTGTTGTACATCAGTTACTTTGTTTAAAAGGAACACGCGTTTGTTCATTAGTTAGCGTTAACTTACATCGTCACGTCACTATGGCATACATGTTGCTGACACAATGTTTAGCTGATCATTTCAATAACTAATTCACCCAAACTGGGTGAAATAGTTATTGAACAATGGCGCATAAATTGTTCTTTATGTCATGTGGGAGAAATATTGTGCACCAGTGTACTGACCGATATGAAATATGTTGCTCATTCAACAGGGACAGAAGACCTGGTATTGAACCGAACAGAACCATCTTTAACGGGAAAAAGGCATACAGCCAAGAAGGCCTGGGGTGAGTTTGAAAATTGACATCTGCCTTGACAAAGTCTCCATTAAAAAAAACAATGCAATATCACGCTTTGTCCACTTAGCCACCAAGAGTGTGCCGTAATAGTAATAGTATGTATGCTATTGTTAGGCACCACACTTAGGCACTTACCCTCATTTTGCAAGACTGGCATGAATCAAATGCTGTATGTGACAAACATAACAGACAGACTTTGAATAACAGTTCCACAGGTAAATAAGATTTCGTATCTGTCTGAACACCACAAGGCCTTGTCTGGGATTGTAATAGGAATGCCATAAATTGACATGTGTTGTACTTGACAGAGAAATCATAAAGATGATGGAGCTGGAGGGACGCCTGACCTCCACACAGGTTTATAAAAAAAAAAAGGGATAATTTAAACGAAAATACAAGGTGAGATTTGCGAGTCAACTTCGCGAATCGCCACCTTAACGCGGTGAAGGAGTTTGAGTGGCTCAATGATCCTGGGAGCTATGTTGTCCGGGGCATCAGCCCCTGGTAGGGTCTCCCAAGGCAAACAGGTCTCGGGGGAGAGCCCAGACTAAGAGCGGTTCAAAAACCCTGATGAACAGCAGCCCAAGGATTGAAGCTACCTCGCCCGGACGAGTTGGACTTTGTTCTTTTCTGCAGTCGCCCAGGGTGAGAGGTGCCTGGCGGGAGTGGGGATACTCACGAGTCCCCGGCTGAGCGCCGCCATGTTGGAGTTTTCCCCGGAGAACAAGAGGGTCGCCTCCCTGTGCCTACGGGTTGTGGGTAATAAGGCTCTGACTGGTGTTTGTGCTTATGCACGAAACAGCATTTTGGAGTATCCGGCCTTCTTGGAGTCGGTGGGAGGGGTCCTGGAAAGGGCGCCGCCTGCCGACTCCATAGTTCTCCTGGGAGACTTCAACGCTCACGTGGGCGACGACAGAGAAACCTGGCGGGGAATGATTGGGAGGAACGGCTTGCCTGATCTGAACCCGAGTGGTGTTTCGTTGTTGGACTTCTGTGCTAGCCACAGTTTGTCCATAACAAACACCATGTTTGAACATAAGGTGGCTCATAAGTGTACCTGGTACCAGAACACCTTAGGCCGGAGATCAATGATCGACTTCGTAATCGTATCATCTGATCTGCAGCCGTATGTTTTGGACACTCAGGTGAAGAGAGGAGCAGAGCTGTCAACTGATCACCACCTGGTGGTGAGTTGGATCAGATGGAGCCGGCTAGAGAGACCTGGCAAGCCCCCAAGCGGGGGACGGGGGCTGCTGACTCAGATGGAGGACATCGTCGGGCGGTGGAAAGAGCACTTTGAGGAACTCAGAGGGTGGCCTATGTCAGCCTGCTGGACCTGCTGCCACCGTGACCCGACCCTGGATAAGCAGATGAATTGGCTGGATGGACGGACAAGGTGAGATCTTATTTATTTGAGCTCACTTCAAGTTCTGCACAGCCTGGCACACGTAGCAGCTCCACCATGGAGCTGAATTATGAGCCATCCACCTCTGTCTGTTCCCCACCCCGAAAACTGGACCACTTAGAGAACCTTATAGATTTTTTTAAAAGAGGCCAAGAAGGAAGAAGATCACTTCCAGGCCACACAAGGCAACGGCAAAATATTTAGGTTTGAACATTTGGTAAAGAAATTAATATACGAAACAGGGCAGAGCTAAATAGTAAAAAAAAATGCAGACTTCCCAAAATGGGTAAGGAGATGTTGGCAACAAAGAAAGTGACAACTTCTATACAGTATACAAATGTGATATAGCTTACAAGAATATTGCACAACAAACATTAACACACCTAATTATGTCCTACCTTCAGCTGCAGAATGACAGCGAGTACACTATTGCAGTTGAAAGGTTTATTAGCTTGAACACATCTGTTAGTACTGCTTTTCCTAAAGAGTTTGTCTGCGGCCAGGAAATAATTTTGGTCTTTGGTCGTTAATATATTGTTGTTTAAATCATGTATTTTTTATTTGCCCATGCATGCGGCAATATGAATCCCACTAGTGTTTGTTTATTGTAAGGATGCTTTCCTGTGTTTTAGCCAATTAACTCTTCATACATTTTGGTCTGTAATATATTATGCAAATATAATAAAAGTAACTGTTGGCAGGTGGGGTAGACAGAATTGTTTGTGTGGTGGTGGGCTTTAAAGGGTTTTCTGATATAAATCTCCCCGGCTTTGTCACGACTCGGGACTCCGGTCGTGGGCCACTGGCGGCCTCTAGGGGCTGGAGGACTCTATTGCGGACTGGCTGAGGGTTGGGGTCCGGCTTTCCAGGTCCACACCTGGTAGTCATTTGCAATCAGCCCCAATTAGACCAGGTGTGGCCAGGGCATAAATACCTGGCAGCAGACTGGACTCGTCACGGCGACGTTTGATCACATATACTGTTCTTGCTGCCCTCACGTAGCATTTTGTTATAGACTGTTCTTGCTGCCCTCACGTAGCATTTTGTTATAGACTGTTCTTGCTGCCCTTACGTAGCATTTTGTTATAGACTGTTCTTGCTGCCCTTACGTAGCATTTTGTTATAGACTGTTCTTGCTGCCCTTACGTAGCATTTTGTTATAGACTGTTCTTGCTGCCCTCACGTAGCATTTTGTTATAGACTGTTCTTGCTGCCCTCACGTAGCATTTTGTTATAGACTGTTCTTGCTGCCCTCACGTAGCATTTTGTTATAGACTGTTCTTGCTGCCCTCACGTAGCATTTTGTTATAGACTGTTCTTGCTGCCCTCACGTAGCATTTTGTTATAGACTGTTCTTGCTGCCCTCACGTAGCATTTTGTTATAGACTGTTCTTGCTGCCCTCACGTAGCATTTTGTTATAGACTGTTCTTGCTGCCCTCACGTAGCATTTTGTTATAGACTGTTCTTGCTGCCCTCACGTAGCATTTTGTTATAGACTGTTCTTGCTGCCCTCACGTAGCATTTTGTTATAGACTGTTCTTGCTGCCCTTACGTAGCATTTTGTTATAGACTGTTCTTGCTGCCCTCACGTAGCATTTTGTTATAGACTGTTCTTGCTGCCCTTACGTAGCATTTTGTTATAGACTGTTCTTGCTGCCCTTACGTAGCATTTTGTTATAGACTGTTCTTGCTGCCCTCACGTAGCATTTTGTTATAGACTGTTCTTGCTGCCCTCACGTAGCATTTTGTTATAGACTGTTCTTGCTGCCCTCACGTAGCATTTTGGTTTGTTGGTTGGTTGCGGTTCTCGGCCGCGACTTGTTGGCTTTGGTAAGCCATACTATCCGTTCCGCTGTGTGGGTATCCTGGCCTGGGTGAGTGAAGACTATCTGCCTGGCACCAGCACCTTTTGTTAAAACCCTTTTGACTGTTACCGTTTCTTCCCGTTTTTTTGGGATTCCTTTTTGTTCAGAGAAGAGCCACCTAGGCATTGGATTATTTTACCCTGTTGGATTATTTTTTCCCTGTTGGATGATTTTTCCCTGTTGGAATATTGACATTGTTGGATTAGTGCTTCTGTGTGTTGCCCGCCTCTCCTGAATAAAACTGAGAAACAATTCCACCCTCTGCATTCGGGTCCTCATTAGCTCACGAGGTAACTCGTGGGCTTTCCCTCCAGCGACCCGTGTTCGACTCCCAGCCCGGTGTCCTGACAGGCTTAAAGTGAAAAAAAAAAACTTACTCCGTCAGGTTTAAAACCTTATCTTGCTTTGAACTGAAATATGACCCTTTTTGGCAGAAAGCCATCAAGGGAAACGTCTCGTGTGCGCTGTGAGCAGCTCCAGCGGTGCCGTCGTCTTCAGAAATCACTGTCGCTTCAGAGGAAAGGACGTCTCAAAACATGTGTCCTCGCGCCTCGTATGGTTTCCTTGCAGCGCTCCATGAGGGACTAAGACGCAACGAAAAGAAACAAGTGATGGAAGTGGGGACTTGGGATGCACCCATTGTTGCCTCGCACAATTGTCACTATTGAATGGCTGACAATCATCACTTACGACATTTGTAGAGGGCCATGGTGTGAGATTATCCCAGCTGTGTATTATTTGTCACAGATGGCGAAGAGACTTCCAAAAGATGCACCGGTGTTTCTTTGCTTATATCTCCACCGACAAAGACTCTTTGACTCTCGCGCTTCAAGATGCATTGTAGGAATTGAGAAGTCCTTCAAAATTGAACACTGAGATCGATATCAGCCAGAACGGCACATTGTTCTACTTTTTTTTTTTTTTAACCATTTTAAGCACAAGTTGTGGATTTACAATGAACTCTTATTGAAGGAACTCATCCCTGGTGAAATTTGTCAACAGTACAATGCTTAATTAAAGCACTCACTTTTATAAGGCTGCACCAATTACAAAGCCTCTTGAGGATTCTAAACAGTCTTTTTTATTGCGCAGAGGATGGAGTGCAAGTTTAAAAACAGCCTTGAAATTAAGGCAATAATTGATTAACTGAACAGGGGCAGTGGAGGTTTAAACTGTGTGTTGGACAGGAGAAGACAAAGTGCTGCCTTTAAAACAAAGAAATATTCTTGTATTCTGGAAAAGCAAAGACATTAGAAAGTCAAAACGTCTTCATGTGCAGTAGACACACATCGTATGCCGTCAGCTACATTAGAGAGAAACATTGCGTGCTTTCCACGGAACAAAAAACAGTCTTTGCTGACATTGTTTTCCGGTCTTCTTTCGATTCATATGCAAATTGTCATAATATTAGATATTCTTGTTTCATATTTTGCGTAGTCCCCTGTGGCTTAATGAAATACTTTACATCTTGCGTGTTGACTTGTGGATGTCGGTGCTCATGTTTACAATGGGTGTTGCGTCTGCTCCAAGACAGATTATGGGCTGCAAGGTGAGTTTGGAACAGCCAGCAATCTCAGCAGCTGGTCAAGTCATGTTGAGTCACTGGTATTGATCATGTCCCCATAAACCCCGCTGGATATAATGTGGTCATTTTGGGCAAGACGACGAGTATAAGCAAAGATAAGATTCCTTTAATTGTTTTTTAAAAGCTTAACATTGGACAGACACTGTAGAATCATGCCATGTTGTCACATCATCACAACAGAATGATGGAGGGTTCCATTGCTCAAAGGAGTAAACATATTCCAAGTCTAGTTCCACATTCATGTGAAACAGCTGCTAGTATTCCTGCTGGGAACCACAGTAATCCCTCCTGGACTTCCAGTCAGTCACTCAGCGACCTGCTGCTGAGACTCGGCGTGCTACGCAGCCTTGCGTAATAAAGACGTATACTGTACACGGCGCTCAGCCCTGATGAACGGGTGATGAACGGTGTTCTTCAGCCGTGTGGCGTCTCCTCATGAATAAGTTGAGACTTTGCATCCTCTGCACAGAGTGGCTTTTCTTGTTAACCACAGAGGAGGTTGAAAATTGTATGACTTCTAAATTATTCACACCACTGTTGTTATATGACTTAAAAAAAATAGAATAAAAAAGGCAATATCCTGAATATAATCTATTAGAGGAGAGAGATCAGTGGATTAGTGGTGGGAGATAAAAGGCATATGAAAGTTAGAATTATAATATTTTGCTCTGTGTCTTTACAGTATTCCAAGGACACGCTATGTAATTGGATTTTACAGGAAAACACCAGAGGATAGATGTTAAAATGCAGTGACGGCATCCATCATGGACACAATAAGGGAGTCTTCCACTTCTCTGGGAAATGAAGACTCTAGAGCAGAAGAGATGACAAAACACTAAAGTTATAGATTTGTTGCTGTAATAAGTGTTTGAGGACCCACCTTAAAACATGCACATCAATAATGACCAAGTTACAGAAGATGCTCATAAATTAACTGCGTATAGCCGTCAGAGCTGATCTTTGTGAAGTGGACTGATTATTCAATGAGGATTAAATGCATGGAAAAGGAGCAGATTGTGCGCCAAATCTCTGCATATTATCCAGGAAGCCACAAGAGCTAAGCCAAGCATCAAAGCTCTCTACACCTAGCTACACCGAACCCTTCCACCTGGATGTTTCTGAATCAAATGGGATGATACGTAGATGAGCAAGATCCAGACAGCGAATCACTCTATTCAGCCCCACCCCCGGATTATTTAGATGTATTCAGGTGATATGTGGAGGAGTTTGAGAAGACAAGAAGGCTTTTAGTGGAAGATTGACAGTCACATGATGTCAGTATTTGGTTTGTCAGAATGAACAAGGGAGAATGGGAAAAACGAAGTGAGAGAAGGATTGTGGAAATGTGGCTTATTGGGTCAGATCGGTCTCATATTCACAAATGCACACAGAAAGACTCACAAATGCAAATGGAAAGATTCACAAATGAACACAGAATTCACAAATGCACACAGAACGATTCACACATAAATGTGGATTTGTATGAATTTATTTGTGGATCGCTACACATTCGTGTGTGGGTTTTTTGAGACTCCCCTGACATCGCCAGATCCACAAATGCGTTTTTTCAACATGGACCTATCTGTAGCCAATCAGATGTCGCCCTCATTGTCAACCAATCACATCACTGCCTTCCTGCGGCTGCTGGAGCAGCTCTGGAAGCGGCCTCATTCAGATGCAGTTGTGCGACTACGAATAATATTATGAACCCAAACACGGGGGAGTTTGATGGTCCGACGTTTGAGGGACTTCCACAACAAGTATAAAGCAGAACTAGTGGTTACTTCAATATATATTTAAACTATATCAATTCGCCTCATTCATTTGCCCCGGAAAGGGAGCGTGGCTTATCTCTGTGACTTATCTCTGTAAAAACAGTTACCATTTCCGCGATATAGAAAGAAAGAATACATACATTATCCTTTATTAATTCCCTCGAGGAATTTGTTTTCAGTTTTGCGTCTACGGATAATATAATGAACCTACTAGCATACTAGAACAGTTGGATAAAACGCCCCTTAAACGAATGGATCTGGACATGCTGCTCGCCGAGAAGCGGGGGTGGGTGTAAAATGTTTGGTTCAATGTGTTGCACGTTTATTCCAAACAATACTGCCCCTGATGGTTCAGTGACCCAGACATTAGCAGGACTCCCCTCACTTAATGGAAAATTAGCAGAAAACTCAGAGTGGATGACTAATTCACAGACTTTCTCTAAAAGTGGTTCCATGAGGCATCCTTATCAGACGCGTAAATCACCGACTACTTTCAATGTAAACGAACAGCTGTTGTACTTTCATGTCTGCCCTTCTCACCTTAGCCCTGTGCCCAAATTAATGACCATGGAAAATGGATTGTACAGTAAAAAGAGAGCTCTTCACCACGACAGCTTGATAAAACACTTGAAGTTATTTTGAAACTTATAGGAGTGATTTATTATTCCACCCAAATAATTTATTCCATCAGTTCAGGAGACCGACCTGGTTAGTCACTGCCACGTTGATCATTTTTCATTAAACACGTAACCAAACAAACTGCATCATATCCATCTGTCTAAGGTGGATGACACTGACTGGACCAGATTTAATAAAAGGGGTAATATTGGCCCCACATATCAATGCATTGCAGGCACACATACACTCAGGGACAGTGTGAACACACTCCCCAGCCGACGTGGCTATTTGTCTAACCGTAGGAGGAATAATTGAATTTAAGCTTCAGGCTGAGCAGTGGGAGACAGTGTAATATGCAACACGATAAAGGAGGAGGGAGAGTTGTTTTCCCCGTTGGGCTGAATCTCCAGACTCCTCCACTCCTCAAGCCACCATTTTAATGAAATTAACAATCCTCTTCACCCGTTTTGCCCTCCATCCTCCAGCTCTCTCTGTCCTAAAGAGATTAGCCCACTTCAGGAACATTATTCAGATTGTTTATCACTCTCAGCTCCAATTGAAATGAAGTGGATTCTGTTACACAGAGGGCTTCTGCAGAAATCTGGATCTGCTTCTCTTCTTACCACTGAATTAATAGCTCCTATTTCAAAAAGTTTCCAATGTTATATTTGTGATTAGTAAATTACATGTTATGGTGTGTATAAAATATATTTATATAAATGAATAGCTTATTTTCTTCAACTAAACAGTCCATAAAAGAGATTTTTTTGAAAAAAGTGTTTGACTTCAGCAAATGGGATATATGTTTTTCTCACTTAAGGTCAGATGTCTTGTTAGATGATCAGAAAGGCTCTCAGTCTCATTTAGTATGTGCATTTACTTAATGAAATTATTTGAGAAGTCTTAGACATTATCACGTTTTGCCATTGGCTTTGTACTGCATCATATATTAGAGAAAACGAGTCCTACCTTTTACTTCTTTGACGTTATCTTGTGGTTTTGCTTTTTTGTGATATTTACTGCTTGTTCTGAGCAGTAGCTTCATATTGCCATCAAACTGATTTCAATAAAGACCTAATTCATATACATAAAAATAAATTACATATTGGTGTTGGGAGACATGACTACCATGAAAAGATAGAAATGCCCCCTCAGTTTTACAGAGCGGTTTAGTGTCATTCAGATCATTGCTTTGGTCTCTCCACACTCATTGCTTCATATCAAACCTGCACTGCACCAAAGAACACACAAGTTAGCGATCAGCTGGTGGACATAGTGAAGTATTTAGCAGAGAAAGAGCCACGCTACGGACCCAGATGCAGACAGGATCCAAGAATTTTGTTTCGATGAGCTTTATTCCAGCAGACTTTACAAAACACAAACAGTCCAGGAGCTGCTTCCGGGGAAATAGCCGACAGGAACCAGAGGGAGCTGAGGCAGTCTTGTGGCTGGGGACAGAAGGCTATGACAGTGATCAGGGGCAGAGGCAAGGCGGGGAAGTCTAAACGGGCAGGGTTGGCAAGGGAAGAGCAGTTGGAAGGTAATTGCTGGAGGATCTGGCATAAATGCAGAGAACAATCTGGCAGTGAGTGTTCTTCTTCAACGGTTTATTGGCAAACTACTGTTTGGTGCATTACCACCACCAACTGGTATGGAGTAAGGATCAGAATGTCTAGTACTTGCATTATTAATGAACATTCGTTAGACCTATGTGCTGCGTTCAACACCATTGACCATGACATCTTAATACAGAGACTAGAACAGGTGATTGGTATTAAAGGTACTGCACTAAGCTGGTTTAATGGCTGGCTTAGGTGTTACCACTTTATGGCCATACCACTTAAAAGTAGGAGGAACAAAAAGTATTGTTGTCCCACATATGTAGTATGTGCAACTTCTCCAACGTCAAATATTGTAATGCCATGCAAATACAGTCAAAAATAAGTTTGGGTTTGGCAATCGTTCACCGATCCACCTGGACCACCGTTTTTCAACGGGGTTATTGTGGAATGTCATCATGTGCTTATACTTCAGATCATTATCAAGTAGTTTGACTTGTTTTCTCTGAACTAAACAGGAACTCCCACTCAGTCAATGTGATCAAATGTGAAATAATATGCCTGGCCTTCGAAAGATACAGTGGCCATGTTGTGATTTCACTGGGAGTGAAAAATCTACAGTCTGAACCTTGAATGGTCTCAAGGGCACCTGTGGTGATATTCAGCCAACTGCTTATCAATGTGCTGGAGTCAGATCAAAACAGTTTACTGCCAAAAAGCGGCTGTGAAATGCAGGATGGAAATCCATTCATGTGACGCCGATAACACCGATGGATTCATGCAGATTAATTTCGTCACATCCATTGTTAATTAGCAGAGATTGGGGAGAAGCCGTGATTATCAAATGAGCTTAGTGTATTTAGCCGGGACTAATCTCTGGCTTTCCTTGTTTATGGGATTTGATGAGGGAGACAGCGGTGAGTCAGCTGGAGAGGTGACAGGACAACTGGATGTACACAAGCAAACCCACGTGCAGGGCAAGGCTGAAACAGAGCTGAAACACAGATTAGACCAGTTTCAAACCTCACTGGGCTTCCTCATTAGCATTAACGAACACAGCAAAGCAGAACTGCATCACATTATGAGGAAATACCTGAATGTCTTTTTATTAACATTATTCTTCCTGATAATAACAATAACACGTCTAGGCCTCCCTCTGCTCTGATTGACTAACATTGTATTGTGTCTACTATTAATTAATGAAATGATTATTTGGCTGACTTCAATGATAACTGGCTTTCAAATTCATCCTCCAATGATAGGAATTGATTTGGTCGTGTAACACTCACTCATGAACTGACTCTACATTGACCCGCATGCATCTTTGTTTATTGGGATACTTAACTCACTCACTCACTAATCCTGAAAGGGTAATCAAATCTGGTGTTACTTCAGATTATCATCATCATCATCATTTTATGTTGTCTAGAAAATGTATAAATTCCAATTTACCCTCTGAGTTATATTTGCATCTATAGATTTCTCAAAAATGTCATTAAACTGTGCATTGCCTAATTTGAATATTTAAACATTACAGTTCAAAATATCTGTGTGTCTTGATAGCCCTTTCAGTGACTTGTCAATACAATATATACAGTCTACTGACTTATTTAAAAGGGTGTGATTTCAAATAGCTATTTACAGAAAGTAAGAAAGGTTAATTATTCTTTACAATAATTCAATACATGTTGACAAACTCATTAAAATATGCAATAATGAAGATTAGCGTGTGTGATGGAATAGTGGCATTAGTATGTGCCACAGGAACCAAAGCCCTCTTGCCTCATACCGTCTTAACACTATGTGTCCCTGTGGAAAGGCCCTTTCATCATAGTGGGGTCGCCTATACAATTTAGAAACGCTGCTGGTAAGTTATTTATCATGTTTCATCTCTCTTAATCTTCCTTTATTGCCTCTTACTCATTACACAGACTTGGGGTGTTTAATGAGTTAAAGGTTGGTAGGCCGATACATAGGGGAGCATGACGATGGCTGCTATGTGATTGATGGTGGTGTGCCGGTCTGGGGTAAAATGCCCCTGGTATTTTGGCCCAGACCAGCCCTATGTTTATATCATTAGTAGTGGTTGTACTCAATTAATCCCTAACCCCTGACATTACATATCATGTAATGAGAACAGGACAAGAAAACAGCAATGTAATACAAATCACTATTAGAAAAAAAACATCAAAAATGACACGCGTTAGTGAATTTTTTAATGTTTTAGAAAGTCCCCCCTTCTCCCCAATATTTACTCATGGCTACTACCTATTATTGATTATGCGGACGTATCAGAACACCTCCAATATTTATCCAAGGCCTTAATATTGCATATAATCCATAATGAGGATTTGTGTCCAAATAGAACTTAAATGTTGTGAGTATGAAATACTTAATGAATAGTAATAATACACTTTAAATAGAACATATAAACAGGGTTTACAAAAAGCTTTGACAGACGAAGCAAAGGCAATATAACAGAATGAGAAACAGTGGGGCCCAGCCAATCATTGCAAGTAACTAAGGTAACATGTAAACACTGATAAAACCAATCAATACGATAAGAACACAAAAATCTGAAAGCAACCTGTGATTGGATTTGTGCACACTTTCTGGGCTGGTTTTCGGTAGAAGCCATGCACATTTGAAAAATTCTTGGTCTCCACCAAATTGTTAGATGGAATAACAAAAGAATGGACAAATTGAATAATTGACCGATCAGCTGACAAGAGTTGTAATTACATTACATTTCATTTAGCTGACACTTTTATCCAAAGCGACTTACATGATATACAGTATACATTAGACCGAAGACACAGCAACGGTGAGCAATTAGGGTTAACTGTCTTGCTCAAGGACACAACGACATGGACTGGCTGAGGCGGGGTTTGAACCACCGACCTTCTGATTGAAAGACTGACTTGCTAACCACTGAGCCACAGTCGCCCCTAGTAATGTCTCCTGATGCATGCAGGCTGCTCCAAATGTCTAATGAGCACCAATTCAGTAAAGGTTTCAGTGATATTGAGGTCTCAAAAATATGTAATCACTCAACTCAATAATGTATGACGAGCGTTTCTCACTCCCAACACATCTTTACTGCAGCTTGTTCAGGGCCCAATCTTTTACTCTGCCTAACCAAGTTCTTTTGTCAGCTAAACCTCACCAAGTCATTTTGTTGCGTAAAACAAACACTGGTACATACTAGTACATCGTATTTTGAAATGTGTATGTAAACGAGCGGAAAATGTTTGTTTCCTCTGAACATGGAAGTTTATTTTGATAAGACAGTAGGGCTGTCAAAATTGCTCAAAACGTTCGAATATTCCCTTTAAAAAAACACACAAATTCGAATATTTGAAGTTGCGCGTTAGGCACGTCAATAACAGGACAAATTAATACAACGAGACATAACTACTTGTATAGGTAATTTATTTAAGTTTAAACATATTTAACAACATATTACCTACACGAAAATAAGTAAATTAACTAATGGCCAAGACCACAGACCTCTCTCTCTCTCTCTCTCTCTCTCTCTCTCTCTGCATAGTGGTTTAAATGAACGACAACAATAAACGAATGCTGAGTGCTGATCAAGAGTTTTGTGCAAGCAATTTAAGGTTGCGATTTTTGTCCCAAATATGGCTTCATTCAATGATTGAAACACCCGCAAAGAGGACAGTTACGCCGCTGCTGCCGCTGTTTTTTTTTACATTCGAAATTCTGTTTTTAACAACTATTCGAATATATATTCAAATATAGAATATTCGCTGACAGCCCTATAAGACAGCTTGCATGTAAGAATTGGAAATGGACCAAGGGTGTCCAGTGCCCTGACACGTCCAAAACTAGAGGGGTACTTAGAGCGCCACTCCCCAAGCATCGGGCATGTGACGAGTTGGTCGTGAGACTGTGTAGTGTGTGCATGGGCACACTTCCAACCCTTATTATCCACGTCTACATTACTCTGTGCAGTGTTGACAGAGCAGTTGAAACAGACATAATGTACAGCGTGTTGCCGTAGATGAGTGTCTGAGTGCTTCTCCGTGCCGTTCTCCTCCATCTGCTGCAGCCGGCTTCGGGGCGTCACCCCGTCACGGCCGAGCCGCTTGATTGGCTTCTCTAGCAGACGGCGCCCCGCTGCTCTGCACAGCGACTGCACTTTACTCAGAATGTGTTGTTGAGCGTGTGTTTGAGTGCCCCACGCGTGCATTTACTCTCGCCTTAACTTTGGACAGAGAACATTTCATATTCAGCCTTAAACAAACATGGTAAAGCTAAGGAACGTTGGATTCAACAGCCATGCCTAAAATGACTGCATAAATAACATAATACAACTGAAGCATTTGCACATTCAGGAACATGTCTCCAACAAATTCTAAATTGTATCCAAATGGTTTTAAATTAATGGAATTTGTACAGTCTTAGAATGTATTTAAAAAGTGTTGCAAGTCAAAGCCTTACTGGGTAGATTTGCTGAAATTCCTAAAAACCGACCTCTGATTTGCTGCCTTTCTGAGACTTAAATAAGGACATTAGTTTCAGGGTTGAGAGACTAAATAGTTTCAACTAATGGTTCTAGCTGTTTCTGAGGTTCAAGCACATTAAGGTTTTCAATGACCAATAAAATAAAAGCTGACATCTTGTGGTTGAAAAACAAGCAATCCGGTGGTCCTCAATCAACTGATTGTTTTACACAGTAAAGAAAGTAAAGAAAGTGTGAGGATCGGTGGCGCACCCGGGTAGAGTTCTCTCCCCTCCCTGCTTCTCTCCCTTTCTCTCTCTCTCTCTCTCTCTCTCTCCCTGTAATCAGGTTGATGCCGGACAGCCGGGTGGAGTGTGCGCCGCCGCTCGCAGCTGCAGTCCATCAAGCATCACGCGCCGCTTAAAACCAGCACTCACCCGGACCTTCGGCGTCGAGAGATTGCCACGCATGTCGTCAGACACGCAAGACATCCAGACCGACCGACCGACCGACCGACGCCTCCTTGTGCGGGAGCCGTCTGAGCCACGAGTCACGAGCCACGAGTCACGAGTCACGAGCCACGAGCCACGGGTCCAGAGCCACGTCGCCCGCCGCGAGGAAGCTCCAAGTCTCCGCCGTCTGTGCTTACAACCAGACCAGAATAAAGTTGTTCGTTTCTTGCCACCTAACCCCGCTGTTGTCTTCTGGCTTGCGTTTGGGTCCAGACCGCCGGTTCTCACAGCCAGGCCTCACAGAATCTCTCGACCGTGATGACGGACCCAGCAAGATCGGAACCTCTGCGGGAGGTCCTCAGCGCACAGGGGGCGCTGCTGGGGAGACACGACCAGACGTTGGCAGGGATTATGGACACGCTGGAGAGACTGAACCGGAGCATGGACAGGTTGACCACCCGCGTAGAGCAGATGCCGGGCGCCGTCGCCCCTCCTCCGGTGAGTGCGATCCCGGTCCCGGGCCCCGCGGTGGCCGCCCGGGAGCCCCGAGTCCCCCTCCCTGAGCCATACGCCGGGGAGCCCGGGGCGTGCGGCCGCTTCTTTATTGAACTGCTCACTGGTGTTCGACCTACAGCCTCTCAGTTATGTCTCGGATAGAGCGAAGATCGCGTTTTGTGTAAACCTGCTCCGGGGCAAGGCGGCCGAGTGGGCCACGGCTCTGTGGGAGAGTTTGCGGAGTTCACCGCGGACCTCCACAGGGTTTTTGATCATCCCGTACACGGGCGGGAGGCTGGGGACCGCCTGTGCGCCCTGCGGCATGGGTCCGGGTCGGCGGCGGATTTCGCCATCGAGTTCCGGATCCTTGCCGCAGAGAGCGGCTGGGGTGAACCGGCCCTGATGACCATCTTCGCGCGGGGCTTAGCCGCGGAGCTGAGGGATGAGTTGGCTCCCCGGGACGACGTCCCTCGAGCAGCTCATCTCATTAGCCATCCGTTTAGACAACCGGCTTCGGGAGCGCCGGCATGAGCGGGCTTGGCGGGCTCCGCGCCCGGTCTCGGTCATGGGTCCGGGTCCCGAGTCTTCCGAGCCTCCGGTCGATTCCTCCGAGCCCATGCAGTTGGGGCGGGCCCGCCTGGCGCCGGCGGAACGACAACGGCGACTCCGTCTTCAGTTATGTCTCTACTGTGGCCTCGCTGGTCACTGCGCCGCCACCTGTCGCGGGTCCCCAAACAGGGGGGCTCGCCAGTAGATCAGAGCCCGCTGGTGAGCCACCCCCGTCCCCGTGCTCTACCCCTCGACCTTCCCATTGCTCTCCAGCAGCGGAGAGACTGCTGGTGAGCAATGCCGTGTCGCCGCGCACCCCGTCCCGCATTTCCCTCGACGCCGTCCTCACGGTCCAGGGCCAAGACCTGCCGGTAGCAGCCCTCGTCGACTCAGGCGCTGACGAGAACTTTATAGACGCCGGGTTCGCGACTAAAGGGGGGCTGTCCCTCGAGCCACTGGACCAGCCAAAACTGGTCAATGCGCTGGATGGCCGGTTAATCGCGCAGGTCACTCACCGCACTCGCCCACTCACGCTCTGTTTATCCGGCCAGCACTCCGAGACCATTCAGTTTTATATTATTCCGTCCCCCGCGTCCCCCGTCGTCTTGGGCCTCCCCTGGCTACGGCTCCACGGGATCCCCATGGACGTGGTCTCCGACCGGGGTCCCCAGTTCGCCTCCAAGGTCTGGAAGGCCTTCTGCCGGGCGGTCGGCGCCACCGCGAGCCTCTCGTCCGGCTACCATCCCCAATCCAATGGCCAGACGGAGAGAGCAAACCAGGACCTGGGCACGCCGCTCCGGTGTGTGTGCGCCCAGCATCCCACCTCCTGGAGCACGCATCTCCCCTGGGTCGAGTATGCCCATAACTCCCTCTCCTGCTCGGCCACGGGCGGGATGTCCCCGTTTATGGTGTTTTTGGGGTTTCAGCCTCCGCTGTTTCCGGCCCAGGAGGAGGTGGCGGTTCCGTCCGTTGGCGAACACGTCCGGAGGATGCGGGCAGTCTGGACCACGGCCAGGGCCGCCCTCACCCGGTCCTCGGCCACCAACAAGCGGCTGGCGGACCGGCTTCGTTCACCAGCCCCGGAGTACAGGGTGGGGCAACAGGTCTGGCTGTCGACTCGGGACCTCTCGCTGCCCACGGAGTCCCGCAAGTTGACGCCCCGGTTCGTGGGTCCGTTCCCGGTCGCCAAAATCATCAATCCCTCCGCGGTGCGCCTGACCCTCCTGGCGTCGATGCCCATCAACCCTACGTTACATGTCTCCCTCCTGAAACCGGTACCCGAGAGCGAGCATAGCCCTCCGGCCATCCCCCCTCCACCCACCCGGCTCATCGACGGTCACCCGGCTCACACGGTCTCCAGGATCCTGGACGTCCGGCCCAGAGGACGCGGGTTCCAGTACCTGGTGGACTGGGAGGGGTATGGTCCCGAAGAGCGATCCTGGCTCCCCCGGCGGCTGATCCTGGACCCCGATCTGCTGCGAGCCTTCTACCAGGAACACCCTGACAAGCCCGGGAGGACGCCAGGAGGCGTCCGTTGAGGGGGGGGGGGGGGTGCTGTGAGGATCGGTGGCGCACCCGGGTAGAGTTCTCTCCCCTCCCTGCTTCTCTCCCTTTCTCTCTCTCTCTCTCTCTCTCTCTCTTTCTCCCTGTAGGTTGATGCCGGACAGCCGGGTGGAGTGCGCGCCGCCGCTCGCAGCTGCAGTCCATCAAGCATCACGCGCCGCTTAAAACCAGCACTCACCCGGACCTTCGGCGTCGAGAGATTGCCATGCATGTCGTCAGACACGCAAGACATCCAGACCGACCGACCGACGCCTCCTTGAGCGGGAGCCGTCCGAGCCACGAGTCACGAGTCACGAGCCACGAGTCACGAGTCACGAGCCACGAGCCACGAGCCACGTCGCCCGCCGCGAGGAAGCTCCAAGTCTCCGCCGCCTGTGCTTACAACCAGACCAGAATAAAGTTGTTCGTTTGTTGCCACCTAACCCCGCTGTTGTCTTCTGTCTTGCGTTTGGGTCCAGACCGCCGGTTCTCACAGCCAGGCCTCACAGAAAGTAAAGAAAGAACTTTGATAATCAAGTTTCAGTAATATCTATTTTGTTCAATGTAGTGAACTGATATGACTTATTTAGCCTATATAAAAAGAAAGTAAGCACAATATAAATGAGGTGAAATCAGTGTTTTGAATTGTACAATTTAGAAGCAAAATTATCAAACTAATAAATTGCTTGAGAAACATTTAATTACATCAATAAAGTAGCAGGAAAATGTAAGACTGGTGTAGTCCACATTACTCATTTATGTCAGCTTGTCTTTGTCTAGCTGACAGATTCTTCTCTCTGTTTTGAGATCACTTATTATAACAGCTTGGTATTATTGGTCCTTGAAGCACAATACACTTATTTGAGAGAGGCTTTTTTGCTTGGCAGCCTAGTTATATGAATTTCATCATTTGTGGTGCTCTGAGAATTGCAGATTATTTTTGCTTAATTTGTGCAAGTTTTGTTAACAAATAAATGCTATCACCTTTCAACGTGCTACTGGATTAAAGGGTTGAGTAAGATGTGCAAACAAAATGAAAAGTCACTCCCCCAAAAACATTTGGGTCTTTCTTGTTGCTGAATGTCACGACCTGAAGCAACTGAGTCAGTGCATAGCTTATTAGTGACGTTGTAAAAACTAATAGCAACGCAGTGTTGCTATTAGTTTTTGCAGAATGCAGAAACATCCTTTTTTTTTGTTCTTCTCTTTTTGTTGGAATCTCCTCGAGCTTGGCAGATAATATCTTTCTTGGGACAAGTGAGGAACAGGGGGACGCTAATGAATTCTTGTCTCACATCTGCTGAGAAGCTCTCCACATGTCGACTATTTACAGGAGACTGATGGAGGGCTGCAGTACGCTCGCACATTAATTGTTAACGCCGTCAGATGCCAGTTCTGCCTCTCAGTGTCAGGGACACTATAGATTGCTTGTCTAAAAGAGGGAAATACAGTATCCTCTAACTGACACGGCGGATATCGCCTGTCGCCATCTTCTGACTCTCACACAGCTGTCTCTTCATTTCACTCTCTATTACTCCAACTTCTTCCTCTGGTCCCCTCACCGGCAACCACAACGTTGTTCATACACTGGAAGGGAGTCTGTCAATTCTCCCGGTGTCCTTTCTTTATAAGACTAGCTCATTTGTGTATCTCTATTCTAGTTTGATCAAATGTATTTATTTGTACACCGGCCAGCTAAAGGTTGCATCCCTCTGCAACCACACCACCATCTCTTGCATCAGACTCATAAAAACTAAACAGCGATAATTAGTGTTTTCTTTAATCATGAATTAGTGCCCTTTCATACGATGATGTGAAAAGGTAGACGGACTGTGTTCAGACAGACCGTCCCCATCTTTATCTCCCACTGAGAGAAAACAGGCCAGAGCAGACGATCCAGGGTGACCAGGATGTGACTTAACTGTTGGTCACATCGAGTCTGCAGAGGCTGAAGCTGGGAAAGTGCAAAGGGACTTGTTGACCGCTGATTACTGCTTTGGTTTTATCTAATGAAGAACATAAAATACACTCAAACAATGTTGATCTGTAAAGGACATTTTCAGATTGTATGACATCTGATAAATTATACTCCACGCCCATATGTTAAGACATTTTACATTGATAAACACTGACTTTATTTCACCTCAGAGGGCAAAGTGAACCTTCAGCGCTCCGCATTGTTGTCACATGTAATAACTTTGATCATCTGAATGAACCACAGCTCAGCCAACAGTGTTTAATGAAGAACTGGGGATTTACATCATCGGCATAATGCTATACCAGTCTAAAGCTGCCAGCTGTCTATGATGCTGGCGTGCATATACGCACAATTACAACAAAGATATGCATCATTACCTATTCTATGCATCAATCACACAGCAACATATTCAGCAGAGATTAACCCATTCAGTTTCAATATTGCATAATTGGTCTAATATGCATCAGTGCATGATCTTTTGTCATTTTCTGTAACGGGTGGTGTACGGACCCAATCGCAGAACTGAGGACTCAAGAGACAGAGAGCTGAAGTTCAACACTTTAATCAAGCTCAGGCAGCCAGGTGTACGGCTCGTGAGCCTGCAAGCAGGAATCGGGGCCCAGGCGAAGCGGGGAGTCAGGAACAGGCGAGGTCGGATCCGGGAAGGCAGGCAGGCGGGTCGGAGACTCGGGAGGCAGGCGAGACGGAGAGTCAGGAACAGGCGAGGTCAGATCCGGGAAGGCAGGCAGGCGGGTCGGAGACTCGGGAGGCAGGCGAGACGGAGAGTCAGGAACAGGCGAGGTCGGATCCGGGAAGACAAGCAGGAGAGTGCTGGAGAGACGAGCATAGCAACGAACAATCTGGCCATGAGTGAGTGTGAACCTGGTGCTTAAATACTGGCCTGATTGCGTGTGATGTGAAGCAGCTGGGTGCGCAGGTGAACGGAGTGAGCAGACGAGCTGGGTGTGACTGACAGGCTGAGTGGAGCAGACTGATGAAACTGTGACATTTTCTTTTCAAAATAGTTACATCAATGCTGTCTCACATCATATTGCATATGCCACAATGTGCATACATTAACATGTACATTATGTAATCATACTGTTAAACCATGTAAGACGTTGGTAGTAACAAGAACAACAGATGATGGGCAAAGTATGCAACCTCCTACAAAATGATGCTCCAACTAAACTGAACTCAAGGGAAAGTATTTTCTCCCGGATTAATGTGTGACGTTGCAAATGCAAACAACACAAAACAAACGCAACCAATTTTCACAGTTATGATTAGTAAAACATGGTTTGTCTTACAATTTGCATGTTTAAGTAATTTGTACAATCCAAGATTGGGAGCAATTTGATTGGCTCAACGCCTCAACATGATGGCGGCTAGTAGCTAAAGGTGCTAATGAGTAGTTTTCCCTCTCCTCATTGTCTCCATCTGCTTGGGGGTCATCTCATCACTTGTGGTTCCTAGAGTCTTAAAAAGTAGGATGGGGGCCAGAGCCTTCAGTTATCAAGCTCCCTTTCTGTGGAACCAGCTTCCACTTTCAGTCCGGGGGGCAGACACAGTCACCTCATTTAAGAGTAGACTTAAGACTTTTCTCTTTGACAGTGCTTATAGTTAGGGCTGGCTCAGGTCAGCCCTGGTCCAGCCCCTAGATATGCTGCCATAGGCCTAGACTGCTGGGGAACATCTTAGGATACACTGAGCTCCTCTCTCCTCTTCTCTCTCTCATTTTCTCCTCTCTATCCTTCTGGATGAATTAATGTCTCTTTAATGCTGATTACTAACTCTACTTCCTCTCGGGAGCCTCTGTGCTTCCTCTCCTCAAGCTTCCATGGATCGTGGCTGTCTGGATCCGGTCCTTCTCCCTGCCATGGTGGCCATGATGACGCCCCTCGTCTCTGCCTCCGTCTGCTGACATGGATCATGGTCATCTGGGTCGTGGCCATGCCTACTACTCATGAATAATTTCTGTGACATCCATTGAATGTGCTGTAACTCTGTTACGTTGATTCTGGTCACATGACATCTATTGCTTCTGTCCATCCGGGGAGAGGGATCCTCCTCTGTTGCTCTCCTGAAGGTTTCTTCCCTTTTTCCCTGTGAAAAGGGTTTTTACAATTTTTTTTGGCAGAGTTTTTCCTGATCTGATGTGATTGATCAGATTGTAAAGCCTTTTGTGATTTTGGGCTATACAAATTAAACTGAATTGAATCCCTGCATTGCACTCTGGGGATTTATAGCTCATTCAAAATCCCATACAGATGCAACGATAAAAACCGCACTGTGTGTGGTCAGGCAGGTGTGTGTTAAAATCCCTCCTGACCAGCAGACTAATGCCCACCACAACTTCATTGATGTTCTGTTGGCTACTGAGCAGCTCTGCTAGATGCTCCTGCATGTAGTGGGTGTCCGTGTGGGTCTAACATCTAGGAACATGGTTTGGGTAGCAGGGTCAGTTTCAGGTACGTGGGACTGATGTGCAATGAATGTAAAAGGAAGTTTCAACAGTGTTTTTGCAGTGAGTATATATTAAATACAAAGATTGTGACTAAGTAATAACTATTTGGATATTGTTTTTAAGAAGCTCGCAATCACCTTTTTATGAACTAAATAAAATGCTTTTTTGTGCTATATTCATAATGAATATTGTGGAGTCACACACTCACATAGAGATAACAGGGACTGAACACAAATAGAATGTAAGAAAATGGTAATATAAAGGGGTTATATCTGTTGGGGAGAGGGAAGAAAGTTATTTTGTATCTCAGCTCTTGCTCCGGTGCACCTTTGGACCGGATATTACTTTCAGCTGCTTAGAAGTATACATTTCCTTTCTTGAGCTCCTCTAGAGATTGGAGATCCCACAGCTTCTTATCTCACAGAGACAGAATTAGATATTCCTTCATCCACGATGGACTCAGAAGTCTCTCTTGCTCTCCCTCACACACGGTTAGCGGTTTAATATGCCTTGCTTTAGAGATGGATAGTGGTTGCATAAACGAAAATCTGCTCTTTTACATATTGAAAAATTAAAGGGGACTACCACTGAGTTGATTACTGAGAGACTCCAGAGGTCCTTCAGTATCAGCAGTCTCTCCAGAGCAGGTCAGAGGTTTTTGTAGAGGAGAATGGCTCAGGACTTTCACCATGCAGGAGCAGGAGTGATACTTTAACCTGAGGTTTTGTGACGGATTGTAATTTACATCACGTTCAGATTTTAGTATTTAGTTTAATTACTGAATGATGCCGTGTATAGTTGCTGTCCTCCTTGTCAAGGTGTTGTGGTATACATCTTAAAACGCTAGAGACACAGGAGCTACGTGCAGCCCAACACTGTGGTTTAATGTGTGGCATGTTTTCGGGGTGTAGAATCTCCTGTTTTCTCTTTCACTAAAGACAGCATGGAGCAATCCGTAAAAAGGGCTGTTTTTCGCTTTTATTTTGTG
Organism: Cottus gobio; assembly: GCA_023566465.1. NCBI lineage: Eukaryota > Metazoa > Chordata > Actinopteri > Perciformes > Cottidae > Cottus > Cottus gobio. The sequence goes on from CM042221.1 coordinate 2,921,182, forward strand.
ATCTAGTAAACCTTTAATCACCATTATTGTTGCTTCCATTTGAAGGAGATTTAGATTATGTAACCTAATTAACGTGAATCCCTCGTCAGTAAACGTTCGCTGTTCTTCTGAGCTTTGTTTAGGCTGACAGGAGTGGGTCTTTCACTGGAGGCCCCGGTTTCACCGACTCCATTCTTCTCAAGGCAAACGTTGGGTCCATGTTCTTGGATATCAGCGCAGCAGTTGGACGACGTTTCTTCATCTCCTCTACAAGTTCCTTTCGTTTGGACTCCATACTAGTCTCACTCCCCGCTCAGGAAAATTGGGTAGAAAGTTGATTTCAAACCGCTTGGGTCTTTTGACACGTCTCGGCGATTCTTGGCCTTTTCTTTCCCCTCCATTTACAACCACATCTGCACACCCAGCTTGGCACAGTTTGGTCCGATAGTTGCACATTTTAAACTTAAGGCTATTTTTCCAGCCGTTACATCCATTTGAGAAGCCTGGCTCAGTGAGGCATGGGTGTTTTTGAATGAGTGTTTTTGAACAAGTGCATTATTTAATTATTCATCTCTGAGATCTGAGAGCTGTAAATTGTTAAGGCAAATTTTTCAAGAATCTTGTGCTTCATGTCACTGGGTACTTGTAGCTATGTCTGATCTCTCATAGTGAAGATTTGCCTGGCGTAATCTATACTCGTTGTCAACAGGAAAATAAAGAATCTCAAAACTGCCTGGCCATGGAGACCGAGTCAGAGATGACCGACTATCAGGGGACAAAAAAGAGATGATCTCTGTGTCAGCTGTGCTTGAATTAGGTGTTGGAACATGGGCGATAATCTTTAGGGTGGGTTTATCAGGCACGTCAGCAATGTCAGTGAGGTTGATAAGGGCACTATTAATATCAGGATCCTCATACTGAAGGAAGAACTTGTACTGAAGACCCAGCTTGTCTGTGGTTTCAAAGAGGAGAGTAATTGTCCTTATGTCATTGTCCTGTACAATTATCCTCAGTGTGGTCTTTATCCCTGGTCTTTGTTGTGATATCCCCAAAAAATGCAGTTTAGATACTTCATGCAACTTGCCATCCAATCAGCATAAAGTATAATGTCACAGGGTAACACGTGTTTTGGCCCTAATTATGTAAGTAAGTAAGTAAGTAAAATTTATTTATAAAGCGCTTTTCACAGATAAAATCACAAAGTGCTGTACAACAGAATAGGTAGGACAAACAGTATAAAATACATACATATATCAAAGGAAAGGGACGCTAGTGAGAACCCATCAACCAAAAGCTTTCCTAAATAAGCAAGTTTTCAGGTCCTTTTTAAAAGAGACAACAGAGCCAGCCAGACGCATGGACAGGGGCAGGGCGTTCCACAGTCTGGGAGCAACAGACTGAAAAGACCGATCCCCTCGGGTCTTATAACGAGTCTTAGGGACTGCAAGCAAATTTTGGTCAGAGGACCGAAGAGTCCGGCTAGGGAGATACGGCTTCAAAAGGTCTCGGATATACTGTGGGGCCTGACCGTTTAAGGCCCTGAAAGTCAGCACTAAAACCTTAAAGTCAATCCTGAATTTTACAGGGAGCCAATGGAGAGCCGACAAGACTGGAGTGATATGAGACCTTCGAGGGGCACCTGTTAAAAGTCTAGCAGCAGAATTTTGAACAATTTGCAGTTTGTTCAAAGCAGACGTATTGAGACAGGTAAACAGAGAGTTACAGTAGTCAAGCCTTGTTGATATGAAAGCGTGTATTATCATGTAGGCTGCCAGAGGAAAGGACTTATTTAGATCAGAGAGCCTGTTGACCAAGGTGATGACACATGACTGCAGCTTATAAGAACGCAGATACTGATTATACCATGACGTTAGATTTTTGCACACAAACAAATCATCACTGTTAACAACAATGATTTTTTGAATTTGCTAAATTCAGGTAGACAAGCACCAATAGATACAGTAATATTTGGACTGTATTTGATGGTACTAATACTCACAAATGATGCGACAAGGACAGTGTTCTGAGCAGCATAACTCCATCAGCCAGCTCTGAATATCCTCAGGGATGAAACCAACTAACTGCAGACACAGGCGAGCACACTCCCTCCCACTATCGGAGTGCCGAAAAATACGCTGCATGAAAAGCAGACGGCTATATCTGCGTTTTAGAAACGCTTCCAGGGTGAAGATGGCAACAGTTAATGTATTTGAAGGTCAAGACAAACCTCCGCAATAGGCTGCAAGGAGACCATCTTGCAGCCTATTGCGGAGCTCGATAAATGGGCTCTGGAAATGTTCTTCCAAAAGCCCCTAAAAATACACTGCAGTGACAAAACCTGCACACTTTGTGTCATTAAAATAAATGAACACTATCCATCCATTCCATCCATTTTCCACCGCTTATCCGGGGTCGGGTCTTGGTGGCAGCAGGTCCAGCAGGCTGACCCAGGCTTCTCTCTCACCCGCAACATCTACCAGCTCATTCTGGGGGATCTGCCCCTTGACCCCATCCCATCTCACATCCTCCAGTCTATTGCTCCTGACCTTCTTCCCTTTCTCACCCATCTTATTAACACCTCCCTCTCAACTGGTTGTTTCCCTTACTCTCTGAAGGAGGCAAGAGTTAACCCTCTCCTGAAGAAACCCACTCTCAACCCGTCAGAAGTCAACAACTACAGACCTGTCTCTCTCCTTCCCTTTCTCTCCAAAACCCTGGAGCGAGCTATCTTCAATCAAGTCTCCTCCTTCCTCCACCAGAACAACCTTCTGGACCCTCACCAGTCTGGATTCAAGGCAGGCCACTCAACAGAGACTGCCCTCCTTGCTGTCTCTGAGCAGCTTCACACTGCGAGAGAAGCCTCTCTCTCCTCTGTCCTTATCCTTCTGGACCTTTCTGCTGCCTTTGACACAGTGAACCACCAGATCCTCATCTCCTCCAGGACCTGGGTATCTCAGGCACTGCGCTCTCCCTCCTCTCATCCTACCTCAGCGATCGCACCTACCGGGTAACCTGGAGAGGATCTGTGTCTGAGCCTTGTCCTCTCACTACTGGGGTCCCTCAAGGCTCCGTCCTGGGTCCTCTCCTCTTCTCTCAGTACACCAACTCTCTTGGCTCTGTCATTCGCTCGCATTTTCCTTCCAGGAAAAGTCTCTCCCACTCACGACCTGACGATTACTTTCAACAACTCAGTCTTGGCCCCGACCCCGACTGCCAGGAACCTCGGTGTGACCCTGGACAGTCAACTCTCCCTGACTGCCAACATTACCACAACAACACGTTCCTGTAGGTACATGCTGCACAACATCAGGACCGCAGCAGGACCGGCTCCAAATAATCTACTCCTCATCCTCATCAATTAATTTACCATTTCACAAAATAAACAAAAGTAACAGCACTAAGCAATATTAGTATTAATAAATAAATCACAACCTCCTCCAGGTCCAGGCTGGTTGCCATACCAATTGCTGGGTTAGATATTCTTTGCCAGCAGGCTCAAAGTTGTGGCCGTCTTGTCACTTTAATTGTTAGGTTTGGATCTAACTCAGGATGCCCATAGATTATATGCTCGTCCAGCCGGGAACTTTCATAACGACAGCCCACGACAAGACAAGGCTCATGTCAAATGTTCACCCAACTTTGACGTCTCACACTAAGTATCTCACTTGAAGAAAGTTCAACATAGTTAACATACATAGAGCCATTTATATATCGTATTTAATCACATATTCATGAAACTAGGTGAGAGAGAGGTAAGTCTTACTTACTATTTCAGTTATCAGGTGAGAAAGGCCGATTAAGTGCAGTTTACTCTATGGTTCCCTGCCAAGTCAGACCTCCTGGCAAACAATGTTAAGGCTGGCTTTCAATATTATCACCAGTAATCTTAACAGTTAGTGGTAATTGGACAATGTGTCAACACTGATACAGTAATGGCTTATTGATTTTAACATTACTCAGAGATAAAGGGGTTGCCCCTTGGAAGAATGGGTGTGCTCAGCGAATCATTCTGCAGTCTGCCAATAAGATTCTGAAATATCTGATGAACAAGGTTAACATTTTTGATTGAAGGTGGTGCTGGAGGAAAGTGTGTCCAAAATGGAGAGATTGGATTTGTATTCTCAGGCAAACATAAATGTACATGGCAATCTGACTATTTGATTTAGAACGAAAGAACAAAACATTTGCAGAGTTTGAAGCAGTGATTATCTGGTTGGTTATGTCACGCAGGCCAACAGCTTTGTCACCAAGCCAAGCTGCTCAATGGCCAGCGAGCTCTTTGACAAAGGGCTTTTTTTGTTTATTTGTTTGTTTTATGCAAAGCTATATGGGTGTGGCCAAAAACAGCTGCTTGGAGAACGTACACCTTCAGTTTAGCACAAAGCCATCTGGACTGCAAATGGCCAAACTCGAAACAAAAAAAATGTTTAAAAAATGTTTTTTTTAATCTCCACACAACAATAAATTGGAGGGCTGCAGTAAATCTCTCCATTAGTCAATTTACAACAACATACAAATGTTAAAGATATGAGCTCAATGCAGTGGTGGAAGTGGATCTTATCCAGTATCTAAGAAGCTGGCAGTCTGGAGTCTCAAAGGTGCAGCACGCCAAGCCGTATTCCAGAAGTTCCTCTCCCAAGCAATGTTTCCAGCAAGGCCATCCTCTAGGTCAAACCCTAGGCTACTTGAATAAAACCACCCTAAGAAGGAAGCTTATTTTGGCCGCTTGTAAGAATGATCTCATTCATTTGGTCATTACCTATTTCATTGTTTGTGTTTACAAGCACATTAACTAAATATCCCACACCCTAGAGCATGATAAGCAACCTTTCCGTTACATGTCAATTCATGTTTATACATATTATTTTTTCGAATGTGCATTTGTTTATTGATTTATTGATTTTGCGAAAATACAACTCCTCAAATAACTTTTGGCCTACTATAATGAAGGCTTTATGTCCATCGTATACGGCATACTTAATATCTCTGAGACCTGAGAGACTTACTTTGAGCCAAGCAGCTCGCTGTTGTGCAGTTTGGATCAGGGCTAGTGTGATTGCATCCCCTTCACAAGCTTTGTAGTCCATCCCTGTACTGCAGTGTCTTTTTGGAAAATTTGTAAAAAGAAAATCATAATGAATCCAAAGCAGTTTTCTGTCATTATTTATACATTTTTCAGTGTTCACCACATTATTTTGTTGTTGTTCGCCGTACACTGTCAAACCCTTGGACCCTGGGTCGAGCCTGTTGACCAATCAGAGGGTGTGTCACTAAAATAAGGCCAACATCAACCCCAATCGGCCTATTGGGCAAAACTCCTGTGTTCTCATTTATAACTGTTGCGTATGCACAAAGCGGGGCCTGAAAGAGGCCTGGAAGAGGAAGCTGTGATCTAAAAGCAAACTTGACGGAAGAATGTGTACACTCGTACTGAATCTCTTTGTGAACTATCACAAATAGTGCGTGTGTAAACTCATGCAAGTGTGTTGTGAACGCAGCACTGAGGAGTGTGAATAGAGGCCACTCTGCTGTGATTCACATTACAGTCTTTTCAGACTTACAATTGTTACTTTACTGTGAAATGTCTTTATTATTGAGGCTTTAAAGTATGAACATCAGAAATACAATAATTGCCCCATGTTTTAGTCACGTGACTAAAAGCCTGTTCTGCTTTGGGTGATTTGAAATGAACAAGAATGCAATTATGTATGGTTCAGGATAAAAGGAACCAACTGTAGGTGAGATTGCACACTAAGATGCACAGCTGTGTGTGTGTGTGTGTGTGTGTGTGTGTGTGTGTGTGTGTTCTGCTCTCCTCTCAGCCACAGACTGGAACTGCAGGACTGTGTCTGAAGCTTTATTGAGGCAAGCTAATCCATGAGCTGCAAGCCTCAGCTGCCGTCGCCAGTCCGCCAGGCTGAAAATAATTACATTTTAAATGGCTGTGCAAACAACAGCCACCACATTAATGTGTTAATTCAGGCCAATCACTTCCACTAAAGAAAAGAGAAAAAGAAAAAAGAGAATCGAAATAACTGGAGTGAACGCCGGCTTCATTCTGTCCCCCACAGACTGATAAATGCACAGTAGTCTCCCAAGCCTCGGGCGACCATTTATAACATTTGATTATTTATTTATTTCCCCAAATCTGCATAATCATTTTGGCTATAGGTCATATGCGAACAAGATGGGGAGCTCAGAATAGCATGCCTTATTCATGATTTGCAGGATGCAGTGGGTGCCAGAGGTTTACAAGATATTTGAGTGAGATCTTCCAAATTCATTCGTTATCGCACAAAAGCTCCTCTGACTGGGAGTACCTGGAGCATCGATAAAGCACTAAGTGTTTAATAAAGAAAATAGTAAAAAAAAAAGATGAGGTAACCTCGATAAATCAATGGCTGTGCCCTCGCCGCGCTGCACCCACAATGAGCCCTTTTCAAACAACAATGTTTGACTTCTTGGAGAAATCTCCCTTTGTGTGAGGTGGATTTATTGCCAGTCGCAAATGATAATAGATACCTTCTGTTATAATACATCTGTATAGAGAGCTGAGATTGTTCTGCATTTTTCAATGTAAAATATGGGTATGTATCTTATATGCAAGTGCCTTTAAAAGGTGAATTAAAAAAATTATGTAAAATTGAGAAAATGACCTCAGGATGCAGAGGGTTGGGAACAAGGTAATAAAACACACAATCATTTTATAACTTCAGCCTTTTTTAACAGACTCAGCAGTGCTTTCATGCACAAACAGTCTTTTCAGACTTACAATTGTTACTTTACTGTGAAATGTCTTTATTATTGAGGTTTTAAGGTATAATGTTAAAAATATATCCTATCTGTAAGTCTTCATTTTGGGAGCTTAGTCTGCTGAGATATTCAAGAGCAGCTGAGCTTCATCCAATCGCAAATATAAAATGACGTAGATGAGGTCAACGTTAACGGCGGGTATCAAACTGCAATATTTTTTTCTGACTCATCATGCCATACTCAGAGGACAAGAGGGTGCTGCTCATGTGTGTGTGTGTGTGAATGGATGGATAGCCTCAGATCAGAGATAAATTACTTCATTAAAGTGTAAGTCTCAGAAAGCTGGAATGAGCCACGTCTCCCCCTCTGTGCCACTGCAGATTATGAACTCCATAAATCAATACATTTCTGGAAAAGGATAATGCTCCCCTGCCTGCAACATCCAACCTCCCAACAGTGGGTCTGACACAGCAAAGGGCGTTGACATTTTGTAGTGGTTTCGGGTTTGAGTGGATGTGGGCACATGGGTAGTCTTATGTTGGCGGTGAACATGTGCTCAGCAATGTGGCGGCCGTTCATGTCTATTAACTTCGTGAAAGTGGTTTCAAGGAGTTATCTTGTATTTCAGATGATACTGATACTAAATAACAGAGGGTTTCCTACATGGAGACAGGAAGCCTCATATCAAAAATATATACATTTTTCCCTGATCATGACTGTCAGCAATCGTTGGGTGGTGAATGAGCGCCGCTCACAGGCGTGCAGCATGGAGGCTGACTGATGCTGAACTGTTGGGTGAGCACCAATCGAACTGTAGGTTCTTCTGCTTATCTGGCAGAATGTGCATGCGACCAATTTAAGCTGTGCATCCCAATTCCTATACTACCATACTATTTAGTATGCCAGAAACACATTTAGTACACATAGTATGTCAAAAGAATTCCAGGTTGTCCTAATGTTTCTGGTCTTATTTTGCAGTATGCAAGCCAGCATGCGTTTCTGGCTATTCTGACCCAAAATCCTTTGCCCAGCAGATATACGGTGCCATGTAGTAATAGCTCTAATTTGAATGTATATTGCATGCTACAATATGCACTTTGTGCAGCTGCAGTATGTACTAAAAGTAAAAATAAGTCATTTGGAATGCATCAAAAGTGTAAAGGCTATTAGCATACAATTTATGGTTGTTACAGAGTCACATTTTACAGTTAGATGTTCAAGATTCCACTTATTCTGTCTAGCAAGGGTGTAATGTCTATTGGGGATGGGGAGGACATGATGTCCCCCACACTTTCTTTGAATTATGTTGATTTTCCTACTGCAGAGGCTGTGAACACTGTCCTCTGGCTGTACAGCTGCCTTAGTCCAGATCTGAGCTGATGGAAATCTGAGTCTCTCTCAGTTATTATGTGTGCTTAAATGAGCATAATGAGCAGCAACTAGTGGCGTGGCAAGTTTTAAAAAAAAACATTTTCTTTACTCCATTTATCAGGTTTCTGTACGTATGCACGTGGTGCCGAGGACTTCCGTGCGAAGAAACGCAACATTGAACATCAAGGCTAAAAAGGCTAAGACACGCACCATACCATCATCTAAACTTAAACTGAGATTTGCACCCTGACTTTGTTTGCTTTTGATTCCAGGTCTCAGGCTATCAGACCGCATTGGTGGAGATGGTTGAAGTGAATGAAGCCTTAAAAAAAGAATACCGTAAAGCTTTAATCAAACGCAGAGTCCCTTTCACTTGCCGGGTGTGGCTACACGATTTGACAACTAAAACACAGGTCGAAATTAGATGTTGGGTCTGGTTGATGCAGCGAAGCAGACCATTTTTACCGACGTTTCTTCAATGTATAAAACCTCTTAAAAGCTCAAGCAGGTCTCTGGCGTTATCAGTACGCTACAGGGAGTCAATGTGAGTCACATATAAGGATAGAATATGGATAGGATAGGTCTTATCAGGACCCGGAGTCTGAAATAAAGTTTGTTTGATTGATTGATAGATAGTTTATCCAAATACAAATGTGTATTGCTTTGATTACAAAGTAAAATACGCATGCCTGCATGTCCCTAATCGTGTTGCGACTAGGGTCACTTGCAACATCTAACTTCTTCCATTCAAATACATATTGTGAAAGATATAGCATGAATAATACCACCAAATGGTTTGATTAATTAGCAGAAGGATGTTTAATACTGCATTCAATGAGTCTTTGATTGCAGGATAAATGGTAGAAACACAATGTTTATGTTTCAAAATGTACGTGGAATGTGTGCTGTAGACGAATGACAGTGAAGTAGCTGTTAGTCCGATGGAGACACTCTTCAGGTCAAGTCCAAATGCATTATCTCTTCTCTCAGTGCACATGCAAGGGACACACGTTGCAAAAGCTGAGAGCATGAAACTTTAAGAGACTGAAAGAAAAACTAACCCCACCGCTCATTCAAACATTGTCACGCAATTTGTCTAACGAGCCCACACGTGCCTCTTAACAGACCAATTAACTGATTCCTCGTTCAAATGTATGACGTGCTTTGACATTAATGAACTCCCGTTCAAGAAGCAGGCCTTTGTCCTGTCTGCTACATGGCGATGTGAAGGAGTGGAGCTGGGAGGCATCAATGCCAGAGAGACGGAGTGAGGAGCAGCTCAACAGGACTTCATGTCTGCCACCGCTGGACAAACATTTTAAATCCACCGGCGCTTTTTATGGTCTGCCATTTATGTCCCATGACACAAGGCCAGGTGTCTTGTAGAAATTTAAGACAAGCACAAAGTTTTATTGACATATGGCTCCCACAAAATGCTTGACTGATTTTTCCCATCACTACCTTCCTTGGGCCAACAAAGTTGGCCTTTAATGGTCAGGGGGGAATAAAACTGCAGGGCTGTGTGCTTTGAAGCGCGGCTGATTTGGTCCGTTTAAATTTTCGAGACCTTCAACGGAATACAGAGCAAGTATGTTAATATTAGTGGAGATATTCACGCGAATGTAAAAACAATGAATTTGTTACTCGAGTATTGCTTTTATGTATTCTTTGGTTGGCGGTGGTCCGGCACAGAATTTACTTTGTCAGTTTACATTATGACACCACAGGTGATTGCAACTCAGGTGTATATGAATCAAATATAACCATGCATGGTCTGGTTCATCCTGATACGAAATGTATGGTCAGCGATGGAAGAATGCATCTGATTGGCTGAACTGAACACATTGTTCAGGTGAAGGTGACAAGTAAGCATCTTTCCTCTAATTAGACAGGATATATTTTGGGGGATGATCTCGCATTTGGTTCAAACGTCCGGCTGTATGAAATGCAGTGGAAACGGAGCCATTTGCAGAGATGATTGATAGCAGGTGTAAACAGGGTCGAATGTCATAATCAGTACTGGAAATCCAGGACTGAAGCACCACAGAGAGTGATGGACAGAGACACGGTTTCTGCTGTTTGTTGTTTTGTTGGCCTGTGACTGTGAGATCAGTAGTGGGAGTGGACTCCTCACAGAGACTCTTTGAATAGTCGACTATTCAAGTTCATCTGCGGCTCCTTCATGTTATGGTTGTTCTCAGACCCCAAGCGCACAACAGTAGACAGTATACAGTTAGCCAGTGACCTGGCGTTGTTTATTCCACACACCGTAAAACAAAGTCCAAACCAAAGTAACAAAAAACAACTGTCTCCAAAACTGACAGCGTCAGGTACTCTAACCTAAATGTCCCGCATGCCTGCCTTCGTATTTGGCAGCGTGGCTCACCTCTACTCTGGTGGTGTATTCCTTTCCAGCGGATCCTCCCGGGATCCTCCGTAATCCTCTATAATCCTTCTTCCGGCTGTTCAGCCTGTAGCGTCAACTCTTGGCACGTACCCACGTCGGAATGCTAACTGCTGGCTGCTTTTATCCCCGGTCGCCCTGCTGATGAGCCTCAGCTGCGGGGAATGCCGATTGGCTTCAGGTGCGCGCCGGCACGCGCCTTGCTCGTTCCCGTCGCCTAGCGCGCAGCTCCCTGGCCGCGCGCGCTGAAGTCTCTGGTGCCTCCGTGTGCCCGGGCCGTGGTCGGACTGGTGTTTCCACAACAGTATCCCCACGTCTACGGGAGCCTCCTGGCGACTTGCCCGGCTTCTCAGGGTGGGCCCGGTAGAATGCCTCCAGCAGTCCAGGATCCATGATCTGCCGGCGTGGCACCCAGCTTCGCTCCTCCGGACCGTACCCCCGCCAATCCACCAGGAACTGGTACCCCCGCCCACGCCGTCGTACGTCCACCACCCGACGAACCGTCCATTGGGGGTGCCGGTCCACAAACGTGGGCGGCGGCGGGTCCGGAGCCGATGGTATCAGCGGGCTGTGGACGACCGGCTTGACCTTGGACACATGGAAGACAGGGTGAATGGACATAGACGCCGGCAGTCTCAGTTTTACCGCCGCCGGATTCAACACCCTCGTCACTTCGTAGGGCCCCACGAACCGGGCCCCCAACTTCTTGGAGTCTGGCATCGCGGGGAGGTCCTTGGTGGAGAGCCAGACCTTCTGCCCTGGCTGGTACACTGGGGCCGGGACGCGGCGACGGTTGGCCCCCCTGCTGCTCCGCTCCGTTGCCCGGATGAGGGCGGCCCTGGTGGTTCCCCAGACGCGGCTACACCTGTCCAGGTGAGACTGAACGGACGGGACCGCCACCTCCGGATGTTGTGCTGGAAACAAAGGCGGCTGGTACCCCAGAGCCGCCTCGAACGGAGAGACGCCGGTAGCCGAGCTCACCAGGGAGTTGATGGAGTACTCCACCCAGGGGAGGAATCGGCTCCAGGCGGACGGGTTCCTGGCGGCCATGCAGCGGAGCGCCGACTCCACGCTCTGGTTGGTCCTCTCCGTCTGCCCGTTAGTCTGCAGATGGTAGCCAGAAGAGAGACTGACAGAGATGCCCAACCCCTTGCAGAATGCCCGCCATACCTGGGATGTGAACTGGGGCCCACGGTCCGATACGATGTCCTGCGGGAGGCCGTGGAGCCGGAACACTTGAGCCATCAGCAGTTCCGCCGTCTCTGCAGCCGAGGGGAGCTTGGGAAGGGCCACCAGGTGGACCCCCTTGCTGAACCGGTCCACCACCGTCAGCAACACCGTCTTCCCCTGTGAGGGAGGCAGCCCGGTCACGAAGTCCAAGGCGACATGAGACCATAGACGGCTCGGGACGGGAAGTGGCTGCAGCAGCCCCGCTGGCGCCTGATGCGAGGACTTGCTGCGGGCGCACACGGGACAGGCCTGGACGTACTCCTTCACCGCGCCTCTCATGCCCGGCCACCAGAAGTGCCGGGCCAGGAAGGAGAAGGTCCGGTGGACCCCAGGATGACAGGCCAATCGACTGGCGTGGGCCCACTTGAGGACCCGGCCCCGGACCACCTCCGGGACGAACAGCCGGGCCGAGAGGCGCGCCGTTCAGGGCTGGATGATCCCGCAGGGCCCTGCTGGATCCACTCCCCAGGCGACCCGACCAATCACCAGGGCCTCCGGAACAATGGGTGCTGGTTCCTCCTCGATCGGGCCCTCCTCCTGGTACCTTCGGGACAAGGCATCCGCCTTCGTGTTCCGGGACCCCGGGCGATAGGTCAGGGAGAACTCGAAGCGGCTGAGGAACCCGGCCCAGCGTGCCTGCCGCCCGTTGAGCCGCCTGGCCGCCCGGATATAGGTGAGATTCCGGTGGTCTGTCCATACCACAAACGGTTGCTCCGCCCCCTCCAGCCAATGGCGCCACTCCTCCAGGGCCGCCACCACTGCCAGCAGCTCCCGATTCCCGATGTCATAATTTCTTTCTGCGGGAAGAAGCCGGCGAGAGAAAAAGGCGCAGGGATGTACCTTCTGGTCCTCCATGGCACGTTGGGACAGGACCGCCCCCAGCCCGGCGTCCGACGCGTCCACCTCCACAATGAACTGTCTTGCCGGGTCGGGGTGCAGCAACACCGGGGCGCTGGTGAACCGCCGCTTCAGGTCCTGAAACGCCCTCTCCGCCGCGGGGGTCCAGGTGAAGAGCTGGGCGGGAGACGTCAGGCTGGTCAGGGGCAGCGCCACGGCGCTATAGTTGCGTACAAACCGCCGATAGAAATTGGCGAACCCCAGAAACACCTGCAGGTCCCTCCGGGAGCTCGGAGTGGGCCAGTCCACCACCGCCTGGATCTTCCGTGGGTCGGCCCTGACCTGCCCCCTCTCCACGATGAAGCCCAGGTACTCCACCGAGTCGGCGTGGAAGAGGCACTTCTCCGCCTTCACGTACAACTGGTTCTGGAGTAAGCGCCGGAGTACCTGTCGAACGTGCTGGACGTGTTCCTCGAGAGTCCGGGAGAAAACCAAGATGTCGTCCAGGTAAACCACCACGTACTCCTCCAGCATGTCCCGCAGCACTTCATTCATCAGGGCCTGGAAGACCCCCGGGGCGTTGGTCAACCCGAACGGCATCACCCGGTACTCGTAGTGCCCCCGGGGCGTCTTGAAGGCGGTCTTCCACTCGTCGCCCTCACGAATTCGCACCAGGTGGTAGGCATTCCTCAGGTCCAGCTTTGTGAAAATGGTCGCCTGAGTGAGAGGCTCCATGGTGGAATCCATGAGGGGGAGATGGTACTTGTTCTTCACCGTGATTTCGTTTAACTGCCGGTAATCGATGCAGGGGCGGAGGCTGCCGTCCTTCTTCTTGACGAAGAAAAACCCCGCTGCCACCGGGGAGGACGATGGTCGAATCAATCCCGCTGCCAGGGATTCAGTGATGTAGGTCTCCATGGCCGCCTTCTCCGGCAGGAACAGGCTGTACAGACGGCTGCCGGGCAGGGGGGCTCCAGCACGGAGGTCAATGGCGCAGTCGTACGGCCGGTGCGGGGGAAGGGACTGCGCTCGGGCCTCGTTGAAGACCTCCCCTAGGTCATGGTAGGCCACCGGTACCGAGGTCAGGTCTGGGGGTGGGACCCGGGAAGCCTCCTGGGACGCTCTCCCTGAAGCGGACCGAAGACACTGGGCGTGACAGGCAGCTCCCCACTCCAGTATGGTCCCGGATGCCCAAGAGATGCGAGGCTCGTGCTGCAACAACCAGGGATGTCCCAACACCACTGGAGCCGCCGGAGACTGGAGCAGGTAGAACTGGCGCGTCTCCACGTGGTTGCCAGCCACCGTGAGGACCATGGGGCGGGTACACTGCGAGACCTGGGCCACCCGTCGATCGTCCAGGCCGAACGCCTCCCGTGGCTCCTCCAGCTCCATGGTCGGGATCCCGGCCTCTGCTGCAAACGCGGCGTCCATGAAGCAGGCATCCGCTCCTGAGTCGACGAGGGCCCCACCACCATCTGTCGGTCCTCCCAGGCCAGGCTGACATTCATACGCCGGGCCGGTGGTGCGGATCTACGGGAGTCGGCGATGCGGCTCACTAGAACCCCCCGTGGTTCTAGTGAGCCGGGGCTTTTGGGAGATCGGGGCAGCTGCGGCGGAGGTGGCCCCTCTGGCCACACAGCAAACATTGTCCTGCCCGGAATCGGGCCTCCCGCTCGGTCGGACCCAGGCGCGTGCGTCCCAGCTGCATCGGCTCCTCCCCTCCCGCCCCCTGGGCCGAGGTTGGGCCCTCCCGGCTTGGAGGCACAGGTTGGACCGCCCCGGGGAGACTCTCCCAGGTCCTGGCGTTCGTAGGACTTGGGGCCCCTCTCCTCGGGTTCCGCTCCCGCCTCCGTTCCTCGAACCGTTCGTCGATGCGCAAGGCGAGGCTCACGAGTTCGTCAAACGAGGCGGGCTCCTCTCGGGTTGCGAGCTGGTCCCGGACAGCCTCGTTGAGCCCGGCCCGGAAGGTAACCCGCAGAGCCGGGTCGTTCCATCCACTCTCCGCAGCGGCCAGTTGGAACTCCACTGCGTAGTCTGCCACTCGTCCACTCCCCTGCCGGATGCCAGCCAGTTGGGCTCCGGGTTCTGGCCCTCGGGCCGGGTGGTGGAACAGCCACCGCAGCTCCGCCACGAACTTCTGGTAGGAGTACCGGAATCCCCCTCCTCTGGTCCACGCCGCCGCCGCCCACTGCGCCGCCCGTCCGGTGAGCAGCTTTGTGATGTATGCGATCTTAGCGGCGTCCGACATGAACCGGCTGGGTTGGTGAGAAAAGTCTCGAAGTCCCCTCCAAATGGCTGCGGGCTGGCCAGACACGGTTCAGAAGACGCCGCGGTCGGACCGGGCGTCGGCACCGGCGCGGGTTGCTCCCGGGGTGGAGTGGAGCGGGCTTCGGTCAGCGCCCGAAGCTGGATTAGCACCTCTGTGTGCTGGGCTGCCGACGCTGCCTGGAGTCGCGTCATGCTCTCCACGGACCTGCTGAGGCTCTGGACTTGTTCCTGGAGTGCCTGTATGGCGGTCGCTGCTGCCTCCAGCTGGTGGCCGTGGCCATCCGTCACTGCCAACTGCTGCTCTAATACAGTCCGGAGCGTGGAATCTCTGTCGGCTGGGGTCTGCATGGTGGGTACGTAATGTTATGGTTGTTCTCAGACCCCAAGCGCACGACAGTAGACAGTATACAGTTAGCCAGTGACCTGGCGTTGTTTATTCCACACACCGTAAAACAAAGTCCAAACCAAAGTAACAAAAAACAACTGTCTCCAAAACTGACAGCGTCAGGTACTCTAACCTAAATGTCCCGCATGCCTGCCTTCGTATTTGGCAGCGTGGCTCACCTCTACTCTGGTGGTGTATTCCTTTCCAGCGGATCCTCCCGGGATCCTCCGTAATCCTCTATAATCCTTCTTCCGGCTGTTCAGCCTGTAGCGTCAACTCTTGGCACATACCCACGTCGGAATGCTAACTGCTGGCTGCTTTTATCCCCGGTCGCCCTGCTGATGAGCCTCAGCTGCGGGGAATGCCGATTGGCTTCAGGTGCGCGCCGGCACGCGCCTTGCTCGTTCCCGTCGCCTAGTGCGCAGCTCCCTGGCCGCGCGCGCTGAAGTCTCTGGTGCCTCCGTGTGCCCGGGCCGTGGTCGGACTGGTGTTTCCACAACACTTCAAGGCTGAAGATGTTTGACAGTGTTTCATAACTGCACAATCAATGAATAATCAGATTACTATTAACATCATAGAAACATATGTTTTTTTTTATCTTTCTGTTTTTAGATATGGTCAGCAAAGAACATCCATCATACCAAAAGTGGATGAACCTCACTGGATATTATCTGATATTTAATACAAATATACTGTAGATCACGAGTTTTCCATCAATTTGCTTAGTTGGCGTGTGGTTTGCTGAATCTGAATTGACTGAGTAAGAAAAATCAATGGTCAGTCCCCCATAAAAAAAATAGCACATATCCCCCGAGATGTGAGGTCAGAATATGATTTGGCAAAGGCAAAATAATTTAGTAACGCTGCACTTCATACCCGAAGTCCCTCCGAGAGAGTCAAACTCGGAGCCCTCCTTTCCCTAAACTCCCCTCCTTCAGGTCTCCCCCGTGTGGCGAGCACTTCACCCGCCGCTCTCCACCGATGGAACACGAGCTGGTGTGTAATTGTATAGAGCTCCTCTCTCGACCTTCTCTGTCAGGAGAGAAATGGGGGCCATCATTCATCCTTGCCATTACCAGCCTGCCTGCCGTGAATAATGCAATTTGTATCCTCTATGGAGTGCATCCAGAACAACAGGCACTCCAATAAACAAACAGCAGATCGCAGTAGAAATCCACTTACAGGGGCAGCCTGGCAAACGCCGCGGCCATTAGAAGCCCACTCAGGTCCCATCATTTCAGTCCGATAGATCCCTACCTTATCTGTTTTAGAGTGGGCCTATGATAATGAGCCTGCCAGCTCCGCTCTGCTGAAGTGCTGGATCACACACAGAAACTTGGGAGCACAGACTGACACACACACACACACACACACACACACACACACATACACACACACACACACACACACACACACACACACACACACACACACACACACACACACACACATTTGTGAGACCTGAAAGTAGCAATAAAGGTCAGTCTTTGACCTTTTTTGGGCACTAACAGCAATCAGGACTGAAATGGATCAGTCAGACAGAGGATGGGGTGTGTGTGTGTGTGTGTGTGTGTGACGATGAGAACTGATGGATGGGGACATGGGGGATATTAGAGGAACACAGCTCATAATGGGAGCAGATGAAGTTGAGTTGCAGAGTGATGTCACACTCTGGCTATTAATATTCCCTCTTTGAACCTGTGCTCTTTATTTTTTTGAAGCCAGTTGTTTTTTTTTCTCTTATTTATACAGTATATGTACTGTGAGTCGAATACTTGATACATTGAAAGTATTTTCAGACGGATCTGTTGGGGAGTTTTTTGAGTCGTGCCTATAAAACTCCCCCAGATGATGAATGGGAGTTTATATTCTTAGTGTCAAATAATTATTTCTCCCAGAGGCTTAGATCCACTAATGACCACTTGAGGTTCTATTTATCAATCTGGTGTTTAAATCAGTGGATTTTATTGCTTTGTTATGGTTAGGGAGAGCTTGATCACCATTCTGTGTGTGTATTTGTACAGAATATATATGCCTGCATGATTGCTGGCGCAGGACTATATTTTGTTAATTTTATTTTTGGGTGTGCTGCGTTTCAAACCCTTTTTCCGACAGCCTCTTCATGCTTCGCCTGCCACAACAAGATAATCCTGGCAACTCCCATAAAATGGCGGCATCTGTCATCTGTAATAATCTGGCTGAGGAGCAGTCAACAGGAGGGATCGGGGGGGGGGGGGGGGGGGGGCGCGGCGAGCCACGCTCCCAACAACGCGATAGCCAATTAGAGGGGGTATTATCTTTTCATGTGGAGAGGCTTTTAGCCCCCCTGACCGCCCTTCCGGAGGGGACGGCGAGGGCCTGCGGGGCTGGGAAGCGAAGACGGACAGCGCTCCGTGACACTGGCAGGACAGGAAGTGGAAGTAAAGGCATTCTTTCTCCTTCATTGGGCACAACATGATAGCTCTTGAAGCGAGCCAAAGCGTTGCCCGGAGGACGGAGATACTGGCCATGGCCTCATTGCCTCACAGTGTTTTAAACTCACATCAACACTACACATCTTACAGCGCAGTGGACTTTCTTCACCCTTTATCGGATTGATTTTGCACATAATGGACTCATATACATCACTGTGCTGTGTGTGTGTGTGGAGGGGGGGGTATGTTAGCATATTTCTCTGAACTTTTTGTTGGCTGTTGTATTTCTCTACGTGATGTAAACAACTGTGGACTGTCGAGTTTGCAGAGAAAAAACTGCGTCTGGAGGAGAAAATGTGTCAGCGATCAAAACATTACCAGCTGCTTAATGTGAGGTTATTGCAGTCAGTCACAACTAAAAAGCAAAAAGGCCCTGAGAACCTTTCCTTCATTAGCTTAGTATTTTAACTAACGAAGCTCAATATGAACAAATGCGCTTTTCTTGCTTAATCAATTTCTACTGGCCACGTAAACAAACATTGCTGATTTGACAATGTGGCTAACTATAACTATCCATGCCAGGAAACACAGAAGCACATTACATTCCTGCCTTTTGTAGCAAAAACACACTTTTATTCATAAGTAAAGTAAATGTGTCACTGCCGACAGATGAATGATTTTTTTCTTCAGATGACAAAAGTAATACTGGTTTGAGAAGAATAAGTTTGGCTTTAATGCTTTTTATATCTGTTAAATATTGCATTCGGTTTTCTTTTGAGTGAATCCGAGTTCCTTCTGGTATACAGTTACACGTCGTTTATGGCCAGGGCTTTTATTGTGAAAGGTAAGATCGGTAGGTGTTGATCTGGTCTGTGCTGCTTTTGTCAAGGTTGAAAGAAATAAAAAAGATAGAGAAAAAAGAAGCACAATGCATTATCGACGCATACTATCTGTGTGAAAGTAAAAGCAATCGTGTGACGTTCCAATAAATGAGAATCTGACGGCAGTTGGATTGGACATCAATAAATTCTGATCGAACGACAAACAGAGCACTGATGAAGCAGATCTACAGGGGCTTGACCGGTAAAATACACGACTGTATATTTGACAGAGGAAAAGGGAAACAACAAGCTTTTGGGTGATTTACTATGCCGATCGATACACTGTTGTCAATAGTCGTCAATACCATGCAGCGGAGAGATGGACGTTGGGGCTGCAAGCCGTATTTATGCTCTGCTACCACGATTCCTGCAGAGTTTGGAAAACCTCCGATACCCCTCTGATATTTTTTAAACATCAATTCATGTGTTTGTAAAAATTGGGTGTTTTCAACCAAAGTGTCTTCATTTAACCCAGACAGCTCATTTAATGACTCTTTTCCACACACACACACACACACACACACACAAACCCTTATCCTTTGCTGTTTCATTTTTCTTGACTTTACATCACCCCTCCCCCGTCCAACATATACTGTGTACTTGTTCATCCCCCACTCCGTGCTTCCTATTTGTGAGGCCACTGCTCAGCCTCAGCACCTTTTGCCTTTCTCCATTCTGAGAGCTGCACTCTTCCTCTGCCCTCACACAGGGTTTTACAGCACGGCTATTTCTTTCTCCACTTTCAATTTCCCTTTGCCCTCGCTGTGTTTTATTCCCTTTTCGTCTACATGTTTGTCTACATGTTCGCATTTATAAAACATGTGATTAACAAAGGCAGCGCTCAGAGGCGCGGCAGCTAACGTCTGTGATTTACTGAAAATATTTCATGCCTCAGAATATATTTTATTGAGTGTTTTTGAGAGTCAAAGTGCACATGAAAATTCACGGAACAAACAAAACAAAACTGTCCACATAAACAAACCATTACCTTTTTACATTTAATAATCAGAGTTTAACAGTAACCTGTCAAAATCAGCAAGAGGCGGTGCATAGAAACAGCTGTTTACAGTGGCCTGCACATCTCTCTGTTTGTGTGTGTGTGTGTGTGTGTGTGTGTGTGTGTGTGTGTGTGTGCTGAATGTTAGAGCACCCTGCCTGAAAAGCTCAGCAACCCCAAAGCTTGCAGCCAACTTGATCTCCACTGTAATCCAGGAGAAAATGTGCTTCCCTCGGAACATAATTGACGACGAAGTGTTTCCTTTTTCCGAGAAGGGGCTGTCAACCGGCACAGGCAGAGCTTTGACTTCTGTAAAATCATCACCTCGTACTTGTTAATGAGCAAAAGGGAAAAGCACACAAACCAACTCACAGGCCTTCTTGGATGCTTGTCAGTTATTTTGAATCAAAACTCAGTCCGCAGTCGAAGCAGGCTGAAAGTCCGATGAAAGTGTGAGGAGGCATTACTGTCGTTGTGACTGATTCCACTGGAGGAATAATATGCTGATATGCCGATGCGTTATGTAACTGCATTAGCAAAATGAGAAAAGACTATTCCTTCTAAAGAAATGCACTGCTCTTCAACAGGAAGAAGCTTTGGTCTGTCCATCTCCCTCACGCTGTCCTCTCTCTGGCATCACTCAGCTCCCTTTGCCTGAAAGTTTTCAAATCAGTCTAAGTGCAGGGGTACGGGAAATAAAGTCAGAATTCTTCCCGTCTTAAGGTGTTTTTTACATCTTCTCTTCCCTCAGGACTCAAACACTGATTTCAGTGCAACCATGATGTTGTTCCAACACTATGAACGCAGCTGTCTGGAGAACTCCTTTTATGAAGCTTTGTCTGAGGTGTAGCTTATGAGTAAGTGTGTAACCCTGCTCGCATACCAATCACGTCAGAGTAACTCCATTATTGTCTCCTGATCAGAAGTGCGAGACGTAGCAGATTCCAGGTTTTGACGTCTGGTTCGGTTCATCAGTCAGCTGACATATATGGCAAGTTTAAACTTTGAGACATCTTTTTTTTAATAAGAGGTTAAAAGAAGTGCCTTAGAATCCGGTCATATGTTTTCCTCACATCAGAGAGCCCCGACTCTTCATGAACAAAAAGGGCTTCTCACCCCTAACACTACCGACTCCCACAATACCCGAAGACCAGTGACCTGCAGCATGGAGAGACAGGGTAGAAAATATCTGAGACCATGGAGACACTAAACTAAAAAATGTAGTTCTCCATTTAGCTGTGCTAAATACATTCGGACCTTTGCACAACATGCCTCATCTTTTATCTACACAAAATATGCACAATTCATTTGACACAACATGTAAAAGGCATGGCGATAGACCTCTTGCCTACTGAATACATTTCCCTGACAGTAAATGCTTGCAGCGCGCTGTAATTAGCTTCATGCAGGATTGTAGGTTCTCTCTGTTGCAGTGCTGAGTGAAGCTGGAGCAGCTGGCTTTGTTTCTCTCCATCTCTTTCACTCCGTTGCACTAAGTTACTGCTGCGTTCAGCAGACTTTTCTCCTCCAAATATGCAGCGGTTTTACAGAGAAAGCCTTGTCGGATTGCATCAGGGATTCACACTTATCTGAATTTAGAATTCTATCCCAACGATCAACCTGCAATCTGACCCTGCTTCTGGTGCAGCTGGCCCACAGAAGAGAGAACCTGCTCTATCTTTACACTGATGCATTTCTACCAGAGATTTGAGGTGAAAATGGTTTGCTTCTGCATCTCTTTGTTTATCCTTAATGAGCATTTTGCCACGTGGGCCTTTGAACAGATGAAATGACAGATGATGAGCTCGGAGAGAGGGAGCGTCATGATGCTTATGAGGGAGATGAGCTCAGTGATGAAATGCTAAATTAAAAGGAGATAGAATATAACATCCAAGACTGAATAAACATCACCGAGGTATTTCACAATGAAGGTTTTGGCAGGGGATGTATTTTGGTAACTTTGGTAAGAAATTATTCTTAATATATTACTACAGAGTCAAAATGAATCCCCAGGAAGGGGGAAATCATACTCCTTGTATACATGGAAACTATATTTGTGTATTGTTCTGTTTTCTATACATGAGTCATCTAATTTGAGAGTCAGGTAAACACATGTTTTACACTAAGACTCCATAGGCTGTTTCAGGGGCAACGAGTAAGTACCGGGAGGAATTTAAGTTCTAAAAAAGTGCCAAAAGACCAAATAAAAGTTTTTAATGAAAAATCCCTGCGCATAGTGACAGCATACCGTGCTTCCCTTCCACCAATTGTTACATTATATTACATTACATTTAGCTGAGGTTTTTATCCAAAGTGACTTACATGATATACAGTAGACACAGCAACGGTGAGCAATGAGGGTTAAGTGTCTTACTCAAGGACACAACGACATGGACTGGCTGAGCCGGGGTTCTTAATCTCTATGGGGTACTCTAAATAAAGGTTAAATGTAAAAATAAAATAACAAACTTGAAGATGACTGCATCACTGCTAATCTATGCAGTACCCATACATATTTCTGTCAGATTAAAAAGGGTGGCAAGATACAATGTATTCCACAACTCAAATGAAGGTGTTTATCTCAGATAATGTGTTGTTTGCCTGAGTGTTTCACTGTGTGTGTGTGTGTGTGTGTGTGTAATGATTGATGACATTACAAGATACATTAAAAGGTACAGGTCACATTATGAGTGAATTTCACAAAGAGCTGCACATTTGCCATAAAGTTTTTCTGATTCAGGAGGTTAACTAGGTTTAGGCTTCAAGTACTTCTATTTATTGCTGAATTGTTTAATGGCCTCGTAAACTGATATGCATGCATGTGTGCTGCAAGAGGCCTTCAGCCTGAACTGATTGAAACGTAACACGTTGGTTTACGGCTGACATTGAAATATAACTCTGATCCACATGTTCCGACACAGCAGCCGTGTCTATTGTCGTAGAATCGCTCCGCATTATGAAAAACTGCACAGGATTTTACAGCTCTGGAACGTTGTCACAGTGTTGAGAATACAGGAAACACAAATACAGATGGAGCAGTATATTGTATGAAGCATATTGGCTAACTGGCAGGTACAGATAGGCAGGCCAGGAGGTAGAGGTGTGTAAAAGAGGCAGGGCAACAGAGAGCAGCAGAGTAACTTCTACAGCTGCTGAGGGAATGTGATGCAGGCGGGAAAGGCAACAGCAGAGCGGGAGAGGGAACAGGTGCGGGGGGCGGTCAGGTGATGGGGACAGGGAGAAACGTCTGGCGGATGGATGGATGTAGAAAGTCTGGTTGATGGATGTAGAATGGCAGTAAAGGGGCATGAGAGTCGAGGAGGCGGGGCAAAGAGACACACTGACACATGGGGACAATCATTTCCCTGTGACGGGACAAAGTAGTTTACCAGGAATGTTTGCACATACTTGAGGGGATAGGGAAAGTTATGTGCTGCATTGCGGAAAAAGTTAAGCTAGATTTGTGTCGACCATGTTTGTTTTTTTGTGGCAGGGTTCTATTTACTGCTCACATTACTTTCTTAGTAATTATAAGATCTAAATTAGGTGAACTGGCTGAAGCACGGCTATACTGTTGACTGTTATACTGACACAGCTGTCAATTATGTTTGCAAAAAAACACTGAACCCATCCTGAGCTTAAGGATCAGTGGGCTGCTGTGAAGCGATTGTGGCTCAGTGTTAGAGCAGAGTCGTCCGTCAATCAGACAGAGCATCGGCGGTTTGATCCCCGGCTCCGGTAGTCCATGTCGTTGTGTCCTTGAGCAAGACACTTAACCCTCATTGCTCACCGTTGCTGTGTCTACGGTCTACTGTATATCATGTAAGTCTCTTTGGATAAAAGCCTCAGCTAAATGTAATGTAATATAAAAGCGGCAGGACTATGGGACCAGTCTCTTCCTGAAGGACACTTGGACATGCAGACAGGATGAGCCGGGACTCAAACCAACAACCGAGTAATTAAAGGACCACTCGGTCTCCTCCCTGAGCCACAGCCGGGCTCTTCCTGCCATTAAGTATTGCACTCTGGGAAAATTTGGGTGACAGATACATACAGAGATAAAGAGTGAAACATGGAGCTTAAGAATGAGGTTCTGGATGTGAAATTTTGTGGATTTATTTTAAAAATCCAGGATTTTGATTTCAGCCATAATGTTGTCACCATCCAAGGTAGACTTAACACAAGCTATGATACTGTGAAACCATGGTATACGCTCCTGTAAGTCTGCATGATATCAACCTTGTTTTAATCACAATCACATGGAGATGTACTACACTACCCACAATCCAAAAGTGTAAAAGCAACGCCTCTGATTGGTGGAGCTCACTATGTTACTGAAAACAATTGAGGGAAATAAGCCACGCAGTGGCTGAACCGGTCTTTTAACAGTTTTAACGTTTTTCAGGAGGTTCCAAAGTTTTCGGTTTTATAATTTGTTTTCGTTTTTTGCTCTGTATCTAACATTCAATGGTCAACAATACATGTCATAGTTGGTTGGCTCGGCCCATGCATTCTCTCAAATGCCAATGAATGAAAAGGAAACTGACTTCTGGAACCAGAGCTATTCTTTTAGTGGGCGGTCACAGTTGAGCTCAATTAGGCACAAAGAGTTCTAAAAGGTGATATTAAAATCTATAAGGGGTGGTCCAGGCATTCCTGAGTTCTTCAGGCAGGACATTCAAAAGTTGGAGGACACTGCAACATAAAGAGCTCCGTCAGCCATAGTTGTCAGGTGGCAGCCGGGTTGATGGAGATGGAGTGGTCTACAAGAGCGAAGTGGGCGGGACGGTGAGCAGGTCTGGACGAGGTTGCGGTGATAATGGGGCACAGGGCCGTGTACAACTTGAAATGTATTACTTTAGTTGTTAGTAAGCTAGTAGCAGTTTTTAAAGTGCTATTTTAAGGCCACAGTACGTTAACCCAATTAGCTACAATTTGAGTTAAAGAAACAGAAAATGAGGCAAGTAAGTCTTTTATATCCCCCAACACTTGACATGCTTGGGTTCAACTTAATTTCTTTTTTTTGTTCATGAAATTAGTATTGATTTAAATCCAATAATGTATTCATGATTAGAGATGGTTTTGAAAAATAAAAAAAATCCTTTCAAGTACACATTACTTTCTCTTCCCTAGACAGAGTTCTTTTATTATTCCTCACTTTTAATTGGATTGTGCTGCCTCCTCCCCTGTCCATCACGAGGAACAGAGAGGGAGAGAGTAAGCAGTGTGTCAAGCCGCTACTAATGGACCATTAGCTTAAATAATTCCCATTTAATACTTAATTAATCAAGCTCAGAGCATCCCGTGTTGTGTTTAGGGGGAGGGCTGCACACGTAGTTTCTAAATTGAGTGAAGGAGAGTGCAAGAAGCGAGCTGGGGACTTTTTTATTCTTTTTGTCTTCCACGGTTAATAGATTCAAGGCATTGCAATCCATCGCTTATTGATTTAATGTTGTCTAACATTAGCACCGACTGCATCAAGCCAAAAGGTACTGAGCCGGAGCTCTATCTGCTGTATTCTGCAGAGTGATGAAGATCTCTTTGTGTATGTTCGTTGCATTTCAACACATTCTTTATTCATTTCCACACCTTATCACTTATTGTATCCAGTTTAATATACTGCAGTAATATCCTAGAGAGGATATCTGGCAATCAGAGATAAACGGTGATAGTTACATTATGAGCATACCTCAAAAGCTCTTCTGTATACTCCATACTCCCATGTTGCTTTTGCTTCCAGCTGTTTCTTTGTTCAGACTGTCAGCTTCAATGATGCCTTTCTACAGAGGGAGGGGCCAGTCACTTAACATTATGGAAATTATAGTTTAGGCTAGCTCTATAGCACATCTATCCAAATGTAAAGCTCTTTGATGTAACTCCTTGCAATAGCGGCACCTGGTTGAAGTGACTGAACATCCCCCTCTAAATGAACATCATGCCATTCCACTTGTCCTCGTCTCTACCTCTCTGCTTACAAGCAACTGTAGAAGAGAAATGTTTTATAATAATGCGTAATATTAGTATTGTGTTTAAATTGTTTTATGAGTAAAGTACAACTGAAAGAATCCCATGAGAGCACATTTAACATTGTCGGTGTGAGACACGTTCATGTGGACAGGAGAGCAGGCCAGTAATACAAAGTGGTTAGTCAGCAGAAGATATGTTTAATGTGAGAGGTCACTGATTAAAAGGGAACATCGGGCGTAGATAGTCGCAGTGGCCTTGTTCTGTTCCAGTATTTAACTGCTAGAAAGCAAGCTTTAGGAGCCAAAGAAACGAGTCCAGGGAGGCTCAGACAAAACAACGATTAGTGGAAGACGTCAGCGCCGCCTCCTTACCTCACCAGCTTGAACTGGTATGCATGAGGAGAGTGATTGACAAGGAATATGAAGCTCAAGCGTAAGTTCAGTGAGGAAGACACGCTTACTCGCTGCTTCATTCATAAGTTCAGTCTCTAAGTCTCACAGCGAGTACTCCATCAGCTGATTAGGGGCGTGTGTGTGGAGGGATCCAACCAATCTGAGTCGGAGCAGGTCGGTAAGCCAATCACAGCGTGATTGTAAACTTTTAAATAAATTCTCCTCTCTGGTGCTGTCAGTTGTCATTTCATTACATTTCATTTATCTGAGGCTTTTATCCAAAGCAATTTACATGATATACAGTAGACCGTAGACACAGCAACGGTGAGCAATGAGGGTTAAGTGTCTTGCTCAAGGACACAACGACATGGACTTGCGAGCCAGGGTTTGAACCACCGATCCTCTGATTGAAAGTCAGACCTGCTAACCACTGATCCACAGTCAAACCATGGCAGAGTCTGACTTCGATCTGTCGGAAAGAGTCAGATCTCAACATCGGGGTTCAGCCGGAGCCGGCCTTCAGCCCGCACCCAGCGCGGCGCAGCAGCTCCACACAGGAGCAGAAACATCTCGACTCGCCGAAACTCTCGGCTCGACGGAAGATCACGGTGGTACTTTACATTACATTTCATTACATTTCATTTAGCTGAGGCTTTTATCCAAAGCGACTTACATGATATACAGTAGACCGTAGACACAGCAACGGTGAGCAATGAGGGTTAAGTGTCTTGCTCAAGGACACAACGACATGGACTGGCTGAGCCGGGGTTTGAACCACCGACCTTCTGATTGAAAGACTGACTTGCTAACCACTGAGCCACAGTCGCCCGGTATCAGGAGTACCACCTCTCTCTCTCCAGCTCCGCCAGCGAGTAAGTCTGGTTAGTTGGCTGCGATCACGTGATCCCTTGCGGATTCCGGGCCAGACGATCAGGCTTAGCCCGAGCTCCGCAGGCTAAGAGGAAGGACGCTCCTCTTCAGACAACGCCGTCCACTCTAGCAGTCACTGAGTAGCTCATCCACACCATCGATGCTCGCTTCAATCCCAGTAACGCTGCATATTTCATTACGATAGTGCCGGCGGCGCCTTCAGGCACGCGGTACCAGCCAGCGTGCTAAATCAGCGCATCATAAACAGGAACTCTGTTCCGCTCCTCGGGTTTAACAGAGGAGGAACTACACGTCCAGACTCGTGTCTGGAGTTGCAATGTATGATTTCGATGTAATCGGTGGGCTCATCTGCAAGAGTACAATCATATTGCCATAGTATTAACGTAACGATGCAGCAGTTAAACGTAGTTATCCTCGCCTCAGTGATGAACTTTTGCAGCCGGCGGATGCGTTAAGGCCCGTTGGGGTTTGGTCGTGACTTCTCATAATGCCTAATGGGTATATATTAACGTAGCCTACAGTTGTATTAGCAGGTACGTAATCTGATAAATATAGTAGTTGGCTTGAGTATTTCAACAATAAGGTTATTTCAAATGGTACGGGAGCAAGTATGGGTTATACGCTAATATAAATACGTTTTTCTCATTTCAAGTAAAATAAAGATGCGTTTTAAGTTAAGATGCATAAATGTATTTAACTGCAGCGGTAGATAGAGTACATTCAGGGGAAGGATGTGGAAAAGAGTAATACTATTTATAATTGTATAAAAAATGTGTATATAAACTGATAGCATAATATTCAGTAGGTGTATACGTTCTGTACTCTTCTTGATCTTACTCTCAAAACTTACGGCAACAGCATTCCTTAAATGTGGTATTATGCCGTTTAAGGAAGTTATTATGGTTACCTTATGTGACCACGGGCCGGGATGAGGCCCGGATCGGGTTCAATGTATACTTATAGAGCGCACAGCCTAAAAGGACACATGTGATGGTGGGTGGCTTAATGAAACAAAAGGATTAACCAAAGGTCAGAATATTTATTAAACACACTTAAACAGTATTAGAATGTAAGAAGTCCAGAACGTCTAAAAGGTTAAAAACAATAAAACAAGTATATATCTAATATACTTAAGCACGAATACATAACACAGGTTAACTAAATTGAACGAACACAAAACCATGCAAAACAACACCAAGCAAAACAAAACCATAAATATAAGTAAATGAATGAATCAAACAAAACAGCTGTGGCAGTCAGCGTCCTCGCACAACCCTGTCTGGACGCTCAACGTGTGGAGTGTCAATCACAGGAACCGGACCTAAATTAAAAGACAAAAAGATGAAGGCCATGGCAAATATGCCTCAACTCAGGAAACAACCATCCACACCTACCGGAGCCTGGGAGTCAAAGAGAGGGAAAGAGGCAGGTCATGTGTGGCCTATACATGGTGGCCCAAACTAATTGGGAACCAGGAAGTAGGAGGGGCCAAGGCCCACTCAGCCCCTACAGTAGCCCAGGAGGCACAATTCATTAGATGGCTACATTCATCTTAGGAGAAATTTGGGTAGAGCACTGTGGAGCTAATGCTATTTAATCATAATTATTAATTCCAATCAATATACTTGAATGTGCGAGTCATATTAATCTCCAGTTGCTTGCTTTGACACTTGTGACCATGTTTAGCAGTGAGTCATGTAGTCTGGTTGACGGGGATCAGCCGCGTTGCATACGTGAGGACAATTCGGAATTGGAATAAGTATTGTTCTTGAGACTAGTCAACAGGTTGCCAATAGAGCATTTACGTAGATGCTGAGGACATACAACCTGGTATTTAGGATGGTAGTTAGGAATGTTCATTCATATAATGTTCAACTAGAGTGATTTTAGTCACTAGTTAAAGTACTTGAGTATCCAAATGATGTTGCAACGCTAATACCTGTTTCGATTAGCCGAGTAACAAAGTGAGATATTCTGCAATGCATGTGATAGTTGTGGTATGTTCCGGGCATAAGATTAATGGATAAATGGAAGCGTTCTGTAAAATTGGTTAATTCTCAATTATCTATCGGTGGTAGGTCCAGGGTTCGGCTACGACAGCATCTGGGTCCGGACCGTGGCCTGCCTGGTAGTGACCAGGGCATGAAGTAGGATGGCTGCATTCAGGCTCAAACAGGCGCAATTGCAGAGGCATCTGCTATGGCGCAAGAACAATTTTAAAACGACAAATTAATCAGTTGCGTCATCCGTTAGGGACGATCTTTCGTCGCCTGCTCTCTGGACATGGCATCTTCCAAATATGCCCGATATCAACTATCTTGTTGACGGAGCCGTGTTGATCTGCAGGTCAGGTCTCTGTACGATTACTGTAATCGGGTAATATTTTCTTTAAAAAGCTTTGAAGAATTTCTGGGATTCACTAAACTCAAGCCATCCGTGGGTTTTGGGGGGTTACTGGCCTCCCTCTGTTGCACAGTTGGATTCTATCAGTTGAAAGTGTTAATCGGTGTCAACTGAGGACGCTCCTCTTCCAAAGACCTCAGGCCATTTTAAGATCTGGCCTGTCCTCATAGTCAAATACTCCAAGTCCCTATGCAAAACTAGGTACTTAGGGGGGCCTCTTTCCTACGATCAACCTGTATTTTTATTCAGGGTAACTTGGTAGAATAAGGGCGGCTACCTTGGCTACAACCTAGGTATCACAGCAACAAGGCTGAAAAAATGGGCCGTTGGTCATCCTCTAACTTCTCTCCTACCCATACACTGACCTCAACATCTGATTGGTAAATCAAAGCTCCTTGAAGTCTTACCCGATATGGTAAGTCATGCATACAACTGGTGGTGGTGTTCATTTTGTGTCACTGCTGGCATTTTGACGTGTCATATTAATTTGATGTACAGCCGTATCTCATTGCGGCTAAACTTCCTGATCTGCAAGCTATAGCTGTCGCATTGGGCTTGTGGCTCAATTCCTGGTGCAAATGTGATCTGCTTTAATGAGCTCTTCCTCAGCTCCTACTGTTACGTTGCTGGCTTCAACGTGGTCTTCAAGCATTCTCTGGTTTTACGTTGCCCCCAACTAACGTAAAGTTTCTCCTTCCCTGGTTGACGTTGCCTGGCTTAATGTAATAGTTTCTTGGTTTACGTTGCCTGGCCTAACGTTTCCTGGGTAAAAAACGTTGCCTGGCTTAACATGATCTTCCAGTTTCCTATTTAAAAGATGGTGGATGTTCACCCACTCTCATTTCCCGTCCTGAAGGTGAACCGTCAAAGTGTCATAACATTTCTAATTACCCAGATATTTCTGTTTCTAGGTCATGCGACCCTTCAAAGATGACAATTTCTCATTTCCCGGTTGAACTTTACCCGGTCTCAATTATGCCCCAATTCTGCGACCCTACTCAGCCTGTCCTGCGGTTTGTAAGTGACCCCTGCTATCCTGTTCTGCGGTCTATGTTATAGACCCTCTACTGTCCTGCTCTGCGGTCTAGACAGGACCCCAACCTATACTTGTCTCTCATTTCCTGAAAGGGACCAGCAAAGATGACACAATATTTCTATTTCTCCGGTATTTTTGTTTCTAGGTCAAAAGGCAACCAGTCAAAAATGACGCTTTCTCGTTTCTCGGTTGAACTTTCTCGTTTTCAACTATCCGGACCTACTCAGCCTGTCCTGTGGTCTGTGAGTGACCCCTGCTATCCTGTTCTGTGGTCTATGAGTTAGACCCTTTTCAGGATCTGTTCTGATCCTGCTATATTTAGTGCTGTATATCAGATCGGCACTATTGGCTTCTGCGGTCGATAGAGACCCTTGTATCCTTGTCTGTGGTCCCTCTTGACCTTCCTCTGTCTTAAGCTTTGTTTCACTAGACCCTCTTAACTCTGGGTTACTATCTACTTGTGCCTGCGCACCCTAACCCATTCTAACCTTACTATTTATGTCATGAAATGTTTATATAGTGTGAATGTAAACCTCGGTGGCTGTAGGTAAGTATTGATTTATTTTATCCATATAAAATAAATCATTTTGGGGGATTCTGCCTGTGCAGATATCAGCATCGCTGATCCTAATTCAGGATGGAGTCCAATCGCCAAAGACTTTGCACTATTCTCATATGTGCAATTGTAATACATTATTGTTACACTCTAAAACAAGTCTCTCCTGATTGAAATTAAATTAGGGGTGGACGGGGGCTGTACCTGAACTGAATGTTATGTATAAATAATGTGTCTGTTTGTTCGTTTGGGAGTTGGGAAAGACAGATGACTGAGGTCCCGTGAGTGAGGAGTGAGTTCCCTGTAGCGTCTCACGAGCAGTCAGATAGGAGATGGATAAAGAATTCAGCCACAACACAACTGGATGTGTGGGAGGATCCCCTCTGGGACCTCTTCCTCACCAGGGCCATTTTCTCTTTGAGGAGCCACGCCCGCTGGTTTTCCGTTGGCCGTGAGCTCTCCGGGAATAATGATTCAGACCGATCACCCAAACAAAATGGTATTTCATATGTATAACATATTTGTTGAATTACTGTGTTTTCTTCACCCAATTTGACGATATACTTTTGTATGTGTCTTGTAATGAATACAAACTTGGATAAATAATAATAAAAACAATAGAAAAAACAACAAGAACTGCTTATCTGGGTTCGGGTCGATATAATCCCTCCAGCGTGTCCTGGGTCTTCCCCGGGGCCTCCTACCAGTTGGACGTGCCTGGAAAACCTCTAAAGGGAGGCGTCCTGGAGGCATCCTAATTAGATGCTGAACCACCTCAGCTGAGTCCTTTCCACACGAAGGAGTAGCGGTTCAACTCTTTCAACAAACTGGGATTATTTAAATATGTTGTTATTATGATTTTGGTTTGAGATATATAGTTAAGCTTTGTTTTTTTTTTTTCTAATTTGACATCACTTAACTATACATCTGTTATATGTGCACAGAAATTACGAATTTACTCAAATATTTTATGAATTCTTTTGTAATATAAATGTTTAAAATTGCTAACTTTATCTTCAATTTTACAATTGTATACCTCCATGATTCTATTGATGCTTTATTGTGACACATGTTCGCAGGTCCATTTTATCCCACCAGTTTATGTACTGCTCTAAATCAGCAATGGCCACAGTCATAATCCACAGTGGAAGCTTTATTTTGCGAGGTGGTATTTAAAAAAGACAAAAAAAAAAAAAAAACTTGGCTGTTTACTATTCCTCTAAATCCCCACTAGCGTACTGATGACACACATCGCCACAGAGACGCACTGAAACGTACACATATCGAATTAGACACCTACACAAACAGGCACTCTCCATTAAAACACCAACCTGGCTCCATAATTAAGGAGTCAGGTTGGCACAGTTATTGCGAGCTGCGGTGGGAGTACGGGGCGGGATAATGCAGGATTGGAAGTGACAGTAACATTTTCTGCAACACGTTCAAACACACTGCAGCACTTTAAAAATGCATCTTATTATGTAGCAACAGAGTGGCTTTACAAACCTCCTCATCAGGCCATTTAATGGAGACCACGAGACATTACACAGACACACACACCAGGGCAATGCTCATTTAATTTAACAGGCTCTCAGAGATGTAAACACCTTACCCTCTCTTTCTTTTTCTCATTTCTCATTTTCTCATTTCTCAGTGTCATTTTGCATTATGTCTGAATATATACAAACATGTTTTCATTCATTCAGCATGGCATTATTTTTAAACAAAGTAAGACCTCTGTGATCACAAGGTGCCTAAATGTTTATTATGATGGCTTATTTCTGCATAAAGGTAATGTTGGATATGACTTATATTAAACATGCTCAGATATGACTTCATAATTTTGGCTTTTATTTTATCTAATGTTTTATTTTGTTTGACATAATATACCTCATAATGATTACGGTTATTAAAATAAGGCTAACTACTAACTAATAGCAGGGCAAGAATATGCCAGATGGGACCAAACAGCTGAAACACGAATCGTCCTACATTATATTTAATGTGCCGTCGGCTGTACCGCTGTACGTGTTTATTGTTTTAAATCCAAAGAAACAGAAATGAGAAAAGCAGCCCCGATTTGTGAGACATTTTAAAGATTACTTCTCCAGTCAGAGTGTTGAGATATGGACCAACATTGTTTTTATCTTTTCAGATTCAATTCACCCTTTTCTTTTAAGCTAATTATCCTTCCTCAGAGCTTTGCTCGTCCATCCTCCAGCCCGTGACCCGCGAGTCACCGGAGGTCTGCCATCATCGAGGATGTTCTAATCATTTATTCTCGAAGAGATGAGGAGAAACGAGGCTTCTAGAGGAGCTTGGAGAGAGGAAACACTGGTGTATCCATGTGGAAACCCTTCAGCAGCAACCAATGTGTTCATTGAGTGCTCGCTGCAGCTGATTATCTGCAATATTAATATTTCTACATTTCAATTGTGGGCAACTACCTAATTTACTTTAAAAGAAGATGGTATTTGCCTGTTTTGTCTTCTTCTTTCAGCCACAGTACATGGAACTGTGAATTAACAACATCCTATGGGTGAATAAAACCAATCAGATTTGACACTGTCATACAGGTGTGTAGATGATACGAACCTTTTAGTTCAACGTTATCACTTTAACAATACTGTCAGCTCTCGATACAATGCAGGTGAATGTGAATTAGGATATCACTCAACAACATCATCGCCTCCTTTGCTCCTGACAGCCGTGCTCCTTTGAGCCGCTCAAGGTGAGCAGTGCTTATTAGTCTCACACTGCAGCCAGTACTTGGACAGACACAGTTAATAGATTCAAAACTGAGCTCATATAAAAGTGAACCTTTTTATATTTCTCAAGCTAGTGGCCTTTAAATTTCACACGAGTTACTTGAGAGCTAGTTGTAGACGCTGGGGGGTGAGCCATTCCTCACTCTTATTCAACTCTTTCAAACACACTTCTTTACTTAGTAGCCTTTTTTAGTTGTAAAGAGTTGTGGATAGTGTGCGACTTTCACGGTCATAGTTGTGGAAAATATGATTGTGGGGCAGGGGCGTGGTTAGCACACCTGCAACCGACGAGAGAGGGAGAAGCGGGGGGAACAGCTGCGGTTGATTAGCACCGCAGCTGTTGGGAATGAACGTGAGTGGGTGTGCGGGGATAAAAGGGCCCGCAGAGTGTGGTTGCGGGAGGTGGAAGCATGAGTGTGCAAGGAACCCGAGAGTGAGTATCCTGTGACGCAAATAAAGCTTGTTACCAACCCGAGCAAAATGTGTCTGTCCGGTGTGCGCAAGGCAAAGAATCCCCCGGTAAGGAGAACCTTCGCTACAATGATCTTGTGAAGTAAATAAAGATCCATAAGAGGGAGGATTGCCCATCCCTATCTAGTGGGCCCGCTCCACTTAAACAATCTGACATGTAGTGTCCCTCCTTGTAAACCCAATTAAAACGATTGTTTATCAGACTATAAGGAGGCGGGCGGCTGCATGCTGTCCTCATCCTCTCCCTGAACCAAGGCAAATACGATCAACAGCCCACTGTGCAGAAGAGACTCAGTTTGTACACTATGTTGTGTATGCGTGTGTCTGAGTTCTGTGCAGTCAGTTAAGGTTGCCGGCAAAATCTGTGAGTGTACACGGTCGGCCGGAGGTCAGAGAGTCTTTTCTCCTCTGTTAGGCGCTCACAGAGAAAGACAAATGAGTTGGAAAGAAGTGAGGGGAAAACCCCAACGTCAGGGAAGTCTGGAGTTAGGAACAGGCTGAGCTCCCGGGCACATTGGACTTTGAACAGCAAGATACTGGGAAGAGGTGTGCAGTCTTTGGAAATGAGCTGGACGGCATTCAGGCCAAGCTCAAGTCCCAGAGGGACATCAGAGACCGGAACCCCTTCTGTCCGACTGAGACATGGCTGACTCTCTTGGTACCAGACCATGTCCTCCTCTGTCCGCCCCAGGGACAGAACGGAGGAGTCCGGTAAATCGAGGGGAGGTGGTCTCTGCTTCGTGGTCAGCAACACAATTTGTCTACTTCTGTACAATACACTTGATGTTGTGTGTGTGATAAGCGCGTAATAAAATGATGAAAAGGATGAATTTTTGGCCATACCGCCCAGCCCTAATTCAAAGTGAGATATTTCTTACTTTCTGTCTTTATACTGTATTATCAAGCACAAAATAGCGTTATATCAGTACTTTCACATAAAACTCTTAAAAACTAATTTCAAACACCTAAAACATATTATATATATTATTTCTAAATATTACTATCTGTGTACATGTGAATTCACAAAATGGCGGTAACACAAAGAAACTCACGAACACACACACACAAACTACATTATACTTGTCAAAACACAAGTACACGAAATGTAACAACATTATGTTGAAACTAGTGATGTGTCTGTTCGTGTCGAGGCTTCGAAGCGTGTGTCGTATCGAGGCTTGTGTTGGTGACGTATGTGCTGACGTTCGAAGCCTCCCGAGTCGGCCGAACCACGTGACTGAATCAGAAACTGGTCCGTAGGTTTGGCCTGCGATTCGAAATAAAAAGGGCAGCGAAACGCAATGAACCCCCTCACAAGCATATCTGGGTGAACCCCCTATGTATATCCCAATTTGTATAAACTTGCTGTTGCTTTTCTCTTTACCTCAGCTTCATCAGTGCACTGTGAAATGGTGTTTTTGCCTGATTTTTAAATAAAAATTAATAAAATGTTGTCCCTGTAACATAAGCACAGTCACATCACAACCCTCTCCCCAATTTTCCACTTTCAATTTTGACCCCTCCATTATGTTATAAAGACAGACACCTGTGGCTCAGTGGTTAGCATGTCTGACTCTCAATCAGAGGATTGATGGTTCAAATCCCAGCTCAGCCAGTCCATGTTGTTGTGTCCTTGAGCAAGACACTTAACCCTCATTGCTCACCATTGCTGTGTCTATGGTGAACTCTATTTAATGTCACTTTGGATAAAAGCATCAGTGTAATGTAACAAGTTCATAATTTATGTATTGGCATCACAAACATCATTTGTTCATGTATTCAGTTCAAAACTTCACCACTCTGCCTATTTGACATTTATTGTCCACTTGATGGCGCAGTAGAGCAAATGAAGCATCATGAAGCTTCGGCCCACGAGCGAACCAATTGGATGGAAAGCTTCAATGCTTCAGGAAGCTTCATCTCGCCATCACTAGTTGAAACATATGACATGTTCGCAAATTCATACCGACATAAACCATAACATACCTTCAAAATGGAGTGATATTATGCTTTTTACTGAGCTATAACTTTACTGCAATGAGGAAAAGATGGTCGTTTCCCTCGACAAGTAAGTGGGTGGAGACCAAAGCAATTGATCTCAGACTCAAGATCAAGACCACTATGTAGATCACAGTTTGAAATTATTATCTTAAATTAAGAATGTAAGAAAATCACCATCTTCGTATTTTAACCACTTATCCACATGTGATGAATTTTAAATATTTCATAACTGTATTGTTTTATTAAATCATCACGTTATGTAAGAAGGATATCTTTTAACCACATCACATATTTTAACATAAGAGACCATACAATTACCATGCAAAAGTGCACATTTTCCAACTTGTCACACATACACAGGGTATGGAAAATGCAGTGCATTATGAGTACCTGGATGGTCATAATTAGGGATGCAACGATACCACTTTTTACAAACCGATACGAGTACGAGTATTTTTATTTGTGTACTTGCCGATACCGAGTACCGATACCGATACTTCTTAGATTTGGTCTCCATGAAAGTGCAATTAATTTGGAGGCAGATTTTATTTTATCCTCTGCAGATTATGTCAAGCCTATAGTACAAAATTAACAGAAGGCTATCCCAAGCTTTAAACTTCTCGTGGAAGTCCCTCTAATGTCGGACCATAAAACGCCCCCGTGTCCGGGTTCATAATGTAAGCGATAATATTAGGGATCAAGCAATTAGATAGGAAGCTGTGTTCCAAGTTATGTTTCCGGTGCTTTTATTGTGGAGGGAGAAACGGAAAGGAAAAGAGTGGAATTGTGGGATATACGTGTGTGAAGGAGATAAAAAAGTGGTTCAAGTTACCCTGCAGCGTGTTTTCATTTTACTAGAATTACAAATATAGACACACAACAGACACTCGGCTACAATAATATCATCCGTAGCCGCACAACAGCGTCTGAATGAGGCCGCTGCCAGCGCTACTTCTGGTGGACCAGCAGCCGTTTGATTCAAACCGGCGGGACGGCAGTAATTTGCATCGCGTTGGGTGTGAACGCACATTACTCTACACACCTTGCTGCAAGAGCCGCAAGAGAGCGACGAAAGAGCCGTATGCGGCTCTGGATCACGGGTTGCCGACCCCTGCCCTAGACGTTGAAGTCAGGTAGGACAACAAATCTTTTTCTCCACAAAGCGCGACCAGTTTGTTGTAGTGAAATACTGTTGAGTGGTATCGGTTCTTGGTATCGGCAATTGAAACCGATACGAGTACGAGTATTTTAACGCAGTATCGGCCCCGATACCGGTATCGGTGAGCGTGGAATGCAGGACACTTCTCACCCTCCACGGCTGCCATCTTGGCCTGGTAGCGTAAGGAGAGGTTCCAGCAGCCGTTGCAGTTGCTCAAGTCAACACTGCACTATACAAATAAAATGTAAGTACCTCTATACTGATTGGAGAAAAGCCATCAGTATTATATATTAGGTTAGTTTAGCAGTCTGTAATGATTTGGTACCACAAACGTTACAGCTGATTGCTTGCTTGTCATTTCTGGTGGATGCACAACAGCCGTTCGATTTGAATCAACACTATTCCACACTAATGAAGTAAGTACATAATGTAAACAGTGTACTACATAGAACTTTCCAAATTGAGACCTGTCCAAAGGTTGGAGGACCATCAACAGCATGCTTATGTCTTGTGACGGCATGGCCCCAGAGGTCCCATCCTTACAGTGCCATGGTGGAGGGTGAAGTAGCTTTGAATGCTTTCTAGTATCAGCTCCCAATATGGAATAATTTTTTAGAGAAGCTAGAGAAGCCCTGATGATGGGAGCTGTAGCCATGTTTGTTGCTGCGTGGATACAACACTGACAAGCGAGAAAGCTCAGCAACCCTGCAGGAGGTAGCTGCCATTGATTTTGATGCAATATGCTGCTTTGTTATTGCTTTCAACACAGATGCCAATGTAATCAGATCAGTAAGACATGCTTTCAGGGTTATTAAGATGGTACAGTATAGCATGACACATTATGACCAAATTATGAAATAGATTTGAGCCGAAAAGGCTTGATTGTGTCGCGTTGTTTTGACATTTCTATTATGAGACAACACCACAGTCTGATTGGTGCCGACAGTATTATGTGCGCTTGTACTGTGCATAACAATTTTGTTTATACAAACTCCAATGCAACAAGATGCTTCTGTGCATTTTGACTGATAATTTTGCCGTCACGGCAAACTGATGTCACCGCCAATGACATCTGGTATGAAGGGCCATCTTATGCTCTAATAGGGGCGACTGTGGCTCAGTGGTTAGCAAGTCGGTCTTTCAATCAGAAGGTCGGTGGTTCGATCCCCGGCTCCGGCAGTCTGCGTCGTTGTGTCTTTGAGCAAGACACTTAACCCTAATTGCTCACCGGTGCTGTGTCTACGGTCTACTGTATATCATGTAAGTCGCTTTGGATAAAAGCGTCAGCTAAATGAAATGTAATGTAATAGGGAATTTCCTGGAATCATCTCCTTCCACTTCACATGTCTTCCCATGTCATAAACGGGAAGGAGTAAGAACAGGGACACATTTAGGGGAAAGACATTTCAGACAAATTTGGAGCACCCATTGTGTACTCTATTCCCTCTGTTTGTGACCAGACTTAGAACAGGAAACCCATCCAGGATTTGCATTTGATCGCATAGAAGTGCTCTGCCCTCAGGGTTATATGCTCTAATCTCAAGGGTATATGCTCTGACTTCAGGATTATATGCTCTGACCTCATCTATGCTAAGAGCTCAGGGTTCTATGCTCTTACCTCAGTGTTCCTTGGCCCCAGGGTTCTATGCTCTGATCTCAGTGTTCCCTGGCCCCAGGGTTCTATGCTCTGATCTCAGTGTTCCCTGGCCCCAGGGTTCTATGCTCTGATATCAGGGTTCCCTGGCCCCAGGGTTCTATGCTCTGATATCAGGGTTCCCTGGCCCCAGGGTTCTATGCTCTTACCTCAGTGTTCCCTGGCCCCAGGGTTCTATGCTCTGATCTCAGTGTTCCCTGGCCCCAGGGTTCTATGCTCTGATATCAGGGTTCCCTGGCCCCAGGGT
This sequence comes from Cottus gobio, assembly GCA_023566465.1. Taxonomy (NCBI): domain Eukaryota; kingdom Metazoa; phylum Chordata; class Actinopteri; order Perciformes; family Cottidae; genus Cottus; species Cottus gobio. The sequence goes on from CM042221.1 coordinate 2,960,246, forward strand.
TCTATGCTCTGATATCAGCGTTCCCTGGCCCCAGGGTTCTATGCTCTTACCTCAGTGTTCCCTGGCCCCAGGGTTCTATGCTCTGATCTCAGTGTTCCCTGGCCCCAGGGTTCTATGCTCTGATATCAGGGTTCCCTGGCCCCAGGGTTCTATGCTCTGATCTCAGTGTTCCCTGGCCCCAGGGTTCTATGCTCTGATATCAGGGTTCCCTGGCCCCAGGGTTCTATGCTCTGATATCAGGGTTCCCTGGCCCCAGGGTTCTATGCTCTGATCTTAAGGTGCTATGCTGTGATCTCAGGGTGTTGAATCTATGTACGCAATATAGCATTGTGTGTTCTATAATTCAAATTGATTAGACAGTAAGTTATTATATATGTTTGTCATTGTACATTTCAAAAGAGACGTCAATGCTCACGTGGGCAATGACAGAGAAACCTGGCGGGGAGTGATTGGGAGGAACGGCTTGCCTGATCTGAACCCGAGCGGTGTTTCGTTGTTGGACTTCTGTGCTAGCCACGGTTTGTCCATAACAAACACCATGTTCAAGCATAAGGTGGCTCATAAGTGTACCTGGTTCAAGAACACCTTAGGCCGGAGTTCAATTATCAACTTTGTAATCATATCTGATCTGCAGCCGTATGTTTTGGACACTCGGGTGAAGAGAGGAGCAGAGCTGTCAACTGATCACCACCTGGTGGTGAGTTGGATCAGATGGTGGAGGAGCCGGCCAGAGAGACCTGGCAAGCCCAAACGTGTAGTGAGGGTGAACTGGGAACGTCTGGCGGAGGATCCTGTCCGGGAGGTCTTCAACTCCCACCTCCGGAAGGACTTCTCACACATCCTGAGGGAGGTTAGGGACATGGAATCTGAGTGGATCATGTTCAAAGCATCTATCGTGGACGCGACTACTAGGAGCTGTGGTCGGAAGATCATCGGTGCCTGTCGTAGCGGCAACTCGAGAACCCGGTGGTGGACACCGGGGGTGAGGGAAGCCGTCTAGCTGAAGGAGGGCTAGTTGGCCCAGGGGTCTCCTGAACCAGCTGACAGGTACCGGCAGGCCAGAAGGGTTGCAGCTGCGCCGGCCGTGGATGATACAAGGAGGAGGCCATGGAGAAGGACTTTTGGTTGGTGGGAGAGGGGGAACTGCCGACCCAGACAGGTGATATCATTGGGCAGTGGAAAGAGCACTCCTAAACCCGGTCAACATGTCCCCTGAACAGGGGGCAGCGCCTGAAGACTTGGGGTTGGATGAACCCATATCCCTGGCAGAGGCCACTAAGGTAGTCAAAAAGCTCTTTGGTGGCAAGGCGCCGGGGGTGGATGAAATCCACCCTGAGATGCTGAAGGCGCTGGACTTTGTTGGGCTGTCTTGACTGACACGCCTCTTCAATGTTGCATGGGGGTCAGGAACAGACTTGCAGGTGGTGGTTCCCATCTTCAAGAAGGGGGACCGTAAAGTGTGCTCGAACTATTGAGGTATCACACTACTCAGCCTTCCGGGGAAAGCTTATGCCAGGGTACTGGAAAGGAGGCTCCAACCGTTTGTTGAACTTCCGATTCAAGATGAACAGTGCGGGTTTCGTCACGGTCGTGGAACAGTGGACCAGCTCTTTACACACGAAAGGATACTGGAGGGGTCCTGGGAGTTTGCCCAAGCAGTCTACAGGTGCTTTGTAGACATGGAGATGGCTTTCGACGGGTCCCTCTGGGTTTTTTGTGAAGGCTGTTACAGGAGTATGGGGAGCCGGACCCGTTGCAAAGAGCGATCCGGTCTCTGTACGCCTGCAGTAGGAGCTGTGTAATAAGTCAAACGCGTTCCTAGTGGGTGTTGGCCTCTGCCAGGGCTGCCTTTTATCACCGGTCCTGTTCGTGGGAAATGTCAGTTTCGGGGGTCTCAGGATCGGCTCTCTGCTCTTCGCCAACAATGTGGTCCAGTTTGCCTCCTCGGACCATGGCCTCCAGCATTAACTGGGGCGTTTTGCAGCTGAGTGTGAAGTGGCGGGGATGAGAGTCAGCACCACGAAATCTGAGGCCATGGTGCTCTGATGAAAACCGGTGGATTGCTCCCTCCAGGTGGGGACGGCGTGCCAAACCCAGGCAAAGGAGTTCAAGTATCTTGGGGTCTTGTTCTTGAGTGAGGGTAAGATGGAGCTCTCCCAGCTGGCCTGGGAACGCCTTGGGATCCCCCAGAATGAGCTGGAAAATGTTGCGGGTGAGAAGAAAGCTTGGGTCAGCCTGCTGGACCTGCTGCCACTGCAATCCGACCCCAGATAAGCGGATGCAAATGGATGAATAGATGGACATTCCAAAAAAATACCACATTTAATAACATGTAGACTATGTTTTTAAAATAATTTGAAGATGTAAATGTTTTCTCGGCATAAATTCAATGATCCATTGATCTGAACAATGACATAGCCGTCAAGTCAAATTATTACCTTTTTAATAAAAATGTAATCAAATTGTGAACTTGGAGAATCATGACACCCCAAAATCCAACAATGCCTCTATTTTCCTGAGAAGAATGAGTCTCTTGTCTGCAAACTATCCTTTTGTATCAGCGGCAGGCTTCTGCAGTTGTAGTATCTCAATTTAATTGGCTCCACAACCAGTGGAGATAAAAAAATAAAAAGACTTAATCAAATCGATCCAGTGTTCATGGTTTTGTAATAAGAGTTTTTGGAAAATTACCAAGGAAGACAAAAACAGGCATATACCATGTTCTGAGAATCTCAACATGATCCCAAACTGTATGTTAATTTACATCACATTATAACCTTTGCCTGGAGTCCAACAACAACAGGTTGTAACAGTGTGTTATGAGTGTAGGGTTATGCTTAGATGACTGCCACTGACAAATCCTTTAATTAGATGCCCTCAGGGGAGCCTCATTAAAAAAATTAAATAATATGCATCCGCAGCCAGCTCTGAAAGTTGACAGTCCGAAAGACTAGCCATTTTTTACCATTCAAATAAAATTCTTGGTCATATTGTGTAGGGATGAATGGTTATGTAATGGACAATCCCTTACGTTACACTCTATAATCGTCACTGCACTGAAGAGTGGGTCATCTTCAGCTTTAACATTATTAGTATATGATTTTAATGAGTAGGCAGCTATTTCTAATCATTGTTTAATACATCTATGGATGCCCACAGCAATTAGCATGAAAAACTAGGGATGCAACGATACCATTTTTTACAAACCGATACGAGTACGAGTATTTTTATTTGTGTACTTGCCGATACCGAGTACCGATACCGATACTTCTTAGATTTGGTCTCTATGAAAGTGCAATTAATTTGGAGGCAGATTTTATTTTATCCTCTGCAGATTATGTCAAGCCTATAGTACAAAATTAACAAAAGGCTATCCCAAGCTTTAAACGTCTTGTGGAAGTCCCTCTAATGTCGGACCATAAAACGCCCCGTGTCCGGGTTCATAATGTAAGCGATAATATTAGGTATGAGCAATTATATAGGAAGCTGTGTTCCAAGTTATGTTTCCGGTGCTTTTATTGTGGAGGGAGAAACGGAAAGGAAAAGAGTAGAATTGTGGGATATACGTGTGTGAAGGAGATAAAAAAGTGGTTCAAGTTACCCTGCAGCGTGTTTTCATTTTATTAGAATTACAAATATAGACACACAACAGACACTCGGCTACAATAATATCATCCGTAGCCGCACAACACCGTCTGAATGAGGCCGCTGCCAGCGCTACTTCTGGTGGACCAGCAACAGTTTGATTCACACCGGCAGGACGGCAGTAATTTCCGTCGCGTTCGGTGTGAACGCAGCATTACTCTACACACCTTGCTGCAAGAGCTGCAAGAGAGCGACGAAAGAGCCGTATGCGGCTCTGGATCACGGGTTGCCGACCCCTGCCCTAGACGTTGAAGTCAGGTAGGACAACAAATCTTTTTCTCCACAAAGCACGACCAGTTTGTTGTAGTGAAATACTGTTGAGTGGTATCGGTTCTTGGTATCGCAATTGAAACCGATACGAGTACGAGTATTTTAACGCAGTATCGACCCCCGATACCGATATCGGTATCGGGGGTCGATACTGCATCCCTATGAAAAACTAATTAAAATATGTTTATATTTTATTAAGTTTCACATTTTTTAATTCACAATATTATACTTGTGTGAAAGCAGTCACAGTTTAGAGATATTTCCCCCTGCAAAGGACCGTTATTAGGAGATTGTCTAATCACTTACAGTAAACCCAAAGTCTGCATTCATTTACATTTGGCAGAATTGAATGCAACAAGCTTAAAAAAAATGGAAACTTCTAAAATTGTGCAAGTGAAGGAGCTAACCCTTTCCATACACTGGTATAGTTCTCTGAAACCTATATGATTCCGATGAAAAATGACAAATGTGTAAAGCAACACATTTTAGATAACCCTCGCACATTTGAGAAACCCATTCTTCTAAAAAGTCCATAGCCAATATTTATTTCAGGAAAATGTGTTCTCTTCTTTTTCTTCTCTTCTTTACTGCACACATATGCTGAATCTTTTGTTTCGTTTCACATAACTGGATCTGCAAAGCCTTCACTCTTTATATTTGTTTTCATACATTAATTGTTCCTGGTAATTAAAACATGATTGATGCACTCTGTTAAAATTAGGTTGGTGGGCTTGGATAAATAGTGAAGTAGACACTGACTTCAAGGATGGTACGAGCTCATTTTTTAAATATAAAGCCAAACTAAAATCAGAATACTCTTCACATTGTTGTTCAGGACATCGGGCAGAGTTGAGTACAAGAACATTGTGTAGGGGACAATGTGGATACGAAGAGACCATCTTTACTTCCATTCCATGACCATAATGACGATACTTGATTTAATGTGCTTGTATTTCCTCCTTGGAAGTATTGCATTAACATGTTCATGTTATTCAGGGAAAAATGCACTAGATTCCATTAACCAGCAATCATGATGAAAAAGAAAGTCTGTATATTATTTTTAACCAGTAGCTATTACATCCATGCTGCTTCGACAGAAGATGCCCTATGTAATGGTGGACTATAAAAACACCAATGAATTGCCCGTCTCTCGTGCAGCCATGCCCTTGTGGAGCAGCCTTCTTCTTGCCAGTTCTTGTGTATTTACGCACACACTTGAAAGAGCAGCACTACACAAAGAAGCTTCCTCGGACTGTTGAGCTGCAGTGAACAAAATCCATTAATCAGAGTCAAAGTTTCCTCTTAGTGTGGCACCCAGGGTGAGGAGGTGAGATTCAGGTGTAAAATAGGAGACAACAAGAGGTGTGGTTTAACAAAAGGAGTCTTTTAATGCAAAAGTGGGGGAGTAGGGGGTGGGGACAAAGTTAACATAAAGTTCCTCCCGTCCGGGGTCCGTGGCCTTACGCCGTGGGTGCGCCGTGTCCTCGAGCCTGTGGGCAGAGCAGAGGCGAGAGGTCAACATGCAGATACCTCCTCCGACGCGGCTCTTCTCTCCGGCTCAGCTGAATCCTCTCCTCTCCCGCTCAGCTGCAGCTCACGGCCTCCTGGCTTCTCTCTCACTCTGCTGCCGCTCGTGGCCTCCTGCCGTCTCCTTCCCTTCCTGCAGCTGCTCAGCCGAAGATATACTCCCCTGATTGGGAATTGCCGGCAGGTGCGTCCACTGCCAAGCTCCCATTGGCTGGAGCACCTGCACTGGAAAGTACCTCCCGTCCACCACTTCTCCCAACCGGAGCCTTGGGCTCCGCCCCCTGGCCTCCCGCTCTCTCCCTGGTCTGCCACAATATATTAAACTGTCTCACCTAGAACACCGTGTCCCTGTGCATCCCCACTCTCTGCGGCGATGCTATTATAAAACATTTATTTGCAGAGATACCGTGCAAGTGTATAAAAATAATTACAGGGAAGTAGCAGCGGCAGTGAGGTAGTGCGGGCCGCCTAACAGGACTTTTCCAATGAATCGCCTTTAATGCAGCATAATGTGGTGTTTTCCTCTCCCACTCCTCATAATGGCTGCCAGCTGACTGCTGTATAGTCAATTAAAACATAATACAAATTGACTTAAGCAGTCAGCACTCAGCGATTAAAGTTCCCAAAGACAATTAAATTTGAGAGAGGAAGCAGAAGAATGGTAATTCATGATCATTTTTTTCCTTCATTTCCTGCTGTCACATTCATTATGTGATATTTAATGGCACGCCGGTTGTTAGCGCAAGTAGCTTACAGATGTTCATAATCACGGAGGTGTCTTGACTGTCCTGTGTGTATATGCACTACGTAGGCTCCTCTGTGTGTGGTGCAAATGTGTTTTGTCGGAGTCATGGCTGCATTATCTGTTTGGCAGTGATTGAGTGTGGCAGTAAAAAAGAGGTACTGAGAAAAGACACGGGGATGTGGGATGATTGCCGTGCGGCTTCGAGAGAGAGGAGAGCCGAGGTAATTTCCCTCGTCGCCAACTCGACTCTGTCGTTTGTCAGCCACCACTTGCGCCGCTGGCAGCCAGTGTGCCAACAGCAGTCAATCACGCAGCTTATGAATCCGAGCCGCACTCAATCGCCCTGCTTATGAATCCGAACAGCAGTCAATCGCTCAGTGAGGGAATCCATTGACACATCTGGTGGCTCCAGCTGGTCACATGAATACCTAGCGACAGGACTTCCTGGAGGCAGTCAGGGATTAATCGTAACAAATGCCTCACAGGGGAAAGATGGCTGTTCGTGACAAGTATTCCCCATAACCAGTCCAACAGGTTTGCAACTATAGAATACAAATAACAGCAAACGTCAAATATTGCGATACATTGTACAACATTGTGATTGTAGTAAAATTCTAAATTTAAATTAGGCTGCTAGTTTAGTAACTGATTTTATAAAAGTAAGTCAGGATTTCCGGCTTCAAGAAATCTTCAATATGATCAAAAAGGCTAATTATAAAGAATATATCTGTACTGCAACTCAATTACAAGCCAATTAATACTCAATGTTAATATTGTATTTGAAGTTTCTAAAAATACAAATAGTGTTATTCTAATACCATTCCTAACAGGCAAGACCTTTTAAGACCTTGAGTTTGAAGTACACCTTAAAGCATGCTGGGATATCTATAACAGACATGTTCTTTGGATTAGCTTAATTCCACATATCATTTCTATAGAGAGCAGTAGATCAACCAATCCATACTCGAGTCAGATCAGATTTGTTGAAACAAACATATTTCATTAGTTTGTTTCTCTTTTAAGTATTTTAAATGCATCATGTGGTCCCCAAAGTACTTGTGTTACTGCAGCTACCGTAATAAACAAACTAACAAGGAAAGAAAATGTAATATCCTCTGTTGCTCTGTTTCTTTTCTTCTCCTCGTTAAAGGGTTTTTGGGGGAGTGTTTCCTGTGTGAGGTCCCAGGATAGAGGATGCCCGATGTATACAGATTGTAAAGCCCTCTCAAGCTAATTTGTGATTTTAGGCTATACAAAATAAATAGAATATAATTGAATTACTTCAGTGCTTTACTTCAAGTCTAATTTAACATTTTTTTATATCTGCTTAATTGTACCCTGATTATTGTCTGGCTTGTGGCCGGGCTACACTTCCTGTATGAGCAGTGTCACTCAGATGCAGCTGGTGTCAACTGCTCAAACTGAGGCTTGATGTCTGTCCAAAAGCAAAAGTAGACAGGATATAGAAATCAGACCAGGAACACTACAGCTCACAGACATGGAAATGTCTGGTCTTTCCTTTCCAAAATAAAAGCCCCATCGTCTTGATGTGCACAGAATAATTAATGTTTTCAACACAAAGCTGATATTCTAAATTATTTCAGTAGACAGTTTTTTTTAAATGGAGTTACTTGAATGTCTCCATAAATTAGTAACAGTTAATTGTGGATCGTAAATAACAATACATTTAAATGACACTTATAATATACTTGAGCTGAAACTTTCTTCCTGTTAATTCAGTTTGACATAACACAATGCAGCATTTTTAAATGTTGACACACTTGGATGAGATTGACTCAGGCTGTTATTAGTGGACCTGGAAGTAACAGCTCCTTCTTCTTTGTGCAAAATTAAATATGTTAACAAACCTTACTTACTTGCTTTTTGACTTAAAAATTCTGCAGGACAGATGTAGACACACAATTAAAAAGTTCAAAGAAAACAGCAGTTCAGTCTTATTTTCAAAAGAGCAGCAGACACCCTGCAGTAAAGAAACGGTTTCATTTAAATGGACCTTCTTGTGAGCAGGACACCTCTTGTGCTTCTAGCAGCACTGCGGATGTTGAGTGAGGTTAATGATGTAGAAATTGGGGTGATGAGTTGGAGAGTGGTGCGTTCTCTGGCCTGGGAAAACTCTCCTCCACCACCTGCTACCGCTGGGTCGGCCTCCTCTCCCACAGCATGCCTGTGGAGGACAACGCTGGCCTGGCCGGATTCCCACTACAGTGGTTGGAGGTTAAATGGATTCCACCCTGCCGCTCTCTTATCATAACTGTCTGCTGCTCTGTCAGAGGAGACCGCAAATGCAGTTCACTAACATTGGGGTGGACCGACCAAGGCATCTGTTACACTTAATAAAGTGCTGACCTAAATTTAACTCTACACTCGGCTACTTATGTGGTCTAGCGAGAGAGGGGAGCCAGGGAGGGGAGCCAGGGAGAGGGACTTTTCTTTTGTTTATGAGTGCTGTCTCAAGTGCTTGTAAATTCTTCTCAAAGGACATAAATAAGAAATAAAATATGTCTTCATCCGTACTTTTTGCAGCAGTGTCACACAAATGCTGGAATAAAAGCAAACACTCTATATAAAGGCTGATAACAAATCATAGAAAAATAATTTGTGGTATTTTTTTCCATTTACTGGTTGGTCCCCCATTTACGCTATTCCATCCAGACCCACTGCCTTTCTAGTGTCAATGAGAAAACAAAATAAATACGTGATGCTGTGGTGCAAATATTAAACTGGTTCTCAGGCAGTTTGGAATGTTTCCATAAATGAGAGTCACTGCAAGAGTCACACAATAATACAAGTCTGCACTAGAATCTAAAACATTAAAACAATTTAAATTGTGTATCGGGAAAAGGCTTGATTAAGAGTTCAGTCTGTGTTATTTCAGGGGATCTTTTACCATGACTAGGTTTTCATTCATGTAATCTCATTGTGTTTTCATTAGCTCCATATCTTCATATGGAGTGGTTCCTCTTCGCAAAATGTTTCTACAGGAGCCCAGAGTGGACAAACCAAACACTGGCTCCTGAGAGTCTACAGCGTAGTTTTCTGACACGCTTTTGAAACTACCGTAACGTGAGCCACCGACTGACCTCTGCTGTAACCAATGTAGTGTTATTATGGTATGGATCGTGTTACCACGGTTTGGACTCGGTGGCTCACGTTAGCATAGATTTGGACAGGGAGGAGTAAGTGGAGAGGACACGGTGGCTCAGTGGTGAGCAGGGTCGTCCTTCAATCAGAGGATTGGCTCCACTAGCCCATGTCGATGTGGGTAAGACACTTAACCTCAAAAGTCCTCCCGTAGATGTGCCTACGTCTGTGTGAATATTAGATACTGGAACCTTAGCTCCTCACATCAGTGTGTGAATGATGACAAGTAGTGTGAAAGCAATCTAGATGGAAGACTAGAAAAGCCCTATCCAAGTCCAGGTCTATTTAGTCAGTTAGTTGTGATCCGCAACAAATGCCTCCAAGTCTTACTCCCTGTCTCTTTAATTGTCTGAACCCATTGGCCACTTAACTACTCCAGTGCGTCCGTTCACTAATTTGGTCCATGGCGTGAAATATCTTCACAACTATTGGATGGATGATTACTCAGGTGGATTTGAATAACTTTTCTGGTATCTCTGACACCACCAGTTAGGGTTTAGTCACAATAAACTATTGTCCCACGCTTTGCCCAACTATCCAGCCTCTGTGACCTCCATGATGGTTTTTCATCAGACCACTGAAGCCTTTGATCTGGAGAGATCTTACTTAATTTGTCATACTTCATGTGGCCAATGGAGGTCAACACTTTTAGTTCAGAGTTGAAGGCCACTGTTTGTGGAGTACTACAACATATGTTGAGACTTTGGGAAAACATGACAGCCTTTAGACATGAAGTAAAAACACACCGTGAAGGGGTTAACGGTATGACGGAACCATGGAAAACGTTGTTTCAGCGACATGTCAAGTTAGTAATGTCCTAAAACATCTCCTACTTTATGGTCCATTTCACTCTAAATGGACCATCATTTACTGAATTGTAAAATACTTGAACTACTGATTGAGACAATAAATTCACGTTTCACTTTTCAGAACCAGAGGTTGCCCGGCTAGCAGCAGAGGCTCTACTAGCGTAACACACCCTCCCACACGTCAACTTGCATTGTGGGTAATGTAGGCGACATGCGTTTTTGACAAGGAAGAAGAATATTGTGAATAAAAACAAACAAACGAGACATTCGGTTCTCCTGCATCAGTTTCCTTCACAAAAAGATGACAACGTTATAAGAGAGCAATGCTAAATTACTGACCAACTCTTTGAAGTGTCTCCCACAACTACATTATGGTACCTTCAGTTGAGACATTTGTAAATTAAACATGATGAACTGTAGTAACACTGGCATACAATCTTAAGCAGATTCATTTATTTAACATTTAGCTTGTACCCTCCTCTTACAAAAAAACTACTCCACCTTGTCAAATTTGTTGAAGAAATAAACCTTGAGGCAGACTCTAGGTGAGATCAACGTAAGCTTGTTTCATAGGATGATTGAGATTTTTATGGCTGTATACAGTGCATTATTCATCTTGAATTTTCTGCTTTCATTCATGAAAAACTCCCTTTTATCCTTGAATAATAATAATAATAATTATATCAGCTGTAGTCTTACAGTCTTTCATAGCTGATAAAGAGATAATCATTGAATAATCCTTGGTGTGTATTTGGCACATTTCTAGTTATGTCATAACTGACATTGCTGCATCTTTGCTACAATTAACTGGAAGCCTGATCCCAGCATTTACCCTTTATGTGCTCTTGACTGCAAAGAAAAGAAAAACTGGAGAGAAACCGGCAGGGGAGAAAGAACTGGGGGCAAAGAGCTTCTCCTCTTCGGTGTAGATTTACCTATCTGTCACGACTTTATGTGGTCGAAATGGAAAAGAGAATTGGGCTATGTTTACAGCACCATAAACCTTTCTTTTAAACCCAAGGACTGGGCCACCCTGAAACTGTAGCGTAGCGCCCATAAAACTGAGGCTAACGCCGTCTTTTAAATCTGATGAAACATTTATCGATCTTGTTTTATTTGCTCCTCCTCTCCCACCTCTGGGTTAATAGAAGCGAATCAGAGGACAGCAGCAGTACTGATGGTAGTAAAGCTTTGCATGCAAACAGCGTGGAAGGCTGACATAAAATAAAAAAGAGGGAGCTGTTGGGAAAAAATAAAGCTCAGTTTGATGGCTACTCTGTCTGTCTGCAGCACTCATCCCACATTCCATTTGTGCTTTCTCAAAAAGCAAATCTTTAGGAATGCGGCTCAAATAAATTGTTTTATTTTGAAGGTTTAGTAATTTCTCTCTAGATTTTACCAAACCATCCACAAAAACAAATTCATTGTGTGTTTGTTGGGGAACTATTTTCCCTTGCGGATTAACACACATATTGCGGGATAGTGAGATTTCGAGGCAGCAGGACAGTGTGTGTGTTGAATTGAGTCAAAATGAACTTCAGTGTGTGTGTTCATGGTAATGGAGAGAATGTTCACCCAGGTCAACAGTGTGGTTCATTGATGTGTTTGCAATAGATTTTGAACAACAATGGAGCTCTATGGTACAAGGGCAGTTTGGCCTTAAGTGTCTTGCCCAAGGACACATCGACATGGACTAGAGGAGCTGGGGATCAAACCGCCGATGCTCTGTCTGGTTGAAGGACGACCCTGCTCTAACACTGAGCCACAATATGCAACATGTTTTTTGTTTATCAGAACTATCAAGTTCTTTGGCATAGTCCGGTTTGATTTATCTTTTATGAATCTCATTTATTATGAAACCTTCATCATCATCATTAAATGTCAGCAAGGTGCTCAATGGTTTAGTTTGACATTTGGCGCTCATGTCGAAACAGTCTTTGGAGGACCTCCTACCAGTTAGACGTGCCTGGAAAACCTCTAAAGGGAGGCGTCCTGGAGGCATCCTAATTAGATGCTGAACCACCTCAGCTGACTCCTTTTGACACAAAGGAGAAGCGGCTCAACTTCAAGCTCCCTCCTGATGTCCGAGCTCCTTACCCTATCTCTAAGGATGAGCCTCTACAGAGGAAACTCATCTCCTTACCCTATCTCTAAGGCTGAGCCTTACAGAGGAAACTCATCTCCTGACCCTATCTCTAAGGCTGAGCCCTACAGAGGAAACGCATCTCCTTACCCTATCTCTAAGGCTGAGCCTTACAGAGGAAACTCATCTCCTTACCCTATCTCTAAGGCTGAGCCCTACAGAGGAAACTCATCTCCTTACCTTATCTCTAAGGCTGAGCCCTACAGAGGAAACTCATCTCCTTACCCTATCTCTAAGGCTGAGCCATGCAGAGGAAACTCATCTCCTTACCCTATCTCTAAGGCTGAGCCATGCAGAGGAAACTCATCTCCTTACCCTATCTCTAAGGCTGAGCCCTACAGAGGAAACTCATCTCCTTACCCTATCTCTAAGGCTGAGCCATGCAGAGGAAACTCATCTCCTTACCCTATCTCTAAGGCTGAGCCCTACAGAGGAAACTCATCTCCTTACCCTATCTCTAAGGCTGAGCCTTATAGAGGAAACTCATCTCCTGACCCTATCTCTAAGGCTGAGCCTCTACAGAGGAAACTCATCTCCTTACCCTATCTCTAAGGCTGAGCCCTACAGAGGAAACTCATCTCCTTACCCTAATCATTTTGGCAGCTTGTATCCACAACCTCATTTTGATATCATTACATATAGTAATGATATATAAAAAAAATGTACTATAGACTGTTTATTAACATCTCTAAATTCACATATTACCTGACAATATAATTCCGTGTATAACATACTGTCAACAACGGAGCGCTATGCTACGCGGGAATAACCGATATCAGGCTTTTGTGTGTGTGTGTGTGTGTGTGTGTGTGTGTATATATATATATATATATATATATATATATTCCTAGTTTTGCCAATTTATCCCAATGATGACTATCACTTGTCTTTTTCGGGTTTCTGATGTTATCTCTTAGTGAAAGTGTGTTATTATCTTTCCTCTTCACCTGCCAAAAGCAATATTGCATCGCTCTGCCTTTTCCCATATATGATTTTGCATGCATTATTTTCTCTGTCAGTCTGTCTGAATAGAAAGGAAACAAAACCGATCTGTCTGCTCTAAGAAAAAGGAAGAGGAGGGATCCGTTTGTTGATTTCAAGAATTTCAGAAAGAGGTTTACTGCTTCGTATAATTTACATCCCCAGGTCGTCTTTCCCTCCTTCTCCTTTTATTGTTACATATTTATAGACATAATATTTCATGTTGCAAACACTAATAGCAGAGCTTAGAGATTTGGCTGGAGTCCCTGCAGGGAGCTGACTGGTGACTGTTGTTCTCATCTAATAGGCGGGCTTGACTCGGCTTGATAGGTGATTGTGCTTCTTAAATTATTTAGAATATATAATTTAATAAAGGTAAGGTATAACATCTATATTATTCAGTACAGTATGAATCATTATCTAGAAATATGTGATTATTTATCTCTGGCTGCTTTGCATTGATGGGGAATAAAACAAGATGCTCATTTCTCTTTGTCACCTTTTTGTTTCAGCCTTTCACTCTTCAGCAGCATCCAACAATGAGCACTCAGCTCCCTCAACAGACCGGCGGCCTCTTTCATTAAGTCGGAGTCACGCAATTTAGATTAGTACTCAAGCAGTCAGAGACGCAGGCAAAGCTTTGTTGAGCCGCACGGAGAGGAAATAAGGTAGCAGGGGTGGAGGAGCCCCCCCCCCCCCGGTCCATCTGACCATTATACGCAAACATAGAATTTTTTTAAGATTTCCTGGAATTAAGTGTTATTCAGGAAAATTCAAAACAATGGTTGGTTCACGAGTGGTTAGATGCCATCTGTTTAACTGTTTCTTACTCACGTCCAACATCTCAGAGGCACTTATGAGATTTCCATAAAACTATGGTGTGTCTCCTTGTTGTTTTGGCATTCTTCTTTAACGGCCCACTGTGGGATGGAATCAGCAGAGGGTGACATGGATGACATTTTTTGCTGTTGTCTTTATATTGTATCTCCATCGTTGGTGCTAAATGCTAATTGCTGCAGTGCCTCTGCGGAATAGTCAAGGAGATAATTACATGGTGAGCTTAAAGTGGAACAAACACATTTGTCTTTTGTGTCATGTCCTGATGAGGCTGTACATAAAATCAGTTGCTGTGAATGTAAAAGCTTACGTTCACTCAAATTGTGACATAATGTGAAAAACATTATTTGAAGCTGAAATATATTCATGCATCATTCTTATAATCATTAGGCAAGTTATATTTCTAGGCTGTATGACTAAGGGTAATATAGACACTGAAACCCCCTCTTAGTGTAAAGAAATACAATTCAACTATTGACACCTCAATAAGTTTCAACTCCTTATGCAGGTTGCATGTCACTACTTCAACAGTGGCCAAAACCATTTCTACTATGTTTGCATAAGTCCCTCTGCTTAGATATTTGTGAGTGCCACACTCTCTTCACATTACATTTCATTTAGCTGACGCTTTAATCCAGCAACAGTGAGCAATTAAGGTTAAGTGTCTTGCTCAAGGACACAACAACACAAAGTGGCTGAGCTGGGGTTTGAACCACCGATCCTCTGATTGAAAGTCAGACCTGCTAACCCTGATCCACAGTCGCTGCTCTTGCAGCAGGAACACATTTTTCTATGGCACCTATTGTCAGTGGTAATGTTTTTATCTTTTCTTAGTGCCATTTTGGTCCAAAATATTGTGTTTGTGTGTGTTCTGCTTTCTCAGGCAGTGCCATGAATTTGATTCATGATAATTAAGATCCCTCTTTAGGGTCGCGGGGCGCTGGAGCCGATCCCAGCTGTCATTGGGCGAAGGCAGGGTACACCCTGGATGGATAATTAAGATCCCATGAACACACAATCCATCTGCAAGGGTTCACAACATATGCATGAGAAGCCATTAATTTCCTAAATCCATTTATCCTGTGCGGAGCTACAGCTTATTCCAAAAGCCATTGGGCGAGAGGCATGGTGTGCCATGAACAGGTCACCAGTCTATTTATCTATCCAGTGTTCCTTATATCTATCCACCCACCCACTCATCCATCCATACACATCTACCTACCTAACCCACAATCATCGAACCCCCAATCAAGACTGCAAGTGTATCATACATGTTTTTCACTCGCACATCTCACACAACAGATAAGTTCTTATTTTAATCTCCAACACCTGAGCGCTTCTTGGCTCTATACCTGTGTAAACATGACATTGATGCCCAATACAAAATGCACAGAATAACTGTAACAATGCAGCCAGCAGTGTGTGTAGCTACGCTAGCTGTTAGTGGTGGTGATGCAGAGGGTGGTGTGAGTGTGCAGCTAGTTCCGTTAGCTTTTAGCAAATACTCCGTCCAAAACAATAAAAGTGAGCAAACAGTTTTCTACCCACTGTGTCTCTGGCTAAAGTGCAGAAGCTGCGCGGCGGCGAAGGATCACTGGAAGTAAGGCAGCTGAGGGGCGGCAAGCCCAACTGGCAGGGGTCTGGAGCTGCACGATGACGGTCCGTTATGTAACTCGCTCCGTCTCTCAATCTCCGTTGTTACAGATAAAGTCCCTGTACACACATTTCAAGACTATATTAATGTGGCTTTTTTGGGTGACATCACTTCACACCTGAATTTAAAGCAGCAGGGCAATTCAGTTCAGTTCATTCTTCTGAAATTAAGTTTATTTTTTTAAGTGTTTTGTTGTGTAATTCATTTTTTAATCCAGTCCATATTTTACTTGAAATGAGAGAAGATATTGTATTTAGTATGTATTAGTTAGTAGTAGTTATTATTGGGATTTTCTGAATCTTTGCATGAGGAAATGATCTCTAACTGGACCTCGTTGAGTTTTAATTGAAAACCCCTGATTTATAATATGATGGTATATAATGATATAAAAGTGTGGCATTGTTTTAAAATTTCACGTGCAGATCTATGGCGGAATGAAAAAATCTAATCAAAAAGAGTGTCAAGATGCTTAAAATACAATATTGTTGAATACAGACCTGTGACTAAGGTATCATAAAATAATAGGTCTCAATAATATTACAATCCTTGTAATTGTTTTTTAATTGTCTTCCTTCACAATTTTGCTTTTCTCTGAAATCTGTATGCAAATGTGACAGGAATTGAAAATGAAGCAATATAATTTGTTTCAGAAAGGTTGATTGGGACATTAATTATCATGCGTTACACAAAATAAAGCAGTCTAAATTAGGATGTAATTAAGAGCAGTCCCATAATAGGCTCTTTTAATGACACAGAGTATATTTTGGCAAGGGGATGTGAATGTACCACATAATTACACCATGAAGCCATCAAGAGAAGGCCAGTGTGAAACAGCCCACACACACACACACACACACACACACACACACACACACACACACACACACACACACACACACACACACACACACACACACACACACACACACACACACACACACACACACACACACACACACACACACAAGATAACATGCATGTCTGTTTGTTTAATGTAATAGCAAATCAATGGCTAAATAGAAATGTTAAGAATTGGGTTTATTCCCAGGTAGGTTTTTCTATCCAAGGAATTTGCTTTGGTGTTTGGTACATAGAAATAAACATGAAATTATCAAAACATAAAAGAAAAACAAAGATAGGAAGCAAGTCCTGCAAGAACATCGTCTGATGTTCAGCATTTATTTAAAATATTGATTACAATGGATGGTGCAAATTAAAATAGATGTTATATAGAAATTATGCCACATAGCAGCATGGCTCTGGGATGGCAATGGTGTCTGTCGGTCGATCCACCACTGGTCACCCATCCACGTGGCACCAGATGACAATGGCAGACTAGTGAAAATTACATTAATTACACAAATTACAGTTTTCTTTTACCGTTTATTTTAATCTGATCATGTGGCTGGCGGTCAAACTTTTCAACTCCACAAGGAAAATATGTCCTTTATGTTTTTCTAGAATGAAGAGTAAAATGGAAGGAAACAATCTTAGAATGGACTGTAAACCAGTCAGTGTCTAGAAGAGAACAGTAAAAAAAACATTGTTCCATTCTTCCTCCCCTTGCACATGTCTCTTATATATTAAATCAATGAATGAAACCAGGCGTTCAGTGATGTGAAGTTCCATCCATCCATCCATTTTCATCTGCTTATCCGGGGTCGGGTCTCGATGGCAGCAGGTCCAGCAGGCTGACCCAGGCTTCTCTCTCACCTGCAACATCTACCAGCTCATTCTGGGGGATCCCGAGACGTTCTCAGGCCAGCTGGGAGATATAATCCCTCCAGCGTGTCCTGGGTCTTCCCCGGGGCCTCCTACCAGATGGACGTGCCTGGAAAACCTCTAAAGGGAGGCGTCCTGGAGGCATCCTAATTAGATGCCCGAACCACCTCAGCTGACTCCTTTGGACACGAAGGAGTAGCGGCTCGACTTCAAGCTCTCTCCTGATGTCCGAGCTCCTTACCCTATCTCTAAGGCTGAGCCTCTACAGAGGAAACTCATCTCCTTACCCTATCTCTAAGGCTGAGCCCTACAGAGGAAACTCATCTCCTTACCCTATCTCTAAGGCTGAGCCCTACAGAGGAAACTCATCTCCTTACCCTATCTCTAAGGCTGAGCCCTATAGAGGAAACTCATCTCCTTACCCTATCTCTAAGGCTGAGCCCTATAGAGGAAACTCAGCTCCTTACCCTATCTCTAAGGCTGAGCCCTACAGAGGAAACTCATCTCCTTACCCTATCTCTAAGGCTGAGCCCTACAGAGGAAACTCATCTCCTTACCCTATCTCTAAGGCTGAGCCCTATAGAGGAAACTCAGCTCCTGACCCTATCTCTAAGGCTGAGCCCTACAGAGGAAACTCATCTCCTTACCCTATCTCTAAGGCTGAGCCCTACAGAGGAAACTCATCTCCTTACCCTATCTCTAAGGCTGAACCCTATAGAGGAAACTCAGCTCCTTACCCTATCTCTAAGGCTGAGCCCTACAGAGGAAACTCATCTCCTTACCCTATCTCTAAGGCTGAGCCCGGCCACTCTACGGAGGAAACTCATTTCGGCCGCTTGTATCCGCAACCTCGTTCTTTCGGACACGATCCAAAGTTCATGACCATAGGTGAGGGTTGGGACGTAGACAGACCAGTAAATTGAGAGCTTTTTTTTGCCCGAGTTTTAGCATCCGTGACCACCGCAGCTACAGTCCTTCTGGCCTGCCTGTACCTGTCAGCTGCTTCAGGAGACCACTGGCCCAACCAAGCCCGAAAGGCCTCCTTCTTCAGCTTGACGGCTTCCCTCACCCCCGGTGTCCAGTTAAATTACTGTGAAGTTAAATTACTTAAATTAACCACAGTATGTAAATATATACAACGTGGAGTGTAAATGCAAGAATGGAGGTTGAGTTTTAAGTCTGCAGAAGATAACAACTCCCAGCACCACTGCAGCAGCAGCAAGGCGACATGTGAGAATAGTAATCAGGCGAAAGCAAGGAAATCAGAGCATATCCATTTCTGATTTGTGCCATAATGAAATATGACAAATGATTTATGTCTGGCATTTATTATGCTGTGGGAGGTAATTTGTTAGACTGCAAATGCGCAGGCATCACTGTTTGTAATTGAATCACACAAAATAATGAATATCCTACTTTGTTTAGTCTGGCTGTTTGTCTTTGTTCTATTGTTTTGTTTGCACCTAGATATTAATTACGCCATACATTATGCAAGTGCCTTTGATTAAACCTGGGTGATAATTTCACTCAAGAACTTTTTGAGTTGTGAAACTGCAGGGAAAACTTCTTGGCTCAAAGTCAAGTTCAACACATACACATTTTGTTTGGTATTTTTTGCTTTTCCAACCACTTTTGATGATACAGCATCTTTCAGCAAACATGAACAAGTTCCATTTGCTGATGAAGGCCATTAGAGAGAGTGAAAAAAGCCTGCGTTTAGAATACTGTATCACAGATCAGGGTCAGGAAATTGGACTTTTAAACACAATAGTTTCAATAATGGCCACAGAGCAAATTCAGCATGTATGCCATAGAGGACTGAGGTGCTAGGTATTTAGCCACCCTTCTTTCAACCAAGAGCAGATAGAGGATGAAGCATTACGTTGTTAAATTTAACTAATTTAGCGGATGGCTAGTTAGCTAGCTTCTTTGCTAGTTCACCATGCTTTCAATGAGGCCAACAGCGGCTGGTGAGCAGCGGCAGCGCTGGGTCTGGGTCACTCTGAGATGAAATTCAAGGATCTCAATCTTTAAATTTTTCAACACCACTCATGTCTCATTTTACACATATGGATGTGCACATCAGCAATTTGAGCAACATTATAAAAGCTTTACATGTACTCATGTCTCTGTCACCAATTTACCAGAATTGAATTAGAAAGAGAAAACTCCTCTGTGGATAGTTTGAGATGGTATCAGTATTCAGCTCCTGTACGACATCACTCTGTGAGCTCTTTTGTGATTACTTTATTGCTATCAAAGCCCTGCTCCTTTTGAACAGTCTTAATTAGTACAACTTTAATTAAGAACCGATTCATACAGCACTTACTAACTGTTCAGTCCAGGGACGTCCACTTTCCTTCATGCCTGTAAATTTCCATCTAATACCAGCAGCAATCGACCCCTGCAGCGGATGTCTGACAGCCTGTTGGGAATGATTATATCTACTGATGATTGACGCTGTGTGCGCCAGCTTTAGCCATCTTTTGGTCAGATGACTGTTCTCATGAGTCAGGATTGGCTGTCCTTGAAAGGCCTGTAATGGCTGCTTCATGTATCTGCTGGAGGGAGAAGAAATCTCATTAAAAATGACAGGGATTATTGAAGAATCTTCAACATACACTGTGATACCAAACGTCATTAATCTGTGGCCTGTCTCCTCCCCATCAGCAGTGAGGATGAACAAACACTGCAGTCGATAAGTGCATTGCTGGAGAGCATAGGGCAGTATCTTCTTAGAAGGACATATCATGTTTTCAATGTGTCACTCATTAGTAAATGTTGTAAAGAATCACTGTGGAAAACTAAATATATTTCTTACTTCTTACTATTCTTACTATTTGTATCACTTCTTTTCAGGGTAAAAGAAAGAGTGGTTTGTGGTCTGGAATGCTCTGAAACACACTGGATAGGTGTCTATAGGGCATTACAGGACTAAATGAAGGCTCTGGTACAGATGAGGAGCAGGTCATCTTCCAATTGGAAGATTATTAGTTTGATCACAGGCTCCTCCCAGTCACTAACCCCAAATGGATCCCGGTGGCTGTACCACTGGTGTGTAAAAGGATGAATGAAATGTGAATTAGTTTAGTCTTGATGGGCAGGTGGCACCGTGGCCTTCAGTGTTTAAGCTGCTGCGCTTTGAGTGGTCGAAAGACTATACATATGCAAGTCAATTTTCCATTTACAGAGGTAGACACGCAACATTTATGTCATTTTGGTGTCCTATCCTAACATTTTCAGAAGCCTTTTTAGGAAATCAGGATTTTTTCCCTGTGCTTTGATGGAAGAAAAAAATATCTGAATGTAGTCCCATACTTTATTCTGGGTCGTACTTTGCGAGGGCCCAGAAACATTAAGGTGGTGTTTGCTGCACTGAATGGTGCTGTTGATAAAACACAAGTTGTTAGCATCATATATTAATTTGTCCAAATTTTTTTGCCTACTACCAAATGTGTGAAAAACAAATGACCATCAGCTCTAACTGTACATTGTGCTAATTAGCAATCGCATCGCAGTACAGATTAACTGAGATTACCCGCTCCTGGGGCTCCTCAGCTCAATTTGGTTAAAAGAAAGTGTTTCCTTGATGACATCATCAAGCAAGACGTTATGCTTTACCTTTAAAACATTTACACCGAACTCACCTGTGACCGCTCCTGTTTAGATTCATGAAGTGGGGCTTGTGCTGTTAAAGTATACGTGCACACTGCTGAAATTTAAAAGTGGCCTGAATAAGGGAATAGATCACTTGAGATCATAAAACCACTGAACAGAACAGACTGAGTCCTTCACAGTCACAGAAGTGCTGAGAATGCAGTTTACAGGATTACAAGCTTATAGTGCCTTAATAATTATAATCAATGCCTCTCCTTCGCGAATCGCCACCTTAACGCGGTGAAGGAGTTTGAGTGGCTCAATGATCCTGGGAGCTATGTTGTCCGGGGCATCTGCCCCTGGTAGGGTCTCCCAAGGCAAACAGGTCTCGGGGGAGAGCCCAGACTAAGAGCGGTTCAAAAAACCCTGATTATAAGCAGCCCTAGGACTGAAGTTACCTCGCCCGGACCAGGGAAACCGGGGCACCCTCCCGGAGCCAGACCCGGGAGGCGAGCTCGTCGGCGAGCGTCTGGTGGCCGGGCTTTCGCCCATGGGGCCCGGTCGGGCTCAGCCCGAAGAAACACCATGGTGCAGCCACCCTGTGGACCCACCACCCGCAGGGACAGACATCGGGGTCGGGTGCTATGTAGACCGGGCGGCGGGCCGGGCAGGGGGCCTGGGCGAGCCGATCGCCGGCGACATAGACTAGCTCTAGGGACGTGGAACGTCACCTCACTAGCGGGGAAGGAGCCGGAGCTGGTGAGGGAGGTGGAGCGATACCAGCTAGATATAGTTGGGCTCACCTCCACGCACAGCGCTGGCTCTGGATCCAAACTCCTGGAGAAGGGTTGGACTTTGTTCTTTTCTGGAGTCGCCCAGGGTGAGAGGTGCCTGGCGGGAGTGGGGATACTCACGAGTCCCCGGCTGAGCGCCGCCGTGTTGGAGTTTTCCCCGGAGAACGAGAGGGTCGCCTCCCTGCGCCTACAAGTTGCGGGGAGTAAGGCTCTGACTGTTGTTTGTGCTTATGCACCAAACAGCATTTCGGAGTATCCGGTCTTCTTGGAGTTGGTGGGAGGGGTCCTGGAAAGGGCGCCGCCTGCCGACTCCATAGTTCTCCTGGGAGACTTCAACGCTCACGTGGGCGACGACAGAGAAACCTGGCGGGGAGTGATTGGGAGGAACGGCTTGCCTGATCTGAACCCGAGCGGTGTTTCGTTGTTGGACTTCTGTGCTAGCCACAGTTTGTCCATAACAAACACCATGTTTGAACATAAGGTGGCTCATAAGTGTACCTGGTACCAGAACACCTTAGGCCGGAGATCAATGATCGACTTCGTAATCGTATCATCTGATCTGCGGCCGTATGTTTTGGACACTCGGGTGAAGAGAGGAGCAGAGCTGTCAACTGATCACCACCTGGTGGTGAGTTGGATCAGATGGCGGGGGAGTCGGCCAGAAAGACCTGGCAAGCCCAAACGTGTAGTGAGGGTGAACTGGGAACTTCTGGCGGAGGATCCTGTCCGGGAGGTCTTCAACTCCCACCTCCGGAAGGACTTCTCACACATCCCGAGGGAGGTTGGGGACATGGAATCAGAGTGGCTCATGTTCAAAGCCTCTATTGTGGACGCGGCCGCTAGGAGCTGTGGTCGGAAGGTCATCGGTGCCTGTCGTGGCGGCAACCCGAGAACCCGGTGGTGGACACCGGGGGTGAGGGAAGCCGTCAAGCTGAAGAAGGCCTTTCGGGCTTGGTTTGTCAGGGGTCTCCTGAAGCAGCTGACAGGTACAGGCAGGCCAGAAGGACTGCAGCTGCGGTGGTCACGGATGCTAAAACTCGGGCATGGGAGGAGTTCGGGGAGGCCATGGAGAAGGACTTTCGGTTGGCCTCAAGGAGGTTCTGGCAAACCATCCGACGACTCAGGAAGGGAAAGCAGGGCCTTCCCCAGGCTGTTATCAGCGGGGGAGGGGGGCTGCTGACCCAGACAGAGGATATCGTCGGGCGGTGGAAGGAGCACTTTGAGGAACTCCTAAACCCGGTCAACATGTCCCCTGAACAGGGGGCAGCGCCTGAAGGCTTGGGGTTGGATGAACCCATATCCCTGGCAGAGGCCACTAAGGTAGTCAAAAAGCTCCTTGGTGGCAAGGCGCCGGGGGTGGATGAAATCCGCCCTGAGATGCTGAAGGCGCTGGACTTTGTTGGGCTGTCTTGGCTGACACGCCTCTTCAATGTCGCATGGGGGTCGGGCACAGTGCCCATGGACTGGCAGACCGGGGTGGTGGTTCCCATCTTCAAGAAGGGGGACCGGAGAGTGTGCTCGAATTATCGGGGTATCACACTACTCAGCCTCCCGGGAAAAGCTTATGCCAGGGTGCTGGAACGGAGGCTCCGACCGTTTGTCGAACCTCGGATTCAAGAAGAACAGTGCGGGTTTCGTCCTGGTCGTGGAACAGTGGACCAGCTCTTTACCCTTGCAAGGATACTGGAGGGGTCCTGGGAGTTTGCCCAACCAGTCTACATGTGCTTTGTGGACTTGGAGAAGGCTTTCGACCGGGTCCCTCGGGGCTTTTTGTGGGGGGTGCTGTGGGAGTATGGTGTGCCGGACCCGTTGCAACGGGCCATCCGGTCTCTGTACGCCTGCAGTAGGAGCTGTGTTCGTATCCTCTGCAGTAAGTCAGATACGTTCCCGGTGGGTGTTGGCCTCCGCCAGGGCTGCCCTTTATCACCGGTCCTGTTCGTGACTTTCATGGACAGGATATCTAGGCGCAGCCGTGGGGCGGAGAATGTCAGGTTCGGGGATCTCAGGATAGCCTCTCTGCTGTTTGCAGATGATGTGGTCCTGTTTGCCTCCTCGGACCATGACCTCCAGCATTCACTGGGGCGTTTTGCAGCCGAGTGTGAAGCGGCGGGGATGAGAGTCAGCACCACGAAATCTGAGGCCATGGTGCTCTGCCGGAAACCGGTGGATTGAAAACAGGCGTTGCACCGGGCCGTCTTGGTGAAGAAGGAGCTGATCCGAAAGGCAAAGCTCTCAATTTACTGGTCGGTCTACGTCCCAACCCTCACCTATGGTCACGAGCTTTGGATCGTGTCCGAAAGAACGAGGTCGCGGATACAAGCAGCCGAAATGAGTTTCCTCCGTAGAGTGACCGGGCTCAGCCTTAGAGATAGGGTAAGGAGCTCGGACATCAGGAGGGAGCTTGAAGTCGAGCCGCTACTCCTTCGTGTCGAAAGGAGTCAGCTGAGGTGGTTCAGCATCTAATTAGGATGCCTCCAGGACGCCTCCCTTTAGAGGTTTTCCAGGCATGTCCAACTGGTAGGAGGCCCCGGGGAAGACCCAGGACACGCTGGAGGGATTATATCTCCCAGCTGGCCTGGGAACGCCTCGGGATCCCCCAGAATGAGCTGGTAGATGTTGCAGGTGAGAGAGAAGCCTGGGTCAG
The DNA here is from genome assembly GCA_023566465.1 of Cottus gobio. Taxonomy (NCBI): domain Eukaryota; kingdom Metazoa; phylum Chordata; class Actinopteri; order Perciformes; family Cottidae; genus Cottus; species Cottus gobio. Next base: position 2,984,776 of record CM042221.1, read on the forward strand.
CCTGCTGGACCTGCTTCCACCGAGACCCGACCCCGGATAAGCGGTGGAAAATGGATGGATGGATGGAAGCTTATAGTGATCAAAAAAGGTAACAGCTTTGTCAACAGTCTGGCAGTCAGTTGCCAATACAATGCAATATTAATGCGACTGTGAAGCCTATTGTTTAAACGACCACAGTAATTGCACAGAGTTTTGTGGAATGGACAAAAGAAAACATAAGCATGGAACCATAACCATTTTTATGTTTCACTGTAAACAGCACAGGTGGCATAACACCTGCCTCAGTCCTGTCTTTCCCATTCTGCCTCTGTCTCTGCCTTCAGCTCCCTTTCCCATTTCCTCAGGTGCCATTCTTCATCAGGTCTCTTCTTTGATGTTTAGTATGTTCTCGCTCCTCGACTCTCGCTTGAACCAAGAGTTGTTCTGTTCCCCCATCTTGAAGGCCATCTCAAATACTGATTGTAGTATCAAACCGGGGTGAAGACAGACCACAGATGATGCTCAAGTGTATCACTCCCAAGTTTGATATTCTATTTGTTTTCTGATCCACTATCTGGTTAAAATAAAACAAAACTGCCACAAACAACTTTCGTCAATGAAAATAATATATGATATTTTCCCAATTAACTTCTGGCATGGTTACACATAAAATCAGAGAGAGAGCAGAGTTATAATTCATTGTAATTTCCTTTCAGAGACGTGAGGCTGATCATTCCTGAGCGTCAGGTTAGCGTTTTAATTTTTCCTGGAAAATGTAGCCTCATAAATGATGTCCAATATTCAACACCATAATCATATTCTAGGTTATTAAATTATGTTCACAATAAGAACATTAGCAGAGACAGATGCAAATAATGAATAAATAATACCACCACATTCTGCCAGTAGACATGTAGACATGGTTCCTGTTCCTCTAAGCAGAACACAGTATAAAGTGTACAGAATGCATATTGTTATTAATGTGCAGGTGTTTGTGAAACAGGCTACAAGCTGCTGCTCTGGCAGTGACAACTGCGTGTCTTTTTTATATTGGAACATCGCACATGTGTGCAAACTCTTCAAAAGGCAGCTGTGAAAGCCGACTGACAGCTGATCCAGCTGGGATCGGCTGCAGCCTTCAATCTGAGGATCGGTGGTTTGATCACCGGCTCCACTAGCCCATGTCGATGTCTCCTTGGGCAAGACACTTAACCCCAAATTGCTCCCGTAGCTGTGCCTACGATGTGTAAATGTTAGTTAGTCCTGATGGGCAGGAGGCACCTTAGCCCCTTCCATCAGTGTATGAATGGGTGAACGGTGACACATTGTGTTAAAATGCTTTGAGTGGTTGGTAGACTAGAAAAGATCTATCCAAGTACAGGTCCATTTTCCATTCACCTAAATTCACTTCCGAGGAAAGAAGGTCTCATTTCTCTGAAAAACACAATTCCTTATTTGTTGTCTCCTCACGTGGTCTTCTATATCGTTTCATCCATTCCTGATGGGAGGGACTAAGATACAAAGAAAAGACACAAGTGAGGGAAATGTGGATGCAATTCAAGAGACTTTGGATGCATCCAGATGAACGGGTATGAATGGTTCGTTCTGATGGGCAGGTGGCAGCTTGCAAGTCCATTGACCACTTACCATCCTTCACACCTTACCTTTTTTCAGGGCGTACCCCCTGTGTTGGAGTCCCCAGAAGGCGTGTTCCCCATGGCTCCAGATACCATTGGTTTTCTTTGCTGCCCAGCTCCTTGGCTTATCCACTGGCCACAGCCTCAACTGGCCAGTGCCGTGATTTAGCAAAAACCAGAACCCTAATCCAATTTGTCTGTCACCTTTGCAGGCACACAAGCCAGAACTTCCAGATCATGTGTCAGTCGTCTCTTCTGACACCAAGTCACACCATCACTTGGACAGCGAACAGCCACATCGGCCAGCGAGATCATCAGTTGCCCTGATCCACAGCGGTTGGCCACCACCAAAAGGCTCCTGCCGCCAGTCCTCTGCTCTGCATCGTTTCCAGCCTCCACTGAAGACGCTGGGCAGCTGTCATCTGCCCAGCTCCCCAGCTGAACCCTGCCCTGACATACAGCTGTAGATCTCTAGGGATGGCAACATGGGTCTATCTGTTGACCACCATGGACTAGAATTTAATAAGTTTAATATTACCTATTTAGGTCAGCTGCCATTCAGTTTAACACAGACATTCATAATGCCCACAGGGTGAATTCTAAATCGTTGGTAATCCACTTTACATACTTTTAATGAAGTACTTTGGGTTATGATCAAATGCCGGCCTATGGACAACCTTACTGAGCCTCTAGCATTTCTGTAGACTCTTGGTCTTGTTATTCGTGAAGCGGTATTGAAGTGACAGCAGAATGAAGACGCCTGGTTTGTTTACCTTAAATCTTGCATCTGTCCAGGTTCAGCTGAAAGCATAGTTTACAACAGCTTTGTTTTTGGTGAAATGGGAATTAAGTTGCACTTACCAATTAAGTCTAGCTTACTGCCTCAGAAAACTGTCTCACAAAATATCCCATCACTGATCAAACCCAATGAAAGCTAATCACACAGACCGTGTCAGTCTGCCACTCCTGACTGAAACAAAGTGACTTGTGCATACATTGATGCTATTTGCAGTAGTTCATTCTTTCTCTCTGTCCATGTTTCAGATTACCTTTCCTTATCAAGCCTTTTTTTTTCTCCATCATCTCGCCTTGGTTGCCAGAGGGGACATCTTTATTAAAATGGATGGCAGTGTTTGCACAGGGGCGGGGACGACTCTCCGTCTTATGGACCTGTATGGTTATTCCCAGTCACTGTTGACTTATAGCTGGCTGCCTGGTAATTAGGCTGGGTAATAGTCTGCTGTGAGCAGCCAGGGTGCCATCACAGCCAGACACTGTGGTGTTTTGCAGTATACAGGTGTCGAATACAGCTGGGGTTAGTGAGAACAGGTAGTGATGAGTTGCTGCTTCAAGCTATGATGGCAGGGTGGTACTGGAGTGCAGCAAAATGAGTTGGGTACAGAGTAAAGTGCGTCGTAAAAATGCATTAGGTGAACATAGTTGGATTGCATATTACCTTGAAAAAGTATAGAAAATGATTCTACCATTCATTCTGAATCTTCCATGAAGTGTAATATCTCAGTGATGTACAGTAGATAGTTTGACTTGGCTGTGTGTCAGACAAAGTACTGCATTAAACAAAACAAAGACCCAAAAGCTATAATTCCCAGATGAATGATATGCATTATACATTGGATGAACTATTTTCTGTTGAAACCTCAACCAAAATCCATTAACAACTTGGCAAGTCTACTCAGGCTAAGTCCAAAACATCTTGTTCAGTGCTTTGTTCAATAAATGAAAAACACTCGGCAGCCAAAAGAGGCTATTATTTGTGACCTGCTCTGTAACTGTGAGGCTTTTGTCTCCAGCAGGCTTACAACAGGACTACTTGTAAGATGTATTATTCATAGAAGTTGCTGAGAACTAATATTTTGTGCCAGTAAATTATAGCTTTAAATCTGACCACATTCATGTCTGAAAATTCTGTAGTATTTATTGTTCCCCCAGAATACCGTCCTCTTAGGGTAGAGATGTTCTAGTATGTTCAAGGGTTAATCATTAAGGCCTGTCCTCAACAGAGTAAAGGTTAAGTCTCACCTTCTTCCTCTTCTTGAGGTTAGCAAACACTTATCTTCATTTATTAAGTGGCGTCAACTTTGACCTTGTTGACCTCTGTCTGTCTGCATGTTCTAATAACTCAAGAACCGTCAATCAGATCTCCTTCACATATGCCGGCTGTATTGCTGGAGACCCAACGGAGTGTCCAAGTTGGCCAGATGGAGCCGCTACAACAATGAACGTTACATTTAGTCTGTAACTCAAAACCATAAGTCTCAGAAACAACACTTAGATTCAGTCTAGAAAAAACTATCCATTGAGCCACGCCCATTTTCGTCTAGGAGGATTTTCTGCCACTTTAAATCGTGTCCACATCAGAGTTTTTGATATTCCTACACATTTTGAGCAATTATGACCAAATAAATACTGTAGCAGGGTTCGACCATGCCGTGGGTTTTCCGGAGCTCTGCACATAAGGATGACACCAGTTCTTTCCTTTTACGGTTTTTATTCGGCATGTCTACACACACACACCCCTCACACAGGCGTTCACTACGCCTTGCCTAGCTCCATTCTCCTCTGCGTGGCTCTGGGAGCTTTTATGCTCCCTTCCCCGCCCACGCATCCCCACAATCATGGGAATCAGCTGTGCCTCTTTCCAAGCCGCACAGCTGATCCCCTGATTGCCCCTCTCCCTCTCTCTCTCTGCTGCAGGCGCGCTAGCCACGCCCCTCACCCCACATACCCCCACCGCCCAACTTAGGCCGGGGAGCCACCGGTCTAACCAACTCCCCCCCCCCTCCCTCCCACTGGGAGCGGAAGCGGGAGTCAGCCCCGACCATCTGCACCCCCGACCTATGGACCACCATGGAATTAACTTGCGTTTCCGCCAGATGCCAACGGGTGGTCCGGGCGTTGGCATCCTCCATCCGTGGGGGTCCGGGCGCGGGACGTGGCCCGAACAGAGGGCGATCGAGCGCCCCGGGAGGCAGGTCCCTCGCGATCCACGCCGCCTCCTCCCGGGACAAAACCGGCTCTCCCCCTCCATCCGACGCGACCACCTGCAACAAAAGAGAGAGAGAAAGTTTAGGGTCGCGGGTCCCAGGTGGTTCCCCACCACTCCCGCCGGGCCGCCGCCCGCTGGCTGTCCGTGCGGGCCCGAGCGGCTCGCCCGGCCCGGACTCTCTGCCCCAGCTGGCTAATCGGACCCCGGTCCTTTCTCCGGTCCTCAATGACCCTCCAGAGCCGGCTCCGGAGATCCTCCAGCTCCCTCCGTATCATGAGGGTCGTCTGGATCGCTGTCCCCTGGGGACCCTGTGGCTCGCCCCACTCCGGGCGACTCCATCCCCACTTCCGGGACCCCCCTTCCCGCCGGGCCGTCCGGAACTGGGGCGTCGGCCAGGGCGCCGCGTCCGGGTTCAGCGAGGGGTACTGGGTTCGGCCGTCCCGCCTCCCCCGGTCCCCCTCCATCCCCGGGCAGGTTCGCCAGACGTGCCCCAGGTGTCCGCAGGCCCAGCACCGCTTGGCGCAGTGGCGCTGTAGGTGCCCCGGCCGGCCGCACGTCCAGCACACCCGGCCCGCCGAGTCTGGAGCCACCTGCCGATCCGGTCGGGCCAGGCCTCCCTTCCTCGGCGCCAGCTCTTCGAGGCTCGCCGGCGTTGGCCCCTCCCGGACCCCCGGGTCCGGTGCCGCTCCAGCCGACGCTCCCACCGTCGTTGGAGCGGCCGCCTCCGCTGCCGTCCTCGTCGCCGCTGGAGCTGCCGTCGTCGCCTCTGCCGCGCCCGCTGACGTCTGCACCGCTGTCTCCGTCGTCGCCGGAGTCGCCTCGGCCGCCGACGTCTGCGCCGCGGCTTCCGCCGTCGTCGCTGCTGCGGCCGCCGCCGTCTGCGACGCCGCCTCCGTCATCCGAGCCGTCGCGCCCGCAGCCGTCAGCGCCGCCGCTCCCGCCGTCATCGCTGTCGCGCCAGCCGACGTCTGCGCCGCCGCTTCCGCCGTCGTCGCTGTCGCGCCCGCCGACGTCTGCGCCGCCGCTTCCGCCGTCGTCGCTGTCGCGCCCGCCGACGTCTGCGCCGCCCGAGTCTTCCGGCGGCTGGCGTCCGTCTGGGTCGCCCCGACGCTCTGGCGCCTCACGTCGGTCTGGGTCCACGTCGACGTCGTTGCGGCCGCCGTCCGCGCCGCTGTCTCCGCCGTCGCCGCCGTCGTCTGCGTCGACGCCTCCACCGCCGCCCGAGCCGTCACCGCCGTCTGCGCTGCCCGGGTCTTCTGGCGGCTGGCGTCCGACTGGGTCGCCGCTACCGCCGTCTGTCGGGCCGCCAGCTGCTCCAGCGCCTTTGCGAGGAGCGCCTCCCTCTCCGTCTGCTCCTCCAACTGCCTCGCCAGCGTCCGCACCGCCTTGGCGTACTCCCGAACCTCCGCTTGCAGCTGGTCCTTCTCGGCCTCCAGCTGCCGCAGCCGGGCGCCGTCGGACCGCTCCTGGCGCGTCTCGTCCTCCGGCGCCGTCGGGACCCGCACCGCCTCGGCCGCGTCCCGGACCTCCGGCGTCCCTGGTATCCCGCCGCCCGACATGGCGGCGTACAGAGCCTCAATGGCTGCATTTCCGTCGTCCGGTATACCCTGCAGCTCCTTCCCCACCGGCAAGCCCCGTTGGGCGCCACTGTAGCAGGGTTCGACCATGCCGTGGGTTTTCCGGAGCTCTGCACATAAGGACGACACCAGTTCTTTCCTTTTACGGTTTTTATTCGGCATGTCTACACACACACACCCCTCACACAGGCGTTCACTACGCCTTGCCTAGCTCCATTCTCCTCTGCGTGGCTCTGGGAGCTTTTATGCTCCCTTCCCCGCCCACGCATCCCCACAATCATGGGAATCAGCTGTGCCTCTTTCCAAGCCGCACAGCTGATCCCCTGATTGCCCCTCTCCCTCTCTCTCTCTGCTGCAGGCGCGCTAGCCACGCCCCTCACCCCACAAATACCTTCTTTGAATTGTTGATGTTCCATGCAGTTTTGCTATAGCTGGCCCTCAGAGTTAGCTTCAATCCTGTGGTCAGGGCTCATATTACAAAAACATGTTGTACTATTGCGACCACATTTGATGGATATGTCTGACTCACCATGCCAATGCCACCTGGCCTATAGGTGGTGCTATAGCAGCATCATCTAACTATAAAGGAAGGGATCTCTATCTATCTGTGTATATATGATTGAGATTGCCCTTCATATTTCTCAGGAATCCATCCAATCGACTTCACACCAGACCGTGGTACACACTGCAACACTACAAGCAACCCTTGTTGCAATTGAGGCAATATACTGGTCTACTGCATGTGAGTCACACAATAACACTGAAAGCCACAGCGTGCAACTTAGTATGAACTTGATATTTGAACTCTTTCCTCATCAGCAATCTCACAGCCTGGTGCTAATGCCTAATTGGTTTACTCTGGACTTTGGGTCACAATAATTGACCTCACACCAAGTTGCTCTCACAAAGCAGTGACTTCTGGCTTCATTAGTCCTTCCTTTGAAGCACAAAGAGGACAACTTTCATGACCTCTCGAGAATTGGCTGCTTGATTCATACAAATTGATGTTTGGCTCGCTGTTTGTTTCGTGGCCCTCACTAGCTCGCGGCGCTTTGATCATTTTTCAAAGCAATAGGCTGCACAGAGACATGAGTCAAAGCTTTTACACAGCCTCTGGGATTCAGTAAAGGGGGAACACTCAGAGGAGACGGTGGCAGTTAAAGGCCTGTGACTCTACCTGTGCGCTGCGACACTATTGCATTCATCAGAGGACAGAGGCTAGCTATACTGCAGGGAACATGAATATCTGGCCAACATTGTTGGTGATAGATGGTATGTATTATGGAAGTGGAGTTGTATTTAGGGATGCACCGATACCGGTATCGGTATCGGTATCGGGGCCGATACTGCGTTAAAATACTCGTACTCGTATCGATTTCAATTGTCGATACCAAGAACCGATACCACTCAACAGTATTTCGCTACAACAAACTGGTCGCGCTTTGTGGAGAAAAAGATTTGTTGTCCTACCTGACTTCAACGTCTAGGGCAGGGGTCGGCAACCCGTGATCCAGAGCCGCATACGGCTCTTTCGTCGCTCTCTTGCAGCAAGGTGTGTAGAGTAATGGTGCGTTCACACCGAACGCGACGGAAAATTACTGCCGTCCCGCCGGTTTGAATCAAACGGCTGCTGATCCGCCAGAAGTAGCGCTGGCAGCGGCCTCATTCAGACGCTGTTGTGCGGCTACGGATGATATTATTGTAGCCGAGTGTCTGTTGTGTGTCTATATTTGTAATTCTAATAAAATGAAAACACGCTGCAGGGTAACTTGAACCACTTTTTTATCTCCTTCACACACGTATATCCCACAATTCCACTCCTCTTTTCCTTTCCGTTTCTCCCTCCACAATAAAAGCACCGGAAACATAACTTGGAACACAGCTTCCTATATAATTGCTCGATCCCTAATATTATCGCTTACATTATGAACCCGGACACGGGGCGTTTTATGGTCCGACATTAGAGGGACTTCCACAAGACGTTTAAAGCTTGGGATAGCCTTCTGTTAATTTTGTACTATAGGCTTGACATAATCTGCAGAGGATAAAATAAAATCTGCCTCCAAATTAATTGCACTTTCATGGAGACCAAATCTAAGAAGTATCGGTATCGGTACTCGGTATCGGCAAGTACACAAATAAAAATACTCGTACTCCTATCGGTTTGTAAAAAATGGTATCGTTGCATCCCTAGTTGTATTCATAACTCTTCTTTCTGTTTCACACATTCACAACACTAACCTTTATACTGACAGCATCCCAACCCGCTTCTTATCTGAAACTCCATTCTGAACCCGGCGTGACGTGTGCTTTTCTGATGGCTTCACAGTTTATATATTGAGACCATTTGAGACCAGCAGCAGACCGGAAGTCTCAGTTATAGGGGTCTTTGAATTGAGTGTAAAATATCTCAGTTTACAATGGTTTGAAACTAGGAAGAAGAAGATAACTATTTGCATTCTCAAGCTATCAAAATGTTATTGTTTACAAGGAATACAATACAATTGAATATGGTTAAAAAACGTTATGAAACCAGAATTGTGATCCGTGTGCCATTGGCAGTCTGTTCTTGTAATAAATATGTTCCGATACTATGATATCAGGGGCGGACTGGGGGGAAAAGTGGCCGGGAGTTAGAGTCAGACCGGTCCACTCAATACACGGCACGCTGCCCACTCAATGCATCACACGTATCGACCATCAGTGGCCTACTTAGAAAAATACCCAAACACTTAACATAATTTGGGATGATTACAAAGAAATTACATCAAATATGTTTTTTTTAAATAACATTTGGGTCCACCACTTTGCCTGGATGGACACATGGAATAAAATGATACTGGCTCATGTAACACTCCAAGGTAGATATAGTTAGATGAACATGCTTAACTCTGGGCTAGCATCAGATGTCAGCAGAGAAACACCACAATAAAGGAACTGGAATCAGAGGCTAGGATTAGTATGAACTACAGTGTTTCTATAGGTTTACAGCTTTGTTTTTGTGGGGGGGATTTAGAGGTCAGCTTTTGGCAAGAAGCCAAGAATTGCAAGTCGCGCAAGTGCAATCTGTTGATATGTAACGTCGACATTTAATCAAAAGTACAGGCTGCAAGAGGGTCTCCTTGCAGCCTGTTGCGGATGTTTGCCTTGACCTGCAAATAGCGCCCCCTAATGTCATGGTAGGGGAAACACTGAACTATATTGTAGAAATGAACAAAACAGAACATGAACAGCAGTGGTATCAGTAGTGTTGCATGCTGGGTGTGTGTGTGTGTGTGTGTGAGTGTTGAGTAGGCTGGAGTGATTTACATTTAATAACACAAAAACTAAGTTAGACTGATGGAAGAGATGAGACGAGTAAGTAACCATGAGTGAGGTGGTAGTATACAAATCAGTCAGTGATTACAGACTAGAGATATTAGTGTAAATTTAATGAGCTGTGAAGCATAGAATATAATCGGGGCCGGCGATGGAGGCCGGTATTGGACCAGCCCAAACCAGTCGGCCTCCCGGGGATTACCCCGGGATCCCCTATGGCCAGCCCACCCCTGTATGATACTACTATTGCGGTGGGTGGGACAAGTACAATACTATAACCCAGGAGACCTTGTGAAACCAACAGTAACATACTTATTTTAACCCAAAATATGTTAATTTACTAAACCTTAACAAGTAGTTTTGTTGCCTAAATTTAAACATAATTGAGAATGCAGTTTTAAAAGAGCAAAAAAAAAGGATCATGGCAGTTATGCCACTGAAAATGTTGATATTAAAGTTTGTAGAAATGTTAATTTTACATATATTTTCGCTTCAGAAACATATCTGTTCAACTTATCTGTGGTCTGCAGAAACACAATACCAACGTTTTATTCCAGCAAATCTTTTACTTTTGGAGTCTTGCCAGTAATTGTAGCAGCTTGCTAGGTGGCGAGTTAGCTGAGCTCCGACTTTCTATTGTGATTTTAGTAAGGGGTTAAACATTTTTGAGTTTCGAGTTGTCTGGAACGCAGCACAGTCATGGAAAAAAGGGTTGTTGACGAACATATTTCTCATAGGGTAATTGGTGCTACTCCACTATAATGCATGACTAACCTGGAAATGCAAAGCAAGCCATCTTCTTCTGGGATAACAATTTTCCTAATCATGCCCATTGACTTACAAATGTAATAATAGCTGACAACCTTCCTTCCAGTTCCTTACAATACATCTTTTCAAAGACCTGCTGTGACTACAACACTGCTGACAGTTTGCATGCCTGTCAGCCAATCAGAGTGCAGTTGCCTGCAGCATTCTGTTCAAAATCACTTTGACTTCTCTTTTGCAATGGAAATTAGACTGAGTGGAACTTAATGTAACCCAGCAGCCCCAATAAATGCATTCAGGGGGGAAATAGGCGCTATCATCAAATCAGTGTTTGCTTTATCCCTTCAGGGTTTTTATAAGAGTGTGAAAATGTTGATGACAAATCCACTTTCTTTGTGTGGAGGTAAGAAAGGCTTGCTCTTTGCAATCGCACTGCTGCAGTTAGCGGGGCAAAGAGCTGGGAGGGGCGGCCTGGGAAGAGGTGCTCGCCAAAGGATTTACAGTTCAGAAAAGACAGCCTGCTTCAAAAGCGAAGCAGTGCCATTGTCAGAGAGTAATTTCATTTCATGAATAAGCGCTTGACTGCTTACAGTGACAGCCTAGTCCTCATCCTGTCTGCCCTGGCAACGCTCCCCTCCACCAGCCAATGACAGAATGTCGTCCCTGCTTCCAAAAGGCACAGACTGGGAGGATGGGGCTTATGTGCCCCCCCCCCGACGGATGTTCAAAATAAAATGTAATGGGGAGAGGACTGTGCGGATTTGGGTCTGCCTCCTCTCAGTGGGACACATTTTGACACATGCTCAGACTGGGAGTGCATCTGTGGATGGGAGATGTGTCAGGTGAATATCGTCTCTGTTGCTAACAAATGGCATGCAGCAGAAAACAATGCCCATCAGCCAGGTTCTGCGACAGCTCGGCTCACATGCAGGTACGAAGAAGTCAGCGCTTTACACAAGAAGGTAATGCCAGTATTCTGCTTAATACTTCCCAACTGTTCATTCACTGCATACATACTGCACAGAAAGTGAGCCGTGCAGAACCATCAAGGGGCCAAGTGTCTATAATGAAGTTGGGGAAAGTAACATTTACTTGAACTTGGTTCTTGTCCATTTCAGAGCTAAATATTACATGTATTGATCAGCCAAATAGTTACTTGGCAGTTAAGGACTTTACCTACAAAGGATCAGGTCCTGATTAACCCACTAGAGGGCACCAGCACTAAGATGAGCTGTGGAGCCCCTTAAATTGGATACCCCAACTAAAAAGGGAGTATCTCTGCAACCACTAGGGCTATTTGAATAATTTTGGTGTTATAATAAAGGAGTACAATGTGAGATTTTGTTCAGATGTGTAATTATCAGTCTATATTTTACTGCTTAAGAGTAAATGAATATGGCACACAGCAAAAATAAAAAAAGTTTCAGGTCCACCTAGGAAAAAAAAGCACTTTCAGGATGATTATTTATTTGGAATGATGCAGTTGAAAGGTTTAAACCTCTCCCACATCATAGCACTGTATGTGAACATTCTCTCTGCAAAGTTTGACTATGAAAAAGTGAAGCAGAATAAAGTTAGAGAGGTTTTAGTAAAAAGAGATTGACAGCTCTGGGAGCCAATAGAATCCAGAGAGGCGTCGCCATTTGTGAAATGTAAAATCCAATAGGCTGAAAGTAACTTCCTTACACCTGGTCACATGTTACCTCTGCATGTCCAGGAGGAGTTGAATCAGACACAGGGTGGAGGTGGATCATATATCAGTGTAGATTTACCCTGAAAAATGTGTTCTAATAATCTCAATCAACAAATGTAAGAAGCATTTGCTGATTGTAAAAGGATAAAGCGATTCATGTTGCTGTTCTTTGGCTCATATCTCGCTGATGCTTCGGTGTAGACGGATTATGAAGATATGTTTGGAATCTGTGTGGAATTGTGATGCTTTTTGCTCTCAGGCTTTTTCTGATAGCACCCAGCTAGGGGTGCTGGTTTCGGAAACGTGCTGAGTGGGCTGACTCCTGATACATTATGATAATTATATTTCTATGAATATTTTAGTTGGTCTTTCAGTTTTTTTTTAAATGGCTGATTGATTCTTGTAGCCCAAGCTCTGTTGTTTAATTTGATGTGCAACATTAATATATTTGCTTGTGATTTATGTTTTATATACATATAGGAACATCTCTGGCCCCATGTAGGTTCTGTGGTTAAGAAAAGGTTAAACCCTCCCTCCCCATCCCCCTCCCCCCAAACCACGAGTTAAAAAAGGCCGTCACTCTGAAGGGTATCAATAACCCGCACAGGCACAAAAATCCACTGCTGCCATCATAGATTATATTTCTGTACATATCATCTGTCACTGTCAATTTAAATCCTACATTATATAGTAGACATTTCTACATTTGCAATGATTATATTGGATATCTGTCAAGTCTCTATTTGATCATGTGACTGCCCAATGTGTGCATGCTTTATGTCTGGTAACTGGTGAGCACTGTACCCTTCACTGCTGCTTTGTGGAAATGGGTTGCGACTGCACCTGCCAGCTCCCTCCTCGTCAACTTATAACGTTATCATCAGGACAAAGACTTTGGTGACATCACACATCTCTCAGCAGAGCTCCAAGCAACAGAAACCCGACTAGATGTTTAATTAGCCGGAATAATTCCAAACACCTGTGTGGCTTGACGGATATCTGAAATATATTTCCGTTAAAACAAACGAAGCTTCCCTCTGTATTGTCAGTTTTTAATGCATATTTGCATGCATACCTTCTTTCAAAATAAACATCATTCCTCACAGGAAGTTAGGCAACATAAGTACTTGGTTAGGTTTCTGATAAGATGGTGGTTGCGGTTAACTTGACTAACAACTCATCGAGTTACCAGCGACTCACATAACCAGAACAACGATATTAAAAACTTCAGTGAGAAATGAGTCAAAGGGACTTTTACTTTCACATGGGACATGTCCTCTTGGTGAAAGTCCTGTGTTTGTTTCAACCATCCATATTCCATCCTCAGCTGACTTTCTCGTTTGATGATGACGAGGATGGGTTAAGTATCTGAAAGTCCGGTGCATCTCAAACAGAGAAGCGGTATCAGACGCTTGGCACAGATCAAGCCGCCATATTTAATGAGATGGGAGTGTGAACGGGTTGGACATCACCAATATGATTATCACATACTTAACTTGACAATACCAAGATTTAATTCAATTTAATTCAGTTTATTTTGTATAGCTCAAAATCACAAATACAAATTTGCCTCTGAGGACTTTACACACACGGACTGTACACATACGATATCCCTGTCCCGGGACCTCACATGGGATCAGGAAAAACTCCCACTAAAAATAGTAAAAACCCTTTTCACAGGGAAAAAGGGAAGAAACCTTCAGGAGAGCAACAGAGGAGGATCCCTCTCCCCGGATGGACAGAAGCAATAGATGTCATGTGACCAGAATCAACGTAACAGAGTTACATCACATTCAATGAATATGAATTATTCATGTAATGAGTAGTAGGCATGGACCACGATCCAGACAACCACGATCCATGTCAGCAGAAGGAGGCAGAGACAAGGGGCATCAGCAGGGCTGCCATGGCAGGGAGAAGGACCGGATCCAGACAGCCACGATCCATGGAAGCTTGAGGAGAGGAAGCACAGAGGCTCCTGAGAGGAAGTAGAGTTAGTAATGAGCATTAAAGAGACATTAATTCATCCAGAAGGATGGAGAGGAGAAAATGAGAGAGAGAAGAGGAGAGAGGAGCTCAGTGTATCCTAAGATGTTCCCCAGCAGTCTAGGCCTATGGCAGCATATCTAGGGGCTGGACCCTAGGTCCAACCTGAGCCAGCCCTAACTATAAGTACTGTCAAAGAGAAAAGTCTTAAGTCTACTCTTAAATGAGGTGACTGTGTCTGCCCCCCAGACTGAAAATGGAAGCTGGTTCCACAGAAGAGGAGCTTGATAACTGAAGGTTCTGGTCCCCATCCTACTTTTTAAGACTCTAGGAACCACAAGTAGCCCCACATTCAGTGAGCACAGCTCTCTGGTGGGACAATATGGTGCTATAATCTCCCTAAGATATGATGGTTACCAGTTAAGGCTTTGTAGTTAAGAAGAAGGACCTTAAATACAATTATCTGTCTTACAGAAAGCCAGTGGAGAGCAGCAAATACAGGAGTAATGTGATCTCTCCTCCTAGTCCTCATTAGTACACGAGCTGCAGCATTCTGGATCAACTGGAGAGACCTCAGAGACTTAGCAGAGCAGCCTGATAATACAGAGTTACAGTAATCCAGTCTTGAAGTAACAAATGTGTGGATCAATGTTTCTGCATCCCTTTGAGATAAGATGTGCCTGATCCTTGAAATGTTGCGTAGGTGAAAGAAGGCGGTCCTTGAGATCTGTTTCACATGGGAGCCAAAGGACAAGTCTTGATCAAAGACAACTCCTAGATTCCTCACGGTGGTGCTGGATGCCAGAGCAATGCCATGATGTTTTACAATGATACAGATCGCTAACAACCAGGATAGATAATTAAGCTGATTTTACCCCAAAACATTACTGTTGTATAAGCAACATGCAACAACTTTAATTCATTTTCACCACCAAGGAACACTGAAAACACTGGCGTATATATATATATATACTATGAGCAAACAGCATTTGTGTCCATGCCATTGTTTGCAGTTGTCCTAAACAGAGTTATTTCTCCCAGACTGTCCCTATAGAGGCCAAGTGGGCCGGCGTGGTGATGAAAACAGACGTGTTAATGTGCGGATGGGCCCGGCAAAGGCTGCGTGGGACACGGTGTAATATGGTTCAGGGCTGGGTCTAACCAGGAGTGACAGTTCCCTGTTTTAAAGAGGCGGGAGGACTGATGTATTATGCATGAGCGACCTGTGTTGCACAAGTCATGCAGCTTCAGTCTGCACTGTGTTCCACTATTACTGCTCTACCACACACTAGCACGGACACACATATTTCCCTTAGTCCCTCTGCTGTGCTTCTGGGATGCTAATGCGTGTACAGCTATAAAGTGATACATAGAACATTGCTTTAAATGAGCAAGCCTTGATATATACACAGCTGGATTAGAAATCAAAAAACATTTACTAAGGCTGCATTTAATGGCTACAATTATCTAAATGAAGTTTTACGGAAATAAATTAAATGGAAAAAAATATATAGAGAAGAACCCACAAGCCACCCCAGTGTAAATGTCAGGGTGCAATATAACGATTAGTAAATGTCAAGTTCGGTTTAATTAATGAAGAAAGAGAAACATCTCTCTGACTCTGTATTTCATTTTTTATGGTCTTCGTTTGTAAAGGGGTTTGGACATTTAGAACTAACATAAACCAGACAAATTAAACTTAAAGTGAGGCCCATGTGAGGATCCTGGAGGCACCACCACAAGGGGGTGCCACAGTAACTCTGGCTGCGGCCAGAATGTGTGTCTCTCTCTCTCTTCCTCTCTACAATCAGGCTAATGCTGGACACCCGGGAGGAGGACGGCCGCCGCTCGCAGCTGCAGCGCATTTCAACATCACGGCGCAGTTAAAGGTGGCCTCCTCCCGGAGGTCCAGCTTCGAGAGATTGCTACGCATGGCTTGCCTTCCCCTGCAGGTCCGTGCACACGGGAGCTACGCTACGAGCCTCATCCCGAGCTACGCTACGAGCCTGACCCCGAGCTACGCTACGACCCTCATCCCGAGCTACGCTACGAGCTTGACCCCGAGCTACGCTACAAGCTTGACCCCGAGCTACGTCACAAGCCTGCGTTAAAGAGCCACTCCAGCACGGAGCTGAGTATTGACTTTTTCCCTGTGCCTGTCGCTGCGTATTATAATAAACCTCACTTTGTTAGCACCATCTTCACTTGCCTCTGCAGTTTGCTTTTGGGTCCAACACCTTAACCTGACAGCCCACTCATTTTGCAACTTTGTTTTGTCTATTTGGAGGCAAAAACAAGATGAACAAATCTTGTCCTTTTAACTTAATATGGCCAACACACCCAGCCAACCAGTCTGAATGTTATCAGACGATTGCATGGGCGTCCACTGGTTCATTCTTCAGAAGGGCCCAGCTCCACCGACCACAAAGCGAAACTTAACGTTGGTAATTCAAACAAAACAACTTCAGGTTTTGGATAATCTCATGATTTGCATTAAAATATGTACATTAACTAAAGGATGGTAACACAAGCCAATACAGGCTTTTGGTTTCACACGGGACACAAACCACAGTCTCCTGGGTGAAAGTCGTGACCCCTCTATGTTGACTCTGACGATCTTCAGGCCACACAACCTGACTTCCTCCTTTGGTCCTGCCGTGATTACATCGGACATTAGAAGTCAGCATTGTGTTCGTCACAACAAACAATCTTGTGAAGAGATGAACCTACTACAAGGTGCAGTAAGACCCTTGTAACCCTATTGTCCATGTGAGAGATTGTCCATGTGAGGCTACCGCAGTTGAGGTAGCGTGTTGCATCTGGGGAATTGTTGTAAGCTAGGTTAGCCTACGTTACGCGGCGTGTGCACGACAAATAAAAGGCTATCCATGTGGATCACGACCGGTGTCTTGCCTCATATTATGACATGGTGTCAGAAGTAAGGACTTCACGTCGACATTAGGAGCAGGATGGCAAAGTTTGGACCTCCGGAGTCGTTCGATTTCTCGCAACCGGCGGGGTGGCTTACATGGCGGCAGAGGTTCTCCCGCTTCAGAGTCGCATCAAAGCTGGACAAGGAGGGCGGCGAAGTGCAGGTGAACTCGCTCTTGTACGCGATGGGGAGAGATGCCGAACCTATTTACGGCTCGTTTGTGTTTCCTGCGGCAACCGAGGCCATGCCACATCCAGAGTATGAGTTTAATCGACTGACTGTCCATGGCCGTTCACCTCCCGGAGGGGCGTTCACCTCCCGGTATTGAGAGGACGCTGGCGCTGTTTGTTCGCCGCTTCTCTGCCTGCTTTGCCCCTTGTGTTTTTTTGTTTGCCCCTTGTGTTTTTGTTTTTGTCTGCTGTTTTTGTCTGCTGTAAATCGTCTGAGGGAAAGCAAGCTTCTTCCCTTCACCTCACCACTGGACTAACTATAAACTCTGGACAGCCTCTCACCTGCTTCCCAAAGCCGCTCCTCAACTGGACTGTCGCCTCGCTGGCTAGCCGCTAGCTAGCTAGCTGGCCTCGCCCGCTACATCAACGCGTGGCCGCTACTCCGACTGCCTCCCCTCCGTCTCACAGGCACCGAGACTGGACTTCATCTCCTCCTGTCATGCTGTGGATCATTTTTGGCACTTACATCAGCTATCCACCTCTACACCCCTAGCCCACGGCTAAACCGCTCCCTCCACTCGGCCTCATGATCAAATATTCAACTCTGCAACTGGTCGAACTCTTCAACCACTCCATTCCACCCTGCATCCCAGTCATCAAACAGCTTGGACTACTACGTCGACCCCGTTACATCCACAGAAGCTCTTGCCGCAAGTTTGTTTACTTCCACCACGGACAATCTATTCCATCCATCTGGTCACCTGCACGTTCTGTCGCACCTCTGCCACGTCATCAGAATGCTTCCCCCACTGGATCACATAGCGCTGAGCACACCATCAGGCTGCACAGAAAACCCGGACTGGACTACGGTGCTATCCACCCTCCACATACACCTACTGTCCACTCATTTGCAAATTCACTCACTGTCCCCCGTCAACCGCAATACCCCCCCTCACTGACCACACGCACTGCTAACCGGGTCAACCTCAGATCTCTCCAACCTGCCCCCATCCCACCACCCTCTCACCATGCCAACTTCGGCCTCCTCAATACCCGATCGCTCAACAATAAAGCCCCTGTCCTCCATGAACTCATCCTCGACAACACTCTGGACTTCCTCCTGCTCACTGAAACCTGGCAACAACCCAATGACTTCTTCTCCCTCAACCAAGCATCCCCCCCTGGCTACAACTACATCTGCAAACCCCGCCCCTCCCGCCGTGGAGGGGGCCTCGCCGTTATTTTCAACCAGAACTTCCAGATCGCAGAACTTACCCTCCCCTCAGTATCATCGTTTGAATTTCTCGCCTTCAAATCACCTTCCGCAACCTCAAATCAATTGATCCTCACCATCTCTCTGACCTGCTCTCCACCACTCTCCAGCTGGACTCAACCACCACCTCCCCTGATGATCTCACAAACCACCTCAACTCCATCTTGTGTACCTCCCTCGACACTCTGGCCCCCCTCAAAACAAAAAACGTCACCTTTAACACCTCTTCACCCTGGTACACACCCACACTCCGGAAACTGAAACAAACTGGCCGCCAACTTGAACGTCTGACAAAAAAAATCATCACTCACAGTCCATCATGAAGCCTACAAACTCCACCTCAATACCTACAAAGATGCCCTCACTGCTGCCAAATCTGACTACCTCTCCACCATCCTCACCGACCCCTGCCAAAATCCTAGAACCCTCTTCTCCACAGTGAACAACCTCCTCAATCCTCGGACCAACACCCTCCCTACCTCTACTCCGGATCTCTGCAACTCATTTCTCCACTTCTTCACTGACAGAATCAACATAATTTACAAATCTCTATCCCCTGCATCTGACCTCCCACTATTTACTCCATCGCCCACCACGGCCCCCCCCTATCCCCATCTCTCCTGACCTCCTGACCCCTCCTCCACACTGCCTCCTCTCCGAGTTAGACCTGGTCACTGTTCCTGAAATCTCTAAACTCATCAGCTCTTCCAAACCCACTACCTGCTCCCTGGACCCCCTCCCTACTCCCCTCCTGAAGTCCTGCCTCCCCGTACTATGCCCCTACCTTACAAACCTCTTCAACTCTTCACTGTCCCTTGGAACTGTCCCCTCTGCCTTCAAAACCGCTGCTGTCACCCCAATCCTCAAAAAACCTGGTTTGGATCCCTCCTCCCTCAACAACTACCGCCCAATATCCAACCTCCCTTTTCTGTCTAAAACCCTGGAACGTATAGTCGCCTCACAGCTACAATCCCATCTTCATACCAATAACCTATTTGAACCCCTCCAATCTGGTTTTCGCCCTCTCCATAGCACAGAAACCGCTCTTCTGAAAGTCCTCAACGACCTCCTCACCTCTGCTGACACCGGTTCCCTCAACATCCTCATCCTCCTTGACCTGAGTGCAGCCTTCGATACCGTGAGCCATAACATTCTGCTCACCAGACTCAAAGACCTTGGTATCGAAGGTACTGCACTCAGCTGGCTCCACTCCTACCTCTCCAACAGATCACACTTCATCTCTCTTCATAATCACACCTCTGCCACAGCCACAGTCACTCAAGGCGTTCCCCAAGGCTCCGTACTCGGCCCCCTCCTCTTCATCATCTACATCCTCCCCCTTGGTCAGATACGCCGCCACTTCAACCTGGACTTCCACTGTTACGCCGATGACACCCAGATCTACCTTAGCACCAAATCCCCCCTCGACCCTCCCCTCTCCCACATCAACTCCTGCCTGTCAGCTATTAAAATCTGGATGCAACACAACTTCCTTAAACTCAACAGTGATAAAACAGAATTCCTTCTCATTGGCTCCAAATCCACACTCAGCAAAACCAATAACCCCACTCTCACCATTGACGGCACCATTGTCTCCCCATCTCCCCAGGCCCGAAACCTTGGCGTGATCTTTGATTCCACCCTCTCCCTTGAGCCCCACATCCGCCATGTCATCAAAACCTCCTTCTTCTACCTCCGCAACATCGCTAAAATCAGACCCTCTCTCACACCCCCCGCGGCTGAAAGACTCATTCACGCCTTCATCTCTTCCCGACTGGACTACTGTAACTCACTTCTCCTCGGCATCAGCTCTACCAATATCAACCGCCTCCAACTGGTCCAGAACGCAGCTGCCCGACTCATCACCCGCTCCAAATCTTGGCACCACATCACTCCAGTCCTAAAACAACTTCACTGGCTTCCTATCCCCCACCGGATCACCTACAAAGCCCTCCACCATCTGGCCCCCTCATACCTCACTGACCTCCTGTCCCCCTACCAACCCTCACGGCCCCTCAGATCCACCTCAGCCGGTCTCCTCTGCATCCACAAATCCAAACTCCGCAGTTTGGGGGACAGAGCCTTCTCCAGGGCAGCTCCCAGGCTCTGGAACTCCCTCCCCCAAGAGATCCGCACCTCTGAGTCCCTCACCGTCTTCCAGTCCCGCCTCAAGACCCATCTCTTCACCTCTGCCTATCAGTAGCCCCCTATTGACTGTATCATGTTCTGCTTTGTCCTGTTTTCTTTTGCTTTGTTTTGTTTTGTCTTGTATCGTCCAGTTTTGCTTTACCTTCTAATCTTGCTCCCTGTAAAGCGACTTTGAGTCCATGAAAAGCGCTATATAAATTCAATTTATTATTATTATTATTATTAATCAAGTGATGCAGAAGTTTGACGAACACTTTGTCCCGAAAAGGAACGTCATCCACGATCGCGCCTGTTTTCATAAGCGGAGCCAAAGGGCCGGTGAGACAGTCGAAGCTTTCGTGCGAAGCCTGTACGAGCTCGCGCAGCACTGCGAGTTCGGTGCGGGGAAGGACGAGCAGATCCGGGACCGGATCGTCATCGGGATAATAGACAAAGAGGTTTCTCAAAAACTACAGCTAGAGGCGGACCTGACTTTGGAAAGAGCCATCCAGCTTGCACGGCAAAGCGAACAAGTAAAACAACAAAGTGCAGAGTATGGAGAAACTACAGTAAATGAGGTGAGACATAGACAGTACAATAGTACAAGGAGGAGCTATGATAATCAACGCCAGGGACAAGGACAGAAATACAGTGAGAACAAACGGAACTGTCAGAGATGCAATAGGATGCATGATAAAATGGAAAGCTGTCCAGCTCGTAACAAAAGGTGCAGAAAGTGTAATAAAATGGGACATTTTGAGGCTGTGTGTAAATCTAAAATGCTGAAAGAAGTCAGAGCAGGGGCCGTTATGGATTCAGATGAAGATTCGTTTTTTATTGGAGAATTATTCCTGGGAGCAACCACAAAGTCAAAACCAAACATAATTGAGGAGTCCAACCCGGATACTGATTGGGATGTAGAGCTGCTAGTGAATGGCAGCCCGGTGGATTTTAAAATTGACACAGGTGCTGATACCACCGTTATGACTGTAGAGGCTTTCAGCAAACTACGTCAAAAACCCACACTGAGCAAGTCCAGGCCAACAGTGTATAGCCCAGGCGGGGAAGTCCAGTGCGTGGGTAAGTTCCTTGCCACTACTGCATACAAAAGTCAGAAATACCAATACTGGATTACAGTCATAAAAGGACAGTATGTTAGTAACTTGTTGGGCAAGGCCGTGGCAAAGTGCATGGGGCTGGTTGCGAGAGTCAATGCTATCACTAGTGACATACCAAGCGATGTGTTTGGGGAAATAGGGCTACTGAACTGTAAACCTGTTAAGATCGAGCTGACTGAAGAAGCAGACCCATACAGTGTCAACACGCCACGCAGGGTTCCGTTTCCTCTCCTTCCAAAGGTGGAGAAAGAACTAAAGCGCATGTTGAGCCTCGACATCATTGAGGAGGTTACAGAGCCAACAGATTGGTGTGCCCCAACAGCCTGACCCCTGCTTAGCCCTTATGGGTTATCGCGTGAAAATATAAATCATGATATTCGTTATGTCATTGTACACTCTTGTCTATGCAACCAGTTTTGGTCGCTCAGGGTCAGAATAATAAGAATGCTATCATGGAGTCAGAGAGGTCCCTGAGTGTTTAGACTAGTTACACGCCGAGCACTGCCACAACACCCACATCTGTTATTATTATGTTAGACCAGCTGCAGAAGACCGGCCTTGGACGCCCAGTCTTGTGAGATGGGGAGGATATGTGTCTTTCCTCCCCGTTGACAGGTTAGAGCCAATTAGATGCTAGGATGATGTGATGAAACCTGTGACGAAGAATCTATGTATAAAACCACCGGGCTTCCGGTTGAAGAGGAGTTCTGTTTTGATCTCAACCTGCGTGTTGACGAAACGAATCCCTGCTCTTGCAATTGCAGCGCTCGTACTTTGATTGTGACCAGAGAAATAAACCTACCAAATGAGAGAAGTCGTTCGGCTGAATTCTTCCGGAGTTTCTACCAGGCATCCAATATAGAATATGCTAACAATTTGGTGACCCCGAACGTTGGTTGTTTGACCTGGGTAAAGAGAAAGAGCGGTGACGACGTCCGTTGCCCGGACCCCCTGCTGAGGGTCGGCGGCTGTTTGGCGGTTGACAACGAGGGGCGCCTCATAAAGAACAGGTGAGCAGGCAACCTTTTATTCAAATGAATAGAATGTCTGTGATTGGATAAACTAAATTGTGTTGTCAACAACTGAATGAGTCTCTGCCCATAGTTTAGAAATAGTTAAAACATGGTACCTGGTCACAAGTAAAGTAAAAGCACATATTTCCACTGATGTTTATGATGTTGTGTTGAGTAAGGAAAGAGAATAAGTGTCCACAGGGTTAGGGATTTAGTTAATACGAATAAAGAGTTTAAATAGGACAAAGGGATGCTCTTTGGAGCTACCGGAGGTCGACTCTTAGTCGGTAGAAATCCAAGTTGAAATCTGTGTGATACATTGATACCTCTGGTAACTGAAGTCACGGAGCGATATAGCGATGATGGTGACGGTCAGTTTAGGATTTTGGATAATGCCGCTGTGGTAGCGATGTCGCAAGAGGCGAAGATAAGGACACAGGGAAAGATTTGTTGTGTTTCATGAAATGTGTGGGTGGGTTTTGTAAGTCTTGGTGATTTGACGAAACCTGAAACCGGGTGTATCAGAACACGAACGTGGACTGAAAATTCCTCGGGAGAAGGTGTTCGACCAGACTGCATATCTGTGGGGCATTGAAGGGGAATAAAAGGGAAAATCATAGTCTATGGTACTAAGGAGCGAGGAGAAATAAAACAATATTTGTGGACTGGTGTTAGAAACCCCAGCGATCGAGCGCTGTATCCCTTTGATACAGTAGAAGCTTCTCGTTCGAGTTCACTGTATTGGGTATTGCAGCCTTTCTCCTGAGCTTCAAGGATACGTGTGGATAAATTAATAAAATAAACTGTTGAAGATGGGAAGAACGGGGAAAACCATCGAGGTGTGGAAGGGATGCCCGGAAGGTACATTAGGGCATGCCTTGTTGAGAACGTATGAGAGGGTTATGAATAAGACGCAAGAGGCAGATAGAGGGAGTGTAGCGAAGAGATATGTGCAGTGGACAGAAAGTATGAGAGAGAGAGGCATGCTGGAAGGGGAGAGAACTCCCCAACCGACATGCCAGGGACTGGTAAGCCATCTGAGCATGGCTAGAAAGGGAAGAGAGCAATCACAGCTGGTACTAGCAGCAACAGGGAAAGGTAGCGGTAAGGAGAAGAAAAGTTTGGAGCAAGCAGAAGAGTTTTTGACCGATTGTAATTATTTCCTGGGGGAAATGAATGCAGTGATAATGGGTAAGACGGCAAGGCAGATGCCGCAAACAGTGAAAACAATGCTTAAAAATGACGACGAGACCCCACTTGACATATGCCCGAAAGTGCTAAGTTCAGAGCAATCGGTACCGCCTCCATGTTTGTCTAAGCCGTATGAGGAGGTTTCGCAAATGCTGATAACCGGGGCTGCACCCTCAAGGTCACACTCACCACTCGCACACACACACTCAAATCTGTGCGGAGCACACTCGCTGCCTGTACGCACACACATAAATCCGTTCCACCAAATGCCCTTAAGACAAAGCAGAGGAGCTGAACCAGAACAGACACAGGTGTTGTTAGTTCATAAAGGGTTATTGCAAGTAACCGCTCAAGAGCTAGCAGAGGAGGGACAGATAGATCAGTATCTGGAGGAGACAGTGAAATTGCCTTCTTCTCCCTTCCCCCCTCCACTTTGGACGACTATCGATGAATGGGAGATGGGAGCAGAGACAAAAGAGTGTGTAGAAAGAGGGGGTCCCGCGACCGGGCCTAGACCCATAACATCCCGGACTGGGGATACAGCGAGAGGGAGAGCTAGAGGCACAGAGAGAGAGAGGCGGATATCTAGAAGGGAGGTTGAGCCAGTAGGGGGAAATGCAAGGGAGAGTTTAGCGAAGGAAGAGGAAGAAGCAGAGAGTGAGGAAGAGCAGGTGGTTAGAGATAATGAAAGACGGGAAAGAGATACTAAGCGCGCTGTGGTACAGCATCCAGAGCCAGGAGGTTTAAGGCGTGGCAGGGATAGGTATTATCAAAGAGTGGAAGTTAGAGGAGAAAATGTACACCGATGTGACGACATGAATAGACCAGTTGACCGGAGGGTCACTGGAAGTACACGCAGAGAGCCCCAATACCAGTTCCCACTCCTGACTGCTGTAGGAGCTAATGGTAACGAAAAGACAACATACTCTCCCCTTGCGCTGGCAGACGTGACAATGCTGAAGGAGAAGCTGCCGATAATTGAAAAAGGAGGTGCAGCTTGGATCCGAGGGTTTTTGGAGCAATGTGCGGGGAGTGTACCAGGGGTGGGAGACTTTAGGAGAATTTTTGTAGCCTGCGCCTCATTAGCGGAATTGCAGCATTTAGAGAGGATTGCGGGTACATCAGATGTGGCTGATGGGGAACCGTTAGCACACTGGGTCAGTGATTATTGGCCTGAGCTTAGATATAGGTACCCGACAAAGATAGTGACCGCAGAGCTTACAGTGGTGCCACCACTGGATGGTGAGGGAGGAGCAGCTTACTTGGGTAGGGTCAGAGGTTTATGGAACAATAATCTGGGGGAAGACCCCATTGGAGTGAGCACGACTGAGGTGTTGTTCAGAGTGATAATAGTAGCATCTTTGCCGGAGGCCATACGGACCCAGCTGCAAGGGACAGTGGGGCTAGCAGGTATGGATTACAGTGACTGGGCAGCTCAGGTGTCACACCTTTTGGACAAAAGGGGGAGCTGATGTGGGGCTGATTGAGATGGCTCCCGTTGAAATAGAGCTAAAGCCAGGGACGATTCCAATTTATCGTTACCAATATCCCTTAAGGATGGAACAGACTGTAGGGATTTCTAAAACGATAGAAGGGCTGTTGGAGGCAGGTGTATTGGTAAGGACGAGGTCCCCCTGGAACACACCTATTAATCCGGTCCCCAAGCCTGGAAAACCAGACTACAGGATGGTCCACGATTTGAGACCAATAAATAAAGTAGTGGTGCCAACTAACTATGACACTCCAAACCCTTATACAATGTTGAATGCTGTGGGTCCAGACAAGACTTGGTTCTCATGCATAGACTTGGCAAATGCTTTCTTCTGTGTGCCATTGGCTGAAAGTTCAAGACAGATGTTTGCATTCTCATATCAGGGGAAGCAGTACACGTACACACGCCTACCACAGGGCTATTTAGACTCGCCCTCTATATTTAACCATGTGTTAAAAGGCATTCTGATGAAACTGGAGTTACCAGTTGGAGTGGTGCTGTTGCAGTATGTGGATGACATTTTGCTAGCAGGTACCAGCTCGGAGTCCATTATGGAGGCCACAAAGGGGGTTTTGGGGTGGCTACAGGTGAATGGATTCAAGGTGTCCAAGTCAAAGTTGCAGATTGGGAGACAGAGAGTAACGTTTTTGGGAAGAATAGTATCCAGAACAGGGCAAGCTATGACTGAGGAACAGAAATCGTCGATTTTGCAGCATACAAAGCCAGGAACAGTGAGAGAGATGATGACATTTTTAGGGTTGGTAAACTGGAGTAAGAATTTCATTGCTAATTTCTCAGAGGAAGTGTCCCCGTTGAGGAGACTTATACAGGGTGCAGGGTATCGAAATTACTCTAAACCATTGATATGGACCCAGGAGGCAGAGGCCGCGTTCATAACAATTAAACAAGCCATGGCCAGAGCGACCACGTTGCACCCACCTGACTATTCTAAGCCATTTCATCTTGATGTTGATGAAAAGGACGGATTTGTGAATTCCGTCCTGTTTCAAAAGGGGGAGAGTTGCGGGGATAGGAGAGTTCTGATGTACTACAGTGGGAAATTAGACAATGTGGAAATAGGGCACCCCACATGTGTAAGACACGTAGCGGCCATAGGGAAAGCACTGATAAAAACAGCCCATATAACGATGGAGCACCAGACTGTTGTACATTCCACACACGGAGTAGTGGCGTTTCTACAGTCAAATGCTTTCACACTCTCCGCGGCAAGGCAGGCAACTTTGCAAAGCCTTTTGATTAAGACACACATACATTTTGAGGCCTCAGTTAAAAACATGGCAACACAGATGGGCAATGGGAATGAGCATGTATGTGCAGAGGCAACAGACCATGAA
Organism: Cottus gobio; assembly: GCA_023566465.1. Lineage (NCBI taxonomy): Eukaryota > Metazoa > Chordata > Actinopteri > Perciformes > Cottidae > Cottus > Cottus gobio. Next base: position 3,011,409 of record CM042221.1, read on the forward strand.
ATGAAGGTGTACCAGACCTTAGAAAAAGAGCCACTGACTGATCCAGACGACACCTACTACTGTGACGGCCACAGCCATCAGACACAAGACCGAGGGATGGTTGCGTCTTATGCGGTAGTGAGAAGATCATCTGAGGGTTGGGAGACAGTGCGAACAGGCATAGTTCCACAGCCAGCGTCAGCACAAACTGCAGAAGTGACAGCACTAACAGAAGCATGTAAGGCAGCGAAGGGAAAGAGAGTGAATATCTATTCAGATTCAGCATACACCCTACAAGCAGCACACATAGACCTCTGCCATTGGAGACGAAAAGGTTTTGTGACCAGTAAAGGTACGCCAGTAAAACATTTGCAACCCTTATTGGACCTCTACTATGCCTTAGGGGAACCCAAACAGGTAGCAGTGATGAAATGCAAGGGACATCAGACAGATGCCTCTGAGATAGTGAAGGGAAATAATGCGGCAGACCGAGCAGCTAAGATCACAGCAGGGTATGGACCCAAGAGCCAGATGATGCAGGGAACAGAAGAGCCAGAGAGAGGAAGATTAGACTCAGATCACATCAGAAGATTGCAGGAACAGGCAGCACCAACAGAGAAACAGGCTTGGATGGAGAAGGGAGCGAGAAAAGATGAGGAAGGCATATGGAGAAACCATGAAGGGAAAGTAGTAGCCTCCGCAGGTCTGTTGAACATGTTGTGTCAGGAAGCACATAGCAGAGGACATGGTGCAAGTGGTAGGATGGTGACATTGCTTTCTCAGAAGTGGTGGCATCCATTCATGAGGGATATAGCTAAATACTATGTCCAGACTTGTGAGATATGTTGCCAACACAACCCCAAAGTTGCACTCAAAGCCGGGTTGGGAAGCTTTCCCTCCCCAACAGCTCCTTGGAAGGAGGTAGTAATAGATTTTACAGACATGGGGACTGAGAATCGCGTTGAAGGGAAAAGATATTTGTTGGTATGTGTTGATCCATTCTCGCGGTGGGTAGAAGCTATCCCCACAAAGTCAGAGAGGGCTGTAGAGGTGGTGAAATGGTTGACAAGGGAACTCATACCCCGATTTGGCATTCCGGAAATAATAAGATCAGACAATGGCTCACATTTCTCTAACGCAGAACTACAAGAAATAGAGACGACATTTGGCATCACTCATAAGTTTGGAGCAGTATATCATCCAGCGTCTCAGGGACTGGTAGAAAGAGCAAATAGGACCATAAAAGAGGGGCTTGGGAAAGTATGCGCAGACACTAAGTTGAACTGGGTTGAGGCTCTCCCCATAGTACTGTATGGAATTAGGTCAAGTCCAAACTCTAAGTTAGGGATAAGTCCCCATGAAGTACTTACGGGAAGGAAAATGCCATGTCCACTGACCTCTACCTTGCCAACCACTGTGAGTCAGTTGCAATACCAGCATATGGAGATATCCGATTACATGAGGCGGTTGAACAATGCTGTTATGAGTATCTCTCAACAGGTGACGGAGATCCTGTCCGAAGAGCAAGAGGGGGAGGGTGCTTCCGTTGAAGTAGATGACTGGGTACTGAAGAAGGTATACAGATTCAACTGGACGGCTCCCCGCTGGGAAGGACCGTATAAGGTTGCAGAGGTAACCTCACACTGTGTGAAGGTGTGGTTGAAAGAAGATAAGATAAGTAATTGGATACACAAGACCCACTGCTGTCGAGGTCTGGCCCCTAAAGACAGAACATTGGCCCAAGTAAGGAGTGACTTAAAAGAGCTGGACGAAATCCTGGGAGCAGGAGCCTCAGAGAAAAAGGAGGAAGTTCGTGAAGTTTGTGAAGACGAGGAGGAACCGAGGTATAACCTGAGGAGCCGGAAGGGCATAGTCAAATAAGAATAAAACCTAAACAAAATAAAGAAAATAGAGATAGATGTATTTCTTATCGAGATAGAAAATAGATGAAAAATAAAAATAAGGAAGGAAAATCAGGGGTTAGTAGGGGCAATAATTAATAACTATAGCTTTGATACTGGGGTATCGCGATAATGAAAACTGTTCTAGGATGTAACACGAGGGCCACTCTCCTGGTACTCTTAATCATAAGTCTCTTGGTAGGACTTCCCTTCATGTGGTGGGAACTCTATTTGAGTAAATTAGACCACTCCAGGAATGACACCACAACCTTCGCTCCACTAGTGGAGAAGGAGCCCTATCTACACAGGACTAAAAGAGCCAAGCAGGGGGATCTAGTCCCTACCATTGCAGTTAAGAATGAATCCGGAACTCAAATATTTGAAATAGATTTATGTGAAATAATTTCGTGTGGAGAGCACCCCCAGGCTTGGAGGGGGTACGATGTATATATGTGCATACCCGCGGAGACGATATGGGAACCATGGTGCCAATCATGGCAGGTGGTGGGGTGGAACTCGGGGTTTAATGGGTATAAGACGGATTTAAGGAAGGTCTTGCCTAAAGCCACGCCAGGGGTTAGAATACAGGATAAGATAACGATGGTTCGGGATCAATCTGGAAGGGGGAAGACAGGGGTGAATCCACTCCTATTCTCTGTAACTGACCTAAGAGTTTCCCCATTCCCCGATAGACCAGGTGTTCCCACGAACGGTGATCGATGGACCATGGCCATAGGGGTGGATGTATCAGGGCGGGACCCACTGGGGTTACTAAACTTTAAGATACTTCCGAAGTTGAAGTCAAAGACCACCAGCAAGTCCAGCATAGCCGTTCCTGAGGTTACTAGGATGAAGAGAATACATGTGAAATTAGCAATAGAGACTGGTTTTGAGCAGACGAATTATTGGATGGACTGGGTAACTACGGCAGCGGAAGGGGTTAAATCTCTAGATTGTGTGGTATGTGCAAATGCTAGACCTAGTACCTGGACTGTCCCCTCCACCCTGAGTCAGGTAGAGAATCTTGACTGTTTAATAGAGGCCCATAGACAGGAGAACCCAACTCAGCTGTGTAAAAAGTGGGACATAATATACCCAGGATCCCAGAGGGATGCGGTCCCACCGGTGTTTACCCCCATGAAAAATAAGTACACCTGTCTTACGAGGGAAAACGAGATTGGTGCTCTGGTAGGTGAGATTGAGAGAGATTGGTGCGGTACCACATTTAACGTCACTAGTTGGGAAAATGTAACAAAATTGCAGTATGCCAGGGCAGATATCTATTGGTTTTGTGGAGGAAGACGACTAATGAATGTATTGCCCTCTAATTGGCAGGGCACGTGCGCCTCTGTCTCGTTGATAGTCCCCTTTAGTGTAATTCAGATGAACGTCCAGCAGTTAGAAACCCGGGTGAGAATGGTGGGCCTGTGGAAAAGAAAGAAGAGAACTATAGACTTAGATAAGGGGTCCCCCATATATTTCGATGCAATAGGAGTGCCCAGAGGGGTCCCTAACGAATACAAGCTGGCTGACCAAATAGCTGATGGATTTGCATCCATTCTCCCGTGGATCATAGTAAATAAAAATGTAGACCGCCTGAATTATGTACATTTCAATATTCAACGCCTGACCAACCAGACTAGAGATGCCCTAGATGGAGTGCATGGACAGTTGTCTGCCACCTCCTTAATGTCTTACCAGAACAGGATGGCGCTCGATATGTTGTTGGCAGAGAAGGGAGGAGTGTGCTCTATGTTTGGCCAAACTTGTTGCACTTTTATTCCAAATAACACAGCCCCAGATGGATCTTTTACCAGGGCCTTAGAAGGTCTGAGAGAAATGTCCCACGAATTGGCAGAACACTCAGGCATAGTAAGCCCCCTTAACGATCGGTTAAATAGTATGTTCGGCAGGTGGAAGAGCGTAATTATATCTGCATTCCTCTCCATAGTCATAGCGACAGTAGTGATGTCATTGTGTGGATGTTGTTGCATCCCCTGTATTAGACAGTTATGCCTGAAGTGTGTGACCACAGCCGTGGACTCTAAGATGACCCCTCCATATCAGATGACTTTGTTAGAAGAGCAGGTACAGTTGTTGGAGGAGAATGGTGAGAATGGTATGGTAAGATTCGACATCAATGGATCCGAAGAAGAGACGGAGTTAGAATCCCCTTTCCTGTATGAGTAACTTTGCTAATATTTGACCATATCCCATGTAGCATACGCACACACGTAGACGGCGTGAGATTGTAGGCCTAGGATGATTCTTTACTGTTTTGCTTGTGCCATATTGTGCTTATGTGCTTAGATGATGCCCGAAGGGGTAGAGGGGGTTAGCTTAGCTTCATTGTAATGTGTTCAGCCATAGTCATGAACTGACTTAGCCATGCTTGTAGTAGAATATATGTATATGTTAGAGATTTCCACCCTGTGAGAGGAGTAACACACACATAGTTATGACCTGATCTAGCCACTCCGGTAGTAAAATATATATGTTAAAGATTTCAACACTGTTAAATAAATAACCCACACATAGTTAGGAATGAACATAACCTGTCTAGGTGCCTGATTCATATTGTTTAGTTTACATAATGAATTATGTAAAAAGGGGGATTGAAAATATAAATCATGATATTCGTTATGTCATTGTACACTCTTGTCTATGCAACCAGTTTTGGTCGCTCAGGGTCAGAATAATAAGAATGCTATCATGGAGTCAGAGAGGTCCCTGAGTGTTTAGACTAGTTACACGCCGAGCACTGCCACAACACCCACATCTGTTATTATTATGTTAGACCAGCTGCAGAAGACCGGCCTTGGACGCCCAGTCTTGTGAGATGGGGAGGATATGTGTCTTTCCTCCCCGTTGACAGGTTAGAGCCAATTAGATGCTAGGATGATGTGATGAAACCTGTGACGAAGAATCTATGTATAAAACCACCGGGCTTCCGGTTGAAGAGGAGTTCTGTTTTGATCTCAACCTGCGTGTTGACGAAACGAATCCCTGCTCTTGCAATTGCAGCGCTCGTACTTTGATTGTGACCAGAGAAATAAACCTACCAAATGAGAGAAGTCGTTCGGCTGAATTCTTCCGGAGTTTCTACCAGGCATCCAATATAGAATATGCTAACACGCGCTACACCACTCGCAGCAACAGGTGAAAGTCCAGCACAGCTCATGATGGGTCGACAAATACGCACTACGGTTCCGGTCCTAGAAAGGACATTGCTGCCACGCCCATTCAACCCGGATCAAGTTTACATGACGAACGCAGCAGCAAAGGATGCATACAGGTTCTACTACAACCGCAGGCATTCGGCACGCGTGCTCCCTGTGCTTCATCCAGGTCAAACTGTTCGGGTGAAGCTTGATGGGGAGAAGGGATGGACGACACCTGCCAGGGTCATCAGTAAGTCCAAAGAGCCGAGATCCTACCTGGTGGAGATGGACAATGGGAATGTGACCCGTCGGAACAGGCGTCACCTCCAGACTGTTCCTGAGACCGAAACTTCTGTGGAACAGCAATCTACTCAGACTACAGCGTCTCAGCAGAACAGCGGTTCCCCACCACCAGAATTGCCTGTGGTGCCGGAACCACCGGCGGACTTGCCACCAGCAGGCCTTTCCTCAAGGTCTCCCCTACCACCATCTACTCCTGTGAGAAGAACTTTCAGGGGCCGTGAGATAAGGGTGCCTCTTAGATTCCAAGACTGATGTTCAAAGGGGCAGAATAATCCCTTTCAGGGCTGAGGGCAGTCTACCCCGGTGACGTCCTGCACCGTTCTGAGAATGTACTGTAAATGTTCTGATTATGAGGGGTTGCATTTACATTGTTATATTGTTTGAGATAATTTAAGATTTAATAGTTAATGTTGCAAAATGCTGATGTTCGACATCTTGTTATTGCTAACTCCCAAAAGGGGGAGATGTTGTGAGATTGTCCATGTGAGGCTACCGTAGTTGAGGTAGCGTGTTGCATCTGGGGAATTGTTGTTACGCGGCCGCGGTTGTTACTACGTTACGCGGCATGTGCACGACAAATAAAAGGCTCTCCATGTGGATCACGACCGGTGTCTTGCCTCATATGACACCCTATAAGGCTGATAACAGCTGATAGCTGGTGCAAACAGAGAACATTCACTCTCCATTTCACTCTGGTTTGGTCTCTACCATTACATTACATTACATTTCATTTCATTTAGCTGACGCTTTTATCCAAAGCGACTTACATGCTATACAGTAGACCGTAGACACAGCAACGGTGAGCAATGAGGGTTAAGTGTCTTGCTCAAGGACACAACGACACAGCCTGCCGGAGCCGGGGATCGAACCACCGACCTTCTGATTGAAAGACCGACTTGCTAACCACTGAGCCACAGTCGCCCCCCTGTCTACCAACTCCTGTGGCAAGAGGGGAACTGCAGAGTCCTGGGATGAAAATGAAATAATGATGCAGAGTCGTTCACATACAAGTAGTCACGTAATCCATTGTTAAAATGAAAAAAAGGTGTTTTATGTTGAGGAGGACTTTATAAATGAATGAATAACTCCTGGTTGACTGGGGTTTTGTGTTCCATGGCTCAGGACTTGATTCTAAAGGTCAGAGGTGAACTCATGCTTGTGTTTAATCACTCGAGACACTCACACTCATTTCTAGTAACTCAAGACATTACTCAGATTGTTAAATTGATGTTATGGGTTTTCTTCGGACCCCAAGTGCACGACACAAGACGTTGTCACAGTTCAGCCAGAAGCTGGCGTTGTTTATTATCAACAGCACACGCAGTAATCCAAACCAAAAAATAAACTGAAAACTACTGTCTCAAAAACAGACAGCGCACTTTTAAGTCTCTGAATACCGTCTCGGGTCTTCTGCCTCCTTACGTGGCAGGGTGCGCCGGGCTCGAACTCCGCTCTCGTTCTCGTGGTCTCAATTCTCTCCGGATCCTCCTCTTTGACGACTGTACCGCTCTTCGTCACTCAGCGTACGCACTCGCGTCGAGCACTGTCCGCTCCCCTCCTCTTATGCTCGTCAGCCACTGACAAGCTCCAGCTGTGGGGACACGCTGATCGCTCTCAGGTGCGCACCGGCTCCCTGGCCGCGCGCGCTGACGTCTCCGGCGCCTCCATGCGCCTGTCTCCCGAGCCGACTGTCGGTTCCCTGACAATTGACCCGGACACTTAAGATGCAAGACTTGATTTGGGCTGGTCTCTAATGACGTGAAGCTTGACTTATATGTCCTTACTCTGACTCTGATCACTTGTTTGTAATAAGTCAGGACTTATCTTGGACTTCTTTGTAATGTGTTTATTGACTCCTCACTGAGACGTATCTCGACTCAACCCATGATGCGGCTTTGTCTAAACACCATATTTATAAATCTCTCATTTATAAGTATCACATCGGAACAGGTTTTCTGAGGAGCTTTCACCTTTTTGGACATATATCTGAGCTCTGACTCAGTGTTAAGTGTCAGAGGCTGCTGACAAAGAGCAGCTACTTATGTCACAATTATAATTTTACATGTCCTGGTAACCAGCAATTAGGCGTGTCATGGCTTCTTGTTACTGGTGGGGCTCTCCAAGACGGCAATTCAAAGCTAATCAAGTGCGATGGCCTCTCATTCGTCACATCATCCTCCCGCTGCTACCCGTACTCTTATTTAGCAGCCAGGGAGGCACTACCCAGCAGCACTTCATGCATCCTGGGAGAAGCCGGAGCATCAATGGACAGGGTGACAACATGACAGAGTGTCAGGGCTCTAAAATGTGTCTATTGCCAGTTAGATAATGGGTTATTTTGGGCGTCGAGATGAATCTTCCACATCATTAAGTTGTGTGATGGGGGTTTCTGCAGAGTGGCTAGCAGGGGGGAGGCACCGAAGCTGAAATGAGGAATGTGACGAGAGCCCAAGCTGTGACATTTCTGTATATAGTGCAAAATGGGACCCCTGAAAAAATAAATCATCTTTTGTATAGGTATGCTGGTAGCAGTTATGGCTATTATGTTACATATGCAGTGCTATGGTACTGTACTTGTCTGCAACACTGTTTGTATCTCCATGAAGGGAGGGGTAGGAGGAACGTTAACTCCCTGGCTTTAATTAGAGTTTAAGAGGTTTCATTGTACATCTCCAAGGTCACCCATTGCATCTTAATTTGATTGCATAGCACAGAACTATACATAGCAAAAAAAAGAGAAAAAAAAGGACATCAGGGTGCTCCATTTAAAAAGCTCCATGTGGCTCACAGTTCTTTCTCAGGGGGATCCCTTTATTTAGTGGTAGGAAGCATCTGGCGGTTTGTAAACTCATTCCTAATTGATCGATGAAAAAGTGTGTAAAGAAATGATTCATGTTTTCATTTACTCCTAAATTAGATGGATAATTGAATATTATCCAGACCTGTACACTCTAGAGTTATGACACTAGATCCTGAACTAAAATCAGGTTGGGGTCCAGGGCTCCATTGTCCTCCGCGAAAAACGTTGAGTGATTTTGTATCTGCGAGTGAACCCTTCTGGAGCGTTTGAGGATGTTTATCAAAGCAAGATGTGTTCTTGTTGTATTCCAGTTACGTTGTATTGCATCTTCATTCATTTAATCACAATGTCTCACACCCATCAAGACGGGCCACAGGATATGTTCATCAACATATACTTAAAGTACATCAATACATGAATGGATTATAATGGATCCTTTATTATTTCAGCTGTTAAAAGGTAGAGCTTATTTGAATTCATAAACATTGTGTATAACACTTTACATACCGCTGGGTAGCTTGTGAAATTCCCTCTAAAGCCTTTATTAATTTGATAATATTAGTTATTGAACACTTCGATTTTGAATCTGCAAAGTAACTAGTACATCAAACCTGATTCACGGCAAACTGTCGCATGCCACGATCAATCATCCTCTCGTAACTCCCAGCAAATTCTTCTTGCTTGTTATGGCATCAACTTTCAAGCTCTGTATGGACCATATTATTAATAGGCCATTATTAGTCCGATGAATCCTTGTTAATGGATGCATATAAGCACCCACATAAACACACATGTAGGACATTGCTGCATAAACGAGGACACGATGCCTCAGCCTCTCATGATGCTAGTACATGTTCATTTGACTCAACAGCTTCTAGTCAGCTACGGTTGTTGAGTCCATAAATCAGTGTTTGTGTGTTTGGATGTGTGACATTTTGATGCTCTTTAGGAGGCTGTGGGTGGGCTGAGAGGAGCAGGGGGATGCAGTCTGAGAGGGGTTGAGAAGCTCTGAGAGGCATTTATCCAGATGTCGACTACAAGAGGCATCTTGTCAGCGTAACTCAGACGCGGGCGTGCACACAAACATCCCCGTCAACAGCGTGGAGACACTTCACACGGGCGATCAATGCCGCCAGCGCTCAGGGGATCGTCAATAAGAGGCGGCCCCCTCTGTGTTCGGATGAGATTTGGCGTGTCAGGTGTTTGATTAGCCAGGCTGCACTCCTGAGCTCTGGCAGACGCAGCGCTGCTAGAGAAAGGCTCCGCTCACATGCTAATGGAGATGTTAAGTATGGCATATGTCAGATCATTGGCGCCTGTGGCTCTGAGGTAGAGCGAGTCATCCTCTCATCAGAAAATCTGCAGTTGGTTCCCCGGCTCCTCCAGTCGGCACGTTGTGTCTTTGAGCAAAAGATTGAAACGTAAATGTGCATTAACTTCTGCCATCAGTGTATGAACATGTGTGTGAACGTTGGTTCTGACATGAAGAGTAAAGCTTTGAGTGGTTGGAGGACTAAAAAGTCACTATACAAATGTAAGTTAGTTTCCAATAAATCCTTAAATATTGTCAATGGGATTCAGCATTTAGCTTCAGGGCATGTGTATAAATGTTTAAACGGTCTGCAACTGTAATATTTATGAGGCGTTTGGACATACAGCAGCACATTATTGGTAGAGTATAATCCCAAGTGTAGCCCTAAAGCAGTCAAAACATAGAGCTATGGTCTTGTGGATCTTAATCATTTCAGTATGTTATGGACCAGTTTAGCAGTTGATTTATAAGGTCCCTTATTTTAAGCAGATTGAAATAAAGCTTCTAAACTCAAGCTTAATTTCATTCAGGAAGAATATATACAGGTAACACAAAGCAAATCTGACCACGGGGTCATTTTAGTGTAATTGCTTTACTGTCAAATCAGTCCACAAGCGAGTTTGCATTGATCAGTACTGTGTAATGCTAACATTATAGCCGCTCCAACACAGAACATTATGTCATCTAGGCATAAGTACAGCAACGGTGTTAGAGTTCATACGATAGACAGTCTATGGTTTATACAGTTTCACCCGGTATCTGTGCAAATATGAGGGACTAGAGCTCCATGACAACACAAATGTTGCATCTCTTTGCATTGACTTTGTAATTGTGCGGTGCCTAACTAAAAGTTTGCCTTCCACTTGTTGTGAACGCACCACTAGGCCTGTCGATTATTTCTCATGCATCCTGTCATTCACTCGCTGTCATTGTTTGCCGCTGTCAGTCGGGTGTCAGTCAGCTGTTCTGATCCATCCCATAGCACCCAGACACACCTACAGTGTTGGCTAATCACCTCACTGCTGTGTCTTTTAAAATGTGTCTTTGTCACAGCCAGACCTGTCCTCCGTTTGTCTTTGTGTGTGTGTTTGCGTGTGCGTGCGTACATGTGTGTGTGCGTGAGTGTGTGTGTGTGTGGGCGTGGACTAGACGCCCACACACACACAGAATAGAGGTGGTCTTCTCTCGTCTCCCTCCTGATTACATTATTACATTACATTTCACTTTTATCCAAAGAAAGCAATTTACAACGCATTCACACCATAGAGGAGCTACAGGAGCAATTTGGGGTTAAGTGTCTTCCAAAGGACACACCAACATGGACTATCGGAGCCGGGGATCGAAACGCCGATTGAAGGACGAACACCACTGAGCCAAAGTCGCCCTGATTTCTGTTCATTCCGCTCACCTGTCCAATCCACCCAGTTCCATCAACTCATCTACTACAGTATATCTACCCCAGTTTTCCATCCACTCATGGCCAGATCGTTGTCGCAACCTCTGTGGTACCTTGGTGTTCTCGGCCGCTCAGTAGTGTAGATTCTGAGTTTAATCCAACTGTTTTCATTTACTTGTACTCCCCTTGTCTTCCTGTGCCTGTAGTTTGGATCATCCCCTCCGGCTCCCTGCCATCTCACCCCGCTCTGCCTGCCCTGCTTTGTTCTACCCTGGTCCCCCACCCTCACCCTTGTGTCCTTGGCCCCCAGCTGCTGCACACCCTATGACAGTCCTTTTTTACCTTCTTAACAGTTCATGCTGCTGTTATTAGAACCCCCCAAATCCCCATTAAGCCTAGTCATTGCGGATTCTCAGATTTCATGTTTTTATCATTTCACCAGCCCACCAGTCTTGGTAGAATCAAATGCCACCACTGGTGTCTGGACTCTTTTGGGATAATTATCACGCTGCTGGTGCTCAGGCCAAACGCCCCTCGATTACAAAGCTCCCTGTAGAGTCTAAAAAAACATTTGTTTTAATTTTTCTTCATTCAGCCTTCCCTACTGATGAAAAGCATTTACTATTTTAATTGCAGATATGTATCATATTTTGGCCTCTGTTTTGATGACAAATACTGTTTGTTATTAAATGTTATTCGGTAGAACTTTATAATAACATTTATTTTATAGCACTAATTTAGCATTAGTAAAGTGTGAGTAAACACTTAATTCATCATTTCTAATGCATTGTTCCAACATGAACACTCATTAGTAACTCATTAGTATACAATTCATAAACACAGTTATACATGTTTTATTCTTGATTAATGAGCTTGACTATTATGCATTTCATGATTGAATATTCATACTTCATAAATTATGGATTCCTCATTTGAAAATAAAGTAATATATATTGCAAACCAATTAAGCAGTGGTGAGCGGTCAGGACCAGCTAAGCCTTCTCTGCTGGCCTAAACAGAATTACAAAGTTATAGCTATTTTATAATTTAATTGTTTTTCACAAATACACTACATGTATTATAATAATTATTCCCTATTAGCTTATTTTCTCATTGCACAGCTCCTGTCTTCGTCTGTAGCTCTGCTTGCAGTCGCCTCCAGATTCTGTTAAGGAGAGCTCTCATCCAATCAGATTTCACCTCTATGTCTCTATGGAAGAAGACGGTATCGTTGATTACCTTAACAAATCAGATCTTTAGTTTGACATGCTGGGTGTATTCTTTGACGTCCAGGGCCGTTTTTGATGTGGCCTTTGACTTTAACATGAGCTGTGATTGGTCAGTGGACCAGCGTGACTTACGTAGCTGCTAGCAGAACTCAGGAGAAGTAAGAACAGTTCATGCTAAAACATAAGAGAAGTTATGACATTTTTTATGTTTTACTTGGTGTAGTTTTTTTTAACACTCAATGGCTGAAGGAGGAGGAGAAACGGACTTGGTGGTGGATTTACTGACAAAGCAGATATTTTCAGCCCCTGAAACGCATGGAAACTTGGGCTGTCATTGGCGTTCATGGCCATGGAGAAGGACCTTGTAGTGGCACGTTTGTTAACAAAGAGGCGGATGGACTTTTTCTTTATCACGTGAACAGCATCTGGTGAGTGAGCCGTGTTTGTGTTTTTACATCTGCAGTTTATTTAATTACACATATTTATATTGTGGCTCGTGCTCTTGAGTGTGCGGCGTTTAACAGTTTTGTTGGATTGTTTTGTTATGTTTTGCTATAACTAAATGTGGTTCTTGTTGACGTGAACTGCATGCATTGTCCGTTAAGAAAGTGTTAATGACGCAGCGTCCCATCATACGCTTATTTATTTTAACAATATCAGATGGCACAGAAGTACAAAATGCACTGCCCGTCACTGCAATTAATCAGAATCAGAATCAGAATCAGAATCAGAATCAGAATCAGAATCAGAACCATTTATTGCCATGTATGCTTACACATACAAGGAATTTGTCCTGGCGGGAAGGTGCATACATTTAACATTTAACAATACACATTTAACAGTTAACGCAGTGCAATAAATGAGGATGAATGGATGAATGAATATCTACATTGAGACAGCAGCATAACAAAATACCAAAAGTAAGGTAAAGTGCATGGAATGTGCATGAGTGTAAGTGTTGTGTGAAAGTGGCAAGTGCAATGCCCAGGTGTCAAGTGTATTCAAGTCAAGTATAAGTTTTTTACAATTACAATTAAGTAATATATATTGCAAACCAACTATTAATGACTTATAGATGATGCACTAATGGTTAACATGTGCTTTATAAACTTGTTTTAATACTGCAATTCAGGTAGTTACTAGTCATTAGTTAAGTATTAGTTAAGTATTTTGTGTGACCCCATCTGAAGTGAGTATCACTCCCTCTAGGAAATACACGACGCCGTTGTTCTGGTTACAGATGGATTTATTCTTCTACTAAATTCTCCACCAATCCACCGTCGAACTGTTTAAATACATTTCAACACATACACAAAACGTTGGCGTTCACGTTACAGAAACCTTGCACCTAAATATGCGCAACAAATAATTAACATAATGAACATACCTCGCTGGCTGCACACCACTGAGAGGGAAATGGGTCCACTTAGAAATAAGAATACTTGGTAAATAAATGCTTCGTCACTTCAACTCGTCTTGCGGAGTACTAAAACTTTACCGCCGCTACTTTAACACGATGTCTGGAACTTGTCACCACTAAATGCGTCCCAGCACAACATAGAATGTAAAGATAGTTCCTATCACATGTAAATACAACAAAATCATTATTCAAAATACAAGTTGTACAAATAATAATAATATGTAAAACCTATTAATAATGGTATAAATAACATTTATGGCAGTTAAAGAGAGGACTATCTATTCTTTACAACACATTTATAAATGACATTGAAAGGCCAGCAGTGCCTCAAAGCTAACACAAGTCTCAGTTATCCTCTCAACATCAAAGGGAAATAGACACAACATAAAGTGATAAAGAACATTAATATGATGGTGATGGAGTGTTTCATAGTTTGCTGCCGCATACATATTATTGATTATGAGTATCTAGCTAGCTAGTGTTAGAAAATAATGCTTTATAGTGCTCCTAGTGAGAGCTAGAGAGTTTACATTGGAGGGTCAAGACAAATAAATAACTCTGTATGGATTATCAAATATTGAATGGATGACACTGTATGTACTACACAAATGTATTAATTAGAATTATGGAATGTATTGAGTGATTGTGGAAGGAATCCTGAAAACATCAGGAGCCCACAAACAGTTACGCAGCCTGAAGATTGGAGCAGATAGATAAGGAGGACGTGCTCAGGAATGTCCCCGGTGGGGGTTGATTGAAGTCCTGAGTACTGTTGTAATGTGAGAGGGGGTTTGGGTTGACCAACACCAAAAGGACGAGGTCTTGTCCAATCAATGGACTGGAAGAGAGGCTAGCCAGAGGAAGGGGGGCTGACCCCAAACCTGGCAAAGCTGAGACATTTTGAGAACATCAGCAGATCTCTGGGTGCCTTCTGCCGGGCAGGTATGTATGGATCTGCTGCCCGGTGGGGGGGGCACTGGATCTCTGTCTCATGGGATTTCTCTCTCCCATGGGATATATTGTGTATATTTTGTGTAGTTATTAGTGTGATTCATTTTTGAAATGCTGTTCATCATCTTTTTATTAAATCAATTTTTATTATAACTTTCTGCATCTGGGACTTCTCTTCACACAACTGCCCAAAGATTTTTTAACTTAACACTAGCTGTGACTTGTTTGCTAGCTAGCCATAAAGCAAGCTCGTCACTAACCAGAGGACCTGAGACAGCACGCACCACCTAAGTTGTAAGTAGATCGATCCAGGTGATAGCGAGATAATAATAATATCAATCAAAGATCAATAATATGTAGCCAGCTAGCAAGCTAGCATACTTAAACCATCATATTACATCTTGTTTAGCCCCAGTTGAGCCACAGCCATTTTTCTCAAAAATTCCAAATGGTTTTGCATACCCATATTAAATACAGAATATCTCCTCAACCACACGTTGAATTGTGTTATAAAAATGTAAAAGGGAGTTATATGCTCTTATAAGGCCTCTGCAATTGTTTTTGCTATGTCACAGTGGCTGTTTCATGGGAGTACGAGGACTTGGAGAGTGAGGAAGAGCTCCTGATGAAGAATGCTGCCCCCAATTTTGGGGGTGCTGGGGTTCTTAAGGTGTTCTCTATCACCTTGTGTTATCTATATTTCCCTTTTCTGTTGAGAAGATAACTGAGACTTGTGTTAGCTTTGAGGCACCGCTTATAAATGCTTTGTAAGGCATAGATAGTCCTCACTTTAGATGAGGTCACACAAAATACTTAACTAACGTCCAGTAACAATTGCAGTATTAAAACACATTTATAAAGCACATGTTTTTATAAACACTTCATAAATAATCTTAATCATCTATAAATCCTTAATACTTAATTTACATAATTATCCATCCATCCATTTTCCACCGCTTATCCGGGGTCGGGTCTCGGTGGCAGCAGGTCCAGCAGGCTGACCCAGGTTTCTCTCTCACCTGCAACATCTACCAGCTCATTCTGGGGGATCCCGAGGCGTTCCCAGGCCAGCTGGGAGATATAATCCCTCCAGCGTGTCCTGGGTCTTCCCCGGGGCCTCCTACCAGTTGGACGTGCCTGGAAAACCTCTAAAGGGAGGCGTCCTGGAGGCATCCTAATTAGATGCTGAACCACCTCAGCTGACTCCTTTTGACACAAAGGAGTAGCGGCTCAACTTCAAGCTCCCTCCTGATGTCCGAGCTCCTTACCCTATCTCTAAGGCTGAGCCTCTACAGAGGAAACTCATCTCCTCACCCTATCTCTAAGGCTGAGCCCTATAGAGGAAACTCATCTCCTTACCCTATCTCTATGGCTGAGCCCGGCCACTCTACGGAGGAAACTAATTTCGGCCGCTTGTATCCAAGACCTCGTTCTTTACGACCCAAAGCTCGTGACCATAGGTGAGGGTTGGTACGAAGACCGACCAGTAAATTGAGAGCTTCGCCTTCCGGCTCAGCTCCTTCTTCACCAAGACGGCCCGGTGCAACGCCTGCTTTACTGCTGCAGCCGCACCGATACGCCTGTCGATCTCCCGCTCCATTTTACCCTCACTCGTGAGCAAGACCCCGAGATACTTGAACTCCTTCGCTTGTGGTAGGCACTCTGTCCCCACCCGGAGGGAGCAATCCACCGGTTTCCGGCAGAGCACCATGGCCTCAGACCGGTGATAAAGGGCAGCCCTGGCAGTGTAATGTTGGAACAATGCATTATAGATGAGGAATTAAGTGTTTACTCATGCTTTGCTAATGCTAAATACTATGTAGTAAAAATGCTACCTGTTATTCTTAACTCAATAATTTTTTCATGCTTTCATTTGTTCTCTCGATTACTCGATTGGCCCGGTAGCCATGCTTCCCTCCATCACATTCCATTGATCCAAAATGCTGCAGCAAGGATTGTCACCAGATCAAGCCTCAGCCGCAGCACGGTTGAGCTCAGAGTTCCTCAGCTGTCTGTCAGAATTATTCGTCAAATCAAAATGCTATCTCAAATCGATCTCAAATTTGTGTGACAGTGTACAGCAAATTCCTTAATTTGATAAAGCTGGTATTTTGTGGCCATCGCTGTTTGACATTGCCAGTCAGCAAACTAAACACCTGCTTTGAACATCAATATGCGTGTGCTCAAATCCAGACAATAATAAAACAAGACAGTGATTATCTCTCAATCAAAGTTTAGTTACAACTCTGGACTAATGGAAGATGGAAAGCAATGGCTTGACATTTGATCTGCAATGTAAAGTATTGATTAGCTGGGCATACCAGGGAAAATGGATGCACAACTCAGTAAATGATAACCATCAAGTATCCAGCCAAGTCATTGTATAATTTTTTTTGTTTTTTATTTGATTTAATAAATCTAAAATTTTAAAATGGAAATTTGGATTAGTGAGTTTGAATGGACCTGATGCAGCTGCTCAATATAAAGCAGAATGCATGGTGGTGTGGTGCCTACCACCGCTGCCTCACTGCAAAAGGGGCCCAGGCAATATGGGCCTTCTGTGTGGAGTTTGCATATTCCCCCCGTGTCAGCTGGGTTCCCTCCGGCTTCCTCCCACAGTCCAAAGACATGCAGCTCAGGTTAATTGAATACTCTAATTTGCCCGTAATTGTGGATGTGAGCATGAATGGTTGTCTGTCTTTAAATGAGCCCTGCGCTAGTCTGGTGACCTGTCCAGGTTGTACCCTGCCTTCGCCCAATGTCTGCTGGGATTGGCTCCAGCCCCCCCACAACCCTGAACAGGATACGTGTTTAAAGACAATGGATAATGGATGTATTGTGGCAGTGTAATACACTGGGGTGTCATGTGTGACTGTGTGGCTATATCAAGTGATTTACATAGCTCATGGGTCAAGTAAGAAGACCTCGTAACAGAATTTCCCTTCGTGCCCCAGGGAGGTCGACTGGATTTCCAGGTAAAATCTGTGGTATGTGCAGATTACAAACCCTGGCCATTCTCTTATCTTTGACTTCTCTCACTTCTTTCACAGGTTTTTGAATAGCTCTTGAGCAAGGAACTTTATGTAGCATTTAGGAGGACTCAGGGTTGTGAGATAAGATCTTTTCTGAATACACCTCCAGGGTTTCTATGGGAGCATTCTTGCTAACATATTCAGGTTTTTACATTTAACTGGGATTTGTTGTAAAAGTATCCTATATCTTACATACACATGTACATATGCAGTATTGCATTTTCTTAATTGACATAGGTTGAGATGTATTAACCAATGAAAATGTATTTCTTCTCCCAAAAAATACTTGAGTCTGCATAATTAATGTAAGACGATACAGTGGTTGTGAGGGTCTCTTTTGCCAGAAGGGAAGTAGTGTGTGTGTCTGTGTGTGACCGTTTGTAACTGAAAGGAGGAAATGCCAACGGCAAACGACAGCAAACGCTCTCTCACTTGAATAATGTTCATCCGAGTATGTTGGCTGTCACTGACCCTCTCTCTTCCCGTCTTTAGTGTTCCTCGGGATCTGCCAGCCTGCCTTCGGTGTCGAGCCACAGAGCTCACGCCGTGATCTGCCTGCCTGCCTCCATCATTGAGCCACGGGACCCACGTCACGATCTGGAAATGCAGAAGTCCATGGCAGCCGAGGTGTCCCAGATTGGCTACATAGTGCAGGACCTGGCTCCTCCCCCGCCGGTTCGGGAGTCCCCTGTACCGTCTCCGGAATCTTACGACAGTTCACTAGGGAGGTGCTGGGGCTTCCTGTTCCAGTGCCAGCAGGTGTTCGACCGCCAGCCCCAGACCTTAACCTCGGACAGGTCCAAGGTCTCGTACGTGGTGGGCTTACTACAAGGAAGGGCTTTGGACTGGGTCACAAATACGTTGGGCATCGACCGGCCCAATTCGCCACCCATAACCCTCAGATTGACTGGTCGGCAGGCAGGATTGATGCTTGGAGCCCCTACTGTTATGCTAGCTGCCTAAAGTCGGCGCTACCCCCTGGAGGATGTCTGCAGGGCAAACTCGTGCCTCCGCCTGACCTCACCTCCATTCCCACCGTCTACCACAACATCAGGTAGGTGTTTAGCAAGACTCAGGCTCTCTCCTTGCCACCTCACCGTCCCTACGACTGCGCCATTGACCTCTACCCTGGTGCTTCGTTCCCTTCCAGCCGATTATATAACCTGTCTAGACCAGAAAAGGCCTCCTTGGAGGAGTACATCTCACAGTCTTTGAAGGCCGGAATAGCTCGCCTGTCCTCGTCACCACTTGGCGCCGGGTTCTTCTTTGAACCCTTGGCTGGAACCAATATCTTCTCCAAGTGTGACCTCTGCAACACATGGCACCTGGTGCGTATCCGAGCAGGAGGGGTTCAACACCCCTCTCGGCCACTTTGAGTATTTGGTCATGCCGTTTGGACTAACCCACGCCCCTGCTGTATTCCAGGCGTTGGCAAATGACGTACTCCGGGATTTCCTGAACCGTTTTGTGTTTGTATATTTAGATGATATTCTCATCTATTCCGCAGATCTTTTCAAGCACCAGCGTCATGTCCGGATGATCCAACAGCACCTACTGGAGAACAAGCTGTTCGTGAAGGCAGAAAACTGTGAGTTCCACGTAACCTCAGTTCGGTTCCTGGGGTTCATCATTGAGACGGATCAGGTGATGGCGGATCCGGAGAAGGTCAAGGCGGTAACGGAGTGGCCGACCTCCTCCTCTCGGAAACAGCTCCAGCTGTTTCTGGGGTTTGCAAACTTCTTCCGTCGCTTCATCAGAAACTACATCACATTTTCAGCCCACCTCACTAGACTCACCTCCACAAAGACAACGTTCACGTGGACGCCGGAAGCCGGTCTGGCGTACCAACTCCTCAAGGAGTGGTTTAGTTCCGCCCCCGTCCTGATTCAGCCCGACGCCAACCGGCAGGTCGTCGTTTAAGTGGATGCTTCGGACCCCGGCATGGGGGCCATCCTGTCTCAACGCCAAATTTTAGTCCATTAACAAATGAATGACGTCACGGTGACAATCGCCACTTCTTTATGAAGTCGATGCTTGCAACATTGCTGTTCCGGATTTGATCTGGGCTGGTACCTTGTGTATGGGCACTGTGAAATCTAGAAAAAAACACAACTGCACAATTCATGCTCTTAGTATGCAGCCGACCCGAGCAAATATCTGTATTATTATTATGATTAATTAAATGGACATTTCACCCCAAATTGCTCCCAAAGGTTGTAACTACGACGTATGTGTGTAAATGGTTGGTCAGTCCTGATGGGCAGGTAGAACCTCTGTATGCATGTGTAAATTACATGCAGTGTAAAAGTGCTCTTAGTGGTCAGAAGACTAAAAAAGGTGCCATACAAATTAAAGACCATTTAAAATGTTGATCATCCAGTGTATATTAATATATCTGACCATTGCAGGCAATATTTAATACGCAATTCCTATAATTCAGCTAATTGTTCATATCATGTATAATGCTAATTGCTTCATATCCATCAAATTCAATTCATTATTACTTATTCATGTTGTAGAATATTCAGTAATCAGGTCTGTACGAGGTCTATGCTAATTAGTAAGTACTATTAGCTGTCATGTTGCCCAGGTTGAGCTCATCTGTGGTCCACCCCTCATCCTGCCCAGATCTGGATCATTCTCTTCATCTCCTCACCTCCACCAGTGTTCAGTTTCCTATTTCGTTTCATCGCCCCCTTAACATATTACCAATATGTTATATAAATATTTCCCATTAATATTCTACTTGTGCACACATCAATTAAACTATTCGTTCACTCACAGTGAAGTCTCTCCGGACTCACATTTGTATTATTTTGCATTGCGAGATGACATACAGAGGGTCTGATAGAAATCCAGTATAACCACAAAGCAGATGCAAATGAAGAGAAGCATAGAGGGCAACTCTCCCCTTTAAAGGAAGCAGCGTCCTGTAAGTATTACATGGAACTGGAACCGTCCATCTTTGATGTTGTGAGTAACAGTGATATCTTTGTTTGCTACCAATTCCATTTCCTTTTAAAAGTCTGACCCCGGCGCTCGGTAGCTTGGAGCTCTATCGTAATGATGTAGCTTTGTGTGGAGCAACCTGATGGAGGAAAAGGACAGCCTTATTAATGCTGACCGCTGGACCACGGAGACCTTTGATGTGCTGTCGCCAACTATCTGCACAGCTTTGTCTTGCCAGCAGTTTCTCTGGAAAGATATCCCTCTCATTTGTAAAGCAGATCAATGTGCAATGATATGGCTGAATTAAGTGACAATCCATCATGTGCTTGAACATGTAGACAGGTCTCTTATTGTTGTAATTTCTGCTCGTTGGACTTTAGATGGCACTCTTTTCTTTTCTTGTCTGTGATCATGGTGTGTACTCCTTTTTAATTTTATGCTTATCCCACACTAACACACAACGGATAATTTCCCTCACAGAGTAATATTGTTTTCTTATAAATGGCAGCCTTTTCTGTGTGGCCAAATGATTTAGCAAAATGTTGAATTTCGTTTGTGTCTTCTTTTTGTAATTCTCAGGAAATAGTGGAAGTGAAGGTTTCAATGTGTGTAGTAGTGTGTATCCACTGATGGGTGTTTGGAACACTTGTGTTCCTATAAACTGCATCTCTGCTCTGTAGGGTTTGTAGAGATCATAAACAAAATAGAGCCGGTGGGCGTTCTTGTTCGGTCAGCACAAACCTTTGCACAGATAGCACTAAGATATTGATGCAGGTAACATAATTGAAATGTGTTCTTTAATATTCACTTCAACCGGGTTTCAAGATGCTTAAAATCCCCCTCAGAGAAGCAAGATGGCAAAGAAGTCTTGATGTTCTAAAAACCAGAGTTTCTGGCTGAATCTGATGAAATGAAGTCTGCATCACATGAAGTCTGGAGGATCAAATGTCCTGGTTGAACAGTTCCTCTCCTCTCTTAGGACACAGTCCACACAACCTGTACAACAGGTCATCTGATAAAACCCTCCAATCAACTCAAAGGAACTGTGAAATGACTGCCAGTACTGAAGAATGACAGACTGCTACAAAATTGATCATTTTATAAATAATAAGTAGTAGGTCAAAAACAATGTGGATTAAAAGCAACACATCTGTTAAAAGAAAACATAACTATTAACAATGTAGTCTTTCAGGTTTTTCTCAGGTTTTTCTTTTCTCAATTTAAAGTCAGCCAAAATTGTTCCAAATAGGAAACGTTCATTAGCCAGTTAGCTACACCAGTTAAAATCTGCCCGTCACCAGCCAGAACTGAGAAGACTGCTTGTGTCTTCCTATGAAATAAATGGCCCACGATTTGAAAACTTGCATTTTGAGCAATAATTCTGCAAATGGTCCGTGCTAGATTGGAGAGTTTGACAGCTGAGGCACAATAGCCAAGTTTCCATACAAATTTAGCATAAAATACCATTGGGTGCAACTAGATCATGGCAGAGGTAGGGGGCACCGACACAATTTAATTAAAGAGCGCCCTTCAAACCTTAAACAAATGAAAACAAGTAGGCAATTTTGTTGCATCTTTGTTTTGTTACTCGCATGTATAAAACTGTGAACGTGACATAGTTGAGAGTGCAGTTTAGTCGTATGGGAACAGAGAAGGCGACAGTTAGAATGAGACGGTTGGATTGAGAGGGTTTCAGTGTCATTTGCTATTGTGAATGCTGGGCATGCGTTACAGTATTGTGTGACGTCAGGTTGTGTGTCTGCTAACCAGCGTGTGTTGGTTGTTGTAATACAAACTATTGCCTCCAACTACACTTTGTGTGAAACATTCTCCCTCACCCAGGACATTCTGAGTTCCAGTGACTGGTCCAGTTGGAAAATTAAAATCAACCCCAAATACATTTTTCCTTTGCAACATCAACAACAATCCTGTGGGAAGAAATAGCATGCTCCCCAAACCCTCTACAACAGCCACATAGTAAAACATCCAGCTCTGCACACAATATGGTCCATAATCTTAATCATAAACCCACAAGTGGGAAGGCAGCAAACCACGAGTAAGTAACACATTGTGTCCGTCACTTTAACTTCGTGAGGTATGATTAACATTACTAGAGCCAGTCTGTGCCACACATTATGGCAGCAAAGAATGTACTATTATCTCAAATGTAACCATTTCATGATTTGACCTATTTTTCTCAGCATACTTCAGAGTGTTCTTTGTGTTTGGTAACATGCACAAACAGGACTAAGCCAGGAGAAATCATTGGCATTGACCAAGAAACAGCCACTAGCCTGGAAACCAAACTCCTCGACAGACTGGAAACAGGACAGCACTCGTCCTCTTCCCTTCAGTTGCAGACGCAGCGGCAACCTGAAACTTTGGGAAAGAGACTGCAGCAAAACCACATGAAAACGATAAGATATAACAACACTTACTACATGCACCTTAATCAAAAGGTCTCCTGGTCACCCACACAATGTTTTATCTATTTGTTCTTAAAGGGGATTTAACAGTGGATAGGCTGTATTTAGTCCATTTGTCTTGAATGTTGATTCTGTTTCAGTCTCAATGCAATTAAATGTGATTTATTATGATTTGGTCTTACTGTGTATGACAATGTTCCCCTTGTTGGGTGGTAAAGTTGATCTGAATCTCTTCAGTTGTTTATCTGGTTACATACATTTTTACTTTTGTATTGCTATGTTTTTACAACACTGTAATTATAATCATAATCATGTTATCATTTTTCATCCCTTTCATTGACCACTCATTTGAACCTCAGGACTGTTTGACTGATGGAACTTGGGACGATGATAGATGTTACTGTTTGATCCAGAGTGCCTATATTGCACATCAATAGTTTAAAAGGTATGTATTCCACAAATAAAAAGTGATATACTATAAAATATTTATATTACTATAAATGTCATCCTGGTTTATTCTCCACTATCTGTTTTGCAGATTTACATTTGCGTGTTTGTGGCTCAGTGAAGCATCACAGAAACCCAGCTTCTGTTTGGCCATATGAGGATTTAAGACGACTCCATTGTGCCGTCATACAGTAATGTGTTTTAGCTGTGCGGCCCATTAGGAAGCCTTTAATTTCTCACTGCAGAGCTCAGTCTGATCCACGGAGCCCCTAGGAGCTATAAAATGTTGATTTATTTCCCTCTCCAACAGCTCAGCACATTGAGCCCGGAGAGGAGCTAATGATGAACTACTGCAGCTATTTAAACCACTGTTTGAACACGGGTTTAAATATGGAAAGGGAAGAAATTAGCATCACTTCTTCCACTGTGATTCCGGCCTTGTACCAGACACACTGACTAGCACGTTCTCTCTTGTCGTGGAGCAAAGGGAAGCTCTGCACACGAACAGAGAAGTTTGGTGTCGGAGAAACATTTCATTAAAAATAATTATTAATAAAACATATGACACTTAGGTTTAACGAGCACTTCCTAATGTTTATCAGTTTAAGAAAGAGAAGCAGGGTTTTAACTTCAGAAATAGGTGCAGTTGAATTATGAGAATAACATTTTCATAATTACATGAATAATTCTCTTAATCTCATCATTCATCAATCACTTCCTGAATTATTAGATAATCCCTATTTCATATATACTCACAAGACACTACTTTCCTAAATTACATTTATGCGATGTGAACAAAAGTCTGCCGGCCTGAACTCTGTTCAGACAGCAGCATGACCTGATAAGAGTCCTGCACGCTGGCTCTGCATCATTAAGATTCATGAGGTTCGTAAAAGGGAGAACAAATTACCGCCGACTTCTTTCACTGCTGGAAAATGATGCTTTGCTGAAGATTCCTGAATAAAAGTAGTAGTCAGTAGTCCACAAACATTCTGAACACTTCTGTCACTTTCAACACTTGAACACTTTAATTCATTCTGTGCAATATCTTGTATATTCAAGTATTCCTCTGTATATTCAATATTCTTCTACTGTTTTTTTATTTTATTATGTTTATTACTGTTTATTTATAGTACTTGTTTTTTTAGCAATGCTGCTGTAATCCTGTAATTTCCCCACTACGGGACTAATAAAGGATTATCTTATCTTTAAAGGCTTTTTTTACTGAAGACAATTGAACTTGCCACAGTAAGAAAAGCACAGGGTTAAAGAATTAAACTAACGATGAGCATGTAGCTTCATGCGTGTTGGCTCACTGGAGCTCTTGAACAGACTGCAGCATAGTGAGTGTTGTTAGTGCCACCTGTGCTTTAGCCCACTGTGACCAGTCAGAACGTGTGCTGTGAAACAGACATGTTGGAGGAACAACACCTCTCGAAGGATAACCTCGTCCATTCCACTCATACAAATACTAAACGACACTATAACCAAGTCCCGCTGACCAGCCCTCTTGAAGATACACAGCATTTTCATCCAAGCTGTATTCAAATTGTATGTCTGCTAAGTCTCTCAGGTCTCTCCAGTTGATCCAGAATGCTGCAGCTCGTGTACTAACGAGGACGAGGAGGAGAGATCACATTACTCCTGTATTAGCTGTTCTCCACTGGCTTCCTGTAAAACAGAGAACCGTAACATGACATCTATTGCTTCTGTCCATCCGGGGAGAGGGATCCTCCTCTGTTGCTCTCCTGAAGGTTTCTTCCTTTTTTTCTTCCTGTAAAAGGGTTTTCACTATTTTTTGGGGGAGTTTTTCCTGATCCGATGTGAGGTCCCGGGACAGGGATGTCATATGTGTACAGATTGTAAAGCCCTCAGAGGAACATTTGTATTTGTGATTTTGGGCTATACAAAATAAACTGAATTGAACTGAATGTTCTGAAAATAACAAGCTCTTGGTTGTTTGATTGGATTGAGACTGAATTCTTTGGAATAAAGCTGTAAAAACTGTGTTTGGACCCACAAGTTCAGACGAGGATTCAATGCTCATTTATTGTCATTATACAACACAGGGAAGCACAACGGAAAGCAGTTCTAGGCCATTTGATACACAAGCAAAAAAGACAAAAACAGTAGTGCATTTCTGATCTGTTTTTAGTTTGCATATGCATCAAGAGGAAGGCAAACAGCTGCAACAACCCCTGGGCTGATAACATGGCCGGTACAACAATACAAATTTGACAGCAGGGAAACATTGTCCATCAACTTTACTGTTTGAGCATCAATAATGAAAACACATGGCCCACCTCCTCGCGTCCCACCGGTCGCCCGTCAAGTGCAGCTTGATCCGGAACGCCGCGATGGAGCCAAGTCTCTGTGAAGAACATAATAGTGTCCGACCTCCAGTGGCTGGGTTCGCCTGGAGTCATATTGCATCCATCTTGTTTTCCTGCCACCAAACATCAGACAGCCAGGAGCAGGCTGGATAGTGGGGATGCCTTCGGTGCTAGTGGTGTTTGGTCCGGCAGGTCTGAATAGGTGATTGGAAGATGCTGTGGGTGGGGACCACCTCTATCCATCCGTCCATTATCTGAACCGTTTATCCTGTTTTAGGGTCCCGGGGCACTGGAGCCGATCCCAGCTGTCATTGGGTGAAGGCAGGGTACACCTGGACAAGTCACCAGTCTATCACAGAGCTCACATATAGACAGACAACCATTCACAACTACGGGCAATTTAGAGTCCAATTAACCTAACATGCATGTCTTTGGACTGTGGGAGGAAGCCGGAGAACCCGGAGAGAACCCACGCTGACACGGGGAGAACATGCAAACTCCACACAGAAGGCCCACCCAGACCGGGGGGATCATCTCTAGTGGCAGTTAATCCAATCCCTGTGCTTCTTTTTAAGATGTGGATGTGTACCTCAGTTATATGCAATGAGTGCACCAGTAGATCATAAAACAGGCAGAGACGGCTGCAACGCTCTCTCTAGGATGGTTCAATAGAAACAACATACATATGTGGGATATACTCGCCAACTCACCTTTCTACAGCAACACAGTCCAGTAATAATGCTGGAGACGAGCCCTTCCTCTGTTGTGACGCCACATTCTTCCTCTGGCTTGTTCTCCTGAAGTAACCCTTCGTTAACATTCCAGACATTGACCAGAGGCAATAACCGCTCCTGCCATTGAAATTCCCCTCTGCTCACATTTCCTGGGCGGTTTATCCCCTTGTCCATGCTCTGTTCACAGAGGCAGCAGGCCATCAGACACTAAACCCCTGTGAGCAAGCAAGACCATGTTAAGTTGGTCCAACAACCCGCAAATAATTAAATGTAGTTTCAGACCCTCAAGTTAGGGAAAACTCTACTTTGATTGCTTTTCCAAATGTTTGAAAAGCTTTGTGAACTGCTATTTTTCCTGATATTATTATTAAAACACATTCAGTGGATTTAAAAACGCAGGAGAATATAACCTTATGAAAACACTTTTCTCTGGCCTTTCTCAAGAATAAAAAGGCACCAAAGAGAATGAATTTGCCATTTTATTTTGCATTATGCTTGAGACAAAAGGAAAACTACAAGCTTCCCCTTTTGTTTCATGTCTTTGTTTCCTCTCTTTGTCTATCAAAAACTCTATTAAAATGAAAAGCTCCAGGCGCCGGTGAGGTTTGGTTTGAGGAAAATATAACGGATTGAAGTTTGTTTGCATTTTCAGTCTCCAATAATTCCAAAACGTCAAGAGAGAGATCAGCGATGACGAATCTTAGAGAAAAGCTAACATTTACAGCACCACTGGAGGAAAGTGAAGGATGATGGGTTGCGGGATTTGACCCCGCGGCTGCACAGCATGACATCACACTTATCTCTGCCGAGCCCTGGGAAACAACATACAGCCTGGAGAAACCAACACACCACATAATCACCCCTCTGACAGATCAAATTAAGCCTATTACCATCTCCAAACCAGACCCCCTGCTGATAATGTGAAGCAATGAGGAAAACGGTCTGTTGCTGATTAACTCGTGCTGCAGGCCACAGAGACCTGACAAAACCTGTCATGTGACTCACATGTGAGTCTGCTTTTGGTGAGCGTGGATTTATGTGGACGGGTGTCGAAAGGGGCTTCTCCACGCCAGGAGGGTTCTCGTTGTGTTTCGACTGACAGTCCCTGAACATACATTGCAGCTCTGGCAGGTGATATTAAATCCCAGTTCCATGGGCTAGATACACTGCACTGGGATAGTAGTCGCCTAGTATTTTGTTGCATTACAACCTGGAATTATAATTGCTTTTGTTTGGATTTTTATGGAATGGGCAAACACAAAAGTAAAAATAAAAAAAGGAAATAAGTGAAAAGTGCTGCATGCATATGCATGAGCTCCATTATTAATGGGGCTCCAGCAGGAGCAGCCACATACATATGGCCTTTGTGGCCAATGCAGACGTGACTCTTTTAACTGTGGAGCTGGATTTATGCTTGACAAAAAGGCTAAAAAGTTAATACCGTGGGTTTTTGGAGTTCACCAATACAACACTAGATGAACACGGTCTGGCCAAATTATCATTTCATTGTATTTCCTACATTAATCGTGTTTATGTCCTTTCATTCACTTTGTGATATATGGAGCTCCCTTCTCATCTTAATTTCCGTTCCTCGTCTCCTCTGCCCTCTGGCTGGCGGTGTTGGGCAGCAGTGGCGCCATCATTTCTCAATGGCATAGTTTTTTTAATAATCAAACAGCTTTTCTGTATCTTAGCTCTTATTGATCAAGTAGTGCAGTAACGTCCACACAAGCTACATTTCCCCATCATTTCTGAAGCTGAAGTGCAGCAAAGCTTTCTGCTGTGGTCTGAAACAACTCTGCTCAGGATCCTCCACCTTCATACACGGACGTCTATTAGTAGCTGACCGAAGCATTTCCTTATCACGGTGACATCACTACATACGGCCATGAACATAGCGTGTAAATCAATGTACATCAGCATGGCAGGTGGATATTTCTATGGGAGTAGGTGCACAGATGTAAACATTGAGTGTGCATTAGTGGAATACAAACACTCATATATGTTTGGAAAAAATATGTATTTATTTAATTTACATTAGGCCTGTATATTTATTATATATTTGTGTATATTTATAGCTCGGATTTACCTTCAATGTAAAAAGAAAAGTAGATTTAATGGAATCAAACTACTTTTGCCATGTTTGTTGCATGTCGCTTCATTTCTGGGGAATCTTCAGCGTAGTATGCTTCATTGAATGTAGAGGGGCAGTTCAGCTCATTCCACTTTCCAAGTGGCTTCCCCAAAACAGCCGCCTGGTGACCCGCACATCAATCTCAGAGCTCCATCTTGAAGCGGTCCCTCTGTTAAGGCCAAAGTCTTCACTGAGGCAAGGACTCACAAGAGGACAGTTCCAGAAGAAACATCGTCTTTACCAGCAGAGGTTCGGTACACAGGGAAAAGCAGGAGTCAAAGGTCATGAGGGTAAACCTGCTGCAGACCCACTGGCACCGGGGCAGGGGGACAGGGTTCAAACCCACGGGGAGGTGCAGGAGGGATAAATCAGGGGCGCAGCAGACGGTGACAAAGGCGGGAAAACGCACAAAGTCAGTACGTGAAGTGACCTGAATCGAGAGGAGTGGTAAGTATCACAAAATGAAATAGGAATTAATGATGTATGATAAATAAGGAAAACATAACTTAGGAGACAGGACGCCACATGACTTAATCGATCGAGGAGGCTCGTTAAGGAAGTCAAAAGCAAGGAAGCACCGGTGTATCCTTTGCACCTTTCCCACATCTGTGACAAATGAAAGGAGGCGTGACACACTGGAATAATGTTAAGGACTCTGTCAATGTGATTTATCCTTCTGTTGTAGTTGTAGTTATTTAAGAAAATCCAACTTTCTGCTTTTCACCATTTTCTATTTTTATACACGATGCCACGTTGTAAATGTAATTAAACCTAAGTTGTCATGGACACTGTTCTGCTCCTCTGACAGATGAGGAAATGCAGCGGAGTGACTAACAGAATGGAGCTCAGAGGCAACAATGTCTCATTTGTTACATGTCTGTAGCGTCGCCTCCTCTCTCTTTCTCGCCTCCTTTCCTCAGGAGTCGGGTCAGGAGAGGAGGAGAGGAAAGGAACAGAGGATGTACACACAGGGAAACGGGGGAAGCCCAGAGTCTCTCTGTGCTTTTCCATAATTTATGCTTCAACAGGTCCTCTGCACGCGCCTGACCCATTCCCCCTCTGCCATCATGGAGGATCTTTCAATCCATCAAATGCAGCTCGAGGAGCGAGGAGGGAGGAGAGAGGAGAGAGGAGGGAGGAGCGAGGAGGGAGGAGATAGGAGGGAGGAGAGAGGAGGGAGGAGA
Source organism: Cottus gobio (assembly GCA_023566465.1). NCBI lineage: Eukaryota > Metazoa > Chordata > Actinopteri > Perciformes > Cottidae > Cottus > Cottus gobio. The sequence continues at coordinate 3,041,100 of CM042221.1, forward strand.
GAGGAGGGAAGAGGGAGGAGATAGGAGGGAGGAGCGAGGAGAGAGGAGAGAGGAGCGAGGAGCAAGGAGGGAGGAGAGAGGAGATAGGAGAGATGAGGGAGGAGCGAGGAGATAGGAGGGAGGAGAGAGGAGGGAGGAGAGAGGAGGGAAGAGGGAGGAGATAGGAGGGAGGAGCGAGGAGGGAGGAGATAGGAGGGAGGAGAGAGGAGGGAGGAGCAAGGAGGGAGGAGAGAGGAGGGAGGAGAGAGGAGGGAGGAGCAAGGAGGGAGGAGAGAGGAGGGAGGAGCAAGGAGGGAGGAGAGAGGAGCGAGGAGCAAGGAGGGAGGAGAGAGGAGCGAGGAGCAAGGAGGGAGGAGAGAGGAGGGAAGAGGGAGTAGCGAGGACGGAGGAGGCTTCTAGAACTGTCTCTTGATTGGTACCCGCCACATAGAAGAGGCATTACACACATCTGGATGAATCTCAAACCAAGTCGGGACTCTATAATTGTAACAGTTCCACTTGTATTCCTAAATCGTAGTTCTTTCTGACGATGGGACTCTCGCCCTTTAGCGCCTCGTGAGGCTCCAGTCCAGCATATTCCTTCATGACATCTACCTTGATATTTCTTGTGTTTTCATTTTGAATGTAAGCTCAAACTTCAGCTGCTATAATCGTGATGTGTACAAACAGCTGCAGCTGTCATGTAGACAGGACTGTGTGTGTTATCTATCAATAATCTATATATAGATTATAATACATACATATATAAAATGCAAGACATAGAAATATTATTGTCACCGCCTGCCACATTAAAATATGACATATAAGTTGTTATTATTATTATTAATAATATACAGAGATGTAATAAACCATGGACAACTGATGCAGCTGTGACATATTTAATTGAAGTAGCGGCTCTGAGGCAACAAGGTCTCATCCATCCATGCCTGCTGCCTTGGCTCCTCTCTCCTCGGGTCTCTTCCTCGCCTTCTTTGCTCGCATCTCTCGTGGCCGGGACCAAGACGTGAGGAGAGGAGGCGAGGAAAGGAATCCAGGACATATGTTAGCATATTGAAAAGCAGTTCCAGCTGTGCTTCTGAGAAGGAGGACGTTACTGAGCTGTCTTGCAGTAGAAAACAAACATGGCTGACCGATCTTTGTTGTGTCCACATGGCATCTCCAGATCCCCCGTGTTACAGATTGAAGAGCTCAGGTACGCTGTAGCTGCGTTGTGCTACCAGAGCATCATGGCCTGTGACATAAAAACATCCCAGAGCTCTCACTGCACAATTCAGGTTTGTAAATATTGATTTCACGCTGTCTCTCAATGTTGCATCTTCTCGTGCACGTTTCTAATAGACTGTCGGCCCAAACCCAAGCAGGGAGTTTTTGGCCCAAACTTGACTTCTGATTCAAACCACATCAGGTCCTGACCCTCACTGCTCCAGGGCTTTCATGTGGAGAGAGAAAAAGAAGCAATGAGAAAAGGTTGGTGCCTTTGACTTTAGGCTTCTGAAGAAGGAGGCGGACATGAAAAGGGCGACGTAGAAGTGAACATTTTGAGTGGAAGGACCGTCGTCAGCACAATGCACTCACCGTGAGACTCCAGGAGCTCAAAACAGCATCAGGAGAAAGAGTTTTCAACGAACCTGTCAACTCAGCTTCTTAGGCGTGAACGGAAGACCTATGGGGGTCTTTCTCAAAAACCACCACCTCCACCCTGTCCCTTCCCACCTCCACTCCGTTTGTTCCTGTGGAGGGTCCGTCATATTGAGTGCCATCCCAAACCTCCTGGAGGAGTTCATGTACAGCAAGTGTACATGGACGCTGACTCACCCAACACAGTGTTTTGTGTTCATCATGCATACAGATGTTAGTGCTGTGCAACTTTTTCTTTTCTCTGTATACTGCATTATTCTTGTTTTATTGTAATACTTTGCACATCCCTTCACATATATCCACAGCACAGTTCTGCCAAGCTCTTTCCCATTAAACTGTAAATAGTGATGACAGGAGGAGGAATTCTTTAACGTTATAATCATTTCTATTCCATTTTAATGTTGTGTTTTTACTTACCCAACCAACCCAAAGTCTTCAGGAGCACTATCACTAAAGTTCACCCTGGAAATCCACTCTCAGAATGTTTAAATAGGAAGGTCTGCCCTAAAGATGCTGGATTGGTATTCTTCTTCTTTTTTTAAACATAGCTATGTGTGACGCAGAGACCCAGGGATATCTGGCAGGTAAACATCTGGACCCGTCTGCAAGTCCAAATCCTATGAAAATAGTTTTGACATTCCCTAACAGGACAATATGTTCAGACAATTTCTGGGCTATTAATCAACTCCAGTATCTGTAACTGTTTGGTAGCGTTGCTCCTCGGTGGAGCGGTAAATGTAGGTGGATGTGGAAGGACAGTCAACAGTCTTCCTCTGTCTTGGACTATGAAGAGTTTTCTACAAAACACGCTCACTTTGTCCCAAAGAGCGCTGATTTCTGGGGATAATGTTGGAATGAACTGATTCATATTGAGGCGTTGCAGTGCAGTTGTGGTCCAGCTGAACCTGAGCTCCGTTTGACATGGCAGTTGGGTTCAACATGGAGTTGTGTTTGGGATGCAACCCTTTGAAAAACGTGGCGAAGAAGCTAGTCAGATGGAGCAAGGAACACAGCAACAGGATTAATCATTAATATTTCTACTATTTGATTTAGTGTTGGCAAAACTCAAACACAGCCAGAACTTTCTGTTTCTGTAGAACTTTTATTTGGGAAGATGTATTTGGCCAAACAATATTTACCAATATGAACAGACGCTACAATATAACACTGATTAAATGCTACGGACTACGAACTGATAAATATTAATTCTGTATCAATAAAAACACTTAAAATAAAAGAGCGCACAGCTGCCTCGTCCCGTCCGATCTCACAGAAACACGTGAACATGATTGGGTGGCATGGAATGTGTTAAAAAGGGACTTTCAACCAGGAGACTTCGTTGAGGATAATGTTGTTGAGTTATTGTGAAGGTACACATTCATATTGAACCCTTCATAACCTTGAGTAGTGGATCCTAAAACACATGACGCCACCACTTAGTGCTCTGTTAAGAGGTCACGTTCATTCTGTTTCTGTGAGATCATGCTGGCCTGGTCACACCCTGAGTCTCCTGCTCCACCTTCATCTGGCTTTCTGATGAAAGTTATATACAACAGCAACCCTCCGCAGGACACTGCCGAGACAGGAAACAGTCGAGACAGGAAACAGCCGAGACATGAAACAGTCGAGACAGGAAACAGTCGAGACAGGAAACAGCCGAGACAGGTAACAGCCGAGACAGGAAACAGTCGAGACAGGAAACAGTCGAGACAGGTAACAGCCGAGACAGGAAACAGTCGAGACAGGAAACAGCCGAGACAGGAAACAGTCGAGACAGGAAACAGTCGAGACAGGAAACAGCCGAGACAGGAAACAGTCGAGACAGGTAACAGCCAAGACAGGACAGAGCCGAGCTTGTGCCTCCCTAAATTCACATGTTTGACTTCAGCTTTGATGATAACATTTGAGTCACAGACAAAAAAATGAATTAAATAAATAAAAAGAAGCACAATGATGATTACATGTGAGGCTCTCACTGGAGCTCACTCGTGACAAATCTGTATGCTGACAAATGCCTCCATCTCCGGCCTGATGCACATGTAAACCGAGGCAGGGATGATGGAGTAGAGATGTTGTTGCAGGTGAGCTCCCTCCTACTGGAAACCAGCTGCTCAGGTCAGGGATCAGACTGGACGGGAGCGCCGTGGCGACCCGGTGATGGCAGCAGCTACCTGTAAAACACAAGCAGAGCAGACAGCGGGCATCAATCACGGCGCAGACAGCAGCGCCTCCCCGCTCAGCAGTCCTCAGCATGCTGAGCCGCCGCGAAGCACGTGGAGGATGCTGAGCTCTGAGAGGAGCAGCGGCCCCGGGCGTGTTATTCCCTTTCGTTTGTGAATTATAAATTGGTAAGAAACCAATTTGTTCTTTTTATTCCAAAAGTGTCACAGGTTGCGGGAAGTAATTTATGATTGGTGGTCAACGGCAGAGTTTTAATTAAGTCCAGGCCAGAGTTCACAGTGCTGGAGATGGAAGTGGTTCATTAATCACCGACGAGTAGACTAGGCCGGTGCATGAAAGGCCAAAGCGCATCACTTTTATCTGAATTACAGTTAATAGTGGGCCGACAGGAAACACGCAAGTGAAGTGAGCCCTGCCAGGAAAGAGGAGGGCAGGGATCATGTCGGCGATGGACAAACAAACATGGGCTGAATTTAATCAAAAAATGTTGATTCAAAACCATTCAGCGGCTTCCCAATATGCGTATTATTTATACAAGTCATCAACAAACAGAGGTACAACAAGTATAAGCATATAAATCATAAGCATATAAATCATACTCACTACACAGCACAAACAGCCAGTAGCAGCCAGGCTGACAGTAATCTGGTATTTGCATTGTACTGCAGGCTAGGGCTGGCCCCCGATATGACACTATGACAGGGTCCTTATGAATGAATACCTCTAACCTGACCTTTCGCCACCCAAAGGCTGCATTACGCACAGGGGTTGCAGCCTGCACCCGGAGAGGCGTAATGTTCAGAGGACTCTGAGCGGCCTGCGAACGTGAGGAACGTCTGCACGGGCACACAAAGGGATGAGGAGAGGAGGCGCCGGGCACTGAGGAGTCATCGTGACACAGATTGTTAGAAAAAGGGACTGAAGGAGCACAGAGACTCCTCTGCAGGTTGAAATGTATCCTAAATAGACGAACAAGCGATTGACTTCAATACGAGTAACTTCAATGGAACAAGTAGAACCGTCTAGATACCAATGTGCTCTATGGCCTCATGGGACACACGTCATTCCAACTTAAAAACAAGCAGCGATGTATGCAGGCAATCTGCTCAAAGTCCTCGTGTAAGACATTTCATCCAATTCTGCAAAAAATAAAAAATCCATCAACCCATGTTGGCAGTCAGTCAAACCTTCACTTCTGCTGAAGCCGATGCGGAAGTGACCTAAAACTCACATTCTCTCTACTGACAGGCAGGGGGCGAGTCTGATTGCAAAAATAAGTCTGATTGTATAGAAGCAGGTGACGAAATGTGTCTCTGGGCGAGTATCGGCTGGCGTTCGGCGATGCACTCAGCTGTGTTATCACTGGGTTCCCCTATTGGTTAAGAGTGAGGATTCAGCAGTATACAACTTGTAAAAAGTGTTCTGAGAAAGTGTGAGTAACTGCAACCTCGACAGGTCCTTGAGCATTGAAATTTAAAAAAAAAGCAACATTGTGTTAATTATATACATTTGTTTCTACTATAAATCCTTTATATATATATATTAGGGATGCAACGATACCACTTTTTACAAACCGATACGAGTACGAGTATTTTTATTTGTGTACTTGCCGATACCGAGTACCGATACCGATACTTCTTAGATTTGGTCTCCATGAAAGTGCAATTAATTTGGAGGCAGATTTTATTTTATCCTCTGCAGATTATGTCAAGCCTATAGTACAAAATTAACAGAAGGCTATCCCAAGCTTTAAACTTCTTGTGGAAGTCCCTCTAATGTTGGACCATAAAACGCCCCCGTGTCCGGGTTCATAATGTAAGCGATAATATTAGGGATCGAGCAATTATATAGGAAGCTGTGTTCCAAGTTATGTTTCCGGTGCTTTTATTGTGGAGGGAGAAACGGAAAGGAAAAGAGGAGTGGAATTGTGGGATATACGTGTGTGAAGGAGATAAAAAAGTGGTTCAAGTTACCCTGGAGCGTGTTTTCATTTTATTATAATTACAAATATAGACACACAACAGACACTCGGCTACAATAATATCATCCGTAGCCGCACAACAGCGTCTGAATGAGGCCGCTGCCAGCGCTACTTCAGGTGGATCAACAGCCGTTTGATTCACACCGGCGGGACGGCAGTAATTTTCCGTCGCGTTGAGTGTGAACGCACATTACTCTACACACCTTGCTGCAAGAGCCGCAAGAGAGCGACGAAAGAGCCGTATGCGGCTCTGGATCACGGGTTGCCGACCCCTGCCCTAGACGTTGAAGTCAGGTAGGACAACAAATCTTTTTCTCCACAAAGCGCGACCAGTTTGTTGTAGTGAAATACTGTTGAGTGGTATCGGTTCTTGGTATCGGCAATTGAAACCGATACGAGTACGAGTATTTTAATGCAGTATCGGCCCGATACCCGATACCGGTATCGGTGCATCCCTAATATATATATATATATATATGTATGCCAGTAAAAACCCAAAATGGAGGAATACTTGTGGACTAGGCTTAGTCTGCATAGTATGTGCTTGAGTGTACGAGGATGTATCAGGATAGTGAATCAAAAGGTGGTAACAGGAAACTGTAAAAACATGTTAATGTTGGAAAAATCATCTTGTAACTGTCCATTGAAGCTCCATGATATTAGGTGAAATATTCAAAATCAAGATATCATGTTGTGACGTTATTAGTGACCTTGAGGAACGCCAAGAACTTACACTGATCTGGTAAGACTGGAGATTTCAGTGAGAATTAAATATTTTTAGGAATGCCATACTAAATGACCTCGGTATGAGGAAATATTCAAATACATCATTAAAAAGTGCTTGGATTTTAAAGTCCAAGCACCGGCATGTCTGTAAAGCCGTACCAATATAACACATTTCCGTTCACAAATTATGAGGTGAGAGGTCGAGGGACCCATTTGAATATCATCATGGCAGTTTTTCCCTCACCAAAAATGTACACCAAATTTAAAGTGTCATTTGGCCCCCTTGGCGACAAGCTAACGTTACATGGTTGATACCAATTGATTCATTCGGTTTTATTAGTTCTATGTTATTCCAATGTTCTTCTAGCTATGAATTCCTGCTGAGCCTGCAAACAAACATGTCCAAAGACAGTATGTCTGGCGGGATGGATGATTACGTAGCTACTGTATCATCCAATCAGCTTTCAACTTTGTGTCATACTTTTAACCTCCAATGACCTCCAATCAGTCACTTCCAAATAATTATTAAATGAGCGGACTACAGCACCGTCTCATCTTTTATATTTCGGTTCCTGGAGAGAATAATAGAGAGAGAGAGAGAGAGAGAGAGAGAGAGAGACAGGAGAAGTGCAGTGAAAACAAGACACTCAGACACAGGAAAACATTTGATTTTCATATATTATGTTTCGCTTTATGCAGCGGCTATTTCCATTTCTATTACATTTTAGATAGAATACTCGATGGCAATACTAGTAAAGAAGATTAAACTGAATGGAACTCAGTGAGGAAATAAAATAAATGTGTCTCCCAAAGTTTTCTAATGGACTCAAAGGGGTTCCAAACCTTGTGTGATAAAGAAAAGATTCAAAATGTATCAGAGGGAGCAGAGCCAGAGTTCAAACTGTGGCTCACTTTGCATATTTCTACCAAAAACGGCAAAAAAATGAATAAATAACACGAATAAAAGTTGAGTATCAAAGAACACGGATACTGCTGGAAAGCATGCGGCAACTGGACAAACAAACGGAGAGGAAGATCATATCAGAAATGCTGTCAAAGGTCAGACACACGCCTTCCATTCACTTCGTCGGCAGCTATCATTGACAGAGACGGTTAGGGGGAATTTCCTGGAATAAAAAAACCCGCTGTCAGATCGAGAGGGGATCACTGAGAGTGACGCAGAAAAGACGGGCACAAGGAGAGGAGAATGGAGCTAGATGGAGAGAATAGGAAGACGGGGCTGTAGGGAGGGAGAGGCAGAGTGATGAGAAGACTATGAAGTTTGACAGGTGAATGAACATGACTACACTGCAGAGCCCGACCATGAAAAGACCCGAGGCGTCCGTCAGAGCGGTGATTTTGTGCCCATCTGCACAATGTTCCCATCCTGACCGACTGGAAGGACGCCAGTTTATGAGGAGAGGAGGTGGATGGAGCAAATTCATGTCAGGAAAGATCTCTGTGTGTCTGTCTGTGTGTGTTTATATATATTTATATATTTAGAGAGAGAGAGGGGTAGAGATTTAAAGATAGCTCTTTGTAAAGATCAGAGGCCGGGGAGCGACTGTGTCAGCTGGGCTCAACAGACAGAGCGTTGCCAGTCACGGCCACATCAAAGCGCTGCCGGCCACCACTGAGCCCCCCTGCTGCCTCCGGACAACGCTCAGACACACCCACACACTGGTTTGACTTCATGCATTCGTCGGCTCATGATCCTGCTGTCAACCTTCACCACTATTTGCTCTTTGTCTTGACCTTTACCTCAGCCTTAAATACTAAAGCTGGTATATTAAACCTTATTTTCATGGATTTTAAGGGTTCATGTTTGTCAGTTATGATACTCGACCACAGTAGCTGCTGGTGTTATTATTCACTTTTCAAATAAATTCTATTTGGTGGATTTTAGGGGACAAAACATAGTACTTTTGTCTGCTGCGATGCTGTGTAAGGCCATACGTTGAGTATCCGAAGAGACAAAATAATCGCCCCCCATCCATCCGGATGAAAGATACCTGAGCATAACTGTAAACGTGTGCAGGCATGAATGTGTGGTACACTTAAGGGTTCCGGTTTGGTGGTTTGAAAACATGGTCGACCTAGCTAAACTTGAAGAAACCCAAGCAGTCACTTGCGTTAGCTGGCTAATCTCCAATTAGATTTATTGCTGGCCGACCACTATTGGCTTATTTTAATTGCCCCGTACATACACCCTCTAGATTTAGACCCTCATTACTTTGGTATCAGGGCTGTAAAGGTTTGTGCGTTTGAGTTGAACGTCGAGTGCACACAATACGCTGTTTGTAGATGTATGCAGGTAATGCGTAACCGGGATTTTAGCCGTAACCCGTAAGCAACATTTGCTGAGGTTACCACAGCAAGCTTATTAGCAGTCGCACTATATAGAGCCTTATGAACCCCAGCACCCCCAAAAATGGGGGCTGAATTCCTTCATCAGGAGCTCTTCCTCACTCTCCCAGTTCTCGTACTCCCATAAATCGACACCAGAGCCACTGATGTGAAAAACAACTGCACAGCCTGGCCTTACAAGAGCACTTAAGTAAATTGTACATGTTTATAACACAATTCAACCATAAATATTAACAAAAAACATAAATATGACTCGAGAGGACTTGAAAGTGACTCGAGAGAGCTCCCCATGTTATGGAAATATACATTTGTATATCCCTAGCTTGACGTGGCATGATTACTGCACCTTTCTGTAAAGCTTGCGACCTACAGAATCCGCCAATACCGCCAAATCCTCAAGCCTCAGCAAGATATCAACCACATTGCAGCCAAAACACTGAAATATGACTTATTTATGGATGAAACAATATTCCACACGGCCTTGCTTGGTATGTAATGGTGCATCTGCTTTAGCAGACCCCCTCTGTTGTGGAACCAGAGGCGTTCAAGGTCCAGGAAGAAAGCTAGGGCATTTTTGCGTTCAGCGGACCTAAACCCACGGTTCACGAAATGTGCACTAAATTAATTACTAAAAATATTGAACTTCACTTAATCAAAGTCAAACTTTGCAGAGATACTGTAAACACATAGTGCTATTTTATAGAACGATTTAAAAAAATGATCATATGCGTAATTACATTACATTACATTACATTACATTTCATTTAGCTGACGCTTTTATCCAAAGCGACTTACATGATATACAGTAGACCGTAGACACAGCAACGGTGAGCAATGAGGGTTAAGTGTCTTGCTCAAGGACACAACGACGCAGACTGCCGGAGCCGGGGATCGAACCACCGACCTTCTGATTGAAAGACCGACTTGCTAACCACTGAGCCACAGTAAAAAGAAGAAATACAGAGGATTGGTGGTTCGATTCCTGACACCTCTAGTCCATGTTGATGTGTTCTTGAGCAAGACCCTTAACCCTCATTGCTCACCGTTGCTGTGTCTACGGTTTACTGTGTAACATGTAAGTCGCTTTGGATAAAAGCGTCTGCTAAATGTAATGATATTATTTTATACCTTTTGAAATTATTCAAATAGCCCTTGTGGTTGAGCAATACATACATGTTTGGCTTGGGATGTTAAATATAGCCAAAGGGAAGCTTTCTAAATCATAACTCCAAATGTGCAAGTACTTATTTTGTATTGTATTTTGTAATTTAAATGTCATAGCATAATTGTAGAGCCTATAGTGACCTGTTGCCTCTTTGTGAACGTGTTTGTACAGTGTTATGCTGAGGGGTTTGAAATTAATGAAATACTTATGTTGCTAGTGGGTAAAATGCTACTTCAGTCCCCATTGAGAGGATTGTGTCAGCCTTTGCCACTTGCACTGCTGTCTGTTGAAAATAAATGAAACAAACAATTGAAACATTGGAAATCATTATTGATTATTTTAGTTTGAAGCAGCTACAACGCTCTGTTGTATTATAGCAATGTATCAAATGGCAATGTGGAAACAGTGTGACCGACAGGTATTGCTCGTAATGATAGACCAACCAATTGGGCGACTGTGGGTCAGTGGTTAGCAGGTCTGACTTTCAAAGAGGATCGGTGGTTCAATCCCCGGCCCCGCTAGTCCATGTTGTTGTGTCCTTGAGCAAGACACTTAACCCTCATTGCTCACCGTTGCTGTGTCTACGGTCTACTGTATATCATGTAAGTCTCTTTGGATAAAAGTGTCAGCTAAATGTGATGTAACAGAGCTTTATAGGGAGCTCTCTCTCACAGTGTTGTGACAGGTAGCTTTTTTCTGTACAGCAACTGTCTCATCTGCAAACAGACACCGTGAGGGGAACATAGCGGAGCATTTAACAGCTAAAGAGACACATATTTCCCTCAGGAGTTGCAAGAGAATGAAAATGTTGACTTGGTCTGGCATTCATCGCGTGAAAACCAAAATGACTCCAAATATATCACAGTAGCTCTGTACCTCCAGTAGAACTATGCTGTGCCCTCTTCATTATCTGATTTATCTCCATACTGAAAAGAGTGAGTAGGAGTATATGGCTGATGACTAATGAATAATATAATAATAGCATATTTTGGAGTCAAGTTTGTTTCTCTTATAATCTTAATTTGACCATTACATACATTTTTGTCACATTATTGGTTCTGAATCATGACATGCAGCAAGTATTAACATTTTTATACAAAAGAGGACAATTGTCTTTTTTCTTCCCCAATTATCTTCCTACAGGTCCCGAGCCTACTGTGGCTGTACTGCTCCGATCCCTCTCTTATTTCTTTCATCTTTCTCTTCCCAGGTGAGATTGAAAGCTGCTTGTGTCCTTACTTCATGGAGGACTTGATGCTGATGTGGACCTTAAATGAAGCGTGTCTGGTCATGCAAACCATGAGGCTGTGCCCAATGCACATCAACTCTGGCATTAGACTCATGCTGTAGAAACACTGCTTGGGTCCTGGTGGAGCGGGATGAAGGGGTGCTACTGACGGTGGGAAGCCAGAATCTATTGGATTCAGCCGTGCTGAACTTGTCTTTGTTCATCTATCGGTCACAAAGCTTTTGGATGAGGACAAGTTTGTCCCATTGAGGCTGAAGTAACTATTTAGTAACCAACTATTTTCACCTTTGCTGTGCATTGAAAGAGCACAGGCTACTGGAGACGGTTATGCAAAAACCTTCGACTCATCTAAAAATGGCATCTAAAACAGCCATTTGTCTGGATACGGTAAAGCTCGTCTGTTGAGTTTTCTATCTTGCGGGTGTTTAAAGTTGAGGGGTGCAAGCGCATCTTAACGGAAGAGTACTGCTCCACGCTCCAGCTCCCCCGTGGGAGCAGCAGCGGTCCTCTTCCATTAAGATGCACAGAGAGATATGTTTTTCTGAGGTTGAGGACGGAAACCGTGATTTTGCGGTTGGACTCAGTTAATCAATTAATTAATCTTAACTACTTTTAACTAATTGCCGGAAAGCCCCAAAGGGGAGAGATGCCAATGACGCTCCTTTCCCTTTTCTCCTGTTTCTCTTTTGATAGGGAAGTTGGTTTAGAATTGCGTCTTTTATTTTTGGGTATTTGATTTAGTACGGTTGTATTTCTATTGGGCTTGTTGGTGCGTTACTTTGGCCAGGGCTCTCCCTGATGTTACAATCCAGCTTCTGTTTGACTGGCATTTGATCATGTGACAGAAAAATAGTCAGCTGAAGAAAAAGTAATAACAAATATTTTGAATTATTTTACGAGAAGATGCAAGACTAACATGCACTAAAAGACATGCACGGCTCTGATAACAACTCACTCAGAGATGGAGAACAACTTACTCCATTATATCCTGAAATAGATAATAGTTGGTTCATGCAATATTCATTTTCAAAATGTTATATCTGGCACCTGTAACTATGATTTGTCGTTTCCTGAATTTAGGCCTGGCTCTGACTCATTCAACATGCTTAATGAACTAAAGATTCAATATAAAGATTGATTTAGATTTTACAACTCTCTTGTTTCCATTGATGGATCATAATGAGCAACTGCCAGCCACAGGTGTGTGACGTCACATACAGTATACTGGATCCACAAAGGTAGCCATTCTGCGGTCATGTTTTTTTTAACGTTTTGGCGGTAGTGCAAGATGATAGTTTGGCTGAAGCGTGTCTCATGGTTAGTCCGTACATCCACTTAAATATTTAACCAAGCCCAGAATATTTACCTTTGAGTAACCATAAAATCATGTTTGAGTTCTCAAGTGCGGATATTCTAAGAAAATACATTGTGTGTAACATAAAAGGACGACAAGGCTCAGTGGCAGAGCAGGGTCATCCTTCAATCAGAGGATAGGTGGTTCGATCCCCGGCTCGTCAATGTTAACACTAAATGTGTAAATGATGACACAGCGTTAAAGTGCTTTGAGTGCCTGGGAAACTAGAAAAGTGCTATACAAGTACAGTGAATATTCTCATGTTAAAGACATAGGCTTAGAACATGTTTGTACTAATATTAACATCTCGTTTGAACGAGTAATCCAACTTCAATTCCCTTGACTCTACTGAACACAGGTGTTGTTGAGCATGTGTTCCAGCCTGATGAACCTTGTCTCTTCATGCAGTGATGCACACAACAAGACTTCTGGTTCTGCTCTGTGCAAAGAGTAAAGAGAAGGATGTGAGAGGAATAACTGTTGAACTGACTTGAAATAGGCCTATGCCAATTAAATCCTTAAATTGCTTCAACCAAACATGTTGTTGAAGCTCTCCGTAAACTAGCAAGCCATGATAATGACCTGCTGAACTGAATATTAATTTATCATGAAGGCATTATCATCCTAGATTCAAACAAGTACAAGCAACTTTTCTTTACCCACTGTAGAGAAAAGCAGACCATCTGTAGTGCTCTGACAGTAATGGACCACTTACAAGTGTTGTTTGTAGCTCACTTGCTGAATGCCATGAGGACAAATTAATCTTTTAAAATAACTTTTCCTGCTGAATGTATTTAGCACCCAGATGCAAAACACTGCACCTCGTTATAGTGTTGTTCACAATAAGAATTTCTGTAAAGTGTTGAGTCACATCATACAAAGACGGCCTTTATTTCACCAGGTTCAAATACGTTCTCAAGACCTATTAAAGCAAACAAACACCAACAAGTCCAATACGAAAAACAACATTGTGATCTATATCTGAGTGAGCTACTTATAGCGTTGGACCAGAGTGGATGGAGATTTAAAGGTTTCAATCTAGTCTCGATCAATACAGACTCATTGGGTAGGTCAGCGCTTTCCTGCCCCAATTCCAGATGCAGGAAGCTAATAGCTCATATCAATCACAGCCAAAACCGCTTCCATTACACATTGATTATCCAGTAGGTGTAAGATTTATGACGGCCATCGGCGTCAAACAATCTCTTCCCTCTTTCACTTTTCAGTGTATTACCAAGAACTCACACAAGCACTCAGTGGTGTGCCAGTATCTAAAACTAATATGTCCAAAGCTTCTTTTTCTACTCATCCAGAACAGATTTGGGTTGATATCTCCTCTCCTATCACAGCCAGTTCTTCTCTGTGTCACTTCAAGCACACATATAAGCAGAAGGAAGGACTAAACTGCAATCACTAACTGTCATCACCAACCACCCACATGCCCCATCTCAGCCACCATGGCTCTGTCTGCTGTTGACGGGTTTCCTTTTTACCGTGTACATAATCTCATTTTGTATTATTTTGTGTTAGTCACTTGTTTTGTTATCCATCCGCCATCTGATTTAACACTTCCATGGATAATCACAATAATACAATCAGAGATGTGCCCTCTCTCGCTGCAACAAGCGCATGACCACAGGAAGCGCCGCCCTCGTGATGTAAAACTCATCACTGGCCTGTCCAAACCAGGCTAGAGCCGCCGAGCATGGCTCCTCATAGAGGAAACGCCCGGTGACCACCAATGTAAAAGTATTTTGGGTCATCATGAAACTGTGTGGAACACTGCTTCAGGTGAAGTCAGACAAAATTACCTCGCCACTCTTTACCTTCAGCTCCGCTGTGACAACACTTTATTCACAAAGGAGGCGGGGTGCAGCTTTGAGGGTTTGCCGACAGTTTGAGGATCCGATGGAATAACGAGATTTAGTCGCAAGCTTTTTTTTGGGTTAAATATTTATAGCTAACATTGATTTATGAAACAAAAGACGAGATATGGACACACAAGGTTTCTGCCTCACGCCGACATAATTTAAATTAACTTAATCTCTCACATGAAGATGAGAATATACATTCAGATGAGAAAAACATTGTGTACAAATGCAAAAGGTTTATTCAAGGCAGCAACAAAAAGTGAAGCTAATGGAGAAGTTCATTAAAGTTGCATTTTATCATATGGCCAGCAGGGTGCAACTCCTCTGGTTGCAACAATAAGTCTGATTGTATAAAAGTCAATGAGAAAACGAGACTCTGGGCGAGTAGTAGAAACAAAAGCGAACCAGTGAAAACTCTAAGACCTAAACATCGACAACTCCTAAATCAGACAAAATAAGTTGGGCTGTACCAAAGATTTAGAAGCTTCATCCATAACTTCATCCATTTTAATTCACATCATAGCCCTTTGTCTATACATTGTGTTTAAACCTCATACAGTTGCAGATGAGGCTTCGCTAACATCCTTGGCATTTCACTGTTTGTAGGATTAGATTCCAGTGGTGGCTGCATATGCTTGTTTCCTACTTGTGTTAATCCAATCATTTGTACTAACTTTAGAGATAGACGTAATCTTTTCTGAAAATCACAACCTTTATTTTTAATTTTAATCTCACGAAATATGTCCCTCCCTTAGCAGCACACACACTGGTAGGCATGCACATTCAAGGATCATTCAAGGTGAGCTGCATGCTAGCTATGAGTTGCATGCTAGCTGTGAGCTGCATGCATGCTGTGAGCTGCATGCTGACTGTGAGCCCGGCTGCATGCGGTGGTGAGCTGCATGCTAGCTGTGAGCTGCATGCTGCATGAGGGGCGACTGTGGCTCAGTGGTTAGCAAGTCGGTCTTTCAATCAGAAGGTCGGTGGTTCGATCCCCGGCTCCGGCAGTCTGTGTCGTTGTGTCCTTGAGCAAGACACTTAACCCTAATTGCTCACCGTTGCTGTGTCTACGGTCTACTGTATATCATGTAAGTCACTTTGGATAAAAGCGTCAGCTAAATGAAATGTAATGTAATGTAATGCTGACTGTGAGCCCGGCTGCATGCTAGCTGTGAGCAGCATGCTAGCTGTGAGCTGCATGCTAGCTGTGAGCTGCATGCTGACTGTGAGCCCGGCTGCATGCGGTGGTGAGCTGCATGCTAGCTGTGAGCTGCATGCTGGCGGTGTGCTCGGCTGCATGCGTGCTGTGTCTCCATGGACTCGAGGTCTCCACAATGTTTTCAATGTGTTTCACAGCAAAACAAAACAGTGAAAAGGATCTTTTGACAATATAGGGACATCATACCTATTACAGTTTTGATGTATCAGTAGAACAAGTCACAAAGTAAGTCTTTATTTTGAACTGAAAGCTATCTATGATCTGTATGTGGACATCACTGATGTGAACATAAGGATTTTATTCAGATATTTTTGTTGACAGTGTTGAGAAAAATGCTGACAGCTTCATACAGTAGTAGTATATTATTTATATTATTTTTTAAATGACCACACACTCCTTCTATTTCTCTCTATCATAAACACAATTGCCATTTATAATTAAATACAATGAAGTATTCTGGCCATTAGGAAAGGCAAACTATGTGGGAAGGAGGGCAGGCAGAGTGCATCGGAGGGGAAGCGATTCAGAGGCAGCCAACGCTGGCTGCTCAGGCACGCAGTGCAGCCCGAGAGCTGGACAAAAAAATATACAGGATCAGTTCATGTCGGGTCGGGCGAGAATTTTTGGGCTATTAGCTCCAGTCTCAGTGCAATGGCAGTTCTCATATGATTTGATCCAGCATTAAGCCCTCCACTGGAGGATGACACTCATTTCACCTGTCAAGGTAATCAGTCACAGTCTTAGGTAACCTAAGATCTCCCGGAAAGCTTTGAGCAGTGCATGCTGGGAGCTGAGAAGGCACACAGGCAGTGGAGTGTTTGCTTGTGTTTTGCAAGAGAGGGAAAGGGTGGCATTTTCATTTGATTGGGGATTAAAGGTCACGAAGAAGTATTTAAACGCTCCTACTCAACTTTGGCGCTAATCACTCCTCCACAGCTGCGAGCTGGAGGAGCCGGCAGAGCGCTCAGATCACCGTTGTCACAGTTTGTTGTCTCCCACTTTGCGGTGACAGAGCCTTACCCACCCAGTAATCCTCGCAGCAAAGTTTGGAGTAAGCTGACGGCATGGAAAAAGATAAATAAGGATTTTCATTTCTCACTATGTAATGGAAACTTGCATAGCACTTCCTCTCCTTGCTACATTTATCTCCAATGCAGTTTCAGATATTCCCAAACTGTCATTTATCACAATGCACAAAAAAACGTTCCACCTTGGGCTTTTACAGGCCCAAGAACTGAAACTTATTTGAAATAATGATGTCTTACTTACCGACTAAGCATGCAGACGTTTAACATCTACTAAGCTCCCCGGCTTTTCCACCAGTGCCAGGCTGAGGAACGCGCAGGAAACTTCTCCCACTTAGAGAGGAGAGATTGAGGACGTCAGTGACAAATGTCTTGCATTAACTTTGTTGTTTATTTTTTCCCCCGGAAGATGTGAAATAACCGTATTAAATCAAGTAGTCACTTGGCCATTAATCTCAATGCAGCTGACTAGTTCCTCAAAGCTAATGGGGTTTAGAATTTGCATGAGGCGAGTTTACCCACAAAGCTTTGCCAAAGAGGATTGCTGCTCAGACAGAGAGCTTATTGTCGCACTTGTTCATAGACATGGATTAACGATACCAGGCCCAAAGAACTCCGCTAACTGTGGCTGCAACTCACAAGTTTCCTCCACGGGCTCAGATCTGTGTTTCAGAGGGACGGAGACTCAGTGTGCAGCGCCAGCGGCCAAATGCGTCACATTTGTTAAATGTACACAAAAGCTTGTCCAGTGCCGGACTGCGAAGCGTCCATCAGAAGCATAGCGTGCTTGTTTAAGCTATGAAGGTAAAGCAGAAGCCAAACATGATAATTGAAATATGAAATGATTCCCCAACACTTACCTTTCTCTTTCTCTAAATATCAGTCTCTCTTTCAATATTTATTCTTTGTCATATCATCGCAGCGCTCTTGAATTCCCGCTCCGTGTTGTCAACTTAGCATTTTACATCATTTGAATAAGCCTCTTTCAGTGCGAGCTTGTGCGCTGTGTTTCATAGTAAAGCAGCTTTGGAGTCTAAATATAACATGTAACCACTGCATTAATTCTTTAATATTTATCAGCAGGAAAAAGGTGTTTGGAATGTGGCTCATATCCGTGTTTAAAATTCAGTAGGAAAAGAGCAAAAAGAAAATGCACACAAGTAACAGTGTTTGATCAACACACACACACACACACTAGAAACTGCACCTTCAGAATGGCACAAATCCTCACTATCCTTTTGGAAAAGACTCTCTTGTCTACCACTGCCCACATTGTGTGTCTGATCCACACAATGTGAATTACAATAGCATTCTGAGCTCTGGCTCTTACTTGTACGATGATAGCTGCTCAACAGTGACAACCGGCTGTTGTGATGCAACATCAGAAGTGATCAGTGTATTCCCTTGGCGAGGCAGGATGTGTACTGCATCATAGTCGCAGTGTAATCCAGCTCCCCGCTGAGCAACATGACAAAGCAATGCAAACATTTTTTAAAGGCACTAAGTCATTACAGGTTCTTTTCCATCCACTCCGGATACTCGCTGATTTCCTTTCAGGGCCACTAGGGGACCGGAGTTAATACAGAGAGAGACGTATGAGGTGATAGCATTACAAGGCCGACAGCTAAGTAAAGTCTGAGCTACTGATGAAGATGATGATGAAGATGCTTTTTTCTCACTCTCCCTTCTCTGAAGAAGAGCAACCCAGTTGCCAAAACAAATAAATAAATGATGACATTGCAGATTTCTGCAGGCCACAGGGTATGTTAAATCTGGACGTTTCTAAATCAACCATATATACATTTCATATCAACTTTGTATCACGCTTGCAGAAAAGCACCAAACTACTTGGTTAGTGTTGGAAAAAACATCATGGTTTGTGTTAAAACAACATATAATGTAACGTAACAAAACATAATATAGTTTGGGTGCAAAGTGAGCTAAGGCAACATGTCTTCAGCCAGCAAAAATATAGATGTAATGAACACGATAGCGCCGAAGAGAGAGAACTGAAAACAAAACATTCAGTAGAAATTTTACTTTTGAGCACAACGAAGGACACCACTTTCACCAACCAGGATATTTAATACATTTTTGTGGTTCAATTTAAGAATATATATCTAGTATTTAGTGTTAATAAATATAAATCTCTCTCTCAATATATATATATACATATATATATATTTACTGTATTTTTTTTCAAAATGCTAAATTGTCCACATTCAAATAAAATGCAAATACAATGAATGAAGGGAACTATTTAGTAAGAATGATGCTCATCCTTCTAGTAGAGTTGCACACACAGAGAGTGTGTGTCAAGAAGCACTGCAGCTGTTCTGGACCCTCACGCTGGGACAATACCATCGCCATGCTAGATTTAAAAGAAGTCTGATATTGATATCAATGCTGCCACATGATGAAAAGATTTCCATGAAATCAAGTGAGCACATTTGACCGTATGGTTTTCCACTAGCGCTACTCTCAGACCCCGCTTCACATTGTTTGCCAGTAATACTCTGTGAATAACGCAATTGTTGGTTTCCCGCAGGTCTGTATTGTGGGCAGTAAAATAATTATTAGAACCTCTTGGGGCCACTAATGGTGCTTTAGAGATTCATTCTGTTGAAAGAATTATGTATCATCAAAGTAATCGTGATATCTTTGCATGTTTAATGTTAAGCACACAAGGCCAGTGGAAACAGGCGATGGCTGACTGTGGATCAGTGGTTAGCAGGTCTGTCTTTCAATCAGAGGGTTGGTGGTTCGATCCCCGGCCCCGCTAGTCCATGTTGTTGTGTCCTTGAGCAAGACACTTAACCCTAATTGCTCACCGTTGCTGTGTCTACGGTCTACTGTATAGCATGTAAGTCGCTTTGGATAAAAGCGTCAGCTAAATGTGATGTAACAGTAATCACATGCAAACGGTGTTTTAGTGCAAATTAAGACCACACATCAAATTAAATATTTAGTCGTATACATGCTGCTTTAATATTATGTGCCTTCATTGCATCTAGAAAAGGAGACTAATGAGTTGCTTTGTATTGAACCAAGTAATTGGTAAATAAGAACATGATGGGGCTTAAAAACCCTTTTGCACTCCAGCATTGTCAGTAATGCTAATTTGCTCCTCCAGCCTAAGTTTTGCAGTGTGTGGCAGCCGACCCCCGTCATGATTAGATGGAAAAACCATGTTAATTGGCACAGTATGTCTTCCCTATAGGCCTTACAATGACATCTGTTTCTTTGTTTAGCGCTTGCTATTCAAACATGTGGAGCATCCCTTCACAGTCAATCACATCTTGACCACTTTTGCAAGTGCCTACCGCAGAGACACAACTTAGGAGGCCTTGATACGCCTATATGTAACATTACCTGGGAGGAAGTGTCTAATGAGGTCTGTGGGTTGAAGTCTTAAGTCAACCTTTAAATCATTAATGAGCCCAAGCCTGTATAAAATACTCCTAAAATAAATTATCCAAAATGAATGAGGAATACCTCCTCAACCAAAAGACCTATAGGTGCACATTGATGGTCGCCTTTAAAAGGTATGAAGCTCAGGCATTCTGAGTCCTTGAGCACGACACTTGACCCTCATTGCTACGTTCTACTGTATAGCATGTAAGTCGCACCACTGTTTATCTTTTTTAATCTAGATGACCATAATTTACTAAATGAACATCATGCTGTATTGAAACAAAACATAAAACTAGAGATTGAGACATAAACTCATGTTGACAATGTTTACTGAGGGAATACATCAAGAGAGATTGGGCTCATAACAGCTGTGGGTTCAGATGTGTTCTGACCAGTGTCATCAGACCAGTCACATAAACAACCAGGATCCAACAGTTTTCCACTGACTAGCCCTCCTGTTCGAGTTGCATGGTACCCTTCACTGCTTAGGTATCAACAGAATAGCATGTGGAGCAACCTTTAACCACCACTTGTTGCAGCAAAGACTATGATTGCTTTAACGTTTTGTGTAATAATGGGCTTTCATAACCCCTCTGCCCCAGTCATAACAGCTGGGGTTGTGACACAGAACCCATAGGTCCTTTCTACCTTGTAACTAACAACACGTGGACGGAAGTAGCCCAATTAAATGTGCTTGTTGTAAAATGTGATGGGTTGTTTTACCCATATAGTGTAATTTTTCATAATTTCTTTTGCTGTGGCTTATAGAGAACAGGTGACCCGGCGGCCCCAACCCGATGCACAGTGTAGTTTCAGCACATGGCGCTGACATGCATACAGAGAAGTCTCACTCCCCAAACGACTTTGTGAACAAGATGCGACGGCAGTGCCAGTAACATAATTCCTATAAAGGAAGGAATAAGTGTCAGGAAGCAGTTATTGCATTATTTAGAGTGTCATAAAGAGCCAGGCTATTGATTTGAGAGCAGAAGCGGCTCAGCAGTTATTTCTGTCATCGTCACCCTCATTAAACTGATGTATGACACTTGCTGTTCTCCTTTCTGCCTCTCCTGCTTCTCTGCCCATCGCTCTCTCGCTCACTTTTTTATGCACTTTGTCTGGCTGGATGTCTGTTCAGGAAAATAAATTGTGAGGAACACACTTGTTGCCATTGACAGCCATTTAAATTGTGTGTTTGGATATTTGGCGCAAGATTTGGAACCAATAACGGTTATCACTATAGTTATCAGTGTGCATTGTGCCGCCATGACGTTCGAGTTAGTTTTGTTTAATTTAATTCAACAGAAGTAATTTAAGGTTCCCTTTCCTATAGAACATATCAGAATCAGAATCAGCTTTATTGGCCATGTGTGTTTACACTCACATGGAATTTGACTCCGGTTACACATAGCTCTCATTGTACATATATACACATTTACAATAAGCAATAAATAAGATAAAAAAGACATTAAAAAGAAAAAGTAGTCCGATTAGTGCAGGTAGTGCAGATGGGGGAGTCTGATTAATTGTTCATCAGGGTGACGGCCAGTGGAAAGAAGCTGTTCCTGTGTCTGGTGGTTTTGGCGTACAGTGCTCTGTAGCGCCTACCAGAGGGGAGGAGGTGAAACAGCTTGTGTCCAGGGTGTGAGGGGTCTGCAGTGATCTTTCCAGCCCGCTTCCTGACTCTGGAGGTGTACAAGTCCAGGATGGAGGGCAGGCTGGAACCAATAGTTCTCTCTGCAGACCTGACTATCCGCTGTAGTCTGCCTCTGTCCTGTTTAGTGGCCGATCCGAACCACACAGTGATGGAGGAACAGAGGACAGACTGGATGATGGCGGAGTAAAACAGGATCAGCAGCTCCTGAGGCAGGTTATACTTCCTGAGCTGGCGCAGGAAGTACAACCTCTGCTGGGCCTTTTTTCGGATGGTGTTGATGTTGGAGGCCCACTTCAGGTCCTGGGAGATTGTGGTTCCCAGAAACCTGAAGGACTCCACCGCAGAAACAGTGCTGTTGTGGATGGTGAGGGGGGGTAGTGTTGGGGGGCTCTTCCTGAAGTCAACACCTTGTTCTTTTATTAAACAAACTAAACGCCCATATGTCATTTATCTTATCTACACGACGGCCTGTCATTTCTGTCTCTACATGTTTGCGGGTTTAGTTCCACCCCGATGCACACAGGTGAGCATAATAGAGGAAATGTTCTTCCAAAAAGCCCAGAGAAAAACACTGCAGTGACAGAACGTGCACACTTTGTGTTTGTCATTAAAATAAATGAACACCATGTTTCCTTTAAGTCAGTGTTTCTCAAACTGGGGCGACAGGTGGCTGCAGCTAGAGGAAATGCAGAATTATTTTATTTCAAGAACTTTATTGAGAACTTCACATATTCCAAAAGTACACGGAAATAAAACTAAGTCATTAATAAATACATGGTGAAGTGCATGTACTTTCGGGTAAATGTTTACGTTCCGTCGTTGTAACAGGTTACACTTGCGCATGTGCGGCTTGCCGCTTCATGGAACCTTGCCAAGAAGCGGTCTCCGTGAGATCCCCCCTAAAGCTGTAAACTTAGGGGTACTGTTGGTAACACGTTGTGGAGTCACGAGACTCGGAGGCAATGCGTTATGCAGGTATGGTGTAGTTCCACCGCCCACCTGTTTGTTACATGCAAAAGGATGTTTCTCGAATGTGAATCAGGCTGAGGATGAGCGCGTTGCCTGGAGACAACTCTTCTTATCAAAAATGAATTCAGTCATTAACCTCTAATAACTGCCTTTGCACTCACTGCAGCTGATTCTTTCACCATGCAGGCCAGTGCATGCAGTGAGAGGCCCATCCCTCTCTCTCTCCCTCTGAAGCCAGCTGGAGATTGGCGAGCAGATCAAGATGATTTCTTCTAATTACATCTCGAATGCACCATAAAGCACTAATATTGTTGAGCATTTGGAGGAATTGGCAACCAGTTGTGAGCAAACTGAAATATCAAAACATTTGAGGAGAAGCAGCATAAACCCATCCCCCTTCCCCACACACTGCACTGGTTGCCCCTAAGCATCACACAACTACTCGGTCAGGGTCAGTACATTATTGTTGTTTGGGTTAAAATAACTGTTTATCATGTAGCTTCAGTTATGTAATCTATGTATGTGGTGGAGGTTTAGTACTTTTCATAAAGTCCAGAACTCAAATAAAGTTGGCTTGTTTTCACACGGGACACAAACAGTTACATAGACGTTCTTGTTCTTCCAGGCCAGTGGCTGAGGGGGGTTCACATTGTAGGATCTGCTGTGTCTGGAGGGGGCGTTGTGCGTCCAGATCAGACACTGACTAAAGAAACACACAATGAGCGCGCCTGAAGAAATGTCCACTAGTTACTGTATTCTACATCTAAATCTTGATGAATGCCCCACTATATTCACCAGCCACACCACTATAAAGCTTTGTTGCGCTCAGGGCGGATGCAGATTCAGGCGATAACTCTCTGTGTTGTTCCATTGTTTGATCATTGTCATTTCATGCAGTGTTATTATACAGAACAAGGATTAAAACCACGTTTAAGGACCAAGTGAAGCCAGTTCTCCAGCTCCACGGGGGCGCATCCACTGAACCACAGACAGATGGCAGGATCGACCGACAGCTTGACATTAACTTCCTTACAGCGATGAACATTAGGTGTGCCTGTCCCATAGATTTTTAACTCCCCCATCTGTCTGCACCTGTCCACAGATGGGCTGTGATATTAAAGATGGAGTCCTCAGAGTTCACCTACAGCCACCAAAGGGAAGTTTGCTGCTTCCTTCATGGATTTTACATCTCAGTGCATGTTGGGTAGAGCAGTTCAGGTTAGCGAGGGGAACGCGTGCACCGTCTTCTTCTGCTCGCTAAAGTATTCCTTGGCTTCTCATTTATTTTTGCCTCAAAGTGCTTTATATTTTTACATCCTGTTATTATTTTGTTTTCATCTTTGACTGCTGGTTACATCTTGATATTGCGATATTTCAGTCAACTCCTTTGAGTTTTGCAAATAAATGAACACAGCGTTGTGTCACTTTGATATATTGTGTTTTTAAAAAGCCTTGAGTGTGCTTTACAGGAATATACAAGGTTGTTTTTAGTTTGTTTTATATTCATAAACATTCTAACACTTATGGATATATTGACATAAACATTTCATGTTTGGCTCAAAACAAACGGGAGCTGCTATGATTGCTTTGAGTTCACTTCCTGTCAAGGTTTCAATATATATGTTTTATTATTGATTTGCATGCTGCTTCTCTTCAGTTGTCATTTGTGAGCGTGGGTGCTAATACACTCAAACAAACTCATCTTTCAGAATCCTGACATGTATTTTGCGATTGTTAGCAGCTAGCACAACCTCTATATATACTGTATGTTTTGTACTGTGGTCTAGTTATATATCAAATGAACCAGTACATTGAATGGAAGAGACCAAAGTTGTGAAATCCTTCCTCTTCTCCATGGTGTGTGTTAGCGTGTGATCCATCCTAAATCTAGCACTGCCTGTGCGTTTACCTCTGAGCTTGTATATTTGTTTCTCTTATCGGCCTCTTTGATCTTCTTTAATCCTGTTTTTATTCTCCACATTTTGAAGCACACCGGTCAAACTTATGTGCTGCGATATGAATGCATGAGGAACTGAAACAGCGTGTCTGGCTCTGTAAGAGGGAGGAGACTCAGGGTGTCATGGTGTCAGCTATAGGCACTCCAGTTGTTTCGTCCGTCCGTCCGTCCGTCTGTAAGGAGGTGTGGCCGTCTCTTCCCTCTTCTGGCCGCTGGTTGCGGGAACAGCTGGTACCGATCTGCAGTCATCACTCGACAGTATATCTAACCCAATTCTTGATAAACTCTTTGCCAGATGGTGTCATCGTCACCAGTGGTAGTTACGTATTCAGGCCCTGATCTAACCCGTTAGCTGTTTAAATCTGTTCCTGCTCACTTTGTTCGCTTTGCTCTGGAACCCCGTCCTGCCAGCTGCCTCCGCTCCCCGTTCACCTGCCTGCTCCGTCTCCGACGTCATTACCATTGCCCCTGCAAAGACTTCCCATATTATTTAATAAATCCTATTTTGATTCAACTTCAACCCTGGGTCCACGTCCGTGTTAACAGAACATAACACAGGGTTTGTTTAAGAAGACACAGTAAGCGACTAGCTGTGAACAGACTGGAGCATTTAGCAGCATGATGCTGAACCACCTCAGCTGACTCCTTTCCACACGAAGGAGTAGCGGCTCAACTGCTGCTGGTATATGTGTTCATAAAAACATTTAGTAATCTTACTGTGAATACATTGTGACATCTCAAACATACTATGGTGCACGCCAGGCAGCCGAATACTATTTATTTCTGAACTCGCAGATAGACCGGTATCTGGGAAATACGTTGGGAGTCTGCGATCTCTGCCGGAAGAGCTGTTACTGTTACAGGCGCCCAGCATTTCACGTGATGGTGTATTTTTGTTTTTGTCCAATCCGTTTAGCAAATAGAAAAATAACTGTGGGCTGACATTTGCACAACTATAGTGTTCACGCTCGTTTCTCGCAGTGCGTTGACTTAGAATAGCTCAAGAGCACACTTTTACAGCCTAAAGACACTTCAGATATTAGTTTGTTCATTTTCTTTTTTTGATCCATGAGGTCGGTCACAAACAGAGAATAATCAGAGAAGTTGTGTCTTATCTTTTTCTGTGGTTATTAAAATATGGTAAAAAGCCAAACACTTGAAACTGAGCTCCTCTCTCCCTCTGTCCATTGTGTGAAGAACACTGACTTAACTACGACACTGACAGTTTGTCACTGTTAAAAGGGAAAAGGCTTTGAAATACCAACTTGTATGAATTATTGGTTATTATTATATTTGCAACGCTTTTGGTGTGACCGTGCGGGCCTCTTTTTGGAGAAGCAGTTCACGTCTTTGTGGGATTAAATTCACTGGTAAACTTATTTAAGTATCTGCAATTATAAGCACTTTGACTTCAAATATAGTTCACTTTCATATACGTTTTTGTGTTGACTAATTTGATGACGGCAATATGATAATTTAGCCAGATAGTGCTGCTGAGCTGCAGATAAAATGATTATTTCCCATCACAACATCAGCAGTCACAGTGAACTGTGAGAACGGCTATACTGACATTTAAAATGACTGACAGAGAAAGATAAGAGAATCAAAAGGTTACCATATTCAAGTACAGCCCCAAAACATCTGTGCCTATGAAAATTACATGCAAATGTGTATTTTTGTTTGTAAAAACAGAAAATGTCAGCAAAACAATACTCTGACTTGAAGATGACATAACTGTGACATTTACGGAGAAGAAAAATCAAAGGATTCATCAGGACCAGGATGTGTTTGTATGAACTTCTACGGGATTTCATCAAATTTGTGTCATGATATTTCATTCGGGACCAAAGTGTTGGACAGATGGCTAAATTAAAGAAAATAGCTCCGGGGTAATGTTTTTAAATTGTGGTCCAGGGTGAACTCTGCCTTTGCCCAACGGCTCCAGTCCCCCACACTGTAAGAAAAGTCCGTAAATATACGGTACAATGTACCGTATTAATGTGAAGGAATTTTCCGTAATATTTTTTTACAGGACTTTTAACTGTATTTTTTAAGAACGCATTGCATTGTGGGAGCATGAAGCACCGTTACGCGCTAACGTCTGAATCTCTGAAAGAAGAAGCGGTCATCAATGGACGTTCAGTCTCATCTTCGGAGTTGGAGAAACCTTTATTGCACTTCTGTGGTACAAATTATATTTTTTGTTTAACTAATATAACATAGCATGTATATAGTTCTGTATAGTTTTAATTGAAAGAGTTGTCCAGTCTGTGTTAACCTGTCTTTTACGTCTTACGTTACCGTTAACATTACCGGATAGTAGTAGCTAGCTAACCAGCTAGCTAACCGTTGTCTCGCTAACACCAGCTAAAGTTACCATATAGCCCCAGCCTCAGTCTATCCACCTATTCAGCCATGATACACAAACGAACGAGCCGTCTGTTTTGGTTAGCTAGTTGGGTCGGCTAAAGATAGTTAACCAGCTAACGCCAGTTCACGAGTGCCGTCATGTTGGCTTGTAATGTCTGTGAATTTAAATGCGTGTCATTGACGGAATACCTGAAGCACTGCAGATCACACAGACATTTTAATAATGTACTTTTGTCATGTGGCCATAAAGATTGTGGAAGAAAGTTTTCCTCATTCAACTGCCTTGCTGTTCACATGTCACGAACACACCCAGACCCAGGGATCAGACAAACTTGGAACCGGAGTGTGTCTGTGCAGTTGAAGTGTTTGTTCAATTTTTGCAGCAGAGAATATGCAAATGTTAAACGGCTTGTGTCTCACTTGAGTGACCACATACAAGAGGGTCTGACTGTAACTTGTCCCTTTGATGGATGTTCTAAGACATTTAATATAAAAACATCCTTTTCATCTCATCTGTCCAGATATCACAGAGGGTGGAGTGTCACCCAGATAGCAGAACAGTATTTTCCAGGTGAGAGGGCACATGTTGCAGAGAATGAAGTAATTGATGTGAGTAATGCAGACCAAAGTAATGCTGTTGATGTAGACCAAAGTAAGGCTGCTGAGAGTGATAAAGTGCAAGATGCCTACACAGAAAATCTAGCTCTGTTTTACTTGGGTTTGCAGGCAAAGTATTTAGTCCCAGCCTCCACAATTACAGAGATAGCAAATGAGATGAAAACTCTTCAGGATATTCAACAGGAGTATACAATGGATGTGTTAGCTCAAGAACTTGAACAGTATGGTGTCCCAACAGAAACATTAACATGTCTGGGGAAGACTGTATATGAGCGCAGCCCTATGCACGAGGCCTTACATGCAGGTGGTCCTTTAACTACACACCATCGAAGGCTGCAGTATTACAAGACGCACTTTAACTATGTTCAGCCTGTTGAAGTCACACTTGGCTACAATGACAGAGGGCAGAGGAGACACTATCATTACATTCCATTACTGGATAGCCTCAGAGCAATGCTGAAAAAGGGAAGTGAAACTCAGCAGAGTTTTAACCCTGTTAATGTTGAAGATAGTGCACTTCGTGATTTCACTGATGGGCATGCCATTAGATCTAATGCGATGTTTGCCACAGACCCAGATTCTTTAAAGGTGATGCTTTTTCAAGATGCTTTCGAGGTGGCTAATCCTCTTGGATATGCCAAGCAAAAGCACAACGTTTTAGCTGTGTACTTCACTCTTGGAAATTTCTGTCCTCACATCAGATCAACTGTTGATCAAATCCAGTTGGTACTGCTCTGTACAGAGAAAGACTGTAAATATTTTGGAGTGGATAAAGTTTTCGGTGAGCTTGTGTCAGACTTGTGTGAGCTGGAAGAAAAGGGCATATCTTTTGAGGAAAAGATATACAGAGGTACTGTTGCATGCATAATGGGAGATAATCTGGGCTCCCACATGATTGGAGGTTTTACAGAAAATTTCAGTTTTGCTCAGTTTTTCTGTAGATACTGTCTAGTCACAAAAGATGTGTTTGTGTCTAACCCTCTCACAGTTTTCACTCATAGAGATCCTGCTGATTATAATGAGTCTGTGCAGTTTTTGGAGAGTCACCCTGAAGTGACCATGCATCAGGGCATTAAAGGCAACAGTGTTTTCAACAAACTCTCACATTTCCACGTGTGTCAGCCTGGGCTGCCGCCCTGTTTGGCACATGACTTGTTCGAGGGTGTTGTGGACTATGACCTGGCAATGTGTTTGCAGTGCTTAATTAAACAAGAGAAGTGGTTCAGTTATGAGTCACTAAATGACAGACTCAAATTATTTCCAGGTGAAAGCCGCAACAAGCCAAATGCTATTCCAAACAAAGGAAAAAGGCTTGGAGGCCATGCAGCCCAAAACAGGTGGCTATTGCGGTTCCTGCCTATTTTGGTACATGACAGAATTGAAGATGCTGATAATGCTGTCTGGCAGCTGGTACTTCTTCTGAGGGAGCTAACTGAATTTGTCTGTGCACCTAGCCTCTCAGAGTCTCAGATTGCTTACATGAAGGTACTGACTGAAGAGTATGTGGAAATGAGGAAAGAGTTATTCCCGCATTCAAATCTGAGACCAAAACACCACTATCTTCTTCACTATGCAGACTTGAGTCTACAGTTTGGTCCACTCATACATACTTGGACCATGCGCTTTGAAAGTAAGCATAGCTATTTCAAAAGATGCATCAGGTCAAGTCAAAACTTCAGAAATGTCACCAAGTCACTCGCTGATCGACATCAGCTGTTTCAGGCTTATCAGAGTCAGGGCAGTTTTTTCAGCCCCCAGGTTCAGGTGTCAGACTCCACCAGCTTTTATCCAGAGCTCTATGATGGTGGCATAAGGGCAGCAGTTGCAGACTTTGGACTTAATTCATCTAACTCAGTTGTTACAGATAAAGTGCAAGTTAAAGGCACTTCATATGCAAATGGTATGCTTGTAGTACAGAGATATACCAAAAGACAACTACAGTTGGGTGAAATAGCAAGCATTGTTATCAAAAGTGAAACAACTGTCCTGCTTTTGCTGCGGGGGAAAACTGCCAGCTGGGTACCTGAGCTTGGCGTCTATGAAATTGACAAAAATAGTTCCAATAAGCTTATTTGTAAAAGTCTTGACAAGCTTAATGACTATGCTCCACTTTCTTTTTACCACAGAGGTGCAAGGTTACTCATCCCACTTAAGCATATGCCACTATGGAGCTTGTGAAAGAATTAGTTCAGAAAGCTATGCCATCGCTCACTAATCATGTAATGGACTCACTCATGGCAAGACTGGAGGAGATTGGAGTAAACAATGTAGATGACCTTAACTTTGTCAAGACTGATGATGTCGATGGACTTCTGCCACCCATTCAGCAGAGAAGACTAATTCAAGCTTTCAGTGCAGGTAAGTTTTTTACATTATATATTATTATTATATATTATAATAGCTATTAACACTCACTGGAAACAAATGTAAAATGACACTAAATGAATAATACATTTGACATAAAAATATTGTCAAGTTTAGAAAACATTGACACAAATCTTGAAAATTGACAAATTCTAAACTAAATTCTGATTTTTAAGATAAAAAGTTTGACTACATTTAGATAAGTTTTGTTTCAGCTTGTTCATAACACTTTTTATTAGCTAAACCAGTGCAATGTGGTATTGTAAAACCTACCGCTGGTTATACCTGGATTGTTATAGCTTAAATCTTTTATATAAATGTAACATAATTTCATTAATATTTGGTGATGTATGTTATCCATAGAGTCACAAGCTGTACTTGGCACTGCTTCGACATCTCTGCAACAGAATGTCCATCTGCCCCAAAGTCCGACACCTGTTCCCATGGAGGATTCTCCATCCCGGGAAAAATATGATGTACCATGGCACAAAATGCCCCCAAACCTCATGCTTGCCTTAAGTGAAAAGAAGAGACCAAAGCCTAAAGAGAGAAGAGAGCTGGTTCGTATAGTCATTGACGATGTACTCGGTAAAGAGCGTGGCAGGCCTGGAAGAGCAAAGCTGCGGGAGATTGCCAAGAAGATTGTAGAACAATATCCCTGCTCTTTTCAAGACAGAGAGCTCACTGGAACTAAAGTCATTGGAACAGGATATGATGCTCTCTTCATACAGCTAGAAAACAGATATGAAAATATTAGAAGGCCATTTACCTTCAGCTCAACAAAGAGGCCAGCAGAGGGTGAAGACCTCGAACTCGAGTCTAAACAAGATGACTTGAAAAGTGCCTTCAAAACCCGTCATCTTCAGGAGGTGTGTGTTCGCAAATTGATGACTGAAACCTATTCCATCCAGCGTGCAACTATCAACAAAGGAAGCACTGTAAAAACAATACTGGAAGAGTGGCCCTTCCTTTTTGAAGATGTTCACCTGTTTGACCACACGTGTACCCTCCTTGGCTTACCACTACAAACAAAGCTGGCAGAGGAAATGTCCAAAAAGGGAAAGAGCATCAAAGACTTCCTCGACTCAAATGGGATGAAGATGCCACCAGTACAGCTGATCTCAGGCATTGCGAAGTTCTTTAAGGAAAAGCCTGATCTCCTTTTCTACCAAAGTGAGGTAGGTTTATACTTTTATTGTGTTGTTTTTGTTTTGCAGATATTCATTAGACATATTTTTTGTAATGGCTTGTATGGATTTAATTAATGGATTTGGACACGCACACAAAAAAGGAAAATGTGATTTTAATTTAATTATGTATGGGCTATGGTTCTCTCACCTATCTCTCTCAACTCTTAGCTAACTATAGAAAATAAGGGTGCTCCGATCAGGATTTTTGGGGCCGATCACCGATTGCTGGAAGACGTATCGGCCGATACCGATCACCGATCACTTTTATGAACTGAAAATTACGCCATTACGTAACAGTCACACAGAGAATGTATCAGTAACTGTTTGGCTTTCTGTCCTAGCTCAAAATCTAAAAAATGTCCTTTCAATCACTGCACATTTCTTCAGCACACACACACACACACGGACCGACACACCCACACACACAGACCCACACACACGGACCCACACACGCACACACACACACTCAGTCAGTCAGTCAGTCAGTCAGTCACACACGGACCGACACACACACACACACACACACAAGAACTGCCAGACCGCTGAATGTAGGGATGCCGCCATTTTAGCTTCATGTAGAAAATGTTCTCACGAGTAGTGCGCTCTTAATACATCCGTGGTAGTGCGTCATCTGATCGGCCTTTATGGAGACCACCGATCAAACTATTTAAAGCCATTATCGGCCGATACCGATCGGTGACCGATCGATCGGAGCACCCTTAATAGAAAATAAACAATAAACAGTAAATAATAAACTCCTAGCTAACTATAGAAAGTAGAGATAAAATAACAAAAAATGAAAGTCAGAGGTTTTTGTATGAGAGCAAAACATTTGTTTTTGATGTACTTTTAAAGCTCTTAACAAAACCTGGGCAAAAATTTAGCTTTCGAGGTTTAGGCTTATTGTAGTTACTACTACCTAGTAAGTATTACTGTACTGTATACAGTAAATGTATACAGTAAATACTGCATACATTGGAAACATAGTTCATGACATTTGTGTTTCTTTGATATTTTAACAGGAGTCAACTGCTGCTGGACTGAGCATCCCAAGCACCCCTTGCATCCTTATCATGGGTATGAAGTCTGTATAATATTTAGGCATGTTATGGATTTCATTTACTCTTATTCATACTCTTTACTGTTAACTCTTACTATTTACTCTTACTTATTACTCTTTACTCTCTACAAAGTGACAGTCAATTCAAGCTGCATGCTTAAAAATACTTATACGTCATCCAGTGTAGATGTAGTGTGTAAAAGTCCTGATAAATATAAAAACCTCCATTTATTTTTAATTGTATTAGTTACTGTAAGATGCTGAGGGTTTATTAGTTACTTTAGGATGGGAAGGGTTTATTGTTTTTCTTTTTTTGTTAATATTTTCTATCTTCTAATATCTAAGTTAATCTATGTTTACGGTGATCGACGATTCAAGGTTGCCGTCGATCAGGAAGTTGTCAACGACCATATCAACTCCCTCATTGTGGCCCTGAGCTACGCTTTCTCTTTGTTTTATGTATTAAACATAAAATACCCAAAGGATATGTCAATCACCCTGGAATTCATACAAAGGTAAGCAACTCTTTGTTTTATGTTTTGAAATGTTATGTATAGAGCATATTGTGTTGCTGTCTATTAAGTTGGACATTGTAAATACACACATCATTAGGTAGGCCTACATCTGTGCAATATAATAAACATTCTTTTACGAGGCTTTTACATTTTCAGTTTTTGTTGACATTGTCAGAAAGGTGATGATTATACTTTGTTTATTATTGAGGTCATAGTGAATGTTGATGGTGTACCTGAGTGCATTATATTGAGTGTTGTCCTTATACTTTATACATTTTCAATGGTTGATCAAAAATATATATACTAAAATATATAACAGCTGTATAATACACATACACACACACACACACACACACACATATATATCTATATATATATATATATTTTTTTTTTGATGGACCATTAAAAATGGAACTGTGTCATCCATCAACCTTTGGAGTGGACATTGCTTTTGTCTGATCAAGCTTTTCCTGCTTTCTTCTGGATCCTGGAGTTTAACCATACATTGAGGAGGACAAAATATTAGGAACACTTTTCTTGCACTCCAGTACACCAGCACCACCCAATACAACCTCAATAATAAACATAAAGTATAATTATCACCTCTGACAGAGCTCTTGTGTTGGATTGCACAGGTGTACCTAATGAAGTGGCTGGTGAGTGTATAGTGTAAGGCCGGTTACACACTGGATGCGTGGCGTGAGTGTTGTGGCGTGTCCATTTATATTTCAGCTCCCATGTTAACAGGTTAGAGCGTGCACACTGCCTGCGTGACACGCACGTCTCAGGCACAGCTTGAGCTGCGCCAAAAAATTGATTTTCAAATATGTCACCTGTCAATACAGAACAAAATAGTCTGTAGCCTATTTTTCCGTCTTTGCTGTAATCAGATCAGTATATATTTATGTTTATCATGATATTTCATTTTATCAATGGGAAACATCCATGTGTCCAGACAAGGCTAGCAGCAGCAGCAGCGCCGCGTCAGACACGTTTCTGGTGTGCAAAGACATAGAAAACGCCACGCAGCCACCACGCAACTGACACGCCACGCTCACGGCACGCAGCCAGTTTGTAACCGGCATAAGACGTATTTCAGCTGACAAACTCACATGACTGAGATGCATCATTAAGTTGTAGCATTATTAATGCAATAGCTGAATTGGAAAGTATTAAGTATGGCAATTTGATCATTTCTGATCATTGGTCTGCATGTTACTCTGTCAGTTTAATTCATTTCATTACTTGTGTAGCTAAAAAACTAATTCTTTTCTTTAAGAGTTTTCCTGGGAATAAATCCTGAGCGAGGGTCAAAGGCCGAGAAGAAGGGGACCAAACACCAGCACATTCCTCCAAGACTGCTGAAGTTCCTGTTTGAACTAAACAACTTCGAGAATCCATGGATGGTAACTTGAGCTGTTTTACTGTTGATGATGATGTTGGAAATGTTTAAAAGAAAGTTGAAAAGTTGTTTTACTTGTTTGTGACCACCTTTTGGTGCAACACCATTATCTTCATGTTATTAATGAATGTGTCAATACAGGACTTAGAGAAGAGAGATTTATTGTATTGTTAATGATGATGATTTTTGCCATGTATTTGGAAATGTTTAAAAGAAAGTTGAAAAGTTGTTTTATTGTGACCACCTTTTGGTGCAACACCATTATCTTCATGTTATTAATGAATGTATCGTTGTTTACTCTGTTGCTATTTAAACAATCTTCTACAAAATGAGCACTTCTTAATGGTGCTTTGCACATAGTTCAATGAATTGTTATTGAATGTATTGTTTTAGTCTTTATGTGTTATGTAAACATTGAATGAACTAGGGATGCCCCGATCACTTCATAATCTTCCTCTCCATTCGCCTATGAACAACTATTATGCACTTTATGAATCATAGTTTTAATGTTTTAAATGTGTTTTATTCTGTTCTATTCTGCTGTTTCAAAGAAGAAAGTCTGATCCAAAAACATGGTGCTTTGCATATTGTTATATAATAACAAAATAATTCGTAAAAAAAACTTGTCATTTAAAAATGTAGCCATTGAATGCACTTTTATGCATATCCTTCGTGGCATAAAAAATAAACATGTGCAATTTATATATGTTGTGGTGATTGTATTTGATCATGTTGCTGTCTTAGATTACATTATCCGTTTTAGGATTAACAGAAGTGTCTGTGAATAAACAGAGAATATACTGTAAATCTACGGAATTATCCGTTTTAGGATTAACAGAAGTGTCTGTGAATAAACAGAGAATATACTGTAAATCTACGGAATTATCCGTTTTAGGATTAACAGAAGTGTCCGTGAAATAACGGATAAATTCCTGGTAATTTTCTGCCAGGACTTTATCCGTTTTTTTACGGATTTTTTTTTTTACAGTGCACGACCCTGAACAGGATAAGAGGTTGAAAAGATAATAGATGGATGAATTAAAAGTTGGAATACTAGATTCTTTGTAAACAGCCGTGGACTTCACAATGGCCCGTGTCTTTTTTTAGCTCTGAGACTATCTTGCTGTGCTAACTGACGGTGTCTAGCCACTTGAGCGTGGACCGGTAAATGCTGTGCCTCAACAAAGGCCGGTCCCCACGGGAGCATCGACTCAGCCTGTTTTATGAAGAGAATGCTTTGTTCCACAGCATTTCCACTTCCATCATCCCAGAGCAAAACAGGTGACAATCAATACTTTATGCAAGCAGTGACATCTTGTATTGAACGTCAAGAGAGCTTTTCCAGCCATGAGTAATATGAATAAACCTTCTTTAGATGTTTGTGCAGAACAGAAATATACTTTATATTTAGTCCAAGCTTATCATTATAGTAAATGTTGATTGCCCCATCTGGTGACTGTAGAATAGTGACAGCATTGTGTTTTCGATTGGTTCCCTTTTAGCTTTGTATTCGCGACGCAATTACGTTGCCTCTGGGTCTCGGTCTCCCAGGAAAAAGCTGGCTCCACTTACAGCACAAAGGAAGAGCAGAGCGCTTGAGTTGAACCTATACTTATTGGGGTTATTATTAATAACACGCAGGTTCTGTAGTCAGAACTAACACTGAAAACTCATTGCCTCCGACATTGTCAACGGCATTACATTACAAACAACTGCAGTGACGCAGGAGACAAAGAATGTGAAGAGGATAATAGTGATAATATCAAATTACAAAACCTGCCTACTTCTAAGTACTACTCAGTGTTTTACTTTGCCTTTATCAAAGCAGTGAGAACGGGGCTTCTAGTTGGTATTCTCGCCATTGGTTCTTGCTTTTGATGGTAGCCCGGCAGCAAGCGGCAGCCATGTTGTCACGATACATAAGCAAGTATAGCGATCATCTTGTTCATATCGTCTGTGCAACGATGATCGGCGTCTGCATTTGAAAGTTTATTTAGAAACCATGTTGTTGGTGTCTCTGAGACAAACAGAAAGCTTTCTGGATGTCTTTGAGATAGCAGCAACAACTTGGAAACACTCGGAGGCCACTGAAGATATACAATGTATCACTTTTCAGAATAAAGTCAAGCTATGTTATAGACATTTGAGGCCAGTGCTTAGCCTTCTCCAACCAATCTGCTTTACTGGTCCCAATTCAGAATGAGAAATCTAACCAGATTACCAGAGAGTTGGTGACGTGGATGTCTGACAGGCATAAGCCCCAAAATCCCTATCAGCAACACCTTATAGTATATGGAAATATGACGTGACAAAAGAATGAATAATGAACTTTGTCTATGGATTAAGGAAAACATGAATCCACCATCTATGATATCGCTCACACCAATATGAAGGAATGTCGACCGAGAATAGTCAAGTTGGTGGTAGGAAATTGTAACAGGTTTACTGTCACTCAAGCAAATGGTAACCAAAAATTTAAGTACATACAGTCCCCTCCAAAAGTATTGGAACGGTAAGGCAAATTCCTTTATTTCTGTTGTTCACTGAAGATATTTGGGTTTAAGATCAAAAGATGAGTATGAGACAAGAGTTCAGAATTTCAGCTTTTATTTCCTGGTATTCACATCTAGATGTGTTAAATAACTCACGACATACCACCCTTTGTTTGAACCCACCCATTTTTCAAGTGAGCAAAAGTATTGGAACAAATAATCTTAAAGTAAATAACATTTAATATTTGGTGGCATAACCCTTGCTTGCAACAACTGCCCCAAGCCTGCGACCCATCGACATCACCAAACTGTTGCATTCTTCATTTGTGATGCTTTTCCAGGCTTTTACCGCAGCTTCTTTTAGTTCTTGTTTGTTTCGGGGTGTTTCTCCCTTCAGTCTCCTCTTAAGGAGGTGAAATGCATGCTCTATTGGGTTAAGGTCAGGTGATTGACTTGGTCAGTCTAAAACCTTCCACTTTTTCCCCCCTGATGAAGTCCTTTGTTTTGTTGGCAGTGTGCTTTGGGTCATTGTCCTGCTGCATGATAAACTTCCTCCCGATTAGTTTCAATGCATTTCTCCGTAAATTGGCAGACAAAATGTTTCTGTACACTTCTGAATTCATTCTGCTGCTACAATCATCAGTTACATCATCAATAAATATCAATGAGCCTGTTCCAGAAGCAGCCATGCACGCCCAAGCCATGACATTACCTCCACCATGCTTCACAGATGAGCTTGTATGCTTTGGATCATAAGCAGTTCCTTTCTTTCTCCACACTTTGGCCTTTCCATCACTTTGGTAGAGATTCATCTTGGTCTCATCAGTCCATAAGATTGTGTTCCAGAACTTTTGCGGCTCATCTCTGTACTTCTTTGCAAATTCCAATCTGGCCTTCCGATTCTTACTGCTGATGAGTGGTTTGCATCTTGTGGTGTGGCCTCTACGTTTCTGCTCTCTGAGTCTTCTTCGAACAGTGGATTGTGATACCTTCACCCCTGCACTGTGGAGGTCGTTGGTGATTTCACTTACTGATGTTTTGGGGGTTTTCTTCACAGCTCTCACGATACTTCTGTCATCAACTACTGTTGTTTTCCTTGGCCGACCTGTTCGACATCTGTTACTCAGTACACCAGTAGTTTCTTTCTTTTTCAGGACATTCCAAATTGTTGTGCTTGCTATGCCCAATGTTTGTCCAATGACTCTGATCGACTTTCCTTCTTTTCTCAGCTTGACAATGGCTTGCTTTTCTCCCATAGACAGCTCTCTGGTCTTCATGTTGGTTTATCCTCTTTAACAGGAAATGCAGTCTTGATAGGTTTGAACTAAGGGTGAAAACTTAGACTAGTCATGCAGAGCTATTTAATGTTTGGACAATCAACCTAAAAGGCAATACCTGGGCAACAAGAAACACCTGTCAGTCACATGTTCCAATACTTTTGCTCACTTGAAAAATGGGTGGGTTCAAACAAAGGGCGGTATGTCGTGAGTTGTTTAACACATCTAGATGTGAATACCAGGAAATAAAAGCTGAAATTCTGAACTCTTGTCTCATACTCATCTTTTGATCTTAAACCCAAATGTCTTCAGTGAACAACAAAAATAAAGGAATTTGCCTTACCGTTCCAATACTTTTGGAGGGGACTGTATGTATGACCTCCACAGACAGCTCTCAATATGGTGAGTGTATATATATATATATATAAGCTGAACCGGCAGCTAGCTAACCGGCAGTCTGCATTTATTTGATTGGACAACAACTCTCACCAAAGCGCACAATAATGGAAATAAAGGAACCTAGGTTTCTTTATATAAACATGGGTTCACGTTGGATTCACTGCTCAGCGATGTGGTGGCCACTTGATCGTGACGCGTGTTCATTTCGAGTGCTGGCTCATTACACTGAGCAACGTGGCAGAAAAGTGCTGGCAGTGCTCTGGGGAGCACTTCATCCTCAGTGACGACACCAGCGGCTTCCTGCAAAGGTTGGAGCACTGAGAGAAGACAACAGGCGCCATGCGGCCGCAAAAACACTTTAATTTGGGGAGAATTGTAAAGATTCTCGTACCTTTCGGCAAAACTCACCACGTCCACTGGATTGTGAACATGTTAAACAATACGATACAATATATTGAGAAAATAAGCCAGATTATCACGGACTGCTGTGCTATTAAGGAATCATGCTTTAGCAGAAGGCACATTTTTGTGTATCTTCATGTGTTTCACTAAATCTGCATGCAGGGTGCACAGGTCAACAAAAGATCATCACACATGTGTCACAGCACTGTATATGAAGATTATATCAAAGAACATAGATATTCTGTCATGATGTGGCTGTTCTCTGTTTTATTGTGAAGTCCTGTCTTGTGTTTCCTCTGTCTTCCTGCACTTCCTGTGATTGTCTGATTGTCTCCCTGTGTGTTGATTGTTCCCTGCTGTGTCCAATCACCTTCCCCTTGTCTTTAAGTCCTGTTCGTCTCCTGTCCCTTGGTCCGATCATTCGTTGTGTGAGTATGTGTCGGTGGAGTCTTGGTACTGTTTACGTTGTTTTTTACAGTCTTGCCTTGTTTTTTCCTTTTTGAAAATAAATTTATGTTGAACGGTTGCTTGGCATTTGGGTCCTCCTTTAACCCCGCACCTGACATATTTTATAAAATATCAAACAGCAATGTTTGGCACACCGTTTTACAGCATTTTCATAACACCAGTGAACATTTGCAGAAAACGAGTGCACCCTGGCAGGTAAAATTAAATGATTCAGCCTGAATTAAATGATTGTACGGATTATTACCGTAGTCCTGTCTCAGACACTGATATTTGTTCCTTTTCTTTTTCTTGTCAAAGCATTTAATTTATTGATTACTGTCATGTTTTTGTTTTAACCTTTATTTCACCAGATAAATCAATTGAGAACCAGTTCTCATTTACAATGACGACACAGCCTAAAAGGCAGCAACAAGTCGTTACAAACAAATAAAACAATAGAAATCTCAACCCATCTCATACAAAAACTGTTTCTAGAGAGGTGCACTCAGAAATAGTTGCAAGGATCAGAGACTATCATTTGAAATGAGTTATTGAAGGGGGGGGATTTTAGCTTCTTTTGCAACTCATTCCAGTCGCTTGGAACAGAAACGGCCGAAGGCCGTGCAGACCTTTGGAATGACCATGTTGATGAAATTGCTGGAGCGTAAATTGCGGTTACAGTTAGAGATGAGTAGAGAGCGGAGATATGTTTTTTTTTTTTTACCAATGATAGTTTCATAGATGAACTGATACCAGTGGATTAATCTGCGGTGTGGAGTGATGGCCAGTTGACTAGAGAGGACAGGCTGCAGTGATGAAGGAGCACGGCACAATGGTAGATGATATCTAGTTCATTGAGAAGATTTCTGCTTCGATTATGTCACCATAGTCTAAGATGGGAAGGACTGTCAAGATGTAAAGACAAGTTAAACAAATATAACGCAAATGGCTTCTAAAATACATTACCTACTCT
Source organism: Cottus gobio (assembly GCA_023566465.1). Taxonomy (NCBI): domain Eukaryota; kingdom Metazoa; phylum Chordata; class Actinopteri; order Perciformes; family Cottidae; genus Cottus; species Cottus gobio. Next base: position 3,081,382 of record CM042221.1, read on the forward strand.
AACTTAAAATACATCTTGTTGAATATGTGACGTCACACAAGCAAGTTCTTATTTTTGATTAAAACAGTTTCCAGTTTTCGCTGAGAAGCACAATGGATTTCTGCCAACAATGTTCCCGAGTGACCATAAGTAGTTTTCCTGTCCAGTGATGTAAAGGGAACATCAGCTCAAATCATACTGTAACACATTGTGAACGTACTCATAAATAAATCAAAGTTTTCAGTAAAATCCTGTTCAGTATACGTTTAAATGTGGGATTCAAAATGGAACAGAATTTAGACGGCGAGATCAATTCTGGAAGAGTTAGTGACCTAAAGTTTGCACCCAGTCCACTCTGAGCTGTTACAGAGCGATGTTTCTCTTCCATCACACATCAAGACCACTGGCTAAGACAACGATCTTCTGAGAGCACTTTAATGAGACACCCGCCAAAAGTGTCTACACAATAATCTACAGCTCAACAGATCTATCAGAAATGTTTGTTTAACTGGCAAGGTCAGTGACGCTGAACATGACAAGCCTGCTGCTTGAATGTTTTCTATAATATGTTTTACTCTAAAGATTCAGAAGGGATAAATGGTTATTTAACCAATTAAGCACCACAGAAATAAAACCCTGATGTTGGGTCAACCTGGGTCCTTAGGGATTTCCTTAGTGTCCATTGCTTAGTTTCACACAAAATGCACCACAGAATTAAAACCCAGATGTTGGGCCAACCGAATCAAAATTAGAAAAAGCAATCAAAATCCAACTCTAATCTTAAAAGACATGAATAAATAATGTAGTAATTCCTGTAAATATCTAGGCGTTCACTGTTCGTATTCAGACAAAAAGTAATGCACTGAAAGTCATTAAGCCCATGTAATCATGAGCCAGAACATTCAGGGCTGCCTCTGCGTAGATAAAGAGTGACAGAGTCCACTTAACCCTCTTGGGTCTGAGGCCATTGTTTAAACAATGTGCATGTTTCAGTTTCAGTTTCTCAAGAACAGTTTTCAGAACAAGAACAAACTATGTACGGTGTGTACTACGTACTCTTTACCAGCACATGGTCGTGTGTCGCCGCAGAGTAAAACTGAACCGCTGATCCGCCATCTCTCTGTGCCCAGCGTTGTTTTGCAGTACGCTGCAAGAAACTGCAGAAAAAAACACTGGTTTCCAGGTCGGTAGGTGTGCCGTTTTGTTACGGAGGTATTAATAGAAACATCTCGTAAACATCATCATCCGCTTAGAGGCGGGCGCGGACATAAGAGGGTTAAGGAGGAGGTCTGGGTGGAGGGACCAGCCTGGTCTCCTATCGTGTTAAGAAACTTCATTAACTGATGTGAACCAATCTGCATCATTATATTACCTTTAGAGCATTTGACAGCATTTGTGAGAATGTCAGTGTAGTGTAGGTGTGTGTGTGGGGGGATGGGTGGGTCATACAAACACTGGACTTTCACCCAGGACACCGTTGTTTGTGTCCTGTCACAAACGATGATTCAGATGACCGTCATGTTTTTACCTAACCTTCTGACTTTACTAACATCAGTTATGTAACTGATGTTATGTTTTCTGTGAAGTCAACTTTGACTTATTTCCTTTACTTGTGCAATTTACTTTACTAATTCCTTGTATGTAAGTAATTGATGAACATACTACTTGAAACTAAAGCATGTACTTTTCCCCAAACTTACCACCTTTGTTTTTCCAGGGGCCTCTGCAGGCAAATTGATTGCTGGACATAACACATATCTTTTTGTAAGATATCATAAAACTAATACTTGTAATGAATGGCGGCCATCAACTGGACCAAAAGATGAACAATTACAGCACAAGCGGAGCAGAAACCCTCATAATGTTGCTACGTTTCAAGAAAAAAAGGCTGAATGTTCATTGAGTCTAGCTCATGTTAGAATGTTCAGTTTTTCTGTTTCACTCATCATAGTCAACTGAATATTGTATTATATTTAAACCACATTTATGATCACAATGAGCAGTAAGTGGGGGGGTGTCATACATTTGCAAACTACTGTATTGGTCCAATCCCAGCGCTAGCTAAATACTAATATATGGAACTATCCGGCTGCAGTGCTGTATTGTGGTTGACGGCTCTTACCTCGTTGGCCGGTATCATTTTCTTGCTGAAACAGCAATTATGACGATGAGGATGATGAGGACGATGCCTCCTGCCACCAGGAGGTAGCACTTCCTCTTCCTCAGCTGCCTCTGTGGGGAGAAAGGATTCAGAGAGGTGGGTGGAGTTCAGGCATTAGACAGCAGCCTATTGGACATTGTCTGCTGTGCAAGGCGAGCCAATAATGATGCCGTTTTTCCCTCAAACGCTCCCTGCTGCTGGTTCACACGGCACAGCAGTGATTTAACCAGTGATTCGTCAGTTCATGAGAGCTAAGAATATACAGCTCTAAACCCACGTTTGCATATAGTGCATGTGCAGCACTGCAAATGTCAAGTTACGGTTTAGTAACCACAGAGCCACGAGCTGTTCTATTTTGTTGTTTTTGAACTAATTTAATGCAACCCCACGGCACATCTTTACCAGCATGAACACAAAAAGAAATAAAAGAACGAAGAAAAGCAGACATCTTTTAAAGGGAACAGGAAAGAACGAGGAAAGTGACATTTGGACCGGATAAGATGAACACAATTGTGAAGGAAGTGGAAGACTCAAGGTCACACTGACACACAGATGAAATGCAGGAAGCACTGAATGGGACGACTGTCCAGTGGCCTACACTTCCCTCCAGCAAAATGCGGTGCAGTTATCCCTGTGATGGCTCTGCTGCACATTATTCTTGTCAGTATGACGGCACCCTCACTGTCTGAGAGGAGGACAAAGAGGAGGGAGGCAAAGGACTGGCAGATGTAAATCACCCAAATAATAGCAAACAATATGAAGAAGAACAAAAACTCCTGGATGTATTTATTTGGCCCATGTAAAGGTGTAATTTAACAAGCTCGGTCAGTCCATGGGTCATTGCGACGTTAGAATTCAGAAAAACTGACAAAATGGTGACTTGGGTTTTTGTCTTGAACTGCTTTTAGAAAATGTGACTGAGTGAACCCAGGACCACAGTTCTCATGGAGTTGTTTTCACTATCCAAAGTGTACTCTTTATATATTAAGGTTGTACATTACACACTTGTCTGACTATATGCTAATTATTCATAAAAAGCAATTACTCATTGATCTATGGTCTTTTTTGCCGTAGTAAGTTCTACTTTTATGTACAACTCAGTCTGTCTACACATGCAGGGATGAAGCATACATCAAAATCTACTCAGAAACATGGAAAACCACATGATTTCAGTCACTTGCATGCCATAAGTTATTCTCATGTTAAGTGCTTGTGGCTATTGAACGGATTTGCACACCATGTTCTGTTTCATTTTCTAATATCGCCTGTGGTCAAATTTTGATTTCAAATGCTTCAAACATTTCCTCCATGCAGCACATGAGCTGTATTCATCCATGTCAATTACTTGCCATGTCGGAAAGAAAGAGAGAAAGTGTTCACTGTGGAAAGCAAAAATATGAAAGTAAATAGAGTGAAGAGTCAGGGTTAGGGAATATTTATATTTCCTTGTCTCCTCAGGCAGTGACGCTGTGTTTGAGCACAGAATCTATGTTGTTTTGAAATGCCTTTTCTTCCGGTTTTTTTCCCCAGCCTGTTTCCTGCTACAAAGGCAACGAGAGCAGCGGCGTCAGACCAGAGCCGAGGCTGGAGTCTTTAAATCCTGACGCGCTTCAAAGCACGGAGAGAGCAATTCATCTTCTTATCTGAGACTCAAAACAGGCTTTCTGTGTGGAAGAGAGAGGCGGAGAGGGAGAGGGAGAGAGGGGAAAAAAATGCTGTCGAGTAATTTTCCGTTTAAACGTTCCACTCCACAACAATTTGCATAAGCAGCCCTGCGTCTGTGATAAGAAGATTGGTAATTTTCAAAGGCTCTGTGGGGATTGAGAATTAAAAGCCTTTCTCCGCTATCTCCCCTCTTGCAGCTGGCCACCACAGATTCCCCAGCTTCTCTCACGCGTTTCCTCCTAAACTATGCCTTATAAACTTTCTCTGCCATCCTCTCCTCTCCGCTCGCTCTGACAGTGCTGAGTCGCTCCCTCTCTCTATATACTGTATCCCTTCCTTCCCTCCCTCTCCTCCGAACGCTCTTTCCCTTTTCTTTTTCTCCCGGTCGCTCATCCCAACACCGCTGTTATTTGGGGGAGAACAAGAAAATAAATAAGGTAGAGGGGGGAACAAAAACGGGCTTAGTGTAACAAAGGCAGTGTTGCAGTATTTTTAAACCAGAATTTTCCAGATTGCAGGGCAGTCTGAGAGGCGGGACAGAGGAGGATGCTCTTATCACCAGTGACTTAATCTGCCAGAGAACGGTCTCCTGCAAGCCCTTAGGGAGTAGACAGCACCTGTTTTATTCACTCTTTATGTCTAATACCAGGGCGATAGTTCATATTTAAGCTGGGAAATATTTTGTATTTTATTGATATATTATAATTAAAACAATTGTTAAAAAGTAGAATTAGCTATGAAGCTATAAATGGTGTCTTAAATCATATCATGATGTTGATGGCAAAAAATAATTTGCGATATATATATATATATTCAGATTGGAAAGAGTTCCCTAAAAAGAGAAATGTGCCACTTTTTATGTGGATGTCCAATCAGTGTTGATCCGTGAGCAGAAATCTGCTTTCTCACCCAATATAGCTTGCGTTGGTTGACTATATTTACCATCACTGATCCACAGATCTTCAGTGGTACTGACTTCTGAAACCCAAAAAAGGAAGTGCTTTTTCACCCACCTGTTTGTATGCAGTGACCACCAGGACTGAGGTGGGAAACATGGTCTATTGTGAAAACAAAAAGTGACAACATGAAGTAGAAACAGACCGTATCATCGATAGGAGACAGAAAAGGTGAGAAGATGCAACCATGGCAAAGTCCAGAACCCACTAAAGATGATCTAGAGAGAATTCCACTTTTGCACTAGGCCCGGCTCTTTACACACATTACATTACATTACATTTCATTTAGCTGACGCTTTTATCCAAAGCGACTTACAATAAGTGCATTCTACGGTTACATACAAGAATCAGAACAACAAGAATCAAGAAGGTACAATTTCGTCCAAAAGTTCAACTACAAAGTGCTATCAGTAAGAGCCATTTCAGTGCTACTAAGTGCTACATCCTTTATTCAAGGTATAGTCGGAAAAGATATGTTTTTAGTTTGCGACGGAAGATGTAGAGACTTTCTGCTGTTCTGATGTCAATGGGGAGCTCATTCCACCATCGAGGAGCCAGGACAGAGAACAGTCGAGACTTTGTTGAGTGTTTAGCTCACAGTGACGGAGCTACAAGCTGATTGGCAGAAGCCGAGCGGAGCGTACAAGTTGGGGTGTAAGGTTTCACCATGTCCTGGATGTAGACTGGACCAGATCTGTTCGTAGCACGGTACGCCAGTACCAATGTTTTGATGTGGGCGGCCACCGGTAACCAGTGAAGGGCGCAGAGGAGCGGAGTAGTGTGGGTGAATTTCGGGAGGTTAAAGACAAGTCCAGCTGCAGCATTCTGGATGAGCTGCAAAGGTCGGATGGCACCAGCAGGTAGACCCGCCAGGAGGGAGTTACAGTAGTCTAGGCGCGAGATGACCAGAGCCTGGACGAGAACCTGTGCTGCCTTCTGAGTGAGAAGTGGACGTATTCTCCTGATGTTGTGCAGCATGAATCTGCAGGAACGTGTTGTTGGGATAATGTTGGCAGTCAGGGAGAGTTGACTGTCCAGGGTCACACCGAGGTTCCTGGCAGTCGGGGTCGGGGCCAAGACTGAGTTGTTGAAAGTAATCGTCAGGTCGTGAGTGGGAGAGACTTTTCCTGGAAGTCTTGTCAGGGTTAATTTTCAGGTGGTGTGCGGACATCCACTGAGAAATGTCAGTCAGACAGGCAGAGATTCGTGCTGCTACCTGTGTTTCCGATTGGGGAAACAAGAGGATCAGTTGGGTGTCATCAGCATAGCTATGGTAGGAAAAGCCATGTGAGCGAATGACAGAGCCAAGAGAGTTGGTGTACAGAGAGAAGAGGAGAGGACCGAGGACCGAGCCTTGAGGGACCCCAGTAGTGAGAGGACAAGGCTCAGACACAGATCCTCTCCAGGTTACCCGGTAGGTGCGATCGCTGAGGTAGGATGAGAGGAGGGAGAGCGCAGTGCCTGAGATACCCAGGTCCTAGAGGGAGGAGATGAGGATCTGGTGGTTCACTGTGTCAAAGGCAGCAGAAAGGTCCAGAAGGATAAGGACAGAGGAGAGAGACACACTCCACAGAGGACCTCTGGAGACACAGTCATAAGCCTTCTCTAAATCTACAAAACACCCATGAGCCTCTCAGTATTTGTGTGGAGGTAAAGAGCAAATCCACAGCTATGGATAGATTCTGCAACTGAATCTGTCCTGCATCAACATTTTACAAGAGCAGTTAAATGCAACAACTAAACCTATCCCTCTGTCCATGAGCCCTGTACCTTAAGAGAGAGACAACTGAAACATGTCCGCCACAACAGATTATTACAATTAGGAACCGTCAGCAACGTAGGGTTAAACTTATTCACCTTGGGAACCTTGCCTCTGTGGAGATTTGTACCATAGTGGTGAACTTTGTTAGGGAGATGGGAAAGGATTCCCTCGAATCCTCTATCACAACCAACCAGTGTTGTAGTCAAGACCACCGAAACAGACCAGGTCATGACCGAGACCAGACTTTGAGGGTTTGAGACCAAGATCAGACTCATGAAGAGTCCCACACTCCATGACACACTTGCAGACAAAACACACTGCTCAAATACATCTTAAAGATCCTAAAACAGCCACAGAAGACAAATAAAGATTCCTCTTTATTTGGCACCTTTATTGACATAAAGACTGTCTATGTATGTATGTGAAAATACATACATAGACGGTAAATATTTCGATGAAATATAAGTTGTTCCTTTACTTTCGATTCGCAATCACAGTCCATTCATTATCTGAACCGTTTATCCTGTTTTTTAGGGTCACGGGGCGCTGGAGCCGATCCCAGCTGTCATTGGGTGAAGGCAGGGTTCACCTTGACTAGTCACCAGTCTATCACAGGGCTCACATATAGACAGACAACCATTCACACCTACGGGCAATTTGGAGTCCAATTAACCTAACATGCATGTCTTTGGACTGTGGGAGGAAGCCGGAGAACCCGGAGAGAACCCACGCTGACACGGGGAGAACATGCAAACTCCACACAGAAGGCCCATCCAGACCGGGATCTGAACCCCGGCCCTCTTGCTGTGAGGCGACAGTGCTAGCCACTACACCACCATGCAATCACAGTCATGTTTTTAAATTATTTAGTAATATCCCTGCACTTATGATCTTGAAATAAAATCCAGGAAAAAAAATTCTGAGATCGAGGGAAGATGGGGTCAATTCCAAGACGAGACTGAGGACTTAACAAACGTGGTCTTCAGTACGATAACACTGCTACCAACAAATCACAACTTCCCTCATACAAAGCCATTTCACCGTGTTTTAGCATCAATATTTAAAGCTGGATAAGGCAGCTAGTTAGCCATGGCTGGCAGAAATGTACAGCGCCAAAAAACTGTTTTGAATATTAGGGACTTCAATACCCTGAACAAAAAACTATGGGAATTAGATTGGTGATTGTTGTTCACAGCATTGCTGGTCAAGAGCATGGACAGAGAATAGAAGTAGATAGGAGGAGAGCATAAATGACTCGTTCAACTTTTGTTTTTCTATATGTCTAGAGCTCTTTGACACTTTTAAAAACAACAAATCATAAAAAGATGTATTTCTCAAAAGGAAAAAGCAGAAAACTGCATTATAAGCATTAAAGCTCATAGGACTGCCATACAAACCCATCCATCTCCTATTCTTCTCCCTTACATGGAAGACAAAATTGCTGTGTCTCTGGGAGAAAAACTGCATATCCTATGTGACATGAGAAATACCCTCATAATACTACAATAATGCAATGCAATGATAATGGCCATAACATTATTTTCCCTTTATCGCATCTGGTAGGGAAAATTGGAAGTCCATAAAATAAATAATGTTTACAGCGGAACTGCCTCACTTGTAATCGGCTTATATGCAATTTACATAAAACTCAGAGTCCCATGCAGTCACCCTGATTATGATATTTAAGAGAAGCAGCAAGTAAACACAGACTTCACGGCCAATCCCGGCAACCTGGGACGCAGCCCTGTGACAACCGTTGTCAACAATGGAACAAAAACTCTCACCAGCATCAGCATTTTATGGGCTTTCAATAAAGATTAACTGGCCTTTTGTTAAAGACAGCATGTCAGCCAGTCGTGTTGCTGCTTACCTTTGACATGAGCAGCATACAGACGACCAGTCAATTCAAACTGAACAGTCATGTCAGACCCTGCTGACCTACAAACCCAGCAAGATCAGCCAAGATTCTCCACCGGCCATGATGCGTTCACAATCTTAGCAACACAAGTGAGGAAAGTTGTTGAACTCTTGAAGGGACCTATTGGGACCTGTACATGTGTCACGCCTGGCGGCGGGGAACTGGCAGTCTGGACCCAAACGCAAGACACGCAGTGACCAGTGTGGTTCAGGTGAGAACAAGCACGGCTTTATTTAGGCACTTTACACAAGCTCATGTGGAATCAGGGTGGTACTTTCCTCCGTTCACGGGGCTGGCGCGGGTGTAGCCCGGGAACCGTGGCTGGAGACTTGTGCTGGTGACCCGTGCTGGTAGCTCGTGCTGGTGGCTCGTGCTGGTGACTCGTGCTGGTGACTCGTGCTGGTGACTCGTGCTGGTGACTCGTGCTGGTGACTCGTGAAGGTGGAGGCGCTCGAGACGTAAACCTCGCTGGCAGTCGATCAGGTCAGCTTTCGGCAACATCCGTAGCTGTGGCAATCACTCGACGCCGCTGGACCGGCGAGTAGCTGACTTTAAGCGCGGCGTGATGGCGGATGTGCTGCAGCTGTGGCGCCTGCTCGCCCCCGGCTGCCTACTATCCACCTGATTACAGGGAAAGCGAGAAAGAGAGAGAGCGAGAGAAATGGAAAAAGGAAAGAAGCAGCAGGCGAAGGATTCTCCACCCGGGTACGCCACTGCTCCTCACATCACCCCCCCCTCAACGGGCGCCTCCAGGCGCCCTACCGGGCTTATCCGGGTGCTCCCGATAAAAATCCCGCAGCAGGGTGGAGTCCAAAACCAGGTGGCGGGGCAGCCAGGACCGCTCCTCGGGGCCGTAGCCCACCCAGTCCACCAGGTACTGGAACCCCCTACCACGGGGCCGGACGTCCAGGACCTTTGACACCGTGTGTGCCGGGTGGCCATCGATGAGCCGGGCGGGTGGAGGGGGAACGGCTGGGGGGCTGAGGTCACTCTCAGCTACCGGCTTCACCAGGGAGACATGGAATGTGGGGTGCACCGGCAGTGCCGCGGGGAGGGTCAGACGGACGGTGGACGGGTTGATGATCTTGTTGATGGTGTACGGACCCACGTACCGGGGCGTCAATTTGCGGGACTCTGTGGGCAGTGAAAGATCACGGGTCGATAACCAAACCTGCTGCCCAACCTTGTACTCGGGCGCTGGTGAGCGATGCCGGTCCGCCAATCGTTTGTTCGCCGCCGACGATCTAGTGAGGGCCGCCCTGGCCGTGGTCCAGACCGCCCGCATCCACCGGACCTGCTCCTTTACCGACGGGACTGCCACCTCCTCCTCCTGGACCGGGAACAGTGGGGGCTGAAAACCAAGACAGACCATAAATGGAGACATCCCGCCCGTGGCCGAGCAGGACAGGGAATTACGGGCGTACTCAATCCAGGGGAGGTGCGTGCTCCAAGAGTTGGGATGCTGTGCACACATGCACCGGAGCGCCGTCCCCAGGTCCTGGTTTGCCCGCTTGGTCTGCCCATTGGTCTGGGGGTGGTAGCCGGAGGAGAGGCTGGCGGTGGCGCCCATGGCCCGGCAGAAGGCCTCCCAGACCCGGGAGGCGAATTGGGGACCCCGGTCGGAGACCACGTCCATCGGGATCCCGTGGAGCCGAAAAACATGCTGGACGAGGAGCTGTGCCGTCTCCAGGGCGGAAGGCAGCTTGAGGAGTGGAACATAATGAACCGCCTTGGAGAACCGGTCCACAATCGTCAGGATGGTGGTGTTTCCCTCCGATGGTGGCAGGCCCGTGACAAAGTCCACAGCAATATGTGAGCACGGCCTGCGGGGAACCGGCAGGGGCCGCAACAGTCCTGGGGGGCGTTGGTGGGAGGCCTTTCCTCGGGCGCAGACCGGGCAGGCGGCCACGAACCTCCGAACGTCGGTCTCCATCCCGGGCCACCAGAAGCGCTGCCGGACGAAAGACGTGGTCCGCCTTGCACCCGGGTGACACGCCAGGCTGGACGAGTGGCCCCACTGCAGGACCGCGGAGCGTGCTGTTGGAGGGACGAAGAGTCGATTCGGGGGTCCACCACCCGGGTCCGGAGTGGTGCTCTGTGCCTCCTGGACGACGGACTCAATCTCCCAGGTGGCGGCCCCCACGATGCAGTCGGCGGGGACGATGTGAGCGGGGTCTGGAGGTTCCGAGGACGGGTGCATCCGGGAGAGTGCGTCCGGCTTGCCGTTCCGGCTTCCCGGGCGGTAGGACAGGGTGTACTGGAACCGGCTTAGAAACAAGGCCCAACGCGCCTGGCGAGGGTTCAGCCTCCGGGCCGCCCGCAGGTAGGCCAGGTTCTTGTGGTCCGTCCAGATTAAAAAAGGATGCTGGCACCCCTCCAACCAGTGCCGCCACTCCTGTAGGGCCAACACCACCGCCAGAAGCTCCCGGTTCCCCACATCATAATTGCGCTCGGCCGGGCTGAGTCTGCGGGAGAAAAATTCACACGGGTGGAGTTTCTGGGAGGCGGGATCACGTTGGGAGAGGACCGCCCCTGCCCCGGTCTCCGAGGCGTCCACCTCCACCACAAACTGGAGGGCCGGATCCGGGTGTCTGAGGATCGGGGCGCTGGTGAACAGGTCTTTGAGGGCACCAAATGCCCGGGCGGCCTCGGGGTCCCAGGAGTAGGGGGTCTTGGTGGAAGTGAGCCGGGTAAGGGGGGCGACCGCTTTACTAAAGTCCCTAATGAAGCGGCGGTAGAAATTCGCGAACCCGAGGAAACGTTGGAGGCCTTTTCGAGTACCGGGGACCGGCCAGTCTACTACGGCGCGGATCTTTGCAGGGTCTGGCTCTAACTGCCCCTGAGCAATGATGTACCCTAGGAAGCTCACCGACGGGACGTGGAACTCGCACTTCTCCGGCTTTACGAAGAGACGGTTCTCCAGCAAACGCCGGAGAACCAGCCCCACTTGCTGGCGATGTTCGGCCAGAGACCGGGAGAAGATGAGGATGTCATCTAGGTAAACGAACACGAATTGACCGAGAATATCCCGAAACAAGCTATTCATGAGGGACTGGAAGACGGCGGGGGCGTTCGTGAGCCCGAACGGCATCACCAGGTACTCGAACTGCCCCATGGGAGTGTTAAACGCCGTCTTCCATTCATCCCCCTCCCGGATCCTGACTAAATGGTACGCATTGCGGAGGTCGAGCTTCGAGAACACCCGTGCGTAACACAGAGGCTCGAAAGAGGGGTCGATCAGGGGCAGGGGTGTTTTATTCTTCACGGTGATGTGGTTCAGACCCCGGAAGTCAATGCAGGAGCGCAGGGATCCATCCTTCTTGGAGACGAAAAAAAACCCTGCCTCCAGCGGAGCGGACGACGGGCGGATCAGGCCTGCCTCCAGGCACTCCAGAATGTAGCTCTCCATTGCAGCCCGCTCCGGGCGGGAGATGCTATACAGCCGACTCGTGGGGAGCGGAGCCCCCGGAAGCAGGTCTATCGCGCAGTCGTAGGGTCGGTGGGGGGTAGTGCGCGGGCCCGATCTGTAGAAAAAACCTGCGCGAGATGGTGATACTCCGACGGCACCCCCGTCAAGTCCGGGGGCGCAGGGGGCGTGGGGGGGGAACGAGCCGTCGGGCGGGCCGCCAGGAGGCAGCGAGCATGGCAGGCAACCCCCCAGCTGGTGATGGAGCGCGTCGTCCAGTCCAGCTGGGGGTTGTGCTGCTGCAACCAGGGAAGGCCCAGGACGACCGGAGCCGCGGGGGACGGGATTACATAAAACCGGATGGTTTCCGTGTGGTTACCAGAGAGGCTGAGGATCAGGGGCAGAGTACGGTGGGTGACCGGCGCGATCAGCCGCCCGTCCAGTGCATGCACACGCTTGGGCGAGTCTAAGGGTTCCAGGGGTAGCCCCTGTTTAGTAGTGTCAATAAAGTTCTCATCGGCGCCCGAGTCGACGAGCGCCGTCACCGGAAAATCACGGGACTGGTCTGTGAGGGTGGCGGGAAGGGTGATGTGCGCGGGACCGCACGAAGATGTGGCGTTGCTTGCCCGCAGGCTCTCGGCTGCGGGGAAGCAAGCGGCGCTGCGAGGGTCGGGGCACGAGGAAACGAGACGGCTCGCCAGCGGGCTCCCTTCTACTGGCGAGCCCCCCCTTTTGGGGCCTCCGGGCACGCGGGGGCCAAGTGTCCGGCGAGACCGCAATACAAACACAACCGAAGGCGGAAACGACGCTGGCGCTCCGCGGGAGACAGGCGGGCCCGCCCTATCTGCATGGGCTCGGGGTCCCCAGCCGGAGACTCGACGGGGTCTAAACCCAGACCCGCGCCCGGACGCGGGGCTCGCCCAGATCGCTCGCGCCGACGCTCCCGAAGCCGGTTGTCTAGCCGAGTGGCGAGGGTGATGAGCCGCTCGAGTGACGCCACATCGTCCCGGGGTGCCAGCTCATCCCTCAGCTCGTCGGACAGGCCGCGCGAAAAGAGAGTTATTAAGGCCGGGTCGCCCCAACCGCACTCTGCGGCAAGGATCCGGAACTCGATGGCAAACTCCGCGGCAAACGACCCCAGAACCGCGGACTCACTATCCCATAAGGCAGCGGCCCACTGTGCCGCCTTCCCCCGGAGTAAATTCACGCAGAACGCGATCTTAGCTCTATCTGAGCTGTAGCTCTGAGGCTGTAAGTCAAACACTAACGTGCAGTTCAAGAGAAAGCGGCCGCACACCCCGGGCTCTCCGGCGTATGGTTCCGGGAGGGGAACGCGGGGCTCCCGGGCGGCGGCTTCCGGGACCAAGGCTGGTGGCGTACTCACCGGAAGCGGAACGGCAGCGCCCGCCAGCTGATCCACCCGGAGGACGAGCCGCTCCAAGCTCCGGCTCATTGCCTGTAGCATGTCCGTCATCCCGGCTAGCTCCTGTTCGTGTCGACCCAAGACCACCCCCTGGGCGCCGAGGGTTTCCTGGAGAGCGTCCGGTCTCGCTGGGTCCATTAGTGCGGTCGAGTGATTCTGTCACGCCTGGCGGCGGGGAACTGGCAGTCTGGACCCAAACACAAGACACGCAGTGACCAGTGTGGTTCAGGTGAGAACAAGCACGGCTTTATTTAGGCACTTTACACAAGCTCATGTGGAATCAGGGTGGTACTTTCCTCCGTTCACGGGGCTGGCGCGGGTGTAGCCCGGGAACCGTGGCTGGAGACTTGTGCTGGTGACCCGTGCTGGTAGCTCGTGCTGGTGGCTCGTGCTGGTGCTCGTGCTGGTGACTCGTGCTGGTGACTCGTGCTGGTGACTCGTGCTGGAAACTCGTGAAGGTGGAGGCGCTCGAGACGTAAACCTCGCTGGCAGTCGATCAGGTCAGCTTTCGGCAACATCCGTAGCTGTGGCAATCACTCGACGCCGCCGGACCGGCGAGTAGCTGACTTTAAGCGCGGCGTGATGGCGGATGTGCTGCAGCTGTGGCGCCTGCTCGCCCCCGGCTGCCTGCTATCCACCTGATTACAGGGAAAGAGAGAAAGAGAGAGAGCGAGAGAAAGGGAAAAAGGAAAGAAGCAGCAGGCGAAGGATTCTCCACCCGGGTACGCCACTGCTCCTCACAACATGTTCAAAAGCAGACAGTATTAAAATTAATAGATAAATATTGATGCAATGCGAGCATCCAGAAACTGAAACATTTTAGAATGCCTCTCCTCCAGCAAAAGATGTTCACTCAGGATGTTGACTTCGATACGATACAAGTGTAAAATCAACTTCACAGTGTCTTTATTTTGAAATATTGGATACACATATCTGGACAAAAATGGAACAGCGGCATTCATTGAGTGTATAGCATCTTAATATTTGTTTTCCGCAGGTTTAGTAGACCTTTAACTGTCATGAGGGACAAACATCATGTTCACATGCCAGCTGGGGAAATTATGTCCATGTGTGTTTACACATACATACACGGTTTCACGTAGCTCTTCGTACTTATATGCATACACATCATATACCATAAACAAGATAACTATATAAAAGACAATTAAAGACAACAGTAGTCCGATTAGTGCAGGTAGTGCAGATGGAGGAGTCAGATTAATTGTTCATCAGAGTGACGGCCAGCAGAGAGAAGCTGTTCCTGTGTCCGGTGGTTTTGGTGTAGTTGTGAACGCTTGCTCTGGCGATCGTGATCACGGATTTGAAACTTTGAGTTTGGCCGTCGCCATCTCGTTTTTGAGACGGTTTTGAAGTGACCTTATTTGGGAGGTGGGACTGGAAAGGAGCAAGACCCTGCGTATGGTTGGCAGCTAATGTTAGCCTTAGCTAGCTAACGTGGTTTGTAGGGGCCACCCTTAATTCACATTAACTATGATAATAATTGAGATGCAAATTTTGACTGGAGAAAAAGAGGCTGAACACAAACTGTGACTACCAGAACAAATCAATAGCTGACTCCTTGGAGTGTCTTTTAGCACAACTTCTACCCCCAGTACAGTTGTCATTCATGGGGAAATTAGCTCCAGAGACCAAAACTGCATTTTGAACCAGGCGGTATATGTGTTTATTTCTGCTAAGTTAATATTTAAACATGTGGATCTATAGAGATTGACTCGCTTTTATAACCAGCCTTAGGTTGCCATTTGAAGAACGCGGTTTCTGGAGCTTCAGCGAGGGCTTCGTTTTTCACACATGGTTGAAGCGCAAAATATATTTAAACTGTTGAAGCCGAAACCACAGTGACTTGCCATTTTGCTAATGATATAATATTTTTTGAATAATCAAAAACATTTTGCCATTTAAGAGTTGCTATTTCTGTAATATGACTTTAACAACCTATTCAGCTGCAGCAATCTCATCCACACTTGTTGCCATTCTTGTGGCCATGTTCTGTCTAATCCTACCTTGAAAGCTGTGATTGGTCAATTATTACTCCAACCTGAGGAACAACACTCAACCTATTTGGATATCTGAACAAATAGAAGATACAAGTTACAATTCTGACATCTGGAACAATGTGTTAACAAATATGTTCCCAGAATGCAAACATTATGTGAACAGCCTAACAAAAAAGAGTCTAAATAAAATTACAACATTGTTAATGACCTTCTATTACAACCATACACAATTTTGAGTGAGGGGTTGACCCATGGTACAATCTTGGATGATGATAATAACCTTTTAAAAATATCAATCATCAAGCAACAATCATCTATCTTGAAGATAACAAGCTTTTACAAAAATGAAATGAGGTTGTAGAGTCATGTCAGAACTGCCTCACCTCTGACCAACTTCTTCAAATATCATTGTTTAAAGAGACCGCAAAGTCATTGATTGTGATGTTATTCATTCAGGCAAGCTCTTAAATACTACAATGAAGACAGAATGAAGCTTTTTTGACTCACAAAGGCTCCTTCATTCCTTCTATTGAGGGTTAACCTTGAGCAAGGGAGGTGAACTAATCTGTCTGGCGTGTACAATCTCAGTGGATTCAATAGGGGAAGCCTTGCTTTAAAGTGCCTTTCACATTGTGTGTGTGTGTGTGTGTGTTTGTGTGTGTGTTAGAGAGTCAAGTCAACAGAGTCAAGCACCAGCACTGTGGTGCAACCTGGCTTTGTAGACTGCTGCAGCTTTATTTGCTCCCATTGAGGTAGCAAGTGTGGGTTTCTGCATTTTGTCTTTTTAATTTAGAAACATACACAGGGTTGGGAGAGTTAGCATGATTAAAAATGTCTTCAAATAGTGATTACATGTCAATAAATCTAGACAGTAACATTGTCCAAGTATCTCACTAAAGTAGCCTAACTTGATTGCTTTCTGGTATTTTTGGATTACCTCAACACCAAATAGCAAATAAAGACCTTTTTCTTTTTTTTAAAGGAGTAACTTTAATTGTTGCATTGATGGAAGCAGCGTGCAAACCCAGGCCATGGGACGCATGCAGATACATTTCCTGTCAATAAAGGACATGTAAGACACAGAGCAGCACCTTTCACAGGGCGGTGTCTCTTGAATGAGATGAACTGACGAATCAATCCTGACCAACTAAACTACTCCCCTACGAAGCTACAGTGCATTCCTACCCGAACATTCATACCTGTTTTTTTAAGCATTCATGGACCTTTATGTAATGAATGAAGTGTATTCATTATAAAATGTACGACATTCATTTACTTTTGAAATTAATCAAAATTAAACTTAATGTGAAATTAGCTCTTGAATGCTTGTCTACAATATGAATGAGCTAATGGTGCATTCCAAAAGGATATATATATATATATGGAAGAAATATTCACATCTGAGGCTAACAATCCTTTAATAGTTTTACACTCCTGTAAAATAAGAGGACATTTTATTATGTACTCTTTACAAAAATTCTTGAAATTTAAAAAAATCTTTGATTTTTGGTGTTTTGAAAGAGGTGGAAAATTGACAATCTTAATGTTGCCACCAAGGACTTTAAGTTTATGGCTCTTAACAAAAGTATGCATGTATGATTTTTTTAATAGTGGTAAATTGGGGGTTGGAGTGTTGCAGATTTTCCTTATTTGATTCATCATTTTGAAACATCACTCATTTTCTATAGTGAATTGCTAATCAGGTTTTGTCCAGTTTGAGATTTTACTGTTTTTTTGTGTTTTTATTATTGTGATAATAAATTAAATCATTAAAGTATATGATTGCATGTATTGAACTTGACTTTTATCAAAGAAAACATGTTTTCAGAAACATCAAATGTATTCATTTTGTATTTCAAGTCCAGCCTTCCTTTTTTCTCCTCAACATGCTCAGGCCAGCTGTGGCTGATGGGGTTGAGCCAGACGAGTCTCACTGACAACTTGGCTAACTTCAAACATTGTTATTTCCACTCCAGGTCCTTCAAAGTAGCATCAAGAGTCTGGAGGGACTCGGGGAAGAGTGATTGAACAGTAAGCCAGTTTCCCTGCAATCTGTCAGCGTTAGCCCCCCCCACCCCCGTCCGAGTGCCGTGATCAGTCAGAGCTTTAACACTGTGATTAGGTTATTCATTTTCATTATCTTATTTGTCAAAAGGGCAACAATTTGTATGTGTCTGTGTGTGGATGGGTCCATCATCTGTCTACACATTCATTTACGAGCCATCTTCCTTTTTTGTCTTCTTTTCCTTCCCCTCCTTCTGTCTCTTTTACGACCACAATAGCCGGCACTCTATATTACCCACTATTAAGCCGGAGGAAATCTGTGTTGCATCGATTTTGTTTTTTGAGACTCAGAAGGATGTAGTTGCTCACCAAGAGATCAATTTCAGCTCTGAAGATGGATGGACTTTTAAGTCTAAACAATGACATCAGCATGGAACCCCCACCCACCTCAACTCAAATCAATAATGACTTCATTGATTTTATAGTTGTTTTTTTGCCATGTGTGAAATGGCTACAGCTTTTGTTCACTGAATTGCTAGAACATCTGTGTTTTATTGGTAATTAAAACCCATCTTGCGCAGCGATCAACAATCAGAGCTTGTGGTCCACTGAACACAGATGAGGTGATAAAACATCATTGCAACTAGAGAAACTTGCAGCAGGGAGAGTAATCTGCCCCCCAGATAACGGATTATAGATTCAATTTATTTTTGGTGTAAACCGAGTAGACAAGAAGAAAATGACATCCGCTTTTAATTGACCATCGGTGGAGATGTGCAGTGGTGCATGAACACCAGCTTCAGGGAGGCTTCATCATGCGTAGACTTGAGAGGTCTGAGGGCAGATCCAGCTCCCAAACAACCGTCACCTGAGTGAACCGGAGCCAGACTCGGGTCCACACTGCTGGTGTAATTTAATTCCAGATTGGCGCTGATTTATAATCAGTATGGCACTCAGGTCTGCATCATTTTGATGGACATGACAGCATCAGAGAGTCTGCAACTCTGATCTGTCGGATCAAAATATAACACTGAAGGCTTTTTCCGAAGAAAAAAACAAATGTCCATGTGCATCACTGCCACTGCCAAAATAAAAACAAATGTTTTAACAGACAGAGGAAATCTATCTTGCTGAAATGAACTCAATGAGGGCTTTGCTGGCTGTTCAAACCCACAGAATGTTCTAAATGTGGGTGACAATACCGCATACTGGAGACACAATAAAAGGTATTTTTGAAGTGTGCTCTTTTGAAAATTGTACTTGTAAACAGGTTAAATGTCTTATTGTTAATTTGTTGTTCATGTAATTGTGTGCCTGAAGCACTTAGGGTTTAGAGTGTCAGTTGAAGTGTAATCACTGGAATCAGCAGTTGAAGGCATTAAATGCAATTGGCATGTCATTAGGAGTGTGTGATATTCATGCTGCGAATTGTCTAATTTGGGATGAAAGCATCAAAAGCAACATGAACTCCAACCGAAATGTAAAACCCAACGTATGTGAACGGATCACTGAACAATCAGGTTTAGTTGATGTACAGGCACTGAAAGAAGTTGAAATGCCACTTGAAAGGTAATAAATGAAAACATTTGACAGTTAAATGACATGAAACCAAAACTGAAGTGGAAGCCTCAATTATATTTCAAGGATTAAAGACAAAGAGAATGTTTTAATTGATGTACAGCGCTGAAGTGTAAAGTAAAGTGTCAGTTGCTATTTGTTCTCACTTTTATTAAAATCGTAACCAGAAAAACAAACCACAGTCCCCAAAGTGGCCTGTCAGGATGGACGGGTTGTGCAATTATGTTGTTTTGAAGTTCTTGCTTTGTTTAAAATGTTTATTTTCTTGCAAGATGCTTTCCTTTAAGTGTGTTAAGGTTCCACGTGGTTTTAAAGTTGTGAACTTTGTATTTTATTTATATTAGTACAACACTTGCATGTGTACTAGTCTAATGCATTGACGTCGTTCCGGAGAAATAAATCCCTGTTGAATCGTATCATATCAAATTAGTAGAAGAGTAAGTGCTGCATCTGTCCAATAGGTGCAAACACACAGACATGTTACCAGACACTTCAGCAGTCGCAAAGCAGTTTGACTGGAAGCAGTTGTCTAGCTCTACTTAGGTGTAAATAAATGTGCAGAAAGCAGTTAAAGTAAAAAAAAAAAAGCCACTCAAAAAAAAAAACAAGTAAAAGTTGCAAGCAGTTGATAATAAACAAGTCAAAGCACTTTCACAAGTGTCAGTCAGTCAGGCGGACAGAAAGCACACAACATCTCAGAAGCTGAAAAAGTACAGCAGAAGCAAAGTGATAAACCATTTGGAGCCTCAGTTGAAGTACAGTACAGCAATGCAAACAGCAAAGTGTTGTTTGTGTTAGTCAGTCAGGAAATTAAAGTTATTGAAATGTAAGTTGATGTGTAACTGCTAAATGTCAGTGGAACCACTAAAGACAATGCGGATGTGTGTATTGGAAACAGTTGGTATGAAAGAAATGACAGCGGAAACAATGTCTGCTGGACATACAATATTTCCCTTTCACACACGAGCTAAAACAAATTGTTGGAAAACGTAGCATCGCCCTTCGGTTTAGAAATATAATTTAAAGATTTGAATGGACTACAGCCATGCACGGATATATATTTATACAGTGGTGTTTTGTAGCGACCCGTTCTCATTCTCAACTCATATACAAACTGGTGGTCAAGGCCCCTCTGTGGCTAAAACCAACACAGGGGCCCCCTTTATCCTCTGTACACAAAAATATTTCAATATTTCTTTATGTAACTTACTTAACTAACGGCAGTCAAGTGACACATGTACTTATTTTACACAACAAACAAACCCCTACCGCAATCGCTTCATTTTACAACCAAAGTAGTACTATTAGCTTAACCTAACCACGTTTTGTGGCGTAAGTATATCTAAAAAATGGGTAAACATACAGTATGTTGGGACTTTATTTTCAAAAGAGACTGTATGCATGTAACATGTGAACATCGAAGTTGATTTTGAAAAGACATTATGCATGTAATCAGCAGAAAGTGACGCACGTTTTGTCAATATATACTGTTTATGATATTTATATGCAAACTTTTGTCTTCACAGGACGTTTAGGTTCAAGCCACTTAGTTACCTCCAACTGCCCGGCACGGCACTGACCAAGCTGAGTATGGGATGTATTGGGAGCAATGACAGGTGTCCTGTATGTAACAGGTATAAAGTATCTAACTTTAACAGTAAAATTTAGCAGGGCGGTGAGGGACACTAAACGACTGTACTCTGAGAAACTGCAACACCAGCTCTCAGCAAGTGACTCTGCTTCTGTCTGGAGAGGCTCAAACAGATCACCAACTACAAGCCCAGAACCCCCCACTCCATGAACGACCTCCGCCTGGCAGACGAGCTGAATGAGTTCTACTGTAGATTTGAAAGACAATGGAACAGACCTGACGCCATCCCCCACAGCAGACATCTTCAACACCAACCCGGGAGACATGCCATGTACCAGCCTGCTTCAAGGCCTCCACCATCATCCCTGTCCCCAAAAAACCTTGGATCACAGGACTCAATGACCTACGCCAGGAACCTACGCCAGGATCCTGTTTGTGGACTTCAGCTCTGCCTTCAACACCATCATCCCGTCTCTGCTGCAGGACAAGCTCTCCCAGCTGCACGTGCCCGACTCCACCTGCAAGTGGATCACAGACTTCCTGTCTGACAGGAAGCAGCACGTGAGGCTGGGGAAACACGTCTCAGCCTCTCGGTCCATCAGCACCAACAGCTGCACCTCCAGTCACCAGTCCGTCAAGCTCCTGAAGTTTGCGGATGACACCACCCTCATTGGACTCATCTCTGGTGGGGACGAGTCCGCCTACAGGTGGGAGTCTGACCACCTGGTGACTTGGTGCAGCCAAAACAACCTGGAGCTCAACGCTCTGAAGACAGTGGAGATGGTTGTGGACTTCAGAAAGATCTCAGCCCCACCAGCCCCTCTCACCCTGTGTGACTCCCCCGTCAAAGCTGTGGAGTCCTTCCGCTTCCTGGGCTCCATCATTACCCAGGACCTCAAGTGGGAGCTAAACATCAGCTCCATCTCCAAGAAGGAGCAGCAGAGGATGTTCTTCCTGAGGCAGCTGAGGAAATTCAACCTGCCAAAGACAATGATGGTGCACTTCTACACTGCCATCATCGAGTCCATCCTCTGTTCCTCCATCACCGTCTGGTACGCTGCAGCCACTGCCAAGGACAAGGCCAGGCTGCAGCGCATCATTCGCTCTGCCGAGAAGGTGATTGGCTGCAATCTGCCGTCCCTCCAGGACTTGTTTGCTTCAAGGACCCTGAAGTGGGCGAGGAAGATTGTAGCTGATCCCTCTCACCCTGGACACAAACTGTTGGTGTCCCTCCCCTCTGGCAGGAGGCTGCGGTCCATCAGGACCAAGACCTCACGCCACACCAACAGTTTTTTCCAGTCTGCAGTCGGGCTCATAAACAGAGCCCGGGTCCCCCACTGACTCTAATGACTCTGTCACCCCAGACAATTTCCCACTGGACACTCCCATGCACACACCCTCATGCCTCTTTTAAATACACTCGCCACTTTCACACAACACTTAGATTCCATGCACATTATCCTATTTTTATATTCTACTGTCAATTGTAAATATTCATTCATTCATTTTATTGTTTAATGTTAAATGTTATGCAGGACAAATTCCTTGAATGTGAAAACAAACATGGCAATAAATGGTTCTGATTCTGATTCTGAAAAAAAAGGATCTTTTGTTTTGATGTCAGCCTGGTACTTTGTAAAATATGCACATGGTTCATCTGTCTGTCTGTCTGTCTGTCTTCATGCCTGTCTCTCTGTCCTCCCCTTTGTTGTTTTTTCTTTCTTTCAGCTGCTCGGCCTCTGCAAAGACAGCGGATGTCTGGATTGGCGGAGAGCTAAATTGCTCAGTGTGAGCTCGGTCACGGCTCAGCTCTCCTTGAGATAATGAAATGACAATTAATGGGAAAGCTGTTGCCATTCGTTCATTTGTTCGCTCACTAGTAGAGCAGCAGCACTGGGGGAAAGACAGAGACCACTGCAGTCATGACAGACTCCAGAAACTGCCCGGCAATCGTTTTCATATTAAATAGCTGCTGATATGGGGTTGAAAATCCATGCATTAAGAAAAAAATGAAGTCCATGGCCATTTTGGAATCAGATTAAAATGGTCTTCAGAATTGTTTACTAAAGATCTAAAAGTCCAAAATCACAACAAGATGCATCCTCGTCCGTGGCTGAAGCTCTGAAGCTACAGTATGCTACCCATGTTAAAAAAAAAGGTAGATCCTTTATTAACCCAGTGACACTAAAGTCAATACATTATTTAGCACAGCCAGGGGCTTACACAGCACAGTGTCACGCTGAACTCTGGCCTACTGAGATAGTCCGTGACAGGATGGCAGAAGACACTTACATTTTCTTGAAATAAAGAGCAAAAGCAGACCCTTGGGCATCTCATAAAGCATTTCTCCAATATGTGCTGTGAAGTGGAAATTCAAGCCACTGCCAAAAAACTCATCTAAAAAAAACATTTTCTGTTTAATTTCTTGCTGCAGTTATTTCCCCATTAATGCATTCTCATCTATTAGTCAATACTCTTGTAGGACAAAATTGCGAATCTATAACTATTATCTCAATAGAAATGAGACTTGCTCATGGAATTGGAATTACATATGTGGTTTTGTGTTTTATAAGACTCCAGGCAACTATGTTTGGTCTCTATGTACAATTAATTTAACTGAGGCAAAAGCAACTAAAGAATGACATGAAATTACATCACCTCTGTTATTATGCTAGTGGGGGATGTGATAAAGCTGTGTAATCTAGTTAGCAAAGTCCCTGTTTGCATGGCTGATCAAGCTAAGCTTCTTGTTACTGCATTACAATGCAAAAGCTCAGTCAAGTACACAAAATTAAAACAGATCAAAGAGAATGCAAAGCATGGAGCACACTGCATTTGGGGCGCTTCATTGTACCTGGTACTGGTTGGCCTTCGCAAGCTCCTGATTGGCCGATTCCACATTGGATGATGTAGTCTGGATGTAATCTTCAATGCTGTCTGAAACAAAGAGAAGATTGATTGTTAATGATCAACAATTTACAACAATGTGGTCAGGTGGCAATTGTTCAAACTGTGTCACCCACACTACACAAAGATGCTTTATTTTTTCATGAAATTGTTTTTTCATTGTTATTTGTCGAATTAACACAAGTCAACTACCATCGAAATAGTACAACCAATTTGGTTCAGTTTATTGGGTAAAGATTTTATTACATTTTTGTAGCTGAGGTTAGTGTAAAAATGTGGTTTATTTTTCTTCATAAAAAATGAAAACATTACATCTGTGATTAAGCACTGTGGGCTAAATCAAAGCAGCAGAGGCCAAGCTATCTTGACGTTAAGTCCCTATTAGACAAGCTCCAAAAACCTACACTTCCCATAATTCAATTCACCTCCTGCCAAATAACCAACCACGTCTTTCTAACTCGATGCATTGGAGGTGTGATTCAGGTTTTCTGTTCCAAATGTGTAGCCTCCAAGCGCAGCTAACTGCTGTTACCATTTCCTGACAGACTAGGCGCCCAGCCTCTGGCTATGGCGTAGTTTGCCAGATGAGGTTGGTGAGCACAGGTGTCGTTGGTCTAGACACAATGCTAACACAACTTGCAGTCTTTCATTCACAGAATCCAGCTGTTGTTCCAGCACTCAAAATTGTCTTTTTTTATATTTCTGTTTAAATGTGCTCAATATGGAATTCAGAGCATTTCTAGTGCCTCCACATATCCTTTACCAGGGAGACTGCTGAACCAGTGGCTAGAAGCTAACAATGCAGTGTTTCACTAGGGGCGGAACCAGGGGCTGTGCAATACACTTCTGTGACCACACTTCGGGTAAGTTAAAATCGATTACCGCCATATGAGCGCAGTGCAGAGCGGCATGGCATGACGGAGAGCCTCACGTGCACTGCCAAGCCTCTTCTCAACTCACTCCAGGAAAAAAAGAGTATCCCAAAATGTTGCAATATTTATTTTGATGGCAAGCCAGATTGTCGTCTGATTAATAATGGTAGTTTAGTTTAAGTCTATTCTCAGTAAATGGTTTGGACTTCAATCTTGCAGCCAAAATTGAGCTTCCATGATGCAGCCGAGCCTTGTTTGGCTAGAATGTTGGCAATATCTGATAAGCATAAGGGTAGTATACATTTAATGCATGTTTCAGTGATGATGATATAGATTGCATTATCATCTGGTATGGTTCAACACCATTACAGAACAGGGTACAAATCTGAAGACTCTGACATACAACTCTTATCATCAGTCAAAATGCTGTTTGTGTCGTATCATATGTTATGTATCAGCATTCATCCTGTCAAACGTTAACAGATTATCACCATCTAACAAGCTCTTGCTCTTCAGAGGCACTTGATGTTTGCATCTGGAAAATTAACTGGAAAAAAAAAAAAACATCAGCAAAAATACCAGAAGTATTAAACTCACACCTGCACACATTTTACAAGCTTGACATTAATACTTGTGGTAAGAAGCAATTTGAAGAAGAGCAAGCATTTCCAATGTTGGCAAAAAATAGATATGCATCCCCAATTTTTGGTAATTTAGGGGAAGAAGGCTACACTTGTAATTGTTAAAAGGAAGAAATAAAACACAAAATGTCCCAACTTGTGTATCCTGAGCTCAACGGAGGGACTGACCTGTGTTCATTTGTTTGCACACAGGCTTGACAGAGCGCTACATGACAGCTCCACCAGCCCCCGATGTTACCCAGTACTGCTGGTCTAATAGTATACACTGTTAACAGCAGGGCTCCGTTCAGAGAACGCCGATACACGGAAGTTAATGGGATGAGACGGAACATGTTTAATGAACTGGATGGTCCAAAATATTTGTTATCACCACATAATTACCCTCATATATTTGCAACTGGCCAATAACGGTGAGAGTGCTATTGATTGTTTTGGTGTCGCGAGAGAGAAAAGGCTTCAGCCAGTTCAGAGATGTGGGTAAAGGCTCATTGTTTCATGTTGTGATGGCCTCTGATAATTACTGCACCACTTGAGCGTGTAGAGAATTACCTTTTGAACTCAACAAGAGCGGGAGGTTAGGTGAGTAAATTGAGCTGATCGACCAAAGGCACCAAATTCTTTGGTGAGTTGAAGAAGGCGGAGGAGCACATGTTTACGCTCACCCACTCAAGACCAGAATAAGGCTGACCCCTGGACTCACTCATTCATTATTTAAGTGTGTCTCTTGGTCAGGACCGTTATTTTTTAAGTCTTTTTTTCTGCAATGTGCATTACAACTACAACACTTATGACCAAATATCCAGCTCGTTGTCATTCCCAAGGTGTCAAATACGTCTGCTTAGCCACACCCCTCGGCGTCCGACGCACTGCACTCTTTGTGGACGTTCACATGTTGCGTCTAGAAACGCGTGGAAAACACAAGCCGTGCTGCCTCACTGACTTACCTAGACAAGGATAAATGGACACCACAAGTTCCTCACTGGAGTTTGACTGCTTGATTTGTCTGTGACAATTAGGCGGACCTTTCAACTGGATGTTGTGCCGTCCTTCAATGGCAAGGGTGAAGCAGTGTTCCATGGGATGAGTAAAGCTCTGCATAGTCCTGAACTAAAGTCCTTAACTTCTCCTCCATTAATTCACCATAGAGAGTTTAAGGGAGAAAGACAAGATCTCTGCAAGCTCTGACCAGCTGATCCTCGTCAGATGACATGCCCAAAAGTTGCACTGTTTTTATCTAGGGGGCGCAGTCCCTGTGTCCTGAAAAATAGGCGCTTTAATTCGATGATTGCATCATCGACGGTCTCGCTATAGGGCGCGTCTACATTGACAACAACGGATGTAAAAGGCAATAAAACACCAGATGTGAACGACCCCTTCAGCGTCCGTATGAGATGCAACAGGCTTTCAATTGACTACAATGCACATCGTTATCAAAGTGGTTCTGTTGCCTAAACGTGAGCCGTGTTGGAGGTGAAATTCATCAATCTGGTGCACGTTGAGGGCAAAACTAAGATGCCAGATCTATGAAGAATGTTCTGCTCGAGTAAAGAATGTATTCAAAAACACTTTGGTCAACATGAATGGTGATGACAATGATTTTCAGTGCCACCTTCTGGGCAAAATATATTCAAACAATCCAAATACCCAAAATCCCATTAAAACACAGAACCGTCATACATCATGATATCAAATAGAAACAAGCCCCCAACCATCCTCTAAAACAAATATAATCAGAATCAGAACCATTTATTGCCATGTATGTTTACACATACAAGGAATTTGTCCTGGCGGGAAGGTATATATAATGCACTCATTTGATGTGTACACATTAATACATTTGTAAAACCTCTTGTGTTTCGGATGCAAGAGTTTGTGTCTGTCTGCTGAACCAACCTTGTTGATTGCATACCTCGAATCGCAGGCTTTAATATAATGTTGTCAGGACTCGTGACGGGACCCAAAAGCAGACGGCAAGTGAGGCAGGGAAGTTGGTGCAAAAGTCGTGACCTTTATTTCAATACGTGCACAGAGTGACAGGTGATGTAGGCAATACTCAAGGTGGAGCGTAGCGAAGCTCGGATCCAGGTTCGTAGCGTAGCCGCGTAGCTCGGGAGTCAGGTTCGTAGCGTAGCAGCGTAGCTCAGGAGTCAGGTTCGTAGCGTAGCAGCGTGACGACGAGACGAGGCAGAAGCTTGGCGAAGTAATCACCCGACGCCGGCTTGCCGGGAGAGGAGCGCCTTTAACCATGCCGTGAGGATGTAATGCGCTACAGCTGCGGGCGCCGGGCGTCCCCCTCCCGGTTGGCCAGCTTCGGTCTGCTTGTACGGGGAGAGAGAGAGACATTTTTAGTTGGTGGCCAGGATTTAATATGGCACCCCCTGGTGGTGGCGCCCTGTACCACCACAAATGTGTCCTCAGCCAGCATGAATAAGCAATAAAAGCCCTAATCCCTCCTTTTTGAGCCTTTTCATTTTTTTGTATTACCTGCTGCTGCTTTTGCTACTAACGCCCCCGCAGCACAATCGCATATTATTCATATCCACCACAATGCCAAGAAAGCCTTCAAAATGGCCAGCGGCAATTTCAGTGCATCTCTTTTTAATAGGGAGAGGCACATTATTGCACAGCTCTGTAATGATCAGATTGGACTTCTGCTGTGGCATCATGTCGTGAACTCTACAGTCTTCCAGTGTCCTCCACTATCTCTCCGTTCTCCCATTCAGATAGGAGCATGCTGTGTTCTCCACCTTGCATGTCCAAAATACCATATCAATGGTCTTTCATATGCAAATGAGAAAATGGGGAGAAATGGCTGCAGATCATGCATATCTGATGATGCAGAAAGAAGGAACAACATGTTCTATGTATTCTACATCTAAGGAATTGACACGTGGAGGTACACAGCATTACCTCATTTTTGACTATTTTATTT
The DNA here is from genome assembly GCA_023566465.1 of Cottus gobio. Classification (NCBI taxonomy): domain Eukaryota; kingdom Metazoa; phylum Chordata; class Actinopteri; order Perciformes; family Cottidae; genus Cottus; species Cottus gobio. Next base: position 3,109,195 of record CM042221.1, read on the forward strand.
CATTTAAGAAATTAAACTCTTTATGCAAGAAGTATCAGTTTGCTGAATCTTTGAGTCAGTGCTTCCTTGATTCTGTATGTTAAGCTTCAAGCTAAATGTTGAGGTATGTCCGTGTGTTTGTTTGCGGCGATCCGGAGACTTCAGTGTAATTCCACCTAAGAAAACCCATGCAAATGCCAAAACTATTTCCCTTCATGGTGGGCGGCGGGCCAAAAGCAAACATTTACTGAGACAGTCGGGGGAAGCAGTTTGCTCAGTTTTATGGTTTTGTTCCGGATGACACACACTGCTGACTCGCCGCTGCATCTACTGAGTGCACCTTTATATTTCTTCTGGTATTAGTATTAAACGCTATTTAGCTCGCTAGATGCCGCTCAAAAACAGAACTCCATGATCTCTTCAGCTGGTGACGAATGGCATCCACAAATGTGAGAGCAGAGGATGTTATGGATGATAATTTGTACAGTGTACATTTTACAGTGTTTGGGTTTATTCATTATTCAGCCGCATTTATTCGAACCGGTTCAGGCCAGAGAAAGTCAGCGGGGAGGTTATGGCCAGCAAGGACCCTCCAGAACCTGAGCTGCAGAGCAAACAGCAACTGGTGGTGCCTTTTCTCATTGCCCTCCGGTGCCAACAGCAACGGCATCATTCTGCTGTTATTCATGTCAGACGACCCCCAGAGAGCCTGTGGGTGCGTTACTATTCATGGAGGTTTTTCCCTCAATTGGACAGAGGTTTGCCGGAGACCTTCTTCAGGATGCCAAAGATAAATGGGAATTCTCACAATATTGTCAGCTGTTTTGTCGTGAAATGCCTGCAGGTGACACAATCTTGTCAAAAGTGTTACCCCATTTCACTGATGGCAGTAAAGCGCCAAGAAGAGCAGCACCGCTCCCAACAAGGACAGACAGGAAGAAGACTGCAAGCGAGTAAACGTAGGTGTCAACAAACTGTCTTATGAGGAAAGAAATGCATTAAACATATGTCTTTGTTTTGGTGAGAAACACTGAATGTAAATTAACTTTGTTTACAAGAAAACTCATTAAGACAGCTTAACATACATTTTCTAGAAATATGTGTTGTGATGGAAATGGCATGTTGTGACAGGTTTTAAATGGTAAATGGACTACTTGTATAGCTCCTTTCTAGTCTTCCGGCCACTCAAAGCTCTTCAACACTACTCGTCATCATTCATCCGTTCACAGCCATCTACACATCGGCATGAACTAGCGGAGCCGGGGATCGAACCACCTATCTGATTGGAGAATGTCCCGCTTTACCACTGAGCCTGTATCAGAAAAGACAGAGAAGGGGTGTAGACAATGCTGAATTCACAGTGGGTCATAAAGGTAGCAGCGCTTGTGCTCTCTGTGGGAAACACTTTAAAACAGGTTGCAATTCTCAGTTATCAGCGAACTCACAGCAGCCTCTGCTCTGAGCGGCAGATGAAAAACACCTGCTGCAGTGTGACATCATTGATTGGAGCGCGGCTTGAAGCGATACATGCTTGAAAGCTTTAGCAGCAGTGTCTGCAGCCTTTAGTTTGCACTCGCTCAGGTTTAAGATTTGCCAATAATGCATGTGCATGTGTGTTAGTGTGAAGATTTAGTTGTGAACTAATTATTTTAACCACGATAATTAAGAACAGTGTGTTGGAGAAAAAAAAGTTAGAAAAAAAGGGGGGAGAAAAACAAGGTCTTCCATTCTTGTGGAATAGTGGTGAGCCAGTCTGAGTCAGCCTGACTCTAAAGGGTATTTAAAGGGCATCAACATTAGGCAGATTGAAGGCAGCACACAAAAGACATTCTGCTACAAAAAGGCAGCAATTAGCAAGTTATTGCATCGCATTCCTTCCAAAAAAAATCCTCATCTCTCACACACACACACACACACACACACACGTCAGCAGTCTTCATAATTGGTGAATAGCTTTGCACCATGAATCTGCAGGAAGTGTGCATCAAGCATTTGCAACAGCACTGTTAATATACAATATCAATTAAAACACATATCTTTCCTATTGTCTCTTGTGCCCTAAATACTAATCTTTTGATTTGCTAGTCAACCATTTTTAGTTTTAGTTTAAATTCATAATACTGTAGATAAGCTTCATGTGTCAAAGCCAGCATGAAAAAGATTTGCGAATCTATAAAAACTCACACCCAATTTAGTTTTAGACACAAAATTCCCTCAAACAGCAGTTTGCAACGGTGAGCAATGAGGGTTAAGTGTCTAGCTCAAGGACACAACGACATGGACTAGCGGAGCAGGGGATCGAACCACCGATCATCTGATTGAAAGACAGACCTGCTAACCACTGAGCCACAGTTGGAGATGTAGAGAGAGGTGTCCAATCCTAACTTCTCCATATGCCTCAAGAAGAAATACATGCAGCCTGCACCTGAAGCCCTGGTAGCCCCGATATTGACTTGGGATTCAACAAAGCGCAGTGTCACAGAGACCTGCTCTAGTGCTCTCCATTATTGCCTCCAGTGTCTTTTCTCCAATGAGTGTGATCGGCACGCAGCTCCACCAGACCTAGAAAGTTCCCTTTATTCGCTTTATATAGGGTGGAATCGTGACCATGGAAAGCAATGTTTGATTCTGCAACGTCTCGGTAAGGCTGTTAATGGCGCTGTGTTCTCAAGTGCTGTGTTTTTGAGTGCTGTTGGTGGCATCCCCCTCACATGTCTCAGTTACTGGATTGTCATTGTGTGGTCAAAATCTTGTGAAAATGATCAACATCTGTTTATAGAAGGTGTCTTAAAGGGCAGCATCTCCGATTTTTCTGCATGCTGTGATAGTGGTGTAGATGCTGGACGCGAGAAAGAGGGAACTCTGAAGGGAGACGTTTAGACGTTTAATTTTCCAATATTTGTTTTTTTCTTACATATTCCTGTTTTCAGCACCGCTAAGCTAGGTGCTTCGTATGTTCCTCTCAAAAGTAAGGACAGGTGTTGGATGTCAGTCCTTTGGGAAGGCAGAGAGCGTTTCAATTGAAACAAAGCTATGGCCGCTACTGGAGGGGAAAGCGCAGATGCAGATTGGTAACTAATATATTTTTGCATGGCCTATTATAATAACTCCACCTTTTGTGGTGCTGTACTGCAGGGATGAGTGAAAGAGGCGTAGAGAGGGAAATAAAGAGCATAAAAGAGAGCAGTAGTTAACAGGCAGGTTAGTCTGGGCAGACACAGAAGGCTCTGACCCTCATGTGTTGTGTATCTGAAGACTGTTTTACAAGCCGGGTCCATTAACAACGGTTTTTAATTGGTTCGTAATGAAGCACATTATACAATTAGACAGTCAACGGCTGTCACCATCGGTAGTTGACAAGTTCGTAGTGAGAATGGGTTGCCCAGACACCTTTGGTACCCAACTGCATGAAATGCTTTGAAAAAGATCTATTTTCATGACGGAATACTTCACGTTGAGGACCAATGATAAAAAACTTCTTTGGAAGGGTCAGGGATATCACCTGTACGTGTGAGGGAATTTGACGGAGTCTAAAAGAAAGAGCTTTGCTTAAAATGGCTATTTTTTATATCTGAATTTCAGCCCTTATATCTTGTAAAACATATATAATACTGCCTTAACTTTTCAAATGATCCTTTTCTGGAAGTAGAAATGTAGTAAAATATCCAACCTGCAACTTGCTCTTTAAGGTTAACTTCTGTTAGCCTCCAAATGATGTCATAGGCTAAGGACTACATGTAACTGAGGTGACTCTCCTCCAGCCACAGCTGGACGTGTTGTGCAGCACCAGACAGCTAGTCTCCTGCTTTATCAGATTGTTTCCCTTCGACTTGAATTGATCTACAACCCCATCACAGCAGGCGTGTCTCTGGCTCTGTTTGGTTGTCTGACATCATCAGTAAGTAACAGCCGATTCTCCAGTGAATGTTCATGATGGGGGCCAGATGTGTGACCCAGCAGCAGAGCCTCTATATCTGGCCCATATCTGTGTGCTGTGTGTAGTTGTTTTCTGGACAGGTCCAAATCCCTGCAGGGTGTGGGGAGCCGTTTACAGATATCAGGGTGGCTGAGTGGATTTTCTCTAACAGTCTGCTGTTTGAATAAACCCAGAGCATCTCGCTCCTCATCACAGAATCTCAACAGCGTGGCAGCGAGGTAGAGGTTACAAAGTTTGTTTTGCCCGCCAGCATTTTCAAGCTGACGTTATTAATAATGCACATCAAATTAAATGACATGACAACAAAGGTTATCTTTACTAATTGAGTCAGGGACAACAATGTAAACAACATTCAACACACACAGACACGCACAGAACATCTTACCTATGGTGTCGCCCTGTTCATGGACCATACTGGCCAGATCCTTCATGATTTGACTGACGTCCAGCATGTCTTTCTAAGGAGAAAACACACAGTATACATGAATGTTATCCCACTCTTTATCTCAGCGTGTGTCTGACATCAGCCACTGGCGGTGATTGGCTGAGGACACATTATAGATACAGGAAACCCCAAGTCATGACTTATACTTGAATAAACTTAAACTTAACACTTTGGCATTGCACTTGCCACTTTCACACAACACTTACACTCATGCACATTCCATGCACTTTATCTTATTTTTGGTATTTTGATATGCTGCTGTTTCAATGTAAATACTCATTCATCCATTCATCCTCATTTATTGCACTGCGTTAACTGTTAAATGTGTATTGTTAAATGTTAAATGTATGCACCTTCCCGCCAGGACAAATTCCTTGTATGTGTAAACATACATGGCAATAAATGGTTCTGATTCTGATTCTGATTCTGATAGTTAATTGAGTTGATGGTTTTGCCTCTTAGATATCACTAACATTTTTTTTTACTTGAATTATATTACCTTTATTTCCTTGGTTTTCAAATATTAGCAAAGTGTTATGTCATGTGTCCAAATATTGATTACAGCGTTTCCCTGGGTGTTGCCTTCGATGAGTCGCAGCTAATTTGATTCCATTAGTTAAGAAAAGAGTACACCACCGACTCAGCATTGCTCTCCTTTAACATTGGTGGCGTCACAGAACCAGAGATATTTTCTTTATTCCATGTATTATTCCTCTTTGTAAAAACCTGGCGCCTTCCATGACCACAATGTAACTTGAATGTTGACAGTGGCAATTGGGTGCAAATAGAGACAAATATTCACCCAGGTAGCATGAACTCAGACAAACATGCATACACTGAGTTGAAAATGTATCCACTTGAGCAAAACGTTTACATTATCCCGAATATGATGAATCTATGCATCTAGTGTAATGGAGCGTAACTTACAGACACACTAAAAGGACCGACAGGAGAGGAAAATAACAGAAATAACTGGAGTTCCAGTTTTGAGGTCAGTTAGAGCGAGTACAAGTACTTTCTGATATTCCCAATTAATCAATTGACAGCAGAAATAGGAGCAGCCTGAGACGCCTCGCTGACCTCTCGGCTACGACTAAAAGCAGAACGTCAAACCTTACAGTGCAGTTATCTCTTCTGTCCTTGTAATGATATATTTATTGAGCACTGAAAGGTGCTCAGACAACCAAGGTGCTCAGACAACCACACATCAACCACACTGGCATCCCGTTTACTTCTAGGAAGAGATTGGAACTGGTCTTTTTTTCAAACACTCTGTTTCCACTTTTCTCCTTTTTGAAGAGAGCGTTTCCACCGCCAGCTCCTGTCTGAACAGAAGCCTGGGCAGTGTAATGTTGTGGTCATCTCACCTATTTGAGTGAAATCTCTTTGAATCAGTGCGTACCTCGCTAGCTAGTGAAGCGTCACCACGTAAAGCAGCGTCACGTAAAGCGTCGTGACGTGTAGCGGCGTCACGTGTAGCGGCGTGACGTGTAGCGGCGTCACGTGTAGCGGCGTGACGTGTAGCGGCGTCACGTGTAGCGGCGTCACGTGTAGCGGCGTCACGTGTAGCGGCGTCACGTGTAGCGGCGTGACGTGTAGCGGCGTGACGTGTAGCGGCGTCACGTGGAGCGGCGTCACGTGGAGCGGCGTCACGTGTAGCGGCGTCACGTATAGCGGCGTGACGTGTAGCGGCGTGACGTGTAGCGGTCACGTGGAGCGGCGTCACGTGTAGCGGCGTGACGTGGAGCGGCGTGACGTGTAGCGGCGTCACGTGGAGCGGCGTCACGTGTAACGGCGTCACGTGTAACGGCGTGACGTGTAGCGGCGTGACGTGTAGCGGCGTGACGTGTAGCGGTGACGTGGAGCGGCGTCACGTGTAGCGGCGTCACGTGTAGCGGCGTGACGTGTAGCGGTCATGTGGAGCGGCGTCACGTGGAGCGGCGTCACGTGGAGCGGCGTCACGTGTAGCGGCGTCACGTGTAGCGGCGTCACGTGGAGCGGCGTGACGTGTAGCGGCGTCACGTGTAGCGGCGTCACGTGTAGCGGCGTCACGTGTAGCGGCGTCACGTGTAGCGGCGTCACGTGGAGCGGCGTCACGTGTAGCGGCGTGACGTGGAGCGGCGTGACGTGTAGCGGCGTCACGTGTAACGGCGTCACGTGTAACGGCGTGACGTGTAGCGGCGTGACGTGTAGCGGCGTGACGTGTAGCGGTGACGTGGAGCGGCGTCACGTGTAGCGGCGTCACGTGTAGCGGCGTCACGTGTAGCGGCGTGACGTGTAGCGGTCATGTGGAGCGGCGTCACGTGGAGCGGCGTCACGTGGAGCGGCGTCACGTGGAGCGGCGTCACGTGTAGCGGCGTCACGTGTAGCGGCGTCACGTGTAGCGGCGTCACGTGTAGCGGCGTCACGTGGAGCGGCGTGACGTGTAGCGGCGTCACGTGTAGCGGCGTCACGTGTAGCGGCGTCACGTGGAGCGGCGTGACGTGTAGCGGCGTCACGTGTAGCGGCGTCACGTGTAGCGGCGTCACGTGTAGCGGCGTGACGTGGAGCACGTGCATCAACATGTTGTAAAAAGGGTTTCCTCTCTCCAGCTCTCCGATTTGAATAATATACATAATATTGAGGGTTATTGAGGGAAACAACAGAGGGAAAGAGGGAAATCTTTTTATAAATGAAGAAAGTTGTTTGAGGTCCTTTTGTTGTTCAGACCTACAATGAACATATTTTAACCAGATGGTGAACCAGAAGACAAATCTAATCTATAAATTGAATCTGTGATCCGTCTTTATCAGTCCGATCAGCTGCAGCGTCCAATCAAATAACTTAAAGCGTTCAAACACTTCCTGTTCCAGTTCACCATTTAAATGTGTTATGTTATATTTGTAATTAGCTTTGCGATAATGTTGGAACACACCTGTTGAGTTGACTTGATGACTTCTTTGTAGTATTGAATGTATTTAGCTGGTGGTCTGCTCAATATTATATTTCCCTGTGTAACATCCGATTAGACTACAGGGGGTGTTGATCTGATGTCTTGTGCAACTACACATGCACATTCTAAATGAAATCCCTCCTGTCCCTGTCTAATTGACAAATTTGGATTTGTGTGTAATCCTAAATATTGTGCGCTTGGCTTGACCAGTGCAGCTATGGCTGACCGCAGCTAATTCTTTGCAGTCCCGGAGCTTTGAATATGCTCTCACTGTTTGAGCTCAAAGCAATATGAAAGCTTATAAAACCTCTGTCTATCTCCTGCTCACAGCCCCCCCCCCAAACACACACACGCACACACACACTCTATTGTGGCTCCGTGCAATCACAGCTGCGTTTGTGTAGCCTAACCCACTGGGCCATCCATCACAGGTGGCAGAGATTGCTCTGGAAACTGGCAGCCACCCTGCCACTTGGCAAAAAGCATTTCAGTCGAGCCAAAATGGCCCCTGGCAAACCTTGCAACGCTAAAGACTTTATTTTTTATTTTTATATGTTTATCTTTGGCCAACCCTGTCTATCATGCTGTAATAGAATAACAAATGTATTTTACCTGGCAAAGCACTGGGCAATCAGGGCTCATTTTATCATGATGACATGAACAGTGTGTAACCAATTTAGTAGATGTGTGTGGAAGTGAATGGGCAGCAGGAGAGGCACACACACACACTGATGTGATGGGCTGGGACCCCCCCCTGAGAGCTGAGTGGGTGGCCAGGCTTCGGGCCAACGCTGTGCCCTTTTCCATATTTCATGGGCTTTAAATTCTAGCAGCCGCTGGATAGCGGCGCTGGGCTGGGAACCAGGACCGGAGATTTTCTATTATATTCCAAACAAGAGCTTCACTGCAGGGTATCTGCTTATCACCCAGGTATGCGAGCACTGCTCAGAGATAGTTTCTGCTTCAGGTCCCTGTGTGGACCTGATCAGGTGCAGGGACGGTCATCGAAGCCAAGTGTTGCACCTTTACTTTGGTTCACTTAGTCCGGACTAAAGAGATCAAAGAGTACAGCGGCCTGTCTGCTCAGTCTTCACACATCTTCAGGATATTATCCCTAAGCAAGACTCCAGTCTGTAGTTCACTTTGAAAAAGTGCTCAAGCTAGACAGTATGTGTACTGAACATGTTGATTCTTGAATGTGCTGTTGATGGATGCAATTTCCCCACAATGCAATGCACAGAGGAGGTAGTCAAAGCTGAAAACAACAACAAAAATTGTGATAACAAAAATATTTTTTTATTTGAGTCTGTGAAGCTTTATTTTCACATTCGATGGAGGTCTGTCACGTGTTTTGTATCACGTCCTGTAATTATAGCAGTAAATGCTACAGTTGGTAACTTTCACTATAAACAACAAATAATCTGCGAAACAAATAGCATTGGCAAAGTTTTCACCGGTCCCGAAGTATCAAACTTATTTTTGCAACCAGAGGAGTCGCCCCCTGATGGCCATTAGAAAGAATGCATGGTACAAGTAAGGTACCTCTGAATTAGCTTCACTTTTCACATCCGCAGGCTCTAGCCTGAGTAAAGCCACCGTCAGTGTCTACATCCAACGTGAACACAATTTATTTAGCTCATTTTTGTCATTACAAATATGTGAAATCATATGACAATCAGCTGATTCAGGATTGATTTAAAACAGGGGTGTCAAACTCATTTTCACCGCGGGCCACATCAGCATCATGGTCGCCCCCAAAGGGCCGGTTGTAACTGTAACACTGTATAAATGTAACTACTACCGAACATATTGTTAAATAACTGTCTTTGTATTGTTTATTCAAGTGTAAAAATATTGTACATGCATTTATTTATATATATATATATATATAAATCCACATTATTCTATCAAAGATCAAACTTAAAACAGAAGAAAATAACAAAGACAAAGATCAAACAATCGTTGTTATATTAACTTTGTTCAAAGCTTTTTTTTGTCACAGTTGAGAAGGACATAACTAGCCAATAAGAACATGCATGTGGTCTGGGGCAGTGGTTCTACTGGTCTGGCTGCACCATCACCCCTGAATGACCCGAGATCCAAAGCAAGGAACATGTTCAACTTCTCAAATGGATTTAATGAAAAGATGGTGCAGTTTGAGCCTGAAATGGTACAGAATCTCACATGCCAACACAAAAAAACTAGTTTGAAATATTCCCTTTTACACTCAATTAAAAACCCAAAAGTGCATCTTAAGGACACAAAGTAATACAACACACATAATCATTTTATAACTTCATCCTTTTTTAACAGACTCAGCAGTGCTTTCATGCACAAACATAATAAAAAGGTCCTGAATGAAGTGAACTATCACAAATAGTGCGTGTGTAAACTCATGCAAGTGTGTTGTGAACGCAGCACTGAGGAGTGTGAATAGACGCACTCTGCTGCATTCAAAATTCCCTTCAAAATAAAAGCACAGGATTTTTATATTGCCCATGCAAAGGTCCGCAACCCACTGAAAACGGGTCCGCGACGAACTGAAAACGGGTCCACGACCGACTGAAACGGGTCCGCGACCGACTGAAACGGGTCCGCGACGAACCGAAAACGGGTCCGCGACAGACTGAAAACGGGTCCACGGTGGTGATCATGCCTTCCAAGCCGTCGCGGGCCACATAAAATGACGTGGCGGGCCACATCTGGCCCGCGGGCCTTGAGTTTGACACATGTGATTTAAAAGGAAAGCCATGTTGGAATAATAAATGAACAAATCCTCCCATTGTTCCAAATTCTGAATGAATTGGAACATTCAGTTTGTTCTGCAACAAACATCCCATCACATTGCGTTGAGCAAATCTTCTTCAAAGTCAAGGAAACATTTTCAAGAAAATGTAAGAGGACATCATTTGTGACTAAATCACCTCTGCTCAGCTCTAAGGGGCAGCACTCTTCAGCCGACCCTGACCTCACCTCCATGTGCGCAGACCAAAAGAAAAAAGAACTTGATGTCCAGGGAACAACAATGTTTCAAGAGCATTTCTTGCATTTCGACAAATTGTAGAGTCAAACTCTACCTCGGTGCTGACGCTTATCTCTGCCGGTCTGCTGTCAATCCCGCCGCTGTTGTTATTGTGTGCGACTGATGAAAAGAATATGCTTGAAAAAAAAAAAAAAAAAAAGGCTCCAAGGGTCTGTAAATTTCCATGAGACTAAAATGTCAGACTGTGATTCAGACATCTGTTCCATCTGACACCAGGGCCACTGAAGACAGCAAAAACACAATTAAAGTTGAGGCCAAGATAACGAAAGAAAATAATACTAAAAATAAAAAATCACAAAAACCAGCCTGCTGGCAGCAGCTGATTGGCACCCAGCGCTGCATGCTCCAGTCATACGGATCTGTCTGATACGAAGACTGCAGCTCCATCCAGAGCTTTGCAACCTGCAGATTGTCTGATAGAGGATGTCCTGTTTCCTGGTATATCCATGCCCATGTTACATAGGCTATTCTTTTCATCCACTTAAACCCACACCATGAGCATCTGCTGTGTGATTACTTTATTCTGCTTCTCGACAAAACACAGCTTTTCAATTAAAAGACAAATTTGCTGGGCACAGTTTGCTACCTTACAAGGTATCAGCTCAATGAAGATGGTTTGCGATCCGATGCATGACAGCGAGCAGCAGGGGGATGGAGAAAGCGCCACGTACAGAGCGTGATTCCCGTAGCAAGGGTTTCACGCAGAGGTCGCCGTTCATAGCGGCCGGCAGCATGCGTGCTAATGTGTCATTCAGTCAAGACACACACGGCCAGGCGTGGAGGTCTCCTCTTGTGCCTGCAGAGGGAAGTGTGGTACAGCAGAGCCTCGCATCAACCTCTGAGGTGAACCGGCTTCGGTCATCAGAGCTGCTTTAAGTATGCGTGTCAGCCCACAAGGAGGGGGAGGAGTCACGCGACCCCTGAAGAGACGTCTGGGAGATTGAAGGCGTCTTCACACCTTGTATTCGCTCCGAAAAGTTACTTGGAAGTCTGAAGTGCTCTCTCTCTCTCTTTCTCTCTCTCTCTCTCTCTCTGCCAAATGAGAGTGCAGCAATCAGAGCGAGACCTCGCCGAGAGAGAAGTCGCTCAGAACATTCCCCAAACCAAATTGACACCTCCTCTGGACTCACGAACGTGATCCGACTGTGATCCGACTACAAAACAGCACTCGTCAGCGCACGCTGTGTGTTCGTGGGACTGCGCCCATCCACCTTAAGTGAGAGTGATGGGAGCTGTGTGACAAATCTCCAACGGGGTTACCCAACCGTCTCCTGCCTGTGACCCTGTTTTATAGTCCCGGAAACTCAGAATGAAGCCAGCAGTTAGAGACTTGTTTTGCTTTAAGCGTAAATTACAACAGTTCGCCACAAGGCTTCACGTGTTATGCTTCACGTGTCATGGAAATTAAAGGCAGGTATAACTAACATTTAATATAATGAAATAAATAAATGAAATGTAATGTTGTATATCAATATATGTTGTATATCAAGCAGATATCAGCGTCACTATTTAAAATACTTAACTCCATATGACCCAGTGAATGAATACCAACTCCACGGATGAGAAACTACATGTATCGTGTGTATACCAAACAGGAACTTTCTTCATTTATCTGAGGCTTTTATCCAAAGCGACTTACATGATATACAGTGTACAGTAGACCGTAGACACAGCAACGGTGAGCAATGAGGGTTAAGTGTCTTGCTCAAGGACACAACAACATGGACTACCGGAGCCTGGGATCGAACCACCGATCCTCAGTCGCCCCTAAATGACTGTAATGTTTCCTTAAGTCTGATAACTATTGCATTAATACTTGGTGCTTTAATACTATGTCCAACTGGAGTTCGTTAGTAAGCCCTCATACCGATGCCGGTCTCTGGCGCCCTGGGAGTGAGAGCCTGGACATTGGCCCACACCAGACAGAATCATGAACTCGGTTTCCTTCGTCAGTCGGCACTACGTTAACATGAAGCAATACTCTTATTTTAAAAATGACCTACCTTTATTTTTAGCAATTTGTAAAGTCGCTAAAAGTGCGACCATAGTCTTTAGGAAATAAATTCCGCCGGCGTGTTAAAAACAAAAGTTTGACCGTGTCATACCAGTGCTGTGCAGGTCGACGGGAGCAGTGAACGTGTGCTGCCTCGTGTCGTAGCGGCACAGTGGTTGTGTATCTCAGGTGTAGACTGCTTTAGGGAGCACATCAATTGGCTCTGTCATGTCGCTTGTGATTTGCCTGCGCTCTATGACGTATACACACTCTCCCGAGGCACATTAGTCATCATTCGCTGTCAACGCTTGTCATTTCAAGTCCCTTCTGTTCCCGCCGCATACCGGCAAATCCATAGCCCACGAGGGGGAAACAATTTCTTTACTATGTGCCGAGCAGCTCCCAATCAATCCTGAATATAGATCAGTCTGCAGCCTCACACCAACTCAAGTTGAACAAAGCAAGATTTGTATGTAAAAATCCAGACATCTTATCAGTTTAAATCACACAGTGGGGCTGCGACAGAGACAGGAGTTCTAACCATTTGATGCTGTCGACACATGAGAGCACACTATACTTTTAGTCAGATTGCTACTGACAAGAAATCCCCGACACAGGCGTCAAGTCAAAACAAAAGACCGACTGTCTCCTTCACAACAGCGAGCGAGCTCTGCATCCTGAGAGAGATGGACCTCTTCATCAGCTCCACCGCCACGAGACAGGAAGAACCCCTGTGGGTCCGCTGTAGCGTGTCACTGTCCTCACATGTGATCTGTTTGATGAAACCCCCCCAACACGGTACAGCTAAAGGTTCTATAGCAACGCTATTTTACAGCAGTGGAGGAATGGCGTCGAGCTTTGTTTTCTTTACGGAGCTGGTCGGCCCGCGTGTGCATGTGAGTTCCAGTGTGTACGTGTGCATGTGAGTTCCAGTGTGTACGTGTGCATGTGAGTTCCAGTGTGCACGTGTGCATGTGAGTTCCAGTGTGTACGTGTGCATGTGAGTTCCAATGTGTACGTGTGCATGTGAGTTCCAGTGTGTACGTGTGCATGTGAGTTCCAGTGTGTACGTGTGCATGTGCGTTCCAGTATACATGTGCATGTGAGTTCCAGTGTGCGTGTGCATGTGGGCGACTGTGGCACAGTGGTTAGCAAGTCAGTCTTTCAATCAGAGGGTCGGTGGTTCAAACCCCGGCTCAGCCAGTCCATGTTGTTGTGTCCTTGAGCAAGACACTTAACCCTCATTGCTCACCGTTGCTGTGTCTACTGTCTACTGTATAGCATGTAAGTCACTTTGGATAAAAGCGTCAGCTAAATGTAATGTAATGTGAGTTCTAGTGTGCATGTGAGTTCCAGTGTGCATGTGAGTTCCAGTGTGCGTGTGCATGCAAGTTCCAGTATATGTGTGAGTTCAAGTGCACGTGTGCATGTGAGTTCCAGTCTGCGTGTGCATGTGAGTTCCAATGTGTGTGTATTTGTGTGTGTGAGTTCCAGTCTGTACGTGTGCAAGTGAGTTCCAGCGTATGTTTGCATGTGAGTTCCAGTGTGTACGTGTGCATGTGAGTTCTAGTGTGTGTGTGTGCGTGCCTGTTCTCACACAGTGTTTACAGCTGATGTTGTTGTCCCGACATTGCCGTCATGGAAGTGCACACTCCTCTGAGCTTTGCGCTCCTCTGGCCCAGGAGCACAGCTGCTCCGCCGGGCTCAGTGGGGCCGACGCCACGCGGCTGGAGACCCAGACCGTATTGTGGGCCCGCTGGAGGGGATAGAGGCACGGGAGAACCAGATCCAGGACTGAGGGTGACAGACTGTAAAGGGACTCTGGTGCTCGGAAACACTACCGCTTTTGTCCACAGGGAACACCAACTTAGATATTAGGTTAGCTTCCACCACTAGTTTAAATACATTACAATACAATTAAAATACATTTTGGTGAGTGCTTATGTGTCTGTTACTGTTTCCCTTCATGTCACATGTTGTGCTACATTTCATTCTTATGACTAATCGGTAACATCCACGAAGAACCAATCTAGCCCAGCAGCTGGAGGCCAAACCAATCAGCAAACAGCGGGGGTGTTTGGATGATGACTGTTTGTTTGTTGCTGGATGTACGAGAATAATTATTACATTACTTCATATTTAATTTAAAGAGTGTAGAGAGATACAAATGTCTGCAAATGCCTGCTCTTCCCTTCAATTCTATTCAAAATCTGATTTATTGAACAAAGGTAAAGGAATTGAACAAATCTTATTGTTCTAGCTTAAAAAAAATGGAAGACCGACGACAGCCCAGGGTTCATGTTGATTTCTGTGTATGTGAATGGTAACAAACCATTGTAACCATGGCACAGATTAGACGAAACATACCTATATGAAGATATGGATGATCAAAGTGGTTTTGGAAGAATAGGTTTATCTGCTGTTCTCTTGTATGCTCAGTCATGCCTCCTCCCCCCACACACCCCGTCCGCACTCTCCTTGATAAGTGTGCTTAATGCTGATATAAAATTCTCCCCACATCTCCCACCCGAGCCCAAAGGCATCGGGCAACAGGACACGGTGTCACTGCCACAGCAGGAAGAAAAAAAGAAACTGTTAAGCAGATTTACTTGCACGCTTACTGGTGAGAGAGGAGGGAGGGAGGAAACGGTGACATTTCTCCCCCACCGACTACGTGAGAGACATCTCTTTTTTTTGCCCTCGCTGAATAAACGGTTTATATATGTAAAATCATGTTTCCTCACCGGCTGCAGCCCAAGGACCTAACGCCTCTGAATATGATAAGGCGACGCCAGCAGCAGGGCTGAAGGGCAGCGAGGGGACCAAGATGAAAATATTAGAGACAGTCTGCTCGGGCTCAACCTGCTTCCTGTGTGATTTAGAAATGACAAGGATCGAGGCGTTTACTCCTTTAACTATTAGCTTTGTGCACTTGTACTTCTTCCCACACACGTGGTCCTCCTCAGGCTCTGTGAGTCTGTCCATCTGTTCCTCCCAACAAGTCCCCCAAATGAACAAGCACATAGTTTGTCCACGCCCCGATCATGACATCATTTGTCCGTGCCTCCTAAAACTGTTCAAAGCACTGTCAAATAATGAATCGGTTTCATGATAGGACAAAGGTTTAGACAAAAAAAAAAAGAAAATTCGAACAAGCACTTGTATTCTTTGTATCATTCTGCAGCTTCCCACTGGTGTTTCTTATCTATTAAAATCCTTCAAAACATTCACAGTTTTAATCAAAACATGTTTTGGCTGTTTTACCACATTGTCCCTCCTGACCTGATGTAGGTTTCTTCATGATGACGTTGCTACATATATAAACATATATCCTTTACCATAGTCAGTGTATTACAGAGAGGCCACAAGCTAAGCTCTCTCCCGCTGTAGGTACTTTGAATCTTTGGAACACGTCCAAACTAATCGATGCAAGCGGTAGACAGGCAGCTTCTGTTTTCTGCAGGAAAAAGTTACAGATGTTGTCAAAGGAGTCCCGTTGCTTTGAAGAGAGGAGCATAAGTACTGCAGTTCCCCGTCGGAAAGAGCTGTCTGATGGTGAGGTAAAGCTGTGAAAATATATCATATAAAGCGTGTACTTAAACTGATATTGATTACTTTTCAGGTGGCTAAAATTGCTTTTCTGCTGCTCCCGCAGCCACTTTAACGCCATCAGACAGACCTTTCAGACGGGGAGCCGCGGCCTTTATCGCTCTCTTCACAGCCACCAGAAAAAGAGAAAAAGTCTCTTTCTTTGATTCTGTAATTCACTTTATTATATTTTAATTAAAATTTAATTAAATCCCAGTCCTATAAAACTTTTTTTTTTTTTTTACGTTGCACGTGAAATAAAAAGGTAATAATGTTCTGGAATTAAAACCTCTAACTGAGTTATCTTTCATTAAACACAACTACTTTTACCTCTACTTCAATTAAATTTCAGCAACATGTCAGAGCTTGTTAACAGGATATTTCAATACTGTTCGGGATATTATAAATCCTTTAATTTACCTTCTGTGCAGATTATCTTTCTTGCCTGTGTCTTACTTTTGCAGCAGTGACAGCGTGTAAGATAAAATACTGTGTGAACAGAACAGTCTCAGTCATTAGTGGAACTTTAAGTCTGTATTAATACACTTAAGTGGATAATCAACTTTGAGAGGAATATCAGCAGTTGCATTTCACAGAAGGCTGATATTCTCATTATCTGGAGGGAGCCAGTAAGCAGTACATGATCTGCCATCATACGCTACGCTTCCATGTGTAAAGAGAGAAAAAATCCATATGGGTTTGATTGCCAGGGTTAATAACACATGCTTTTACTAATAAACCACGTTCTCTCCGATCCTTTCTGCTGAGGTGTAAAAGCTGTCGTGTCTCCTGGGATGATTTATATGTGGTGTTTCCCCCCATACCTGTCTTCACTCAAGGGTAAACTCGGTGGATGGATTGTCCTGAGGATGCATTGGTAGGACAGACACGCTTTGCTGTGGGCCTTTTTTCTCTCTTTCTACTCGGCCAGGTGTTGTATTCAGATTCCCCTTGAAAGCCGTCCTCTGTTATGCATTTTCTTTTCTTTTTTATATTCTTTTATGAATTCATTTTTGATGAAATGATCTCCTGTGCCAGAGCATATAAAGTGCAGCTGGGAGGTGGCAGTCTAAGGGGGGGATTGGGATGTGCAGAAAGAGCTGTAGAGGCAGGATACTAATATTCAGAATATTTCTTTTCAGAACATGTGGGATATTATAACTATACTCAAGGACAATATGTCAAACAATGTAATTACAAACAGGGTCCTGGACAGCTTTTTTCTAAACAGCCAAACATGACTATTACTATTGTCTCGTTATTGCTAATCCAAGACTTGGTTTATTTATTTATTTAGTTAATGGTGGATGAAGTTAATAATCAATCGCTATGTCCTGGCTGTGTGATTGATTCAGTGGCATGACCCTGTGGCGACACACAGCACACTTTTATTCAGTAATTCTTTGAGTATTCAATTCAAAGCGAAAGAACAATTTGAGTGTTTGTATGAAGGTCATAATTAAATACCATATTTTCAAGTTCATTGGTCTAATACCGATCATTAACTTTTAGCTGAAAAAGTTTCGTACTTTGCTGGATATTGAAGGCCGCTGTTTCATGGTCCCCAAAAGCCTCGGCTGGTCTGATACCAACGCCCTTTAAAGTCTCTATGAGACGCACCAGGCTTTCCTCTCCAATGTAAACCCATTTATTAGACATCAGAGCAACTGAAACCAAGTCAACTGTGACTTATTTGACCTTACTTTTGTTCTGTAACTTGCAGACTGTAGCTAACTAACTGGTTACATAACAAACCAAATGATTTTGACCCAAACCAGAGCCTTCTCCAAAACCTGACCGAGTTGGCTGAACCTAACCAAGTCAACCCGAAAACTAAGTCCAATGTTGTTGGAATTTCAATTTGAAAAGAGACTATGCATGTAAAGAGTGAAAGATGTAATGTGAACACTAAAGTTTATTTTGAAAAGACAGCATGCATGTTACAGGCTGAAACTGACACACCAAAACGGACCCGAGGGAACCCGAGAGCGTCTTAGTTTGAAGCTCAGGGTCACTAACCAGGCGCGGGGATTGGACGAGATGGGCGTGAACTCTAGGTTTGTTTAAAGTCCTCAACAAGCTCAACTCAAGTCCCCATGTGCTAAGAACCAGGACATATAGGAGAGAAAAATACAGCGCTGTTATGAGAAGGCTAACCTCTGTAAACCCCAGAGAGAACACCACTTACAGTCAGCTCACCAGGACTAACCAGCTGCAGCCAGGAGTTAACACACAAACACTCACTCACACACACACACACACACACACACACACACACACACACATCCAGTCTCTTAGGACGGCAAAATTAACCTGTGAACACAACATTTTTTTGCCGTTGATAACGATGACAGACACTTGGCTCTCTCGGCCCTCTGGGAAGAAAAGCGTGAGGCGTGTCGGGACTCATGGCACACACTGCTGATATAGTGGTATGAAGAGATGGGGATGTGTGCTTTGGTGACAAGAACGGAGGCGAGGAGGCTGGGATGGAGGTGAAGAAGCAAATTGTCAGATACCATCACTCTCCCCAAAGGAACACCGTCAAGCCCCTCAGCACCTGCCGGAGCGCTGACTATGACATTTATCCGCGCTGCTATGACTAAAGCGCGGACCAGACGACCCGCCTGAACACCAAACATCTGACTGGCCCATCTCGGCTGACGCGCTGCGATGAAGCTGTCATCCCTGCCACCGCTCTTTCACTGCGTGTCACTCTGCTGGGAGAGATTGATGCTCTTCTTTTTTTTTCTCTTCTGCTCCTATTCAGCTCCTGCGGTGGGATTAGCCGATGTGAAACGTTGATGAAGTCCAGACAGGTCCGACTGGGCTCAGGGATACATCTTCATTATGCTGTAAAGTGCCCCTAAAATATTATCATTAGTCCTCAACCCTCTGGATGAGAGAAGCTGGACCGCCTCGTACGTCATTGTAAAAGCAGACTGCAGCGCTGTGCGTCCTTTGACTCGCGATATGGATCTGAGACGGGCGGTGGTTTTACAATAAGTATTCAAAAGTTTCATCAGCAGATTGTGCACAAGCAGAGAGGCATGATGAATACACCCCGAAATCAGGAAAGCTGTCAAGACCAAAACCACTCAAGGGTGGGAATGGAATAAAGATAAAAACACCAACACGTGTCAGCAGCACAGGGGTCTTCGTTAAAGTCAAAAAGTTGCACACACAAAAAAAGAAAAAGAAGCCACATCTGCCTCCCTCTTCACCAGGGGCGATTATGCAAATGATGTTGGGGCCACACAATATTCATGCAAGAAAATGTGATGATGCAATCCAAACCATAGAGATATCACATTGAACCGTACTCTCACAACCACGCGTGAATGGAAACACTGCGACTGCTCTGACCAACAACCACCGCCAGCAGGGACGACGACGTTCCAACTGAACGCTGTCAACAGTCACACAATAAAGATCTGACGACTTATCTTACCGGAGAAAAATATACAACCCCCAAGAGACAGTTGTGAAGATCTCTCAACATCTAGCAGCCTACTCATTACCAGCAACGGAAGTTGAATTCGTCATCTGTTGAGCAACCTCATCGTCGTAACCATTGTACATGCAATCCAACAGTTTGTTTGGAATGCTGGCTGAAGTGCCCATAAAATAGCATCGTAATGGTTCTTTAGCTTGGAGTCTTCCTCCAAAATAGTTTCAAATATGCTTCTAAAAATACCAGAATTGAACGAGCAGGCAGCCTCGTCAAGTCCACGCAATGTCGCACAGCATTCCACAACATTTTATTCAGGTGATCATTCTGCCAACAACACACCTGTTTTCTTCTTTTATGTTTTAAGGAAGTTAAACCAAAATGAGAAAATTCTGAAAAACAACTGAAAGAGCAATATCATTCAGGTGACCAACCAAAGATAATATACCAACCCTGACTTTAAAGCAGCTACAATATTTCCTTTTACAATAACAATGTCTGAAATGACAATGTGGAAAAAAAGTGACTGGAAAGGCTCGTATTGATGAACCCACAGAGAATGCTCAGCTGAAGCTGACGCGCACCTCAGCTTTGGTTCCAGTTCATTGTTCACAGCTCTCATAGTCTTGTTTTCCACAGCAGCAGGCAGCTGTTTTCAAAGAAAAAGCTCAAAGACCAGTGTACTCTGACAGATACAGTTAGAGGCTAGCTGGTGAACACAGGGGAGCATGTCGCAGATAAAGATATTTCCCTCCATAGTTGGTAGAGACCAAAACCAGGGCTAAAAGAGATTGAGACTGTTGCTCTGTAACTGCTGGATGTGTATATGAGCAACTATTTGCTTTGAAATGCAGAAAAAAAAGGATGTAATTGTGCAATTGAATGAGACAAATAAAAAAAATGGATTAGTTATTGCTACCATTATAAGCACTTTTTCACAGCACCTAAGTCTAATCAACAGATGTCAAAATGTTTTAGTTTCATTTACGGTCCCTCTGCTTCTTTCCTCTCTCTGCGTTGATGTTTCACAGAGGGTTAGCTAGATAACCGATATCACAGGGCCCTTCTATGTGGAGTTTGCATGGCAGTAGAACAATAAGCAATGTACAGAACAAGTGACATTCAATTATTATATTATATTATATAATATATTAGAAAGTTACACGGTATGATCAGCCACGGGTATAACAAACAGGTAAGGATACTGTCGCTGGGTGGGCATGGTGGTGGTCCGGTAAAACCAACACAGGACCAAAGATCAACGCTGACGTCACGTTTCTACAGTTGTTACCCGACGTTATGTTACAAAGACTTGTTTACAACCTTGTGCAGGTAGCTTAGTTGCCTAAACCTAACCAACCGTTTCACCAGGTTAACCACGTGGCACTGTGCTTTTCTTAAGATGTAACACGAGAATTAATGTAATTTGGGTTCGTAAACGTCGCCATTCAACGTATCCCGTGGTTTGCAGAAAAACATTCTGTCTGGCAATTGTGGTGCCCTGTGTCAATGTACCAAAGTGTCAATGTATCAATGTGTCGATGTACCAGTGTCAATGTGTCAATGTATCAATGTGTCAATGTACCAAAGTGTCAATATAGCAATCTGTCAATGTGCCAGTGTCAATTTGTCAATGTACGAAAGTGCCAATGTGTCAATATAGCAATGTGTCAATGTACCAGTGTCAATGTGCCAATGTACCAAAGTGCCAATGTATCAATGTGTCAATGTACCAAAGTGTCAATGTGTCAATGTATCAATGTACCAAAGTGCCAATGTATCAATGTGTCAATGTACCAATGTGTCAATGTACCAAAGTGTCAATGTATCAATGTGCCAATGTGTCAATGTACCAAAGTGTCAATGTGTCAATGTACCAAAGTGCCAATGTATCAATGTGCCAATGTATCAATGTGCCAATGTACCAATGTGTCAATGTACCAATGTGTCAATGTACCAATGTGTCAATGTACCAATGTGTCAATGTACCAATGTGTCAATGTACCTATGTACCAATGTACCAAAGTGTCAATGTGTCAATGTACCAACGTGTCAATGTGCCAATGTGTCAATGTACCAATGTACCAATGTGTCAATGTACCAACGTGTCAATGTACCTATGTGTCAATATACCAACGTGTCAATGTACCAATGTGTCAATGTACCAATGTGTCAATATACCAACGTGTCAATGTACCAATGTGTCAATGTACCAAAGCGTCAATGTACCAATGTGTCAATGTACCAATGTGTCAATGTACCAAAGTGTCAATGTACCATTGTACCAATGTGTCAATGTACCAATGTGTCAATGTACCAAAGTGTCAATGCGTCAATGTACCAACGTGTCAATGTACCAACGTGTCAATGTACCAACGTGTCAATGTACCAATGTGTCAATGTCCAATGTGTCAATGTACCAATGTGTCAATGTACCAAAGTGTCAATGTACCAATGTGTCAATGTGCCAACGTGTCAATGTCCAATGTGTCAATGTGTCAATGTACCAACGTGTCAATGTGCCAATGTGTCAATGTACCAAAGTGTCAATGTACCAATGTGTCAATGTCCAATGTGTCAATGTACCAATGTGTCAATGTACCAAAGTGTCAATATACCAATGTACCAATGTGTCAATGTACCAATGTGTCAATATGTCAATGTACCAATATGTCAATGTACCAATGTGTCAATGTACCAATGTGTCAATATGTCAATGTACCAATGTGTCAATATGTCAATGTACCAATGTGTCAATGTACCAATATGTCAATGTACCAAAGTGCCAATGTATCAATGTGCCAATGTATCAATGTGCCAATGTACCAATGTGTCAATGTACCAATGTGTCAATGTACCAATGCGTCAATATGTCAATGTACCAATATGTCAATGTATCAATGTGTCAATGTACCAATGTGTCAATGTACCAATGTGTCAATATGTCAATGTACCAATGTGTCAATGTCCCAAAGTGTCAATGTACCAATGTGTCAATGTACCAAAGTGTCAATATACCAATGTACCAATGTGTCAATGTACCAATGTGTCAATATGTCAATGTACCAATGTGTCAATGTACCAATGTGTCAATATGTCAATGTACCAATGTGTCAATGTACCAATGTGTCAATGTACCAATGTGTCAATATGTCAATGTACCAATGTGTCAATATGTCAATGTACCAATGTGTCAATGTCCCAAAGTGTCAATGTACCAATGTGTCAATGTACCAATGTGTCAATGCCCTGTGACCCCCACCCCCATAAGTGATTCTAGATAATGGATGGATTAATGTTTGGCATCTCTGACCTTGTATATATTTACACATGATGCTCCAGCATTTTAACAGAATGAAGTGGCTTCAGTAGTTAAGTGTGTAAACATTATGATTCCATACAAGTCTCTATAAGCACCTTAGTAATTGGGTAGCATTCAATATCCTGCAGCAGCGACAAAATACTAATACGCTTTTGGATGTGGGAGAAGAAGAAGGAGCTGGACTGAGTTTCCAGTTACTAACTTGGCATGCAGTGGCCTCCTAGGAGGCAATATTTGAAGAAAACAAATATCTATTTTATTTCATTTTTTTGTTGCTTCTTTATTTTTTTGGAGTGTGTTTTAAATTCAGATGTTTTCATTCTTGGATACCTAACCTGTTTTAAAGGTAAATAGCTGGGCCCTCTTATTTGTAGTGTATAAGACCGGAGGCCATGCACAAGAACACACAGGCTCTCATTTCTCATCTGACACAAGGTGCCAGCAGCTTTGGGGCCCCGGGAGAATGTCGGTAAACAGGCTTATAATCACAAGGTTGTTGGTTTGGATTTCGTTGGCTGGCTGGGAATAAATGAGTGGGGAAAGTGAACCGTGAGTGGCATTTTGTTGGCTTCTGGGACATGTGTGAAATATATATCTGCAGCAGTTCAACATTTTATGGTAAGTGTCTCGTGAAAATTCTAAAATAAACGGAAAGAAAACAAATGTTGGAAATGCCGAAGGAGTTTAGGAGTAGAGAAAAAAAACACGAGAACACCAAAACTGCGACTGTGGGTCAGCAGTAGAGCAGGGCTGTCCTTCAATCAGAGGATCGGCGGTGCGATCCCCGGCCTCGCCATATCGATGTGCCCTTCCACACAGTGTGTGCAATGTATTATGAATAGTTACTCCTGATGGCAGCTGGCATCTTGCATGGTCACCCCTCCCATCGATGTGTGAATGATGACATGTAGTGTTGAAGAGCTTTGAGAATCCACTCAGTACATTCATAAAACAGCTGGTCAGTGGAGTTGTTCTCATTACTATGACAAGAGAAAAAAGTCCATTTGTTGAGTCAAAGAATTGATACACATTTGATGCTCTAGTGAGTATTTCAGATAGCAGGACGGTGTTTGTGGGCCAATATAAACTACAATGTGTGTGTTCATGCTGATGAACTAATGTGTCACCCAGTACAACAGTGTGGCTCATTGATGTGTTCTTAATAGTTTCTGGACAATAATGGAGCTTTCACAGCAGTTGTAATCAACAAACAGATAAAACATGACCACACTTGAGGCTTTAACAACCCCTTTTTTGGCAATAAAGTCCCAGGACTATATATATATATATATATATATATATATAAAAGTTAAAATAATACACAGCAAAAAAGTGACTTTTATTCTCCATCCAAGGTCAAGTTTTCTGAGCTTTTGCACCACAAATGAAGGCATCGCCCAATCAAGTTGTAGAGAAAGTGTCAGGATCCCTGTCTGACCCGGTGTGTGTAACCTGTTTTTCCCAAATCTCCTCCCCTCTTGTGTCTGTCATGTGTCTGTTTGTTGTGTTACCAGGTGTTCGTCGTTTGTTTTCTGTCCCGCCTCCACACACCTCCCACGGCCACATCCCTGATTGGCACGCAGCTGCGGCCAATCTTGATCAGGGGACTATATCTGCCCTGCGTCTGCAGGCCTCAGTGTCGGTCTGTTGTTTGTCTTCTGCTCCCCGTCTTCTGCTCCCCTTCCCAGCCTTCAGTGTCGGACCACGGGCTCCACACCGGTCAGCCATCCTGCCTCTCTGCCAGCCTTCAGTGTCGGACCACGGGCTCCACACCGGTCAGCCATCCTGCCAGCCTTCAGTGTCGGACCACGGGCTCCACACCGGTCAGCCATCCTGCCTCTCTGCCAGCCTTCAGTGTCGGACCACGGGCTCCACACCGGTCAGCCATCCTGCCTCTCTGCCAGCCTCCAGTGTCGGACCACGGGCTCCACACCGGTCAGCCATCCTGCCTCTCTGCCAGCCTCCAGTGTCGGACCACGGGCTCCACACCGGTCAGCCATCCTGCCTCTCTGCCAGCCTTCAGTGTCGGACCACGGGACCCACACCCGGTTCAGCTCACATGCTCCTTGAATAAACCTCAGTTTTTTCCCTTTTAACTGTGTTTGTGGTCTGCATTTGGGTCCTAAATCCTGTACTCCCGTGACAGAGTATTTTATATTGTGCAAACAATGAGCTGCACATATTTCTCCTCCAGTTCTTCTTGCAAAAAGAAATATCTCCACAAGGCAACAAGACCACACGACAGCCAGTGGCCATTGGATGAACTGCTGTTTCTGGCACTCTGGAGGTTTCTACTTGTTGGCTGGAGGGACATTCTAACATTTGACCTGCGTCAGTTTCCTTTTGTAGTTTCTTAAACCTTTGTGGTTGGTGGTGTACTGTTGTCTACATACTTGTGACAGTGATTTGCAAAATAGCAAGACAACCTTTCTTCATCTCCAGCATGAACGTGTCAGTGTCTCTGCCTCGGAGCCCATTGTCCCTCATCATGATCATCAGAAGTCAACTGTTAAGGCCTTTACAGTTTCTTAGGAGTGTGGTGCAATCACAGAAGATGTCTTAAAGCAAGGCTCCTATTCCCCAGCTGCTCCTGTAAAGCCTCTCATTGGCTACGAACACAGAGTTGTTATACTGAGTGTATGTGAATGATGCATTCCGTTGTATAAAAGTATGAAACGGATGCCAGTGTTCTTACTTCGATCTGCAGCAGGGCCTCCTCTCTTTGGCGGAGCACCTCCACGTCCTCCTCGCTGATCTCGGACAGGAAAGCCTGAGCCACCTCCTCTGTGCCTACTGCTTCTCCAAACAGTGGACCCTCCTCCATCTGCCCCGTGAACGGGGGCTGGGGACTCTGTGGGACACACACACACACAATCAGATTATATACTGTCGCAAGTTTCCATCGTTGGTGGTTGAATAGTTTTAATGCAAATTATTGAAAGGCGAGTATTTTGGATTTCACGATCGTCAAGTGTGTACATCGTAGTTGGCAGAATGCCGAGCTACAGCATTAACATGTGAACATGTTAATAACAAGGCCTGAGAGGGGGTCACAGACCTGAGACCTGCAGCAATAGAACAGGACCATACTGGATGTAAATTCCCAGGGTCCGTCCCAGATGGGAAACCGGAACACATGGTCAGGCCTCTGGTAGCAATGGACTGGATTTTGTAAAAAACAAATGGTGTAATGTACTGGATATGAAAATGACTGCTCATTTGCAGCAACAGTCAGTTTTCTTTTCACTTCAATATAATATGGATCCTCTATATACTCAGTATATATTCATGTTCGACACGCAGTAATGCTCAGCCAAAGTACATTTACTAACTTCTTGACTGTAATACTGCTGCAGGATACCTGGAGCTACTTGGTTTCAGTATTTCTTTTTTTTTTTGGCTGTTTAATATTTTAGGGTAAATATTGTGTATTGACAGCTGTAGGTACTTGGTACGTGGCTGATACGTGGTTTAAGATGTTGCATAAAAATCATTGTTGATGCATTCGCATTGATAAAACTAAGCTTCAGCATTTAAAATGAGAGACGGCACAAGCCGGCTGAGCGAGCAGTAGAGGAGAGAGACATACAAACTGATTCTCTGCTGGTTTGGATGGTTACACTCAAGCAAAACCAAATAACTCATTCAATAGCTGGTGTACTGTGAGAGGCTCTCTTAGTTCTCCTCTGCATTTCATTCATTCCTCAAGTGTACAACAGTAAATATCATGAAGCAGTTCATGTTTATGCCGCAGTGGGAAAAACCAAGATTTATTTCTATTAATTAACTTCCATGAAAATAGTCCCGGACTGAAAGGACGATGAACTCCTTGGTGCAGATGTGGCTAGTGTTCAAGTTCAGAAGTTCCTGTTCCTTTCCATAAAGAGAGTACACACGTATTGCAATGCCGTTGGAAGGTTAAATGTTTAATGTCCATTTAGTTTACCCAGTTACTGATATTTCACAAGTGGATTTTGGCTTGGTGCAGAGAAATGCATGAACATCTGTACTCTCGGTACATGTGCTCTCGTTGTTACACGTCCAAACCTATAGCCAAAGAAAAGGCCCTGGTTGACGGTTTTTGTTTGCATTGCTAATATGTTCCACCTTAGCATAGCTGACTGCGCAGCTTTATTCATGGTAGACGGGCGTGTGTGGGTCAGCACACGAGGACCAACGCGGGCTGAGTCACGGCGCCCTGTCTACTGGCCTCCATCTGACTCACCTCTCCTCAACAAACTCGGCAACGTCGCGCCAACTCCTGCGCAAGCATACCGCACAGCAATCGCTCCAGAATATATTAGTGCGTCACCCAGATGTGGGAGAGTCTCAAGACAATCATTCAGACACCTTATTGCGCGAGTTCACGAGAACAGTTCACAATGTCTCCAGTTCCCTGCCCGATGACGTGGACTCAAAGACGTGGGTGGAAATCAATAACATTTGCATTGATCTGCAAAATGTTTGTCCAAAGTGCATAATGTGTGTATGTGCATCGGATGTCTGGACACCTCTCACCATTTGTTGTCCGTTTAGAGAACAATACATCCACTCTTTTCCCACAGCAGAAAACACAGACTCCTACTGCCACTGCTCATACTGGATGTAGCCATAGTTTGACCAATTTGTTCTTCCACAATGTACTCACTGATTAGTGAACTTGCGGCGATGCAGTGAGGGGAGTCAGATTTATATACCGCTCGTCGCCCCTAAACCCTTTTACCTCTAGCAATAAGAGGCCGTGATGATATGCCTTCAGAGGGACATAAAACCTCAATATATATAACTCTCTCGGCTGGAACAAGAAAAGGAAAAAAGATGGATTTTTTTAGGCTCTTTGTGAGCAAAGTGGTTCTTCACAGAATTGTTACTGTCCAACCAGTTGAGGAGTTGAAGCTGTAAATGATTTTTCTATTCAGCTCAGCTGTGAGATGATGCACAAGATGGGTCCTTCAATCAGAGTGAGTTCAAACCGCCGCGCCACTGAGGTCCTGTCGAGGGAGACACAGACGTCCTGTTCTGGTGCTGAACTGAACTCACAGCTTTCACACGTGGTTCACGTGTCACTATTTATAACAGGAAAGGTTGACATTTTGTGAAATACGCTTATTTTTGCGATTGGGAAGATTGATACTGCTCTCATGTCGGTACGCTAAATATGAAGCTACAGTCAGCAGTTGGCTAACTTAGCTTAGCATGAAGACTGGGAACAGGGGGAAGGAGCTGCACTGGCTCTGTCTAAGGGTGCATACCAACATCTCTCATGGGAAGTACTGACCCCACTTCTTCAGGCCAGATACAAAATACTGATCCGATTCTAGTGTGTCATTTCACAAGCTGCATGGCTCACTGTATTGAAAGGGCCTGGGGTCATGTTATGTGTAAAGCAACAACAATTTACAATACTTTAATTGTATACTGTTTTCTTAATTTGCTTGGATGTATTCCAAAGTGTTGCAGTGGGTTGAGCTTCCACGACCACACTTACTCTTTGATAATAGTTTACCAAAAAACTGTGCGGATACAAATGAAAGCACGAGAATGAATCATCATTATGAGCCGACAAAAATGTTAATTTCTGTGCAGGCTCCCAGTCACGCTGCTCTTTCACCCACACAGATCATTCAGTGGCCAAAGGGATCAGGGGTCCAGTGAATGCTGAAACTGAATGTTCTGCCTTATGCATAATCATATGTGTGGAAATCCCTGGACTGGGTTTTCCTCTGCCGCTGGGAGAGCAGTGTCTACTTTTAATCTAATTATCATCAATCCATCTAAAATGCCTCTTGGATGCATTTCCACTTAACTTTTTTGAGACGGCATCAAAAATACCCTACTGACACATCAAATGACGATTGGAAAAAGTCAACAGGGAGAAACTATTAATAATAATAATAATATTTAAATTTTTCAGGACACTCAAAGACACATAGGCAGAGACAAACAGACCAAAACAAAATTAGAAAGCAATGGAGCAAACAAAACAAATAAACAGAACATTTTTGGAATGAGTCCTTTAGTAAAGGGTAGAGAGCAGGGGTTAACAGGTGAAGGGTAGAGAGCAGGGGTTAACAGGTGAAGGGTAGAGAGCAGGGGTTAACAGGTGAAGGGTAGAGAGCAGGGGTTAGCAGGTGAAAGGTAGAGAGCAGGGGTTAGCAGGTGAAGGGTAGAGAGCAGGGGTTAACAGATGAAGGGTAGAGAGCAGGGGTTAACAGGTGAAGGGTAGAGAGCAGGGGTTAACAGGTGAAGGGTAGAGAGCAGGGGTTAACAGGTGAAGGGTAGAGAGCAGGGGTTAACAGGTGAAGGGTAGGGAGCAGGGGTTAACAGGTGAAGGGTAGAGAGCAGGGGTTAACAGGTGAAGGGTAGAGAGCAGGGGTTAACAGGTGAAGGGTAGAAAGCAGGGGTTAACAGGTGAAGGGTAGAGAGCAGGTGTTAACAGGTGAAGGGTAGAGAGCAGGGGTTAACAGGTGAAGGGTAGAAAGCAGGGGTTAACAGGTGAAGGGTAGAGAGCAGGGGTTAACAGGTGAAGGGTAGAAAGCAGGGGTTAACAGGTGAAGGGTAGAGAGCAGGGGTTAACAGGTGAAGGGTAGAGAGCAGGGGTTAGCAGGTGAAGGGTAGAGAGCAGGGGTTAACAGGTGAAGGGTAGAGAGCAGGGGTTAGCAGGTGAAGGGTAGAGAGCAGGGGTTAACAGGTGAAGGGTAGAGAGCAGGGGTTAGCAGGTGAAGGGTAGAGAGCAGGGGTTAGCAGGTGAAGGGTAGGGAGCAGGGGTTAACAGGTGAAGGGTAGAGAGCAGGGGTTAACAGGTGAAGGGTAGAGAGCAGGGGTTAGCAGGTGAAGGGTAGGGAGCAGGGGTTAACAGGTGAAGGGTAGAGAGTAGGGGTTAACAGGTGAAGGGTAGGGAGCAGGGGTTAACAGGTGAAGGGTAGAGAGCAGGGGTTAACAGGTGAAGGGTAGAGAGCAGGGGTTAACAGGTGAAGGGTAGAGAGCAGGGGTTAACAGGTGAAGGGTAGAGAGCAGGGGTTAGCAGGTGAAGGGTAGAGAGCAGGGGTTAACAGGTGAAGGGTAGAGAGCAGGGGTTAACAGGTGAAGGGTAGAGAGCAGGGGTTAACAGGTGAAGGGTAGAGAGCAGGGGTTAACAGGTGAAGGGTAGGGAGCAGGGGTTAACAGGTGAAGGGTAGAGAGCAGGGGTTAGCAGGTGAAGGGTAGAGAGCAGGGGTTAACAGGTGAAGGGTAGAGAGCAGGGGTTAACAGGTGAAGGGTAGAGAGCAGGGGTCACAGAGTGTCACAGTGCAAAGCTTAAAAGCGCTGACCAAGCTGTGTTATCTGACCCTTTGGAGTGAGGATGCGTTGCGAGAGCGGGGTTCACATCCTGTGTACTAGTAGCATACTTAGTTTAACTCAAAAAACTTTATATTTTACAAAAAATGCAGTCTTGTGGCTTAAACCTAAACCTAATTTAGAATTCAGTATTGAAACAGCAAAAGCACCACTAAAACGTTTCCATATGCAGATTTACCCATGATTTGCAGACACGTACAATGAAAATATTTGATTCTGGTTTATGACTGGTTTATGGCTGGTTTGCAATAAAAGTCTACACTGTTGTCCTGATGCTATTACTGTTTTGTGTTGGGTTTATTCTTTGAGAGGTAATCAATGTGTACCTAAACAAGTGCAGATACCTTGTCTATCTCTAAGCACTCACAGGGCTACACAGTACCCAATTTAGATTGTGATGAAAAAAAAAAAAAAAAAAGTGCTGGTGTGATGAATGGAGTCCACTGTAATGTAACAGAGTGTGTGAGACCAGACCGAGCTTCAAAGGAGCCCTTGTGAGGATGCAATCGAGCAGAGAAATGCCATCTCATCATGCTGTTCTTTTATGAATGACAGTGAAACAAAGGGCAGGGTTTCCTCCGCTCACCTTCTTCTTGTCTTTCTGTGCAGGAGGGAGCAAGGCCCTTGAACGCTCTGCAATTTTCTGAAAGGAGAGCAAATTCAGAGACAGAGTCAAGAAGAATATTTATGTATTTCCTCATCAAGGAGATGAGACTGTTTATTCCACTTGTATGTGGAACAAGTATTAAGATATGAACAGCGTTCTGTCAGTGGAGCGGCTCCCTCTATTTACCACCTGTTAATATATTGAGTGAAAGCAGATTCATGTGGATACCTTCTGCAGATCCCCATAGCGCTGCACAGACTCGGAGAGTTCGGTCTTTAGTCTGGTCAGGTGCAGACGGTCTTGCTGTGCAACAAAACAGGATTAGTCTTAATTAGCTCTAATGTGGTTTAATCCACCGTTTATTCTTCAAAATGACAGTGAACGAGGGAGGAAGGGGAGCATGAGATACCCGTGAAGAGCCACTGATTATATCAGAGAGCTGTTTGATGAGTTGGCTTGTGCTGGTGATGACTTTATTGGTTTGCTGCTGCAAGGAGTGTCTGGGGATGAGAGAGAGAGAGAAAGAGAGAGAGAGAATTTCTACAATTAGAATTTTTACATGTAACAAATAATAAGAAAACAAAAGAATATCCAATAAAATGAACAGTAAACATATCCAGAAAATTCTAAATATACCATGTATGTATTAAATACATACATATAAGGTTATACTCTTCAATATTAATTGTTACATACATTGTAACAAGCCCGTTACTTCCTGGAGTTTCCCCCCAGCACCAATGACACAAGCACAGTCAAGGTTTCGTTTAGCAAACACTTTTATTGTGACCTGCAAGCGCTGGCAGACTGTGCCTCTGCTCTTCTCTCTTGCCTCCATCACTACTGCGCTTCATATAGGACCAGGACACCAAACACCTGATTACTTTCATCTGAGGCCAATTAGGCCTCTTCCAGGCACCTGTTCCCTTAGCGGTTCCTCCACCCCCTCTCTGCAGCTGAGCCTACACCCCAGCCACCACATACATGTAAAACACATGTACTATTTTTAACTTCATGTATATCACAAATACACATACATAATTATCTTAATAATGTATTTCACTATTCACATTTCTGAACCATTTCATGAATACACCCCACAAATTGAAATGCACAAGCCCTTCCTTGTGGTACGAACATAATGTTTTATTTATTTATTTATTGCATTGGGGGCATAACCCTTCTCTCTGTCTGAGAAAATGTTTTGTATGTTGCCAGGAAGTAATTTGAGCCTAACAGGTGTGAAATTGCTAAATCCATTTGAACTGTGTCGTAGAGCCTATTCCTGACTGAATGTAGCAACATCATAGAACATGGATTGTCTTCCTGAAAGAGTTGCTCTCTCTGGTTACCCGGGTGCCAACAGGTAAGGCACTGACATGTCATTCCACATACACAGAGAGCCCCGTCACTGAGTGATGGCAAGACACATTGATATATGTTAATGTAGGTAATGTAGCCGTGCGGACATGTAGACATGTAGTCATGTAGATATGTAGACATGTAGTCATGTAGTCATGTAGATATGTAGTCATGTAGATATGTAGACATGTAGACATGTAGACATGTAGATATGTAGACATGTAGATATGTAGACATGTAGACATGTAGATATGTAGATATGTAGACATGTAGTCATGTAGATATGTAGACATGTAGTCATGTAGATATGTAGACATGTAGTCATGTAGATATGTAGTCATGTAGATATGTAGACATGTAGACATGTAGATATGTAGATATGTAGACATGTAGTCATGTAGATATGTAGACATGTAGTCATGTAGATATGTAGACATGTAGACATGTAGATATGTAGTCATGTAGACATGTAGACATGTAGACATGTAGATATGTAGACATGTAGTCATGTAGATATGTAGACATGTAGATATGTAGATATGTAGACATGTAGGCATGTAGATATGTAGACATGTAGGCATGTATATGTGTAGGCTTGTAGACATGTAGGCATGTAGACATGTAGGCATGTAGACATGTAGATATGTAGACATGTAGTCATGTAGATATGTAGTCATGTAGACATGTAGACATGTAGACATGTAGTCATGTAGATATGTAGACATGTAGTCATGTAGATATGTAGACATGTAGTCATGTAGATATGTAGACATGTAGACATGTAGATATGTAGTCATGTAGATATGTAGACATGTAGACATGTAGATATGTAGACATGTAGTCATGTAGATATGTAGACATGTAGATATGTAGACATGTAGACATGTAGGCATGTAGATATGTAGACATGTAGGCATGTATATGTGTAGGCTTGTAGACATGTAGGCATGTAGACATGTAGGCATGTAGACATGTAGACATGTAGGCCTGTAGGCATGTAGGCATGTAGGCATGTAGGCATGTAGACATGTAGGCATGTAGGCATGTAGGCATGTAGGCATGTAGACATGTAGGCATGTAGGCATGTAGGCATGTAGGCATGTAGGCCTGTAGACATGTAGACATGTAGACATGTAGACATGTAGACATGTAGTCATGTAGACATGTAGTCATGTAGACATGTAGGCATGTAGACATGTAGGCATGTAGACATGTAGTCATGTAGACATGTAGGCATGTAGGCATGTAGACATGTAGGCATGTAGACATGTAGACATGTAGGCATGTAGACATGTAGACATGTAGATATGTAGACATGTAGACATGTAGGCCTGTAGGCATGTAGGCATGTAGGCATGTAGACATGTAGGCATGTAGGCATGTATATGTGTAGACATGTAGACATGTAGGCCTGTAGGCATGTAGACATGTAGACATGTAGACATGTAGTCATGTAGACATGTAGACATGTAGGCATGTAGGCATGTAGACATGTAGGCATGTAGACATGTAGTCATGTAGACATGTAGGCATGTAGGCATGTAGACATGTAGGCATGTAGACATGTAGACATGTAGGCATGTAGACATGTAGACATGTAGACATGTAGGCATGTAGACATGTAGACATGTAGTCATGTAGACATGTAGGCATGTAGGCATGTAGACATGTAGACATGTAGTCATGTAGACATGTAGGCATGTAGGCATGTAGACATGTAGACATGTAGACATGTAGACATGTAGACATGTAGACATGTAGGCATGTAGGCATGTAGGCATGTAGGCATGTAGACATGTAGACATGTAGTCATGTAGACATGTAGGCATGTAGGCATGTAGGCATGTAGACATGTAGACATGTAGACATGTAGACATGTAGGCATGTAGACATGTAGACATGTAGATATGTAGACATGTAGACATGTAGGCATGTAGGCATGTAGGCATGTAGACATGTAGACATGTAGACATGTAGACATGTAGGCATGTAGGCATGTATATGTGTAGACATGTAGACATGTAGGCCTGTAGGCATGTAGACATGTAGACATGTAGACATGTAGTCATGTTGGCATGAAAACATGTAGACATGTAGGCATGAAGACATGTAGGCATGTAGACATGTAGATATGTACTAGGGATGATAAAGTAGAGAGTAAAAAATATTATTTTAAACTTAATATTTAATTTTGGAAGAATTAAGCAGTGTTGGTGAAATGTGAACAGTAAGATGAAAATTTTTGTTTAAGATATTAATATTAAAAGGTTTTATTCAAGGTGCAGGACCCCGTTTTTGTTTTTGTTTCTTGCACTTTTTTCATAATTACATTATTTCCTTTCTTTCTCATTTGTATGAAGCTATAGACAGAGAAATATATAAATAATAAAAAATACCAAATTGAGACTACTAGAATGCATACAATTGGTAGCTATAGGCATAAATGAAGGATATCAGTCGAAGTTTTAACATTTGTACAAAATTACAATGACAATACAATAGAATATTGTGAGAGAATACTAATGACCTCACTTAAAGGAAAGACATTTTAACAAAGCCTAAATAAATGAGATACATGATATACTCAGCTCAGGGAACATATTTGTATTCTCCGATTCTGGGAGAAGTTTTGAAGAAAACCTGCTTTTTGGTTTTCGCCGTACGGGGAAACAAAACCTTTCCTCGATGAAATGGAACACTCTGGTTACTTTGAGGACAATTGAGAATATTTAAAGACTTAATTGGGCAATTTTCAACTAAATTCGGCATCATCACTGCACCTTGTACCGCTACAACACATCTACACACCTTCAAGACCTGCACTTTAGAAGAGCATTAATGTGCCAACCTGAAAACAATACTGTGCATTTCAAAAACAAAGTAGTTCCTGAACAATGTCTTTTTTCAAGCATAACTTCACCCTGACTGTTAGTTGCTTTAAAGCTTCATCACTAGATGACTACTACCTTTAATTGAGAATAGTGAGCTTACACCCCTGAGTGTAAACATTGGGCACTCTGTGAACCTTTGTGAATCTTAGGAAAGCACTGGAAAGCTGCTCTTCCAAAAAAAAAAAAGCAATTTACACACTTCATCGGGAAAAAAGCCAACAACAACCAGAAAGGAACAACCCGTGGCGGGACTCTCTGAGCCAGCCTGCTCTCAGGTATATAGGGGTTGAGATTGCATTTGCCCTGCGGAGTGACAGAGCATTAACAGCCGTCTGATGGAGTTGAACAGTGTAACAGCCCAAATCTTCTCCCTAGCATCATGTTTTACTGGGAAGCTTCTCCGGGGCGAGAGGTTGAAAGTGCAGCCATATTCACAACTCTCCACCACGTCCGCTGGAAGTCCAGGTTAAGACAGTTATTAAATATCTATGCTGGCAGGCCATCCTGCTTACAACCTTCCTCCCACTCAGCGGCCTCGCTTCCCCCCAAAGGCCAACTCCAATCCTCCAGACTTGACACCATAAC
The DNA here is from genome assembly GCA_023566465.1 of Cottus gobio. Lineage (NCBI taxonomy): Eukaryota > Metazoa > Chordata > Actinopteri > Perciformes > Cottidae > Cottus > Cottus gobio. Next base: position 3,144,668 of record CM042221.1, read on the forward strand.
GGGCTGCCCCACAGAGATAGGCAGCGACACGAACACCTCTGCTGCTGCCGAGCCTCCTCAAATATTGATCTACGTGTAGCTGGTGGTCGGAGGAGCAGACGGACCACAGTGCACTGGGGCCAGAAGGGGACATGTAACTATAATTCAGTGTCTGTTGTGAGAAAAAGCCAAAGTGTCAGGCTGGGCAAGAAACCTGACAAACATCTCCCATCATGTCTGAGCAGAGCGGGGTTAAAGAGTTGACGAGTCAGGGAAGTAGACGGGCTAGAAGTTAATGTTGCTGCTAGAAATAAAAATGTACTGTGAGGAAATAATTAAATTGGACCGCAGCCAGTGTCTCTCCGCGGCCAAAGTCATAACAGACAGACCGAGTGTCTTCTGTGTGAGGAAGTTTTACACTTATAATCCAATCAGCGTTTAAGACTTCACGCCGCCAGAATGCCGACCTATATTGCGGCTGTAAAGAGATAATGAATCAGTATATGCTTGAGATCAGTTAGTATGATAATATAAATTGAATATTCAACAGAATTGAGTACTGTCAGAGTAAATCAATAAAATACAATTGTTCCATTATACTTACATGTCTTGGGCTAAGCACTCTACATCCTGTACTATGGATTTGCCTCAGTCTTTACGGAGCATATGCTTTATGATGAGGAATTGTTGATACAGACACATCAGTCTCAGCCAGAACATGGTCACACACACACACACACACACACACACACACACACACACACACACACTGACACACACACACACACAGCATAAAGATTAACAAGTGCTAAATCTCCGCCTGAACCTCACATGCGTCACCGTTTAGCTGCCGAGCTAAACGGTGACGCATCACGTGTCTTCATAGCAGATTATTTTGAAATGGCACTCAGCTAATGCTCCAGCATGTTAGCCACAGAAATGACACAGCAGAGCAGCGACTGGGAGGCTGGCGCCCTGCATGAGGGAGCTGGAGGAATGACAAATAAAGCTCAGTGTGAAACATATGGTGACTTTCCTTTTCGGAACACATTTGATGCATCAAACAATCTACCACATGACATTGACAGAGTTGCCCTCGCCAATGACAGAATCCCACTCACCATACAGTTATGAGTATGAGGTCATTTTTTGAATACTGACCAGATTTGAAGGATTTCTTAGAATGTGACTTTTAACTGACTAATTTATTGGCAGCTTTCTATAACAGATGGAAAGCTCTATTCATTTGACAGGTAGAAGAAGAGGCAAGTGGACGGGTGTCCTTTAGGACTCTAAAAATACAACGTGAACTGTGCTCCAGTGCTGAGGAACCCTGATGGATCATCCATGAGTCAGTGGAAGCCCCGCCCGCCACCGATACGCCGATACCAAACAATCAGAGCTCGCCCACCACGAGGACCCCCAAGAAGACCTCCGCAGTATAGATGCACGGTGATACATCTGCTAGTCACACTCTTCCCCCACAACAAGCTCGAAAGCCAGGCGGCCAGAAACAGCATGCAAAAGATTGGAATTGCTCACACTGTGAATTTCAATCAATCACCTCTGTTGTGTGTTTCTCCTGCCTGCTCGGCGTTTTATATTCCTTTGAGGTCTGGCCGGACCCGGTGAAGGAGAACTGAGGCGTCTGGGAGCAGCTGGGTGCAAGGGGAGGTGTGACTAGGAATGGGGGCTGTTGGGGTTCTGTTCTCTGACAGCAATCATAGTTTAATGGCTTTACAGGATAGAGCAGCACTCATACTGAGCTCGGTTGTATTTAGTTTTCCGTCTAGTTTGAAAGAAGTGTGTTTTGATGATGCACAAGTTGTCTGACTGGAGTCTGGGGGCTTTGAGGAGAGCGTATTGTTTGTTGAGAAATGATGATGATTGTCTGAATCCCTGGTGATTGTATTTATCAATTTACTTCAGTGAGTGTCACATAGCATCCCGCCAAAAAGGTGCCGGATGTTAGCGTGTCCACCCAGGTGTAATGTGTCCCTGCCTGAGGCCATAAATACTGAGTCATTTGTTTCCGGGAATGAATGACTGAGTGATGAGTAACCCACTGGAGACAAAAGCCGGATGTTTGTGGAAAAGGTATTTTAGTTTTTATCTCTATGCGTTCAGTGGACTGATCTGAAATGTTCCGCTTGTCGTGAGACTTGGAGCTGTGAGGGTGGTTAGGCCTTGGTTATTCCAGGAAATAATTAGTTTGTATGATGTGTTATAAGGGTAAAAGTGCTCATAGCTGTTCTGAGCTGAGTGGTCGCACAGGAACGTGGAGAGATGTCATATAGAGGAGGGAGACGTGCCGATCGTTAAATATGGGGACATGGCACACATTTTCAGAAACTACATGTCCTTGGAAGGATATCATAGTGTTTCACTTTGTTGGACAAAAAAGAAGAGCTTGAAGAGTTCAAACCATGGCTCCTCACCTCGATACAGCCGGCCAATCACGGCTCAGAGGTAATTTTTGGTTGTACATTTTGCAAAAGTACAGAAATGTGCGGCAACAGCTCCACCAATCAGACGCCTGAAAGGTGTAGTGGAAGTGGTTTCCAAGGCAATTCAACCATCTACAAGCAGTTCTAATAGCTTTAACATCTCGGAAAGAGAAGAAATGCACCTCTTGAGAAGTCCACAGTTATTATTCCAATGCTGTATCCTGTTAGCTGCCAGCTAGCGGCTGGTATACGTGAAGGGTGATCATGGAGGTTTGGCGTTGCCTCAAGGTTCCTTCAAAGGAGGAGTGTGGGGTAACAAAAGCTGTGGGTTGTGCGTACGAGTTTAAAGCATCAATCCTTATGCTGCCTGCGTAGGCAGCTATGTTGAGAATGACTCAAGCCCATCTGTTCTGACACACCTGAGACAGACAACTGGTAAGGCCCAGATCCGACTAGCTGATATCAGCTCTGATCATCTCAAAAGACAACAACTTTGTCGAGTCAGATCCCAGCTTTAAATGCTTACAAGGTGCGGGTGAAGCGCCTTGACTTCCTGTCTGTGGTCTCGTTACCGTCTCAGGGGACAAGAGGAGTGTTATTATTGGGGTTGGAAAAATACCCATAATCCAGCACTTCATCCAGATGATACAAAATGACATGTGACATGGCTCTTGAAGTGTGGGGCTACCGTGGATCAGCGAAAGAGTCTGATGGGCTGGTTTTATAAGGAAGGAAATGTAGTCAGCATCCGAGTAAAGCCTCAAGAACACATGTGTTTAGGTGAAAAACACGGAACGTTAACACAGGACACCTTTAACATTTAGCACTTGTGTGGCAGCGGGTTAGGGGTGCATCTCACATGGGCAAAAATGCCCTGAGCAGCGATCACCTGGTTTGACTATTTGCTGCATGTCAATTGCTTCCTCTCCTACCCCAGATGCCCTGTCTCCACCCTCTGTCACTGCCAAATAAAAAGGCATAAAAAGGCATAAAATGCAAAAAAATAAAAAAATAAAAGTCCTAATGTGCCTGACATGCTGACGACACACGCAAGTGGTGATCCACAACACACTTGACATTTTCATATCTACATTTATATGGATGCATTTCAGGTGCTTTCCACTCAGAGCAACGGGGAAGGAAAGTTCAGTTCCCAGATCACAAACACTGTAAAATTACACCCATATGGGCACACACACAGCTGCAGTTATGAAATCCATCTGACATTTAAATGTGCATCTCCAACAGAATATACACCTACTGTCGGTTCACACATACGCCACGGCGGTATGAAAAGTGGTGCTTTCACGTGGGTTTGAGAAGGCAGAGTGATGCTTGTTGTGTAAGAGTGGAGGAGGACGAGGTGGAAAGGTGCATTCCACGCAGTGATGATGCGAGTCTGAAAAAGATGGCTGTGACATTTCTCCCCACGTGTGCAGTGAGCAACGTGGATTCCTCTGCTTTGTAGGAAACGCTTAAATAGTTGCTGTGTGATTACGCAGAACGGTAATTATCAGTTCCGGGACTCCGAGGCCTCGAGTGTCGCGCCGGTAAACGTGTGGCAAACGCCGATTAGGACCCTGCAGCTGTGCGTTTGCAGCTGCCGGCCCATGATATGGGTGTGTTATGAATATTCCAGCAAGTCAACCTATTTAATGAGGAAATAGGTATTTGTTAGTGCCTTGAATGACACATGAGCGTTTTCTGTGTATTCTCTGACAGCCAGACAATATTGTTGCCTTCTGAAACCGCCTTGGTTCTTCTGTTCTATTTGATGCTCCCCTCAGCATGGCAATGCCCACAGTGACGATGCTAACACGTTTGTTTACCATGCTGACCATCCTAGCATGCTAGCCTTTGCTAATTAGCAGTAAACACAAACTACAGCTGAGACGAATTGGAATGTCATGAGTAGTCCATGTGCTTGGTCGTACACCAACATATTGGACAAACCAACCAACATGGGGATCGTGGTATGCCATACATGTCTGAATTAAATTACATGGCAGTCAATCAAGTACATGTAAGCATCATAAGATATGATCAAAACATCTCCATCCTACTCAATGATTTATTAGTTATTGAGTCCGAGACTCAAGTCTAGTGTGCTTGGCTCCAGCACCCTGCCACCTTAAATAGGGTAAGCGGTTCGGATAATGGAATGGAAGATTTCAGAGACCAATAGATTAAGATCGTTGCATGCAGTGTGATAATGTTAATCTACAAATTAACTCCAGCAATCAGTTATAAAGAACCACACTCCCCTGGTTTAGTAGAAAGAAAATGGAAATATTTGAGTGATGGACATGTATTTAGGTAAAGTAATTTGCTACTTTTCAGCACTAATAATGGTGCTGGTTTGCGTGGTTGACTAATGATACGTGAACAATTGAAAATAAAGACATTATTTGCCACAGAATGTGTGGTGAATGTCTCAGTAAAGTCTGTGTGGCTTCGTGATGTTTCTGTAACATGCTGTCGGGGGCGCTCTCCTCCAAACAGCCCGTGTCCTCTGGCGTGTGGCAGCCGGAACGCCAGTGAATGCCTAATGCGCTAACAAAGACAATGACACTCAGGGGGTGTCGGCCATTAATCTACTTAGACTTTTTTTTGCTGTGTGCATTTCCACGATTACAGAGGCTGGTCAAATTCTATTAACCGTGAGATTCAACTTTTTTTTTAAATATAATTTGTTTTTGCCAAAGACGGCCGAGAAGATGGTGGGTTGATGTACCCACCGTCCATTGCTTTTATTTCATCCAGTGTGTGGTGTGTGTGTGTGTGTGTGTGTGTGTGTGTGTGTGTGTGTGTGTGTGTGTGTGTGTGTGTGTGTGTGTGTGTGTGTATGTGTGTGTGATATTAGTGCCTTTTTCAGTGAAACTGAAGGGAGATCAGATACAGTGACACGTGATACAGTCCGTGGATGGGTGGGGGTCACTATTTAGACCCCTGACCACTGCTGCATGTGATGAGAGAATGATGTTGGGATTGATATCTCATATACAATCATCTGAGGTGCATTCACTTCAAGCGCTGTCATCGGCTCACGTGACAATCTCTTGCCCTTAGGTTGGTCTGAGTCTGTACAAATCCTACCTCCTTAAGAGAATTGGCAGACCCTAACCCCAACTGTGGCCCCAATCTCTTCCTTCACCATATATACAGTCGGCTTATTCAACAGGAGGCCCGCGGGCCACATCTGGCCCAGAAGTGACCCAGCATACATTAACCTGATGTATGACTAAAATAGGTAAACTACATATAGTAGAGATAAATGGGTCAACCCATGTGTCCCGCGGCTCCTGTAAGTAACATTGCATTCTCTCTCTCTCTCTCTCTCTCTCTCTCTCTCTCTCTCTCTCTCTCTCTCTCTCTCTCTCTCTCTCTCTCTCTCTCTCTCTCTCTCTCTCTCTCTCTCTCTCTCTCTCTCTCTCTCTCTCTCTCTCTCTCTCTCTCTCTCTCTCTCTCCTGGTTTGCGTGGTTGACTGAAGTATGTTTCTGCGGATTGGTTCTCATAACGGTGGGTTATGACCCAATAATAAAACCCTGGAAGCAGCTAATCGTCTCGCTTCCTTCTCATCGCTGCTGAGTGCTGCACATGTGGTCTGACCACACTTGGTAGCATTTCAAAACATCTGGCTATTTACAGGGAAGTGGTCTACTGGCGAGAGAGGGGGGAGGAAAAAAAATGATCCATGGCAAAGCGAGTCAGGCAAAACAGCTGATGAGCTTGTGGGAGGAGTCAAATGTAAATAACAGGTGCAGGTGTTCTTTTGACCCGGCCTTTTTTCCCTTGTTATAATCATAATTATACCTAATTATATGTGACCAAATGCAAAAAAAAGAAAGAAAAAGAAACGTCAGAATTAAACGTATCTATGGTTTGCAGGAATGTACAATGTTGGCGACTGGGAAGTCCAGAAGAAGCATCTCCACCCACTTCCCACCACTGTGCCAATTTTCTCTGAAAATGAATACACTCACTCTCACCTGACAGTTGCTCGCTTTATTCAGTCAATTCAGTCAATAGACCCTCATAAAGAAACCTTGATGTTGTTTTTTTCAGTCTGCATGGGGCCTTATTGTTGTCACCCAAGACCATAGCACACTGTTGCAAAAGGAAAAGCTACTCTTGAAAATAAAAGCCTTGCGTTGATAAACTCTAAAGTCACCAATACATTCTTAAATCGGAGAAGCCTCCTGACTGTTTTCTGGAAGAATCTTTTGCATCAGTCAGAGACACTGGATGTGTTGTTTGCATCCAGCATCAATACTGCTGAAGGAAAATGGGCAGTTAAAGATAAAAGCAGCCAAGCATTGTCAGTAAGTTTTCAAGGCAATCATAAAAACAAAAAGTTCAATAGGATGGATGACATGCCAGCCAACACAGTGGGATATAATGCATTTTAAACAGACGCAATCATCTCAGATTGGCCACTTTGTCATCAGCTTTGAATCTGGTAATTGCTGGCAGCTCAGCTAAAAAAAAAATAATAATAATCAATATGAGAGAGAGTGATGAAAAAAAGAGAAAATTGCACTTTTCTGGAGAGCAGAGATACATATAACCCTTACACTGAGCTGGACCGCTCACTATGCGCAATGCAAGTGTAGGTGTGGCAGGGAGGTGGTCTCTATGTGCATCTCAGGGGTGGAGGAAGAAGAAAAGAAGCCCATGCTGATTTTTACAATGTATCTAATAACATAGCCTGGCTACTGTCCAAAACATAGATTGTTTATAAAGATGGACTGTTATTTACATGTGTGTTTTTTTGCTTTTTTAATAGATGCCCTAAGGTAAATTCCTACCCTCTGTGTTGACTTGGCAATACAGTAATTAACCAAAAAGTGATGCCAAAACATTCATTGCCCCCTAGTGGCTGGCTGTGGTACAGGTTATACGTCCCGCCACCCTCCATGTTAGCGGATGGGACGTGGGCCCAATCTGCCAAAGATGGTTTCTGTCACTTTAGGTCGGTCTTACCCTGCTGATGTATGTGCAAGATGTGTTTGGTTTCAATTAGTTATTTATTATTTAATATGTATTGCTTTACATAACTGTATGTGTAATAGAACAATGTGTCAATCATATTGTCAGTTGAGTCTTTGAAGCCAAACAACAAAAACTGTCTTTTTCCACCCTGAAGTAAGAGCACATTTTTTTTACTATTTTTTTATTTCATTATTTATTTTTTCTTTATTTAATTTAATTGTTGAGTTGAATTGAGTTATCCAGAGTTTAATAAAGTGACACCTTCAAATGTTTTGTCCAGACAGAATTACAGAATTTGTTCCATTTAAATTAAGACAAGGAAAGACTGCAGATTTTCACATTGGTGAAGCTGAAATCATAAAATGTTTGGCAATGAACACATTTTACTGTTTGGTAGCTCTTCTTTTGCTATGCATTATTATTATATTAAGTTATTCACATGTTATGTCAACATGTCAACATTGTATTTGCTGTCTAGCTGCTTGAGAAATGAGAATACTCAATTAAAGTACAGCAATCTCATACTTACTTCCAATCACTGGTGTGTGTGTGTGTGTGTGTGTGTGTGTGTGTGTGTGTGTGTGTTACTCACAGACTCTGTCGTAGCTCTTCTGTATCTCTAGATGTCCCCAGTGACTGGAGATTCTTCTCTAGTGTGACAACTGGAGGAACAATACAAACATTAATTAAACTCAAATCCTAAATAAAGATAACTTTAACACTAAGCCAGAGATAATTCTAAACAAGTTTATGAGAACATCTCGCTGCATTCCATCCTTTGTGAAATCAGTGAATATCGATGAACAGAAATGACGACCACAATGAGATGAAAGATGAGTTTTAGAAACAATCTAAACCCTGAACTCAACCACAAATCTTAAACTTAGCCCACATTTAAATGTAGCACTACTTCTACTAATAACAATAAACCAAAGTCAACATGATGGACTAAATTATAAATAAGTCCATCATTACTAGTTCTAACACTAACACTATTCTGAAACCAAGACATAATATTAAATAACCCCTAATCTGAACCGTGAACCCATCCAGTAACCTAAACCTCAATTACTACTTATAATCATATACCAAAGACCAAACCCTAATCCTAAAACTAAACCCAAATCTTAATCCATTTGAAGAGAGGAAGACCGGGTTTAAAATGTCCTCGGTCATAAGATCTCTAAGTATTTTTGTCACAAGCACAAATGCAGGCACACACTCATTCAATTTTAGAGATAGTTGTCTTTTTACCATTGGCGTTGATCTGGAAGATATTGGAGGAGGTCTCCTGAAACACGTCTTGCAGTTCGGAGGGGCTGACCTGTGTGGCTTCGAAGAAAACATGACATCAGCAAACACTTCTCAATCCAGTGGAGCGTGACACTGCAGCAGACAGAGGGCTGATCACACTGACATTGTACTTTATATTATCAAACTGTGGATTTACATTATTCCTACATATGGTTAAAGTGAATCCAATTGATGTATTTAGATTAACAATGTATCCAATACCTGTGTGTAACTGCACAGTTTCTCTGAGCCGTATGGGGTCTTGTAGTTCCTTGTTTGGTTGTCTGGCATTAAAAATTCTAATTTGTGTTTCAGCTTGTTGGGCTGCTCCTAGGCAGCAGGAATATCCAATGAATGCAGTATTAAATTAATTCCATAATGTCCCTTAAAAATAATTTGAACCTTCAATTGTACAGCCTCTTGCATATGTACCACAATATTACAACAATATTCCAAAGGACGGCATTAGCTTGAAAACATTTGCAATACAAACACAGTCATAATAGCACAACATCTGAGAGTTAGTTAGTCTCAGCCAGCCATTGTACATTTAAATGCTGATATAACTGAACATTTTGCAGGCACTGCCATGGCCAAAAGGTGAATCACCTGAAGGTTGACCACTGGATGCTGTTCCTGTGCTAACCAGAATGTGCACGAAAAAGGTAAAGAAACGGGTTTCCGATAAAAGTGGGCACAAAGCACATTGGCAACTTTGGATATGGAAGAGCAGAAGTGGGCCAGTTTCAGTGTGTTTATTGTACGGCACGAATAACTGACAGAGGTGGCGCTGAACAATAAAACCACATCCAAGCTGATGTCACTGACACAATGTCCATGATCTTCAACCGACTGTGGTCATCTCTCACTGCCTCAAACGGAGGCATTTTTACCAGTTGCCATGGGACTGTTCCCCTGACCTTTATTGTCAAACAGTTGTGGCCAGTATTGACTTACACCACTTTAGATCAGACTGAAATAGCTCAACTACTGGAAACTGGAACCGCTTATCCTGTTTAGGGTCGCGGGGCGCTGGAGCCGATCCCAGCTGTCATTGGGTGAAGGCAGAGTTCACCTGGACAAGTCACCAGTCTATCACAGGGGTCACATATAGATAGACAACCATTCACACCTACAATTTAGAGTCCAATTAACCTAACATGCATGTATTTGGACTGTGGGAGGAAGCCGGAGAGAACCCACGCTGACACGGGGAGAACATGCAAACTCCACACAGAAGGCCCATCCAGACCGGGATCTGAACCCCGGCCCCTCTTGCTGTGAGGTGACAGTGCTAGCCACTACACCGTCGTGCATCCCTTAAACAACATTTAAATTAACTTCAAATTATTTGCCGTATCTTGTGTGTATCACACCTGCACAATCTAATGCCATTCCCATCAATCTCAGTTGTATTTTGTGTTGTGTATTTTATGTCTGCTCAAGTACAGCCTCAGCTGCAAGCTTACTAAATAGTGCTTGTAATGTTCATTGGAATACCAGAAAACAAAATTGCAGTTTGCAAGTATAACCAATATTCACAATGGGTTAAATGCTTTTGTTCTGAAATAGTTGCTGTAAAGCACATGTGTCAAACTCAAGGCCCGCGGGCCAGATGTGGCCCGCCACGTCATTTTACGTGGCCCGCGACGGCTTGGAAGGCATGATCACCACCGTGGACCCGTTTTCAGTCTGTCGCGGATCCCTTTCCGGTTCGTCGCGGACCCGTTTTCAGTCGGTCGCGGACCCGTTTTCAGTGGGTCGCGGACCCGTTTTCAGTGGGTCGCGGACCCGTTTTCAGTGGGTTGCGGACCCGTTTTCGGTTCGTCGCGGACTCGTTTTCGCGACGATATATTGCATGGGCAATATAAAAATCCTGTGATTTTAGTTTGAAGGGAATTTTGAATGCAGCAGAGTGCGTCTATTCACACTCCTCAGTGCTGCGTTCATTACATTACATTTCATTTAGCTGACACTTTTATCCAAAGCGACTTACATGATATACAGTCGACCGAAGACACAGCAACGGTGAGCAATGAGGGTTAAGTGTCTTGCTCAAGGACACAACGACATGGACTGGCTGAGCAGGGGTTTGAACCACTGACCCTCTGATTGAAAGACTGACTCGCTAACCACTGAGCCACAGTCGCCCCCAGTGCGTTCACAACACACTTTACTTGCATGAGTTTACACACGCACTATTTGTGATAGTTCACTTCATTCAGGACCTTTTTTTATGTTTGTGCATGAAAGCACTGCTGAGTCTGTTAAAAAAGGCTGAAGTTATAAAATGATTATGTGTGTTGTATTACTTTGTGTCCTTAAGATGCACTTTGGGGTTTTTAATTGAGTGTAAAAGGGAATATTTCAAACTAGTTTTTTTGTGTTGGCATGTGAGATTCTGTACCATTTCAGGCTCAAACTGCACCATCTTTTCATTAAATCCATTTGAGAAGTTGAACATGTTCCTTGCTTTGGATCTCGGGTCATTCAGGGGTGATGGTGCAGCCAGACCAGTAGAACCACTGCCCCAGACCACATGCATGTTCTTATTGGCTAGTTATGTCCTTCTCAACTGTGACAAAAAAAGCTTTGAACAAAGTTAATATAACAACGATTGTTTGATCTTTGTCATTGTTATTTTCTTCTGTTTTAAGTTTGATCTTTGATAGAATAATGTGGGTTTATATATATATATATATATATATATATATATATATATATATATATATATATGTATATAAATGCATGTACAATATTTTTACACTTGAATAAACAATACAAAGACAGTTATTTAACAATATGCTTGGTAGTAGTTAAATTTATACAGTGTTACAGTTACAACTGGCCCTTTGAGGGCGACCATGATGCTGAAGTGGCCCGCGGTGAAAATGAGTTTGACACCCCTGCTGTAAAGTGTTGTGGAAAATGGACTGACTTGCACGGCTTCATAAATGAACAAAAGAAGTGAACGTAGTCATCGTGACGTCACTCTTTGGTTTGTAGTCATTTTGAAACCTTGAGTTTAGCGATTTCGTCATGGCCATCTTGGATGTGTTACTATATTTGAAATGTGGTGGGGAGACGTAGATATATGACTTATACGGCAGTCAATCATCATATCAGCAGTCAATAAAGCATCCCCTGCTTTATGGTCTGTTTGACTCTAAATGGACTATGATTTATTAAAGGAACATCATATTGTACTGAAGAAGACTTGAAACTAGAGATTGAGACATAAACTCATGTTTACAATGTTTACTGAGGGAATACATCAAGAGAGAAGTAGAGTCATTTATATAGACTTCTATACAACCAGAGGAGTCTCCCCCTGGTGGTCAGTAGAGAGAATGCAGCTTTAACACATGAAGCATAGACTTCTATACAACCAGAGGAGTCGCCCCCTGGTGGTCAGGAGAGAGAATGCAGCTTTAACACATGAAGCATAGACTTCTATACAACCAGAGGAGTCGCCCCCTAGTGGTCAGGAGAGAGAATGCAGCTTTAACACATGAAGCATAGACTTCTATACAACCAGAGGAGTCGCCCCCTGGTGGTCAGTAGAGAGAATGCAGCTTTAACACATGAAGCATATACTTCTATACAACCAGAGGAGTCGCCCCCTCGTGGTCAGTAGTAAAGAGAATGCAGGTTGGCAACACTGGGCCGACCCGGAGGTCGCTGCCTGTATAGGACCAGCAGATGGATTTATTTTACAATAGTTTGGGTTTTGAATTCATTTTTAAATCACATACGTATATAATATGTGAGCCCTGGATAGACTGGCGACTTATCCAGGGTGTACCCTGCCTTCGCCCAATGACAGCTGGGATCGGCTCCAGCGCCCCGCGACCCTAAAGAGGATAAGCGGTTCAGATAATGGATGGATGGATATATAATATCAGAATATATTGTGGTTAATCTAATTGTTTTTACAACACAAACAAACAGCAGTAAAGACTTGACAGAGACCCTCCTTTACAAGTGGTCTCGGTCCAGTTGATTGGTCTCCCCCAGAGTTCAAGCATACACAGGAGCCTACACAGACCATACTAACCCAGTGAACGCACCAAAACCAAACCAGGTTTGTTGTGAAAAATAAAGCCCCAAAATGTAATGTAATGTAATGGTACTGACATAGTGGTCACACGTCTGGAAGCATCATTCATACAAGATGGTTGACTATAATAATTCCACAAGGAGCCATTTATTGGTGAAAAGGATTATGTATGCTGCTGTTTAGTTCAACAAATTCAACTTAATAATTTTCAATACATATCTGGTTTTGGTACTGGCAGCATAGGCTACAATGATGCCTTTATATTACAGGAACAGCCTGGGCATGGATGGGACTATTTATTGGTCATCTCAGTCATGGTGACTGCCTGCTTCTTTTTATTAAAAAAATAGTTAAATGTTAAACACGTCAGACCGAGCTGAAAAAGGTGGTTTTCCTGAGAAAACAAAGATTTCAAAGAACATACACATCAAAGTTACATCAATAAATGAGAGGAATAAAAATACATCCCCAGTGTTTGTATTGGGCATTGTTATCACAATGAATACATGTGGAAATTGAATGGACATCAAATGCTGCAGGAGCCTCCAATGCAGAATTGAACCGTAGTGATGATGATCACTGTGGCACTAAGCCACAGGATGGCAGGATGGTGAGTCTACCGTGTAAGTCAGGTGGGCAGCACCATTTTACCTTTTTTTAAAAGCACATGTCTTTGCAAATGACAGGGAGGGTTAATGGCCTGAAGTCATTACAGCGGGCTGAGATCAACATCACGACCTGCATAAGCGCCGCGTACGAACCATCTCACCCACCCTTTTTTCAAACACTGCACTCTGAAATTACAGCAATTACTGTATTTTTTTTTTCTGACATGGTTAAAAAGTGCATAGATATTGTCAAAATGCAGAGGTTGAAAATGCCCCGAAGTGGAGAGGTGGATCAAACACTGGCATGAAAAGAGAAACCGTGAAGGCAGAAACAAAGCTGAACAAGACAAAGAAACAGCCGTGGTGTGGCCAGCAGGAAGATCTGCGAGATCTCCACTGTACATCTCAAGTCATTAACTCTACTCACTGAGCTCGGCTGACAAATCGTCCAGGTAATAACATGATTGCATGCGGTCAGTCGAGCAGCATTACAAGATTGTGAGACATTTGGAAATGGGTCATTTTTCAACTGAGAGACCTTTAGTGCAATTTTAATGCTATCTCCACACACACACACACACACACACACACACACACACATCTTTACCGCACACTTTGTCCACCTTTCATTTAGCATGATGGATGGGTATCCAGTGTGCATGCTACAGTGGAGGTGGGCTGGCCTATCACAGGAGCTAAATGTATTTCTGTGCACAATTCTGTGTGTTCAGTACCAAGGAACTCACAGAACAAACCAATGGAAATAAAAATGCATTGAACACATTACAACACAGGGACTGGCTTCACCTGTTATGGCCCTGTTATTTGTACAGTGTGGTTATGTCTTGGGATATATTGTGATACTGGATACGGGTTAACTGAAGCAACCTAGGCTGATTAATTATATGACAGACTGCTGTGTGCGTAAGAAGTGAGAAATACTATGTTTTCTCATCAAGAAATAATACAGAGAGTTACATGGCAAGAGACATGTGGCAGGTCAGTTAGACACTTAAATGGAAATAAGTACTTGGAGTGACGGCTAAGTTGGTGGATTCATTGATTTGTTGCACCTTCAAATTCCGCACAGCAGGTTGACTTCTTGCTTATAAAAGCCTAACTGTACTCTAAATTGTTATAACAGAAGATATTTTTATTTTCCAGTTCACACGAGCACCACCAAGTCTTGTCCTTGTGATGTTGTCTGAAGCCTCGAAGGTGTGAGAGTAAAACACTCAGGTTTTCTGAGCTTTCATACCTCTGACTGCCACAGCTTCTCATTGATATCATAGACAGTTTTACATGTCTACATGTCTTGCCTACAGCCAAAATAGACAGAAACTATTTTATTTTGACAATATATTGACATCATACCAGCAACATTGAAAGAGTTCATATTTATTTTTTAGTACCATGGATATACACTACATCAGTTATACACAACAGCAGTTCCTTGAATAAATGACTGTAAATCTAACCTTGACCACAGATACTCTGTTATGCATACATTTTATTCTGATGACAAATAGGGGCGACTGTGGCTCAGTGGTTAGCAAGTCGGTCTTTCAATCCGAAGGTCGGTGGTTCGATCCCCGGCTCCGGCAGTCCGTGTCGTTGTGTCCTTGAGCAAGACACTTAACCCTCATTGCTCACCGTTGCTGTGTCTACGGTCTACTGTACACTGTATATCATGTAAGTCGCTTTGGATAAAAGCGTCAGCTAAATGAAATGTAATGTAATGTAATGTAATAGCGTAAAAACTCTGTGCCTTGTTCATGTTATTGTCACATAATCATTTTACGGGGAGTAACATGGTCGTCACATTGGGGCCCACAACATAAATTCCACATTTATGATTTCATGCTAATTTCACAAACTCCACAGGCATTGTGTTCCGTGGAAGGTTGAGTGATCCACAGAGGGTTATGTCACAACCAGTCCAGTGTTCGGTAGAGGGCTGGGATCATTTCAGCTGCTTTTTATCTTTTCACACTTGAAACTTGTCCCTTAACATGTGGACTCTCTAACATGCTCGTATCAGTATGCCACTTCAAAGCTCTGCTGATAGGCACTCCCTTCACAAAATCACTCTTGGACAAATTCGGTCTCTGTGTGGTTTGAGCAGTGTGTCTGATATAGTCATAACTTATATTTTGTCCTACATGATATCCCTGCAGAAGCATTTTGGAAATGCTTCTGGGTGTAAGAAATAGAAACGATATGATAAAATGTTAAAAAGAATAAGAGTCTTGCAGCTTTTAGTACCCATACTTATAGGCATTTCAGGACTTTGAGTTAAATGCTGAAGTACAATGACAATGTCAAATTCTGATGTTGAGCCGGTATTGGGTTCTGTTTTTGTCGGTAACACATCAGTATGAGGATTGTGTCTTCTCGAGAACAACCTCAGGAACTTCTCCCCAAAACTTGTGAAGGCATGGGAAAAAAACAGCCTTCACTTAGGGCTACGAAAGACCCTGCACAGTCCCTCTGACTCCATCTGCACTTCACCTCACTTCACCTGACTACAACAGGTGCTTGGTTTAACTTTCTGACAGAAGGCGACCTAGCTCCCTACCCAGGACATCAGCCCTGCCTACAAATACTTCAGATATGTATATACAAGATCCCCGGCTCCTCCAGTCCACATGGCAAAGTGTCCTTGGGCAAGCCACTGAACCCCAAGTTAGTTTAAGGTCCTGATGGGCAGGTGGCACCTTGACTGGTTGCCATTACTGTATGAATGTGTGAGAAACATAAGGGTGATAACCTTCCTGGGCAATTACGAAAGACCCTGTCGACTTCACTGCCTCTATCGACAGTGGACCACTTGGTGTTTGATGAGATATCACTCACTGGTTCAGGAGGAGGTTTCTTTGAGGACGATCTCCCGACCTAAATGGACAGCACCTTTCTGTCCTCAATCAAGTATTACCGCCATGGTGATATCCCAAATGCATCCATCCTTCGCCCCAGTATTGAGAGAGGAAATCAACTATCTTCTGGATAAACAAGCTATAGGCTGTTGTCCAATGCCTGAGGCACAATCTGGGTTTTACAGCTACTAATTCAACAAAGAAAAAAAGTACAGTGGTCTCCATCCAATGTTGGACCTGAGGACGCTAAACACATAGCTATTACGGTTTAAGTCCAGGATGCTGGCTTGACGGCATGTAATGCAGTCAACAAGGTCAGGAGATTGGTGCAGGCCAGTGGACCACAAGGACCCCAGTTTTCACTTAGCAGGACTTCCTCGGGTAGGCAGCTTCTGCACTGGAGGCACAGCGCAAGAATTCCAGGTTCTGCCGTTTGGTTTATCTACCGCTCCTACCTTTTCCATCAAGTACCAAATGGCGGACCTGGCACTGGTCATTAACCAGGGAGACCGGTCCCTCAACTACCTGGACAATTTTATACTGTAACAATGACAGAACAGGAGTGTTTTCTGCCCAGAATAATTGCTATTTTCTTGCTGCAAGATGTTGGACAGGTGTGTTGCAAAAATGAATGGAAGTGGATAAATGATTGCCTCAACGATGATGACCTCAACTGGCCAAAGTGTTCGGCTTTCACCAACTTCTTTGCCATTCCAAGCGTTTTATAAAGATACATAACAGTGTTTTTACTTCGATTACATGTATTTGTTATAAATTGTTCCTTTGACTATAATACATTCCACTTAGAGACGTTTATAATTGATAGAAAACAATTCTCTTGGTGATTCTTTCTTTAAAGAGTAATGTAAAGATGTAACAAATCAGTAGATTTTTTGTATATGCATTATTTACTTTACTTTCGACATAGAACCTGAATCAAGTATCAGTATTTGCTTTTCACACAAAATCATACATGTGAAAATAAGATCAAGTTTCTGAGGGAAACTAAGGAAAAAGAAAGCTGTAGGGCAGGAACTCACTTTGCATATTCCCAGTTGCTAATGATAAATCCAAGCAGGCTGATTATAGATGATGTTCACTTAGGCAGCAGGTTTGATTTTCTTCATCTCCTTTTTAAGCATTGAATAATCAATACCAAGTGCCCTGATTTCTTCAACTGTAATGAGTGAGAGTCTTGAGCATGCCAGGGATGAATTACCATCATGCCCTCATGGAGTAGTTTGCCGATAGCACAAATGTGCTATCTGCAACATGCTCAATTATACTCTCAAATCCGAGAGGGACTTAATCAAGAGCTCCCGTCTCATTATGCATGAGGTCAGTGGCTGTCTGTCCTCAGCGAAGAGGGACAGATTTTACTCTTTCCAAAAATCTTCAATTTAGCCAGTGAGCAGCTGACTGAGAGAATGAGAAGCTGGCCTGAATCCAACAGCTGGCCCTGCAGATGAAGCTGATGAGGTTTGATTTTCATTCTCAGAAGTATTTGACCAAAACACACAGCCAGTCTTTAACATAAAACAATCAAAGCTACTGCATCTGTAAACATCATTCCTTTGTAAAAGATCAGAGAATACTGATTACATATTTGATTTGGATTTTTTTCTGGTTTAGATCAATTTGTCAAAAGGACAAAGCAGATAGCCAGGTGTCGTTAATCTTGACTCTGGAATTATGAAGTATGGCTAAAACATAGAATCTCTTGCAGGCTTCTATAAAATACATGATTGTCAAATATGTTCTGTCTGACTAATTTAAGCTGATGCCTATAGGAATGTGTTTAAGCGGTTTATAAAACAAATAGAAGGACGTTTGGTTTTATTCCAGAAGTCAATAGAGTGTGCCAGTTATAGAATGGCTCCTGGCAGTAATCACGTGTATTTTTTAGTACCACAATAAATCAAATTATGTGAATTGGTTGTCTATTTGCATTTGGAAACTTTCTTGACTCAAACCTATTTTGAATTGATTTCAATTTCTCAGTGCATCATGTCCGGCAGGAGGCCCCAAAGCATCATAACTATATGTTGGAGATTCACTCTAAAATGTCCATTCATAACTCATAAAATTAATATTTATCTTGATTTTTAACACCGGACTTCCACCCGGACTTTTGTTTGTGTCCTTTTAGAAACTAATGTTGATTATTTAATATTTGTTTTCTTTGCATGTTTTAAATTACAATTCTGGTCAGATCTTACACATTGCACCTTCAAGTACAGCCAGGTTTCGGGTTATTGAAACCATAGTACTGGACAGCACTGCCAATACAGCTCATAGAAAGGCTGTCACACAGTGGATATGCAATAACTACAGCTATATATTTATTTATACGTTTCTAAATGTACACATGTGTGCTGCCACACTAAAGAAACTGATAGAACACCATCACGTAAAAACAGGGCTATTTTAAGCGGATGAGTGAATCAAGTTTGGAGAACACAGGGACCACATGAATTCATAAAAGATTCACCTTGAGGTGTAGAGACCCCCCACCCCTCACCCCCCTCCCCCTCCTCCCACCACCAAACACGCATGTTATGTACAGCATCAACCCCATATGCAGCTGTCTGTGGAGTTCCGCTCCACAGGTTAGAACAGGGAATCACTAAAAAGATTAGAAATCAGTTTGGGCCCAATGTGATGAGAAGGTGTCAGGATAGATTCAGATGCTTTGAATGAAAATGTTGGATGCTGAAATGAATAATGCTGCATCTCAAAGTCAGAAGAAGTCAGAGTGTCTTTAGCGTGTGCACTGAGGCGTGTTACGTTACAACTGGTTGTGCTGCAGGGGCCGGTGGCTCCACACCCACCTCCGTGTTGCTAACTGATACAGATTGAGTGATTGATTGATTGATGTCAAGTTATTAGTGCAGGAAATGTAAAAAAAAAGTTTTTAAAAGGCATTTTAATCAAATTTAAGGACACGCTCGGATGCCACACAGGTCACAGCAACAAAACACACTGATACTGTCTGTATGTGTAGAATGTCACAGACATGACAAAAGTGAATATTCATTTTGAAATCAACGCTTCTTGTGTCCGTTTCAAAATAAAATCCCTGCAAGGTCTTTATGTGGTGTCTTAAAACAAGGCTTATATTTGCTGGACAATGTTGTGGGAAATCAAGTGACTTTTAACTGTGAATTGTTATAATTTACAAATGAGCAAACTTTTTTCCCAATAAATATAGATTCAACGAAATAAAAAGAAACAGTCTGGTCTCTGCACGCTCAAGCTATATGCAGTAAAACTGTTGCTGAAAAAAAGGACAGAGTTTGAGACTCGCTGTATTCTTTATCGCGCATCCCTCTGTGCTTCCATGCATGTGGTGTGATTTATTGTGCACAGAGCAGTTCAAGACACAAGCTGAGTAGAAGAGCGGTGTGCTTCCTAATCCAATAAAAGGATGGAACCTCTTAGTTGCAGGAAAATAATACAGGTGTTTTCTGGAAACAGGTCTTCTCAAAGTTGCAAACAAATGGATTTCCAGGAATCCACACTTCCTTGAGTTTAGTTTGACTGTAATAACAGAATGCTAGCTTATTACAGCCAGATAACAATTTAACAATTACAAAATGAAAACGCAGATTACCAGAGTCTGCTGCCATCTAGTGGCATCAATAGTTCCAGGGCTCTTCACAGAGGAGGTCCGGTGGGCCGTGTGAGCCAATAAAAGTGCTCATATGAGGATGCAGGGTCACAGAAGGATGGAGTCGAGATCAATGGCATCTCAGTCGGCCCATTAATCCATGCGTGGCCGTCTCACACATGACCCACTTTGGCCACTTACTGCCCATCAGCAGTGCATGGAGCTGGAGGAGCAAGTGCTCATCACAGCCCTGTCACGCCCAGTCCACCATCATGCTCCGTTCGAGCTTATTAAGCAGGGCTTCGTCTCCAGAGAGCTCATCACGGGAGCTAACAATGTGGACTCATCCGTGGGTCAGGTCCAACACCCTGCTGTCTGCTGCAGACAACCAGGTGGGGAGGTAAGCAACCGCGATGAAAGGTAGGTCATTAGGAAGTAAAACAAAACGTTTTAGTTATTCAGCAGTACAACTCAACTCGGATGCCTCATTTCTTTTCCAATGAAAAGAATGCTCCACGTTCTCCGTCGTCTCAGACGGCGGGACCGCTGCTTCTCTTCGTTGTCCCTGAATGTCTTTGGACTTTTGGTCAGATAAAACCAGATTTTGAGGTTTCTGCTCCGCAAAGCTGTGACAATCGGCAGATTAATGGAATAAATATATTTTGTTAGTTATGGCCACTAGCTCAATCCCTCCTCTCCACACATCATTTATATATATACACATATGTTGTGTATATATTATGTGGAACTAATATATATGGCGAAAAGAAAGAATATTCTTTTCGCCATATATATTAGTTCCACATAAAACACGTTTCACCTCGGCCTGAACTAAATCCACCACACAGCACTTATAAAACAAACAAACATTTTAATGCTGGTTGGTGCCTACTTGTTATTTCCTTCCTCCAGGAGCGAATGTGAGTTTCCATTCAAACTGAATTATGACTGGTGTGTTAACTGCATGCCAAATTAATCAGAGCACAGAAGCACAAATTGCCTCCTAAGTAACTGGATGACGATCACAAACAATGCAGAGTTTAAAAGGGTTGTTGTGTCTGGCGCAGCGCTCTGGCTGCTCTGCATCACTGCAGCTAACGTCACGGAGCACATCGTGGGTCTGTTCGGACCGCATGATGCTGAGCATCGTTGTTCCCTACCAAGTCTGGGTTTTTCCTCCGCTCCATGTGTGGAGGGCCTCGGCGGTGACCACGTCTGGCCGTGTTTGATCTGTAATCCCTGCTCGTCCCTGACTCTGGCTGCCCGAAGTAGAGATAGCAAGTTTATTACGTTCGGGGAGATTTTCATGGAGCGGCATTTTGTGCGTTAAATAACGAGACAGCCGAAAGAGACACACCTCTGCTTACTGATCACCTTCTAGTCTCTCCATGAAGGAATGAACAGCAACATAATTACCAAGGCACGAGTAATTAAGAATTCTGTCTTAGACCTCGTTACACAAAGTGGCTCACTCAGTAAGTCACAAATCGGCGTGTTTGTTGAGGCAGTGTGGGGGTGTCCTGCATGAGGGACACAGGATCAGATAGTGGTGGCTGTTCACTGGAGGCCTCACACGTGTCAGATCTGTATCGTCTGAACAAAGGTCACAAGTTTGAGAAACACACTCTCACAATTCTCGGGTTTGAAACTCAGCTCAGTTTACAGTTAAGTTTCAGAGCATCAACATCAAGCTCCATGGAACCCTCAAGGCAAATGTGTGATTTGTGCAATTGGCCTATACAAATAAAATTGTCTTGACAAGCTCAGAGGGAAATTTAAGATTTGAACAATTGGGTGCTAAAAACAAAAAGGGAGAGCATCTTTAAAAATGCATTCAGGTTCTTTTGAATATATGAAAACTACACACAAGACAACTGTGTGTAAACTGTCAACATAAACACTGAGCTTTTTTGCACCCTTTCATTTTCAGTCCAGCATTTATTAAAAACAGCATCAATATGTGTTGATGTTAAAAGCTGCGTCATCCTGTCATCCTGAATGAAACACTCTGGCTGTGCTGGAAGTGACACGCCGCCTCTCCGAGTGGAGGGTTCAGAGTCTTTTCCCCGGCAGAGGGAGGAGAGAGATTAGCCTAAAAGACAGCTCTATTAGAGACTTAACCTGGGCTTTGATCATTCCCTGAGCCCCCCTTCAGATCAGCCTGAGCAACAGACGGCAAATCTGACAGGCTCCTGCTCTACCCCCCACCATCAGCACCACCACCACCACCCATATCCCTCATAATGTAGCCAGGCTTCAATGTGATCAAAGACCCCCTTTCTGGTGACTGAGGGCTCCCATCTGCTTACAAAAGAGAAGACTTGGAGTGAGAAAGTGAGGCTGTCAGACTGAGTGAAGGGGAGTATTTGGGGGCACATATGAGTACAGTATGCTGGAGTCCACAGATAATATAAAGCATCTGTGATGTTTATTTTGTCTGTGACACATCCTCCGTTCCTCCTTCACTGTGTATCTGGATTGCAGCATAATGACTTGTGCCAGCGACTCCCCTCGACCGCCAGCCGTGATTGCTACGAATATATACACTGCTATTAATGCACAGTACAAAGCAGACAGATAAGAGCCTATTTATTTGGCCGCCGACTGGCCAAATAGGGAACATTGGACAGAAAATAAATATATAAAAAGACCTGAGGCCCTATTCATGAAACTCATCACTAACAGCAGAGGATTGCACAACATGCTCTGCTCTGTAATTTGAGCTTTTTCATGATTTGGCTGAGGTTGTGATTGCCATAAACACACTGCGGCACACATATTCTCGGCAATTATTTCGGTGACTAACAATACCAATCATCGTATTAGTTAACACTGAATATGTCTGAGGGTGAGAGAGGGCAACATCTTCTGATCTTGCTCAATAAGCAACGTCAGAAATCTTCAAAATCCCTCCGTTCTCCCACATTTAAGAGGTTACAGCGATGCGAGCCGCTCTGTCACACAAGCTCACAAGGGCAATGCTAACATAAGATGGTGAACGTGACGGACATTACAGCTGCTGAACGTCATCAACTTAGCATGTTAGCATGCTAACATCTGCGGAACCAAAGTATTGGGCGCCTTGGAGATTTGGCCTGATGCTGGGACACGATCAGCAAAGAGATCAGCATGCATGCTGGCGAGGAGATGAATGGCTGAATTTGATCTGACGATACATCCATTATTCAACACATTCTCACAGCAACTTGTCATAATTTGACGGTTTGTCAGAGCCCTTGGAGTCACTTTCTAACCCACCGGGTATTCCAGCACACGTTGCATATACATGGTCAATGTTTTAGATTCAAACATCACTTTCTTAGGTTCAGGCAACAAAACCAGTTCCTGGAAAAAAAACATCTAGATTGGACTTAAAATAAGTATGGAAGCTAAGTAAACAAAGTAACATATGAAAGTACGAAAAACACGCCACAACATTTCATTTACGTGTCAAAATATCTCAACAAGACTTTGGTACACAAACAGCAGACCAGAACACCGGTCTCCTGGTTGAAAGTCCTGTGTTAGTTTCACCCTCCCGCCCTGGGTGGGTTTTACTGTCTCGATATAACGACATCATCCCCCTCAAGGATTTTTTTCTGATCATCTGACTCAGATGTGTTTACATTGTAGTTACTTAAAGGCCGACAGAGGTGTCTGTATTTGACCTCATGGTGAAGTGAGGGGATAACAGCAGAGATGTCATTGCAACACATCCCTCAGGTATTGAAATATGGTCGTCTGGAACAAAGTGCTGGACCAACCGACTGACTGACATTTGGTACCTTGGTACCTGTGTCAGTCAGTACAGAGTCGTTGCCGCGTGGTTGAGACTGAACAGTTAACGTCAGTCGGCCCTGAATGACCAGAGAAGTTCACAGCCAGAGGAAGAGCGAATATCTTCATCATGTCACACAGCTTCTCTCTGCAAAGTCTGATCCCTGTCAGCTTGAAATTTAATAAAGAGAACAGATAACAACGGGATTGGCCCTGCCTTCACCAGTTTCTTTTACTCATTAATGTACACACAGACATCTCAAAATATACTCCCTCTCCTCCTTCCATGAACTGGGTGCTTCCCCACTTCCTCCTCCTCCTCTATTTTCGGTGCCATTGCTCAGACCGCACCAACTCTTGAACGTGGCCTTCAGTTTGCTCTCTACACACCTGTAACGTTTCCTGACTGCATCTTGCGAGGCTGTGACGTTTTTAAAAGTGATTTAAAAGACGAAGCAGAGTTCACAGCTCTGATCTCGTCACACAGAGGAGAGGAGATATGACTGCAAAGTACTGGTAGTCTGGACATGGGAACAAAAGGGAACAACCCATCTGGGCATTTAAGGGAGGCAACTTGCAGAGGCCTGTTATATATGCATGTAGGGACAGTTGGATATGTTGCTCCCATTCTTTTGCTTTGAATAATTGGCTCTACAATGGATGAAATATTCTATTATTTGATCAGTAGACATGGTTTTGACATGCATGTTAGGTTAATTGGACTCTAAATTGCCCATAGGTGTGAGTGTGAGTGTGAGTGTGAATGGTTGTCTGTCTATATGTGAGCCCTGGATAGACTGGCGACTTATCCAGGGTGTACCCTGCCTTCGCCCAATGACAGCTGGGATCGGCTCCAGTGCCCCGCGACCCTAAAGAGGATAAGCGGTTCAGATAATGGATGGATGGATGGACATGGTTTTGAATGCATTTGGAGAATTCCTTTGTGTGATTGTAGGTGAGGTGGTCCGCGGGTGTCATCTCAACTAATGACATCACAGCTTTTTTAATGCAAGAATTCCTCAGTTTCTCATTGATGCACATTGATATACTTGAGTTGTATAATGGCTCATTGTCCCGCCCACAACATGAAAAAAATGTGTTCATTGTCCTTGCCGTCTATTCATCTCAAACTGCATGTGCACGCGTCTCTCCCCATCTGTCAATCTCACTCACTCACACACACACACACACACACACACACACACACACACACACACGCACACACGCACACACGCACACACACACACGCACACACGCACACACGCACACACGCACACACACACACACACACACACACACACACACACACACACACACACACACACACACACACACACACACACACACACACACACACACACACACACACACACACACACACACACACACACACACACACACACACACACACACACACACACACACACACCTCCAGTTTGGCTGGGAACAGGTATTGCCTCCGGGCTCTGTCTTGCTCATCGCCCATTACTAGGCTAATGAAAGCAGTTTGAGGATCAAATCCAACGCCTTTCACACTGTTTAACCCTCATGGAAACCTGTGACCTCTGCTCAAGAGCAAAGTCACACACAGACTACAGATGAAAAATAGCTTCTTAGCTAACTCTGGCGCATTTACATTTTGAGTGTAAACAAAAAATGTTAATTAATGTGCATTGTTCCTTTTAAATAAAGTTGAAAAAAAAAAAAAAGACACTGACTGTGGGTGATTACAGACAATGGTGAGAAACAGAGAGCTCAGAAACAAACAGAAAACTCTCTCAGTGGTTTTCACATCACTTATGTACTTCTCTTTCCACCTAGTCTGTGCAATAAGCATATTTATAGTCATGTACAGTGTTGATTGCTTGATTTGTTCATTTCTTTATGAATAATAGATGTGTTGTGATGACTGAACACATGACTCTGATTATTTGCTTATACGTAGGTAAGTGGGTGACTTCTGAAAATCATGCACGCTTTCATAAAAACAGTGTTGACATGCAATTGATAGTACAAATACTTGAACGCTGCTGTCTTTCACTCGCTTTCCACTTTCTTGTATTTATTATTATGTATCTGTTATTTATACATGTATTTATCTAGCACATTGCACTGCACTTTTACAGCTTCTTTGCGCTTCTAGTCAGAAGCTAAAACTGCATTTTGTTGCCCTAGTACTTGACAATAAAGTTAAATCCGAATCTGAAGTATCGACAAAACATTTACTCTCAGCGTGCCATTCCTATCCCTGCAATATGCTCCCAGCAACAAAAGCATAAATGATAGTTTATGGTTAGGGAAATGTCAACATATTCCTCCTCATGTCAGACAGAGCGATGTGAGCGCTGAACTCCCAACACTTGGTCAGTGGCCCTCGGCGTCTGAGTCTTCGTGGGGCGCATCGGCCTTTAAACTAACCCAACATATCACTCCCATGTCCAGATTACACACTCAGAGCCAGTAAAAGAAGCCAGGGGCCCCTGTCGGGGCTGGAAGGAGTGTAACGAGCGGGTGGTGGACCCAGGTGCAGGACGGAGGACTCGGGAGACAGAGAGCTGCGGTTCAATACTTTAATTAAGCTCAGACAGACAGGTGGACAGCTCAGGAGCCGGCAAGCAGGAATCAAGGGGCAGGCAAGCAGGGAGTCAGGAACAAGCGAGGTCGGGTCCGGGAAGACAGGCAGACGGGTCGGAGACTCGGGTGGCAGGCGAGACGAAGAATCGGGAACAGGCGCGGTCGGGTCCGGGAAGGCAGGCAGGTCTGTACTGGAGAGGTGAGCATAGCAGCGAACAATCTGGCCAGGAGTGAGTGTGAGGCTGGTGCTTAAATACTGGCCTGATTGCGTGTGATGCGAGACAGCTGTGTGTGCAGGTGAATGGAGTGAGCGGACGAGCTGGGTGTGACTGACAGGTGAGTGGAGCGGGGCTGGAGAGAGTCTGCAGGTAACGGGCTGATGAAACTGTGACAGAACCCCCCCCTCAAGGGACGGCCCCTGACGTCCCCAATCCAGAGACAACCCAAAAACAAAAGCACCCCAGGGTGGGTGGAGGGGAGCCGGCGGAGGGCTCCGGGCCCCGGCAGGAACAGTCAGAGGGCGGCCCGGAGGACGGCCACCAGGCGGACCGGCGCGCTCTGGGGGACGGGCCGGAGGACGGCCATCATGCGGGGACTCGGGAGGACGGGCCGGGGAACGGCCATCATGCGGGGACTCGGGAGGGCTGGGCTCGGGACGGGACTGGACGGGGCTCGGGACGGGACCTGACTGGACGGGGCTCGGGACGGGACCTGACTGGACGGGGCTCGGGACGGGACCTGACTGGACGGGGCTCGGGACGGGACCTGACTGGACGGGGCTCGGGACGGGACCTGACTGGACGGGGCTCGGGACGGGACCTGACTGGACGGGGCTCTGGGGACAGGTGTCGGCCGGACCGCCGACAGGACTCTGGGGACCGGTGTCGGCCGGACCGCCGACGGGTCTCGAGGGACAGGTGTCGGCCGGACCGCCGACGGGACTCGAGGGACAGGTGTCGGCCGGACCGCCGACGGGACTCGAGGGACAGGTGTCGGCCGGACCGCCGACGGGACTCGAGGGACAGGTGTCGGCCGGACCGCCGACGGGACTCGAGGGACAGGTGTCGGCCGGACCGCCGACGGGACTCGAGGGACAGGTGTCGGCCGGACCGCCGACGGGACTCGAGGGGCAGGTGTCGGCCGGACCGCCGACGGGACTCGAGGGGCAGGTGTCGGCCGGACCGCCGACGGGACTCGAGGGACAGGTGTCGGCCGGACCGCCGACGGGACTCGGGGAACAGGTGTCGGCCGGACCGCCGACGGGACTCGAGGGGCAGGTGTCGGCCGGACCGCCGACGGGACTCGAGGGGCAGGTGTCGGCCGGACCGCCGACGGGACTCGAGGGACCGGTGTCGGCCGGACCGCCGACGGGACTCGGGGAACAGGTGTCGGCCGGACCGCCGACGGGACTTGTAGGGTAGGAGCCGGGCCGGGCTGCCGGCGGGACTCGGGGAGCTAGGATCGGCTGAGCCACCGACCGGGCCGGGACTATCCGCGGAGCGGTCGGGGAAACGGGACCCGAGACTAACAGCAGCACGGGTGAGGGGGCTCGGGCCGGGACTGACATCGGCACAGTCGGGGAACTCGGGACAGGGGCTGACAGCGGCACAGTCGGGGAACTCGGGACAGGGGCTGACAGCGGCACAGTCGGGGAACTCGGGACAGGGGCTGACAGCGGCACAGTCGGGGAACTCGGGACAGGGGCTGACAGCGGCACAGTCGGGGAACTCGGGACAGGGGCTGACAGCGGCACAGTCGGGGAACTCGGGACAGGGGCTGACAGCGGCACAGTCGGGGAACTCGGGACAGGGGCTGACAGCGGCACAGTCGGGGAACTCGGGACAGGGGCTGACAGCGGCACAGTCGGGGAACTCGGGACAGGGGCTGACAGCGGCACAGTCGGGGAACTCGGGACAGGGGCTGACAGCGGCACAGTCGGGGAACTCGGGACAGGGGCTGACAGCGGCACAGTCGGGGAACTCGGGACAGGGGCTGACAGCGGCACAGTCGGGGAACTCGGGACCGGGGCTGACAGCGGCACAGTCGGGGAACTCGGGACCGGGGCTGACAGCGGCACAGTCGGGGAACTCGGGACAGGGGCTGACAGCGGCACAGTCGGGGAACTCGGGACAGGGGCTGACAGCGGCACAGTCGGGGAACTCGGGACCGGGGCTGACAGCGGCACAGTCGGGGAACTCGGGACCGGGGCTGACAGCGGCACAGTCGGGGAACTCGGGACCGGGGCGCAGGAGTCGGCCGGGACGCCGACCGGACTCGGGGACCGTACCCCCCCCTCCACGGACGCCTCCGGGCGTCCACGGAACTGCCAGGCGAGGGTGGGCGGGGGGGGGATGGCCGGAGGGCTAAGCACGCTCTCGACGGTCGGCTCCAGGAGGGAGACGTGGGATGTGGGAAAGCCTTCCAACGCCGACAGGACACGGGGAGCTGGAGTCGGCCGGACCGCCGACGGAACCGGGGCTGGCAGCGGCGCAGTCGGAGAAGCTGGGACCGGGGCTGGCAGCCTGAGGCGGGCCATCGCGACCGCAATAGTGTCCAACATCTGCTGAATCATGTAGTCCCGACTCGGGACAGGCGGCGACGCCGGTGCGGGATCCGCCAAGTTCCACCCGGTAAGCTGTTGACCTCCCCTGAGTGGGTGAAAAGGCTCCCCTCCAGGGGAACACCTATCGGGTTGCTGGCTCCGGTCACGGTACGGGAACTGGGCCGGCAGTGGTCCTGCTGGGTCCATTTCTTGGCCAGATCGTTCTGTAACGAGCGGGTGGTGGACCCAGGTGCAGGACGGAGGACTCGGGAGACAGAGAGCTGCGGTTCAATACTTTAATTAAGCTCAGACAGACAGGTGGACAGCTCAGGAGCCGGCAAGCAGGAATCAAGGGGCAGGCAAGCAGGGAGTCAGGAACAAGCGAGGTCGGGTCCGGGAAGACAGGCAGACGGGTCGGAGACTCGGGTGGCAGGCGAGACGAAGAATCGGGAACAGGCGCGGTCGGGTCCGGGAAGGCAGGCAGGTCTGTACTGGAGAGGTGAGCATAGCAGCGAACAATCTGGCCAGGAGTGAGTGTGAGGCTGGTGCTTAAATACTGGCCTGATTGCGTGTGATGCGAGACAGCTGTGTGTGCAGGTGAATGGAGTGAGCGGACGAGCTGGGTGTGACTGACAGGTGAGTGGAGCGGGGCTGGAGAGAGTCTGCAGGTAACGGGCTGATGAAACTGTGACAAGGAGGGCTGGTGGACGGCCAAAACAGGCACGGAGGTTTATTTTGAAGGAACACTATGCGAGCGTAACTAGACAAGCCGTCCCTGACAAAACTGATGCTGGAGGCGTAGGACACGTAGGAGCAGCAACCCGGTCGCCAAACACTGACACCCCTGAAGCCCCTCTGCGTCTTATACGATGCACTGAAGCACCTTTCAGCATCTGTGTGAGACGCACCAGGCTTTCAACGCTCACCAATGTAAAAGCACCCACGTCATGATTAGACGCTCAGAGCAGCTGAGGTAGCATAAAGTGCAAGGAAGTCCTCGCAAGGTGGACAGGAGGTGTTACAATGTTACAATATGTTACAAAGGCAGTTATTTTAACCCAAACCCCGATCCATTCCTAAACCTGAGTAAATCTAAAAACTAAGTAAATCTATGTTGAAAGTGTATTTTGAAAAGAGATCACATCTGATAGAAACCACTGTTCCCAGTACACTGA
Organism: Cottus gobio; assembly: GCA_023566465.1. Lineage (NCBI taxonomy): Eukaryota > Metazoa > Chordata > Actinopteri > Perciformes > Cottidae > Cottus > Cottus gobio. The sequence continues at coordinate 3,174,602 of CM042221.1, forward strand.
CCAAACATTGTTTGCACTTATGATCTTGGGACCAACATTGCTTTGATATACGTCTTAATTATGCATCTTCTCAGATCTGTACTGCTAATTCTAATGCATGTTGTCAACCAGCACAATCTATACAGACAGTTGCCAATGGTCACAGTAATCACAGGAAGTCAAGTCCTCTTGTGAAGTTGAATTACTTTTTCAAACTTTTCATGCCACCAACAATTATAAGTTGCTGTATGTCTATGTTTGGCCCGTGGCTCTGTCCGTCATTGACTCAAAACTAATTTATCAAAATAAACCAAGGTGATTGGTTTGGTTTTGTGAAAAAAATGTCCCAATCATTCTGTCACAGATGGAGAGCAGTTGCAGAAATAACCAAAGTCCCTACACTCCCATGCCATGAGTCTCCCTCACCAGTATGGAAAAACATTTGACAGCCACCTGATGCAGTGCATTCTGTTGAAAAGGAATATCATCAGCTGGGTGTCTTTTTTGTTTCGGGTTATTATGCCAGTGTCTTAAAGGTAAAGTGATAACCTTGTATTGTTGTGAAATGCTACATGTAGGACATTGTAAAGAGCATAAAGACAATCAGTGTGTATCCTTACCTACTGGCTGGTAGCCCTGACTCGTAGGACCTCCAAATGGGTTGCGACTGCCAAAGGAGCCTCCATCAATGGACCCATATGACATGCTGCCTGATGGTTGGTGGTGTGTCAGCTACAGGCACCTAGGGTAGGAAACATAACCCACATAACACTTCATGAAAACAACTTCACAACTCAACAAAAGAAGCACCAAGACTATAATTGGCCTCCTGTTTGAAAATTAGAGTTAGTCTGATTTTTATTCAGTATTCTTTTTGAAAGGATAACAAAGTGGTGGAATTACAGATATCAGTGGACCTTGACTCAACAGCATGCAGTGGCTTTATTTCAGCAGTCAATGAAAGGCTGTTAAAACACATTCAGACTTTAGCCTATTTAAAAAAACGACTCTATGCAGCTGCACCCCAATTCTGCTCACTCCAAAAAATATTAACATATAATCTCTAATATTATAGGAATTATGTTCCATCAGGGACAGCTGTCTGTGTGCACAGCCACAGAAAAACATTCTTTGAAAAATTGTCCTCCTCACAGTTGTGTTCCTCCGCCGTCATGCAGTGTACATCCATGTCTGTCCATAATGTCACCTCTTTATCACGTTGTATCCTTTTTTGTGAACTTGTCATAATAAGCATATGGTCACAATGATCTTTGACCACAGAATTTGAATCAGTTCAACCTGGAGAGCAAGTGGATGTTTGTTCCATTTTTGAAGAAATCCACTCAATGTGTTCCCGAGATATCCCATTAATGGGATGACTGTGAGGTTTCAAACACAGAACTATGAACTCCAAAATCAAATCATTCCAGGTGGACGTTTGTGCCAAATCTAAAAAAAAAAAACCTGTTGAGGTGTTCCCGAGATGTAGAGTTCAGGAGAATGGATGCGGACGCCTGCCCTCTAGGCCCTATCCCCTCTGACTTACTTCAGTCTTTTCTCACCCACCTCATCAAAACCTCTGATACTGCCAATTGGCTTGCTGCTCCCTCAGTATGAAGGGGGCTATGAAGTCATGGCTGTTTGCTGTTCGAGCTCCACAATGGTGGAATGCATAACTCCCCATTGACATCAGCAACTCATCTTCCGTCATATACTGAAAAATCATCTGTTGAGACTGCAAAATGGCCCCAAAATATATTAATGTATCTAACATTTGAGCTAAACAATACATTTGTTTTGCTTTGCAATGCACTGAAAGCCGTTTGAGGGTTGGATTTCTTAATCCTGAATGACGTTATCCTGGGTCACAGTGTGCTCTTATTTTGAAGTAAAGGCAAAACAAGTGGACTTCAACTCGTGTGCTTGAATCCATCCTCCTTGACACAGATGGGGATGCTCTGCTAACATGCTAACATGCTGCCTATGTTACACATCCTGTGTTGATCAGGGGGCAAAGTCTGGATATGAAAAGTGAAGGCAATGCGGAAGTGCCTTGAACCTGCATTATCTCTAATGTCCACCAGGGGGCGACTCCTCTGGTTGTTAAAAGAAGTCTGATTGTAGTTTATGTCTCAATCTCTAGTTTCAAGTCTCATTCGATACAGCATGATGTTCATTTAGTAAATGATGGTCATTCATAGTCAAACAGTTGTAACATTTGGTCGGCTTAAAATGTCTTAATCAGTGCTGGGTTGTATTTAACTCCACCCTCTCGTCACTTCTGGTTAAAAAAAGGGGGTTAAGGTCCAAAATTAAGATGGCGATGGACACAATGTCTTCAAATCTGTACTAATCCACTTCTTATACAGTCGATGTTGTAGACATGATGTAACAGCGCCTACAGGGACTTCAACTTTAAGGGTTGAACATGACTAGTTTAGAACTAGACACGGTGAATACACTGTTTTAGTTACAATGTCTCAATCCAACGTGTGTGTGGATCTGTCAAAAGAGAGGAAATGAAACCGTCAGCGGCATCAAGCATGTAGAGTAGGAGCTCAAGTAACCAGTGAATATTTTGTTGTCAGCCTCTTTAGGTTGTTAACCGACTTACAAGGAGAGAGAAGGACACAGAATACTCATCTGAATACTGCTGGAAAGGTCGAATCATCATGTGAACATGTGTTTCACCCGCGGCCACAGACACACAGATGAAGCTCTAATCAACAAACCCCTCCCAGCGCCTCAGCATCTCTATCAAAGGTCAGAATATGATACTGGTCAAGCAGCCAATGCCCCCAACCCCCCCCCCCCCCTCCACCGTGAAAGACAAGCATTCAGACAAGCAGGAGAATGTGATTACACTCCAGAGTCTTTGCAGCCAATTGTTGTGGTGCAGCCAGTGAATCCGGCCTATAGGACTGGCATTATGGACAGAGGAGCGGCCGCCCATTACAGGGAGACGGACTCACTGGGCCATGAGAATGTTTAATCCGATTAATTTTTAGAGAGAAGGGAGATTAATTACTTTTGGCAGTCCATAAACAATCTTCACTCTGCTTAAATTCAAGCCCAGTGACTGCCACGCGTCCCCTCTGATGTGTGCACACACACACACACACACACACACACACACACACACACACACACACACACACACACACACACACACACACACACACACACACACACACACACACACACACACACAGTAGCCTTGCGCTTCACTTCTGTGTCGAATTATGAATCACCCTAGTTGTGAAAGTCGGGGTTATTAGGGGTGATTTAAAAAATAAATAAATAGGTATGCTGCTGTCCCATTACTCATGTATTCGATGGCATCATCCCTGGTGATGTCATCAGAACTGTGTCCTCCGAATCCCAGCCCTCTGTCGAAGCATAACCCCCACGGTTGTAACGGATGGCTTCTCCAGGTGTGTTTGGTGGGAGCCATTGGCGTTGAATGTTACTGTTCATCGGCCCTCAGCATCTACAGTGAGTGAGGCTGAATACACAGTGGCACAGTTAACTGTGGGTCGCAAAATGAACAGCTTCAGCTTGGTTACACCCTTTGGCCGTGAATACTCGGAATACTTTTACTTGCTATATGTTTTTTTGAGGAGTAGTAACTCGTTAAATCGTGGCAGATTGGAGTTAGAAAACAATCAATGTGTGAACATTGTCATGGAAGTAATTTCATTTATATTGAGTGATGTAAACACTCTTCCAAAATCAATCTGCACAGAAACAAAGACTCATGTGTCTTCTGTCAAAAGCAAAGCACAGTTTACATTTCTTTGTACATGAGACACTGGTGCTCTGTAAACTGTATTCATTATGCTTTTTTTAATGTATTTGTATAATTCCCCGTGATTAATGAGCCATAAGATGACACTACACATTCAGATTTAATTAATTTCCCTCTGTGGAGTTTATTTTGGGGCCAAATGCTGATTTTCATGCAATTATTATCAAGCAGGAGAGCAGCTAGAAGTGTTGTAAATGGTAAATGTAAAACCTACCTTGTAAATGCTAAGTACTTTACCAGTCAAACTAAAGCCCCTTGAGGTTTAATGTGGTTTCTTAATTTCCATTACACCTTGCATCATAGAACCCTCAGGGGATTTGAGAGCCTTGTTTTCCCAAGAAATGACGTTCCAGAAATGTTCAAAACGTTCCGATTTTACACTGCCTAAACAATAATTACCTGTATAAAACTCCTAATATCTATAATAGCAATGTATACTCCATTCTGACTATAATAGATTCAGAGGAGTTTAAGGCCTTTATCTCAACCCTGAAACATTGGAATCCAGCAGTTCACCTGGTAACTCCTCTCCTCCCCTTAAATATGTGTCTGTTAAAGTTCGCAGACGACACCACGGTGATTGGTCTCATCAGCAACAACGATGAGACAGCCTACAGGGAAGAGGTACAGCACCTGGCCACATGGTGCGCCGAAAATAACCTGCTCCTGAACACCAGCAAAACCAAGGAGCTCATCGTGGACTTCAGGAAGGAGAAAAGAAGCAAGCATGCGCCCATCCACATCAATGGGATGGATGTTGAGCGTGTCTCCAGCTTCAAGTTCCTGGGGACCCACATCTCGGAAGACCTGTCTTGGACCACCAACACCTCCAGCCTTGTCAAGAAAGCTCACCAGCGCCTCTTCTTCCTGAGGACACTGAAGAAAAACCATCTGTCTTCAGCCATCCTGGTGAACTTTTACCTGTGTGATCGAGAGCATCCTAACCAACTGTGTCACAGTCTGGTATGGGAGCTGCTCTGTTGCGGAGCGCAAGGGACTGCAGCGGGTGGTGAAAACTGCCCAACGCATCACAGGAACTCCACTTCCGGCCATTGAGGAAATCCAGAGGAAACGCTGTCTGCGTCGAGCTCGCAGCATTCTCAAGGACGCCTCCCACCCTGCACACAGACTGTTTTCCCTCCTGCCCTCAGGCAGACGGTTCAGATGCTTCCGGACAAGGACCAGCAGACTGAGGAACAGTTTCTTCCCCAGAGCTGTTTCCTTATTGAACTCTGCCCCATGCTGACACCCCCCCTACTCCCCAACCACCTCCACCCACAAACCCATCTCCTCGTCATCTCCCCCCACTGACCAAAGACTTTACACCTGCACTCAAACACTTTTGAACTGTCTGCACTAAAAACTGAGCATTGCACTAGTCTAGTAACGTTAGGCAGCTACTGTTTATTATTATTATGCACTATTTAATGTTCACTCAATCTGTATTACTTAACTTATCATATGCCCATTTGCCTTTTGTAAATTATGTTTATAGTTCCTGCTTATAGTCTACCTACATTTAATGCACAAATCAACCTGTATAACATGTACATATTACCGCAATCAATCTGTATATCCCGTACCTATATCACTAACTTATTATCTGTAAAATACTTATTATTATCTGTATATTGGTATTTACTGCTATTGCACTTCTGGTTGGATGCTAAACTGCATTTCGTTGCTCTGTACTTGTACATGTGTAATGACAATAAAGTTGAATCTAATCTAATCTTAAAGCAATTTTACAGCACACGCAAAAAACATACGTAAATATCTGGGAGGTGAAATATTTCTCCGGCCCATGAAATGCCGCTGTAGGACGAGGCCGTCCTCGCTTGGAGGGACAAAAGAAGGCCCTCACGCTGGCACACAGAACAGAAGCAAGCAGAGCGGCGTGCACCCCTATGTGACACCGCAGGACACAAAATGAGAGAGCACACAAGCCTGGCAGGGCACAGGGGCTGGATCCACAGCTACCCCCCACCCCCACTGGTTTTCATTCAGTCCCCCACTCTTTTCACAGCTGCCATTATCAGCAACACAAGGCTTAGCTTAGCCAGAGCAGGCAACTGAGCAGGAATAAGCCTCCACCCTGGACACAAATGCAGCATTTATCAGCAACGAGCAAGGGCCAAACTGTGGCGGGGCTGTGTGTGTGTGTGTGTGTGTGTGCGCATTTGTATTTTTGGTTGACTTCAATATTTCTAGAAAGAAGGAACCATTCATGTTGTCGTTTTATTTACATTCATCCATGTTTGGACCATGAAACACAGGAATGGGCCCTCCTGGCAGCCGGTTTTGAATTAAACCACACCAAACCCCATCAGACTCACCCAGCCTACATGTGAGATCCTGTTGAAACCACATCACTGGGGTCTCCCTGTGAAGCTCAAAGGAATTTCAAAGAAACACGGCAACCGCTGCGAAGCAATCTCAAAGTAAGAGGCTGGTGTCTGCAGAGAGAGGTCACAGGTTGTCTGTGACCTGCTTTGTTTTGTTTGAAGTTTAACTGTACTGTTAACTGTTCTGTCATTTTACTCACACACACGTAGGTGCTGTTATGCTCATCTCAGACGCACCTTTGTAAAAATGCTGAATATCGAAGCTGTTAATTAGCATCCGTTGTCATTCACGTACATAAGCTGATTGTCTCTTTCAAACATTCACCAGTTGGAATTAATCCTAACTTAATAACTGATTCTCATGAGATGTTTCTTTTCAATTATAGTTTTATCAAACATCTCTAGTCAAAAATACAATTAATCCACGTCTTCATATCATCAGAAGATGGGAGTATATGAAGACATTTCTGTTGGTTTCAAGTTATGCTTTAGAGTGTGGCTACCTTGTGATTGACAGGTCATTACCAGAGCCAAATATGGTCACTTTCCTTCACTAGTTGCCTGAAAAAATACCGAACCTGAAGTTTCAAAACCGCTATCCACAAACCAATAGGTGGCGCCACAATGACTACGCCCACTTCCTATACAGTCTGTGGGTGCAACCCAAGTCTCTTAATTGTCATTTCCTCGCTCCTCGCTTGAAGTTGTTCTGCATCGCCATATTGACGGCCGTCCCAAAACTCTTATTCTTCTCTGAGGAGCGAGGACGGACGAGAGCGAGCTTCCAGGAAGTGTTTTAACGCTCGACACGCCCCCTCAGTGTTCATCAGTTATGTGATTGGACGCTGCAGCTGAGCGGACTGATCGCTGGAGTTTCATACCAGAGTGAAGACGGATCACAGATTAGACTCAAGTTATATATTAGATTTGTTTTCTGGTTCACCATCTGGTTAAAATATGTTCATTATAGGTCTGAACAGCAAAAGGACCTCAAACAACTTTCTTCATTTATAAAAATATTATTTCCCTCAATAACTTGTATTATGTATATAATTAAAATCAGAGAGCTGGAGAGAGGAAACACTTCCATTCAGTCACGTGAGGCTGATCATTCCTGAGTGTCGGGTTTGATGAGGTATATCATTTAAGTTTGGCCTGAACATTGAGCCTAAACAAATTAATTCCAGAGTTGAAGAGAAACCATATATCACCATGAACTCATCTGAAAAAGCCGACTGACCGCTGATCACGCGACGCAACGCCTCATGTCTCTTAAAACATATTTCCTCGTGTCCTCTCTCCTCGCTTGGTTTCCACCAGAAATGACAGATTATTAGTATGTCAATAAATATTTCAAAATAAAACAGGTTTTTGTTCCATGTTATCAAATGAATATAATACATTGACATTATTTGTTTCTGTGCTTAGGTGTACTGCATGTTTTTTTTTACCAATGAATTGCATAATGCTTTACATTACCAACGCCAATTCTCTCTAGCATAATATTTTGATCGTTAGCATCCTGACTGGAAGCTGTTGGTTTCGATGCATTTCATTACATTATAAAAATCTACTTGCAGGTGCAACAGATTCCTCATAAATTCCAAGAGAAATATCTTGAAAGCATTCTTATTTATTTCTCAGAGGGATTCCCACAGAGGTCTGAGAAGCTATGTTGTAATTACAGTGAAAAAAACAGAACAGTTGACACAGTTGATAACTACCTTTGATTTATGTGAGTTGAAACGAAATCCTTGAAATTATACTAGCATAGAATATGGATCAGGTTTATCCAATTAGGAGTTTATACTTTTGTAATTCTCTCAGGTTAAAGATTGTAGTAATTAACTGCTTTGTATGTGCTTTACCAACCTGACCTCTTCCACTTTATACCATTTGAAGTGTTATTTTCTTTGAAACCTTCCCCTGTTTTTTTTTCTATGATGGGTAAACAATTATGGACAAAAAGAATATCCAAACATACCAAAACTCATGAAAAAAATAAAGGCCCAGGTCTGTAAAGCACTACCAAACATTGGCAGCCAGTAACTCTGCAGATTTTGATAAAGTTCTCAAACACATAACTCCAACAATAATAAATGCAAACGTGTAAATGTTCAGTGTGATGGATTACCAATTTCAAGGAAACGTCATCGTGCTTCAAGTCAGAATTTTAAACAGAGCGGGGGGATGTGAAATCCATTAATTCCATGACACAATTGTCACTCGCCTCAGTAATGGTATATTTAATTACATCTATTTGAATACACCAGTACATAAGAGTCTCCATTTTTGCAGTGGACCTCTAAACTGTGTAAAAATTTACGATGTGCTCTGTTTAACGTCTCTTGCAAGTAAAATAAGTAAATTATAAACATACAAGAGCTTCAGAAGTTCTTAACATTGGAAACTGTTGCTGAATAAACAATCAAACCACAAGGTCCATACAGCTGTTTTCCAGCAGTTGATCATGTCACATGCTCTTCAGCAGAAGCTGGAGAAAGATAAATATGATATATTGAATATATATTTATCTAATTCCATATGTGGAAAGTTATAGATGTTATATGGTGCTGTGTATAGGCTGTGTATAAGAAGTGGATGTAGTCACTGTGATGTCACCCATTGGTTTGTGGATTGCCATTTTGAAGCCTTGTGTTTGTCAACTTGGCCGCTAATTTTTTTTGGAACCAGAAGTGACAAGAGAGGGTGGAGCCAAGTGCAACTAAACACTGAATAAGACACTCACCACATCCAGACTGGACATCACTGTGGTAGTGACCTGCCAATCATAAGGTAGCCACGCCCTAAAGCATATTCATACCCCATCATGCTGTATTGAAGAAGACTTGAAACTAGAGATTGAGACATACAATGTTAACTGAGGGAAAATGTTCATTTAGGAGAACCTCACCTACGCGCCACCATCACTTGTAGTCTTACCACACTCACTGGTACCCATATATGTGTTTAATAGTGAATGACAAGTGTAGAAACCATTGAAGAGCACAATGTAGAACAACATGACACATGTGACAATGCAGGAAACACATAAAATAAGAACGTGCACCAGCACAATGCCAGGAAGGTTCCCAACACACCCATCTCATGGAATCCTAATCACATGCTCAGCACTGAGGCAATTCTATCAATGCTGATGGTGGTTTCAACTCTTTACTCATTTTGCCTTTTTTACAAATTGAGAGTGCGCTGCTATTCAAGATGAAGTCATCCAGGATTAACAAGCAATCCTCCAATTTAGCTGTATGAGAATCAACTTGATTAGTTTAGCCTGAACACATGATGATTTTTATTGGAATGTTCGCTATAAACTGTCCAGCTGTGATCAGCTGTGATCGGCGGCCATCAGAAACCAACGTTGCTTCACGTGACGCTTCAGAGGAAAGGACGTCTCATAAAACATATTTCCTTGTGTCCTCTCTCCTCGCTCGCTTTCCTCGCGTCTCTCCATGCGTCCCTGGTGGGCAGGACTAAGACGCAAGGAAAAGACGCAAGTGAGGGAAACGGGGATGCAATTAAGAGACTTGGGATGCATCGTAAGCTGAATACAGAGTTGCCAGTCAATATCTTTTTTCAGGTCCATTGAGTATCAACAACTTTGGAGATGCAATCATTAGAAGGTATTCTCATTATGTTGATACAAAATTTAATTGTGTCACTATTATATTTCTCTCAAATTTGCAAATTGTAATTATGCATGTGATTTCTACGGCAGAATTGGATGTGTTATCTCAAAGCTGCAGTATTTACATTTAGCTTCTCATGTGCATAGCCTGAAGGGAAGGCGTGACCGGCAGGACATTGTTACACACTTGGTCAGTCACGCTCGGTCTCATTTGCACCTTTACCACTAGCTGCAAATTCATTTTAGTGGTATTCTTCATCCAATGTTAACTCCACCTTTGTCTGCATTACAAAGCATATCGATATGAACTTAAACTAATAGCTTCATGCAAGGTAGAAAATCAATCTGCACATGCAGATTACCGGTTGGGTCCTTTAAATAAAACAGAAGCAGCCTACATGTCTCCATGGCAGGGGGACCCTGATATATTGCTGCCTTTAAATGACAGTGGACGATGGTCAATATGTGACATGGGATAAAAAGACATGGCAGACTCATATATCAGTGTATCCCTAATGTGTGTGTAACATGTATCAACGCATGTCTGCACACAACTAAAGTGCTTGCCTGCACTGACTGCTCGTTGAAATTAAATTTTAAAACCAAAGACTGACCCGAAGTCAGTGAGGGATGACCATTTACACTACGACGTTTCATTAAGACAGGACTGACACTAATCAGCTCAGCTCCTTTTGACCAATCTCCTCATTCTGATAGCCAAGAAGGCCTGAATCTGATGGAAGCGCCCTGCCTAATTATCACACACACACACACACACACACACGCAATTCAATTGACTGACTCGATCAGGTTAATGGATATATAAATGTGTTAAATGTGATTCATTTACCAAGCCAGACGAATGTCTGTTGGAATTATTCGATATTCCAGTGTGCCGTAATGGTTCTCATTTAAACCTAATGTGAATCCGTAGCCTCGGGGCCGGTCGGACAACTCTGTAATAGTGGTGTGGAGAAACAGGAATAGCCAAGAAGTTCTCACATTATGTCAATATAGCAGTCAGTAGAAACTGCCAATCAGTAGAAAGCATCGCTGCCACGACTCTTCAAACAAGCTGAATAAACCCGGAGAACTGACAGGGCTGCACTTAAAGACCCACGATTACTTTTTATATCAATGCAGTTGTCTGACAGCACAAACATTATTGTATTGAGAAGTCTCCCACGGAGCCTGGTTGGGCTCAGCCCGAAAAAAGAACATGGAGCAGCCACCCTGTGGACCCCCCAACCCGCAGCGTCAAGCATCGGGGTCGGGTGCTATGTAGACCGGGTGGCGGGCCGATCACCGGCGGCACAGACTAACGCTCTAGGGATGTGGAACGTCACCTAACTAGCGGGGAAAGAGCCGGAGCTGGTGCAGGAGGTAGAGTGCTACCAGCTAGATATAGTTGGTCTCACCTCCACGCACAGCACTGGCGCTGGAACCAAACTCCTGAGAAGGGTTGGACTTTTCGGGAGTTGCCCAGGGTGAGAGGCGCCGGGCGGGAGTGGGGATACTCACATACACGGTGGTCGCGGATGCTAAAACTCGGGCATGGGAGGAGTTCGAGGAGGCCATGGAGAAGGACTTTCGGTTGGCCTCAAGGAGGTTCTGGCAAACCATCCGATGACTCAGGAAGGGAAAGCAGGGCCTTCCCCAGGCTGTTATCAGTGGGGAGGGGGGCTGCTGACCCAGACAGAGGATATTGTCGGGCAGTGGAAAGAGCACTTTGAGGAACTCCTAAACCCGGTCAACATGTCCCCTGAACAGGGGGCAGCGCCGGAAGACTTGGGGTTGGATGAACCCATATCCCTGGCAGAGGCCACTAAGGTAGTCAAAAAGCTCCTTGGTGGAAAGGCGCCAGGGGTGGATGAGATCTGCCCTGCGATGCTGAAGGCGCTGGACGTTGTTGGGCTGTCTTGGCTGACATGCCTCTTCACGAACAGTGTAGGTTTCGTCCCGGCCGTGTAACAGTGGACCAGCTCTTTACCCTCGCAAGGCTACTGGAGGGGTCCTGGGAGTTTGCCCAACCAGTCTACATGTGCTTTGTGGACTTGGAGAAGGCTTTCGACCGGGTCCCTCTGGGCTTTTTGTGGGGGGTGCTGTGGGAGTATGGTGTGCCGGACCCGTTGCAACGGGCCATCCGGTCTCTGTACGCCTGCAGTAGGAGCTGTGTTCGTATCCTCGGTAGTAAGTCAGACACGTTCCCGGTGGGTGTTGGCCTCCGCCAGGGCTGCCCTTTATCACCGGTCCTGTTTGTGACTTTCATGAACAGGATATCTAGGCGTAGTCGTGGGGCAGAGGATCAGGTTTGGGGATCTCGGGATAGGTTTGGGGATCTCGGATTATATCTCCCAGCTGGCCTGGGAACGCCACGGGATCCCCCAGAATGAGCTGGTAGATGTTGAGGGTGAGAGAGAAGTCTGGGTCAGCCTGCTGGACCTGCTGCCACCAAGACCCGACCCATACAAAAATGGATGGATGGATGGATAGTCATAAACTATCAAAACGGGTTGGACCGGCACAACATATTATACAGGCATGCTTGGTTCCTACTTGATGAATAGTAATGACTTTGGGCCTCAGTGAGGGTCACATGTGTTGTTCAGGGTGAAATTTCCTGACTTCTCAATTGTAATAACTTCACTAAAAATCCCTGCGGCTGGTTTTTATCCTCCTTCAGCGTCACGATGGCTTCAGATGGCGGCTTTTGCTCACCAGACAGATGAGTAGACCATTAGACCGCTTACCTACTTGACCAGTGCTGCAGAGATTGTGGACTGAAATCCATTCATTGACACCGTGTTAACATTTACAACTGCAGACTTGACAGGTATTGTACAGCCCTTCATTAAGAACCTAACCCATTGAGGAGATGAATGTGGACATAATGGCTTATTAGAAACGTCCTAAACCTGTGGTGACAAACATAACTACAGACTTTGTGCCTTATTAAAAAGTGAGAAACCTAGGAGCATTTATTAATGAGTCACCGACATTTACAGTATAACTAATTATTACCAAGTTAAAAGGATTAATACCAACCAAATGGATTTACCCAACACGTAAACCCAAAACGTGTGAATGTTTTTCAACTGATCTATGAAATGTAAGAACATGGTTTATTAACCAAGAAAAGATAACCTTTTACAAATGCTGCTTTGGTCGAATTTCAATACATAAATCAAAGTACACATTTCCCCTCACTATGGTAAACATTGAATACATTCTCAAACATCAGACAGCTTTCCATTCAAATGTAGGTTTAAAGTGAATTTAGAGAAAATTAGAAGAGAGAAATGCGATTATTAACAGTTGGTTCGTCCAGATGCTATTAAAACTATGGCAGAAGAAACTGGTGCAACAAGAAGAAGTAAATAAATGATTGCCAGTCAAGCTTCTACTGGTAAGAACTATGTAGAACATTTTGGGAATGAGGGCATTTATGTTTGTTTCATGAATTAATTTCCTAATTGCTTCACACAAAACCTGATGTTTTCATTCTGCCGCAATTCTTCGTCTCTTCAGTAGAGTCAAGCTTAAAAGGTTTAAGAGATTTCTCTGGGATTTTCGGTTGATTTACATCATTTCCACACGCATTTTTGTGCATAAAGGAAATGGATGAAATCTCACCTAATGTCTAGGACATGTTTTACATTTCTTGGGTGTTCACTGGTAAATTCAGTGAAAATACTCCCTACTCCCGTAATGTTCAATCTTTGTCCCAATCGTCCAAGCATTACGTTCTTTGATTGCTCATTTCTCAGTACACAATTCTTCGGTGTACTCAAAAAAGATCATGTGCTATGTACATAGAGTATAACAGTAGCATCTTACAGAGTCTGAATGTGTCTGCCTGCAACACCTCTCAGCAGCTCTCTTTGACATTTTAAAGCCATGTTATATATAAGCCACATGCCTGCTTGTAATTTGACGTTAAAGTGAAAGGATGTTTTGCAGATGCAACAAAGAGGACAAAGTTACTGCCGGTTTGATTGAAAGCTTTTTGATGTGCACACTAGATATGGATACACAACCATATGGCAGATTTGTGTGACAAGATCAAAGGGAAGGGAGAGAATCAAAAGGCAGCGTGTTTTGAGCCTCAACCCTCGACAGCAACCTCTTCAGGAAAGCAAAGAAAGATGAACTCAAAACCAGTGTCTTTCTCTCCAGCGGCTCTGCTTCATCCCCTCTCTTTATTGCCACTTCTTCAGCTGACACAGCCAAACTTAAGGATTGCTCATGTGTGTGTTTACGAAAGCCTCCTCCCCCGTCCCCTGATCTCAGCCCATTCCATCAGCACCGCTTCCCTTTGAAAACAACCTTCAGCCCGTGGAGGAGAGAGAGAGAGAGAGAGAAGAAAAAAAATACACCTCCGGGCAGTGAAATTGCCTTGTCACACAAAAAAGGAGTCATTATTGAGATAAATCACCCCATTCTATTCCATAACTAAACTCTGCCATCCCGTGGCACCTGCCATCCAGGCTGAGCTATCGCATGTGCCCTGCAGACTGGAGCTCTGTCTGCAGGGTCCAGTAGTGCCTCTGGTAGCTCTGGTCTGGCAGTGTGCCACACAGGGACATTTTCAACCAAACAGGTAAGGCCAAAAGCTAAAACTGACTGTTCCAAACCGTGAAATATGCTGCCGGTGCCACGACACCAGCCAGCTCCGAACATTCATTCTGTGGTCTGCTCGGTTTACTCTGCCGTGTTGTTGCAGAGTCAGCCACTCCCTCCTGCCCTGCAGTACCACTTTCTATCCACCGCCGGACCGTCCCCAGCCACTTACTCACTTGCTTCCCATTTCCTTAATAAGCCTAGTGATAGATACACTGGCTCATCTCCACTCATTCCCTGCTACTACCTTGGATCCGTCCCATTGATAATTCCATGCCTAACCCAAATTTGAAATGTAAAAGTCAAGATAACCTGGTTTTACCTCCTGTCTGCCTTTTGATTCAAATAGATGTCTAAACCAGGTGGTTTTTAAGTTGTGCACCTGGGTTCAAGCTTCAGCCATTACCATAGGAAAATGTGAATTAGTCTCATTTCCATCAACTGGCTAAATTCAACTAAGGAAAAATGGAGAGCGGTATTCAGGAATTTAAGTTCTATGTTCGCTATGTGTCGCCATCTTCCATTTAGTGCATCAACTGTTTTCAACCAAGGCAATAAAAAACCTCAAGCAAGCGGCAAAACCTTTTTAGCTCAATTGAGTGTTTGATAATTTTTTTAATTTCCATTCAACTTTCCTTGTGTGATACAAACATACAAATATAAAAGAAACACGGCTATTGTTTGAACGTTATGTTCCCAAGATGCTCATTACATATATTGTTTCATGCACGAAAGGCTGAATATGTTAATAAGATTGTCAGATTTAAAAACAAAATTGTTTTTCTTTTATAAATATCAGTCATTGTGAAATTGTGTTCACTCCCACGTTCTCAAACTGTCATGACCATACCTCTGTGGGCTCCAATAGTGTCGTTTCCCCTCACAGGAACATTAATGGCAGCCCTTAATGCTCAATGCATTGCAAAACAAAGGCAAATGACGATAGCATCTTCATCAGTTTCACAGACATGCTGCAAGTTGTACAGGAGACAACCAAAATGAGTGGCAACAGCTGAAGCTGAAGTTTCCTATCAGGAAATGGATACACATTTTACCCTTAATTTAAGTTAACCTTTCACTGACCGAAAAACTCCATAAGCCAATCTTCAAAGTCAATGGTACAAGTGCAGTATCCCTGAAACTGTGTCCATTTTGGAATATTTTGCACCTCATGATTTACATCCAATGCTGACGTTCAGTGCACATGCAGGAAGTGTGTGTCACTTATGTAGCGGGCCTGAGAGTAATGGTGTGGATGTCAGGGTGTTGGGTGTGTAGTCCTGTCCAATGACACCTTTTGTCGCCCCATTTTCAGGTGTTATGGTAATAAAGTAATAATTTCTAAGGTAGAAATGCGTTGCCCACAAAACAATTGTTGTCCCATGGTATAGTCTTTCATTGCGCAGTGTTTTTGATGATGATTATCGCTCGTCACAGTCAGCCAATCAAATTGAGCAAGGGGCCGGCAGTGGTACTACTTTACCGCTAACTTCCTGTTTTGGTGCCTGTAGATGTGGTAAGATTGACAAAGGCAAAAAAAAGGTGGATATGAGTGTTTTTTAATTATGATAAACTATATATTTTACCCTCCTCCAGCAGAGCAACAGCAAGAGCTTGATGTCTGCATTTATTACATTTTTCCGCATGGTTGCCCATCAGCTGTTTTGGCCGACTCAAGGCTGTTTTAACGCGTCTCAGTGTGATGGGGCCACGGAGAATTGGCTAAAACATCTAAGCCGATGGCATCTAACCATGTGTCTAACATGTTGGATCTTCATACAATCATCATCAACCATTGTGACTATCCATCCATCCATTATCTGAACTGCTTATCCTGTTTAGGGGCGCTGGAGCCGATCCCAGCTGTCATTGGGTGAAGGCAGGGTACACCCTGGACAAGACACCAGTCTATCACAGGGCCATTGTGACTAATTTCGATGAAATCAAAGTAGGCCAGCCACAGTATCATCATGAACCAAAAACTTATTTTTTTCAACTTGGAAACGCAGACCTAGACAACACAGCTAAATGCCAGCTTTGCATCCATTAGCATGTTAGCATAAGAGAACAGGAGAAATAATACTGATTACATTGTATTTACTGTTTAAAGTTGCGGACATCCATTACACACATTTCATGGTAAAGGCAAATGTACAGCTGATGACGCTATGTTGTTGGGCTCCCTTATGAAACCCAAGTCAGACTCTGACATCAGATCGCTTCTATCGTTTATCGCTGCTATCAACAAATGTGCAGCTAATATTGTGTCAGTGCCTAATGCCTGTGAGATGCCAGAGCACACCCATATGTTATCCTAGTGATTACAAATGTGACACCACCGCTCTGCTCCAAAGCAAGCTAGCTAATGTAACACACAGTAATAATGTGGAGCAGTTAGCAGCCCGACACTTTATCTTTATCTTTCTCGCCCTGCAGAGCACTTTGTGTCATCGCACAAACAAGATGGTGCGATCTACAGTACGATGGCCCTTTCTCTTCTTCGGTAGCGTGTGTGTGGATTGGCAGGGGCAAAGCCAACCATTAGATGGGGGGTTGGGGTGTGGGGGGGGGGGGGGACACAGAGGATGTGTTATCTGTGTTTGTTCTCTGTCACAGCTTTGGCCTCAGGAAGGCAAACACTGGCAGCGGTCTGGCTCGATACGTAACGCTGAGTGAGGAGAGGGGTGGAACACACTGCTCTGCTTTCATTAGCTCACACATGTTGATGGGAGATTCTGCAGGGATTTGTTGTTTCATTGCATATGGATTTTAGCCCGGGTGTTAGTGAATGAACCCATGTACATTATGAAGCCATCATCGTCACAATAAAACACCCATAAAACCATTTGTCACATAAGCTGACGCAGCCGGCATCGCCAACATGTGGGCAGACCAAAGTCGAGCTCATCCAGCAGCCTCTGCTGCTTAAAGGACTGTCTAGACTGTGAGGAATAAAGAGACAGAAGTACAGCACTCTGACAGTTTAGGGACGGGAAGGGGGCTGCCAGCCGACCGGCTGAGGCCAGGGTCTTCATGCTCTTACCGATCACACCCGAGCTCGCTCCGCTCTCTAATTTGGAACAGCCTCTTTAATTGGGTTTGGAAACCATGGAGACGGCTGCTCCGTCTGGGAGCTGATAAGATGAAAGAGACACCTTCAACAGAGGAGATGAGGCTGCGTGAAGTGGCCTTGGCTTTGCAGTGACTGAGACGTATCACCGGCGAGAAAGAGCTGAAGCCGATGTGAGCGACGTGGAAGTATCGCATCGACCTACGCACACACACACGCACATTCCTGTGCTTCAGATGGGGAGTAACACACGTTGGAAAAAGTGACAGCAAGCATGATATATCAGTGCAGTGTTGAAAGCAGATTTCAGACAGCAGCTTGTACTGTGGGCGGGTGGACTATTATCAATTCAGGGCCCAATTACATGCAGCTTCAAGTGATGGTTGGTCAAGCATTTCAATGTTTCTATGTTATGGTACCAAGCAACCAGGAATGTGGAGTTTGCAAGTTTAAAATAAACTATGAAACACCTTTTTTTAAATATATATATATATATATATATATATATATATAGCCTGAAATATAACAAAATTGCCCTATTTTTCAATAGTAAATCATATGTACCCCTTTAACTAGAAAATAAAAATAAAATTTAAAGTCATCGTTCAGCATGATCACTGTAAAGCTTCGCCATGACAACTTTCTCTGCTTTTGTAGTTTTAGCTTGTAATTGCTGATATCCACACATGTGTTTTAAGGAAAATCAACTCTTGGTCCGTGTAATTTGTTTAAACTCATATTTCTGGCATAGTGGCCTGTTTTCTTTTTGATAAGGCTATCTCCTGCATGTAGTATTAATAATGTAGAAATAAAGTATGTGACATCAAATGGGGATATGCTTTGATTGACAGATGACTAGAGGAATCGGCTGTGTTCCTCATCCCTCCTCTGGATTTCTCCTTCTTTGACCACACCTGACGAAGACAGCAGTGAGCTACACATCTTAACTCCAGGCATCAAAACATCCCTTCACAAACCTGCGAGGGATGTTTTTCTACACTCTTTGTTTGGAAATCTAAATTATATAGCAAGCTGCTCTTTGCCTTCACTCTCTCTTGCACTCAGCCATCAAAATTATTTATATTTCGACAGCAGCTTTACTTGCACTAAATGTTTGGAGAACTTAAACTCCACAGGCAAACACTCTTAAAAGAATTACTGAAGTCTATACAGGAAGAAAAAAGATCAACGCCCCGTCCACAGCAGTGCATCACCTGTATCTCTCAGCCTGCTGGTTGCCATATGATTGAACTCAGTACCAGACAGAATCCAAGCCTCCTGCATCTGCTGGAACACGATAAAAATAAAACATCTCCAAAAACATTGCCTTCACTGTGGCTCTCCTAGAACCAAAACAGTTTTTATTTTAATAAAAGAAAAAAATCTCAAAAGGTGATGGTGAAAAAAAACTAATTATTCAATATGTCTGACAGTCCTATGAGGCTCTTGAGGCACTGAAATGGTCAAAGCAGTCAGAGATTAAAGAAATATCAATTGAAATAATTCAGAGTCAGAATGTATCAACTTATATATCTTTGTTGTGTATGAAAGGAAGAGGACTGAAACGTGCTCTCAGTATCTACAAAGGGGAAGGCAAGGAAAACCAAACTCAGGGACTAATGGGTGCAGAGATAAAGGCCAATGTCTTCATAGCATGACTTACATGATGTACAGTAGACCGTAGACACAGCAACGGTGAGCAATAAGGGTTAAGTGTCTTGCTCAAGGACACAAAGACATGGACTAGCTGAGCTGGGGATCGAACCACCGACCCTCTGATTGAAAGACAGAATCAGAATCAGCTTAATTGGCCATGTGTGTTTTACACTCACATGGAATTTGACTCCGGTTACACATAGCTCTCATCTGCTAACCACTGAGCCACAGTCGCCTGGTTCATGGGAATAAACAGGAGCAGGCGTTACCATAAGGTAGGCCCCTGGGTCTGGGGCCCCCGACTACAAGGGCCCCGATTTATTACGTCAAGATTTAAAATATGTGTTATTTTTATAGTGACGGCAGCTGTTAAAACCACCAACAGAACACGTAGGTGTCCTCCTGAAAACCTTCAATCCATTTTAGATCTTTATCTACGCCAACCATTTATCTACGCCAACCATTTACATGAGTTACTACAAGCAACCTTGGACGCATTCAGTTGAAAATCACCAGATAACACCGTCACTCCTTCTGCAGAAACATGTTGCTCCGAGGAAATCGGGATCTTGCAAGAATTCTGTAGAACTTGTGTCCGCAGTTGGAAAATCAGATTTCTTTTAATCAAGTGTAAATTCAAATGTTTTAAGTTTGCTCACCCGTATGGATGGCTGGGGCAAAACAATCACACTGCCAGACTTCTTTTTAGCAATGATGTCACGCTCACAGATCGGAGCAATTGACTTGGTGACTACCATATCACCACCAGGGGTAGGGAAGATCTCTTCAGGTCAGGTCATTGCAAAGATCAATAAGCTGTGGATGTGTCTGCAAGGAACCAGCTGTATTGGTGAGGCAGGTGTCTGGGCACAACACCTGCAGTTCAGCCAGACCATTATCAATAACGCTGATACAGAGCCTATGTCCCAAAGTGAGACAGGAACGCTCTTGTGAAAGGTGACCTTGAGTCGACGAGCTAAAGTGTTACACACGCTGCTTTTCATTTGTTTGAAAGGACCAAAAAAGGTTGTCCTCTCTGCACTTATTTGATTGGATTGTCAATGGCGGGATGTGTTTTCTGCCACGCGCCGCTGCCTTGCATGCATACGAATGCGGCGTGGAGCAGGTGATGGTCCTAAGGGGAGACTGTTCATTATTCCACAAACTCCTCGCACTAATCTGTGCATAAGAACTGCTCTGCTCTCTCTTTCCTCAGCCTCGCTCGCTCTCAATCTGGTTTGTGGCCTTTCGTTAAAGGACAGCGGAGCGTGCTGCAGATATATCCGGCCTTTTTTTCATCTGACCTTTGAAAAGAAAGTAGCCATTATGTTTCCTCAGGGTTGTGTAACACGCACCCACATACCTACAGTCATATCTCAAGTCTGGGTATTCAACGGCTTCCTCAGCTGATTGTATTTTTAGAATGGCGGCCCTTGAAAGAGGAAAAGCAAATAACAAAATAACCAGAAGGCACATGTTGGATTAAGGTTCAGGCTGAGGCATAATAACGCAACCATATGCCGTGTTTTTGGCCCAAAGCACAAAGACGTCAGACACAAGATGTGAGAGCAGGTTTCAACAAATGTAGCTTCATTTGAAGTTCATTCAGGAAGACTTGATGCCTCTCTTTCAGTCTCTTGCTTTCTCAGCTGACTACTCCTTCAGTGAAAACTACCAAATCTTGCCAGGATATTCCGTCGCCAATCATATCATTGCAGGTCAAAAGGTTTTCTCGTTGCATCCAGTGTCCAGGGTTCCTTCCATCATCAGATGCCCTGCTCCCAATCACATCCATTCAGACCTGTAGGATTGTCCGTCATCTCTTCACCACTAAAAGTGTTTCAGTGGATGTTCCTGTACTAATCATGTCATGTCTATCCCCTAAAAATGTATTCCACTCTTGAATAAAGTCTCTCCTGAGTGAAGTCTGCTGACCCCTTCAAATTAACATTGTCAGACTAAATATTTTAAAGGTGCTTAATGCAAAGTTCTGGGCATATCTCAATAGATATGCTCAGAACGGCCTTGTCAGTGCAGAGTGGTTGCCGTGAGCTAACCAGTGGGGCATGCTCACATGCACTCAAGGGCACATAGTGGCCCTGTCATGTCCACAAAGTAAGAAGAAGCTCTGATAACAACATACAGTCAGAGAGACTTCATTCTCTGCTCTGACAATACTTGTTTGCTGCCATATTAATGCTCTGAATGTTGAATAGACAACCTTTGAAGAGTTGGGCAAACGTGTTTGCGCGTCGATGTCGTCATCATCAAAGTCGGACCTGTCTCAAGTACAGCCTTCCATTAACAAATTACATTATAAAGTTATTTCAAAGTGTTAGAAATATTCACATTATATGCAATTGTTGTTATAACCTTAGTTCTCGCGATGACAGAAATGTGGTGTAGAGCCCTTTCAGAAGAAAGTTATCAATGACTAAATGCGCATAACCTTAAAATACTACACAAACATGTTAAGACACATTTCGATGAATAAATATCATATTTAATTTCCTTGGAAATGACAACAACCGCAGCGTCTTGTCACATAAGAGGCTGTGATGTCATGTGAAACCATGTGAAACGACCATTTACAGGAAAAGAAAAAATAACCACACAACTATCGTCCCAAAGGTATTCGGGAATAGTTTTTTCATTCATCCTCGTCCCTCCAAACTGAAACCCAACCTCTGACATGTCACTATTCTATGTCACTAGAAAGCATTTTATATGATTGTCGGTGTAGTATGGCTAACGGCAGTACAGATGTTTTCCCAAACCAGCGGTGGAATGCCAGCAGGTCTCCTCCGGCCGGGTGGACAGGCCTCCAGTGAGCAGGCTGGTAATGGGCTCTCTGTTTGGAGCGGAGTGGAGCAGCCCAAGGACTTGGCTTGAGATAAAGAAGAGTAATGATCTTTGGCCGATGAGTGAGCCATGCTGCGGCCGCTTCCACTCTAGCGGTCCCTCCACGCTGTCCACCAACAAATGCGCCGCACGGAGCCATCGCTCCGTGTTTTCTGGAAGTCCCTCGGAGAGCGTCTGAAGCTCAGTGTCTGGGATGTGCAGAGGAAGCTCCTGGGGGAGACAAGCGCTGTCCCGGGCCCTGGCATTTCAAAATGGCTGTGTGGTTTCTGTTGAGGGGGGCGAGGGGCTTCCTGGCCCTGGCTGCAGGACCACAACAGATGGCCAAATGGACATCCACGACAAAGCCTTCTGGTGCCACCCTCATGCCACATATGCTTCATCCCGCGGCTATGACTTCCTGGAGATGGCTTTCTCACAGTCCCTCACAGCCGTCACCATGGCTACACAATACCAGTTGTGGGGAACAGACCGCAGCGTGCCCGCATACACACACACACACACACACACACACACACACGTATTGAAACCTTCTTGAAGCCCTAAATCACCAAATGCGAGGCATTTCAAAGCCTGGTAATGCTGGAGCATCACTTTCTCTCATATCGCTTAATATTCAGAGTCCACATGTCATAAAGCCCAACCGTTGGTACTCGACAATAAGATGTGTCTTAGTCGAGCCTCAACAAAAGCTGACTCTTGAGTGGATGGTTTCCACTCCCTGGTTATGGCAAGATAATCGGAGGCCTTTCCAAACCCAGTGGCGAGCTGTCATCTGGTCATGCTTTGGGAAACAATCGGGCTGCTCTGATTCAGGATGGAGTCCATTCGCCGAAGACTTTGCACTATTCTCATATATGCAATTGTAATAAATTATTGTTACACTCTAAAACAAGTCTCTTCCGATTTAACTGTTGTCGTGGTGGACACACAATTCATGTGAATATGCCATAGTGTGACATAGTGTGAACAGTGAGAAAGACTGATGATGGATGGGTCAAACAAACACTTTCAACTGTGTTTCTGTCCGAATTCACACCGTAAACAATATGTTCACTGCGATACCCAGTGAGTTTATTTGTCTCTTTGTGGACACCATACAACTACGAGATGCAGCAGTTCAGCAAGACAGCCATATGACCTTCATTATTTTTGTTTATATTTTGCTCAGATGCTGCATATTTAAAAATGTGTGCGAGCAGATGCAAACAGCAACACCCCCAGCAGGTTAATCTGGCAACGAGTAAGACAGCTCACAAATGCATGTTCCATAATGTCACATATGCTTGAAGAGCACTTTTGAAAAACTAATTTGGTGAGAAAAAATAATATTGGATCAGAACATAGAATCTGTCAAAGAGCTCACCAATATTGGTGGACGACCCAAATTGTGGCAAGCAGAAGTTTCCATGTCCTCATCTTTATATTTTGGTCAGACACATGAGTAATTACAGAGACAACACAGGCCCAGCAGCTCATTATCTGCATTGTGATGTTCTATCACTCCATTCTCTGGGGAGAGTAAACCATGGCATATCTGTGCCCTTGCCAATACTTTGTGGAACAAACAAAGTTGTGAGGCAGAACCAGGAACTAATTTCATTAGCGGCTGCCATTTGTGACTGATTACAGGCTGTTCTCAGTGGCTGGCAAACAGGTCCAGGGTTCTGGGAGGTTAATAACCAGTAACAATCAATTACTTAACCAATCTGATATGATCAATGGGGTTTCCAATCCGGCCGACAGCAAGATGAGTAGCGGAATACGATAAAACCTCAAACATGCTGAATGCTCTCCAGCAACAATCAGCTGCAGACAAATAGTTTCCTAAAGCTCAACTGTTTTGCATCAGCTGAAAGGAGGAACCTAAAAAAAATGTAACAGGGCAGAGCACAATGCATGCAGGAAAACATGGAAGTCTAATGAATAAAACACTAAAGATGAATGAAAACTAATGGGCAGGTTAGACGGAGACAAGGAGCAGACGCGTATTGAAACAAAAGGCCCAAGCAGAGGTTGGATCAGAGCATGTCCGCATTGTTAAAAAAGAAAAGTGCACCGGCAGCATCTTAATTAGTGTACTATCAACCATCAGCAGGCCTCCCCTGTTTTGCCGTGCATCTCCGGCCACATCAGGACTGATTATTCTAATGATGTCTAAACCTCTGTCCGGCCATTATTCACACATCACTGAGCCTGGCCTTGTTATCTCGAACAGCAAAGCCTCTTGTCTCCCCGAATCCACAAATGAAATCCAGGGAAATATCCTCGCTTAAGGCTCTCAGTTGTCATCCCGCATTCAAGTCACCTACTTAAGCTATTAGGTGAGCTACAATGTTCATTTTCTGATAGGCAGGAAGACTACATTGAATAAAAATGCATTCCCCTGTTTCGTGTCCAAGCAAGAATAAAGGTGTTAAGCCCTGAGGCTACAATGTTTTTATTAAACCAGCGACATTAGTGTCGTATATAACAAGCAGCAGGGCCATGAGAGAAGGGTTTATCTTGAAGACAACATGAATTTGCTTTTGCATTTCCATGGCAACATTTCTTAAGATATTCTGTGTGCAGTGTAGATATTTTGGACTTGAACTGTGCTTTGTAAATTCATTTAGTACATTAATCATGACAATTCATTCAATTTTCATGTTGTGCAAAAAATGTCAAAAATACAATCTCCCACACACTCAAACTCAGTTTATTTTATTCCCATCTCCATCCAGGCTGTCACACCGTGACGGCGGGCCCTCCCCCTTCCTCATGTGTCACCTGTCTAATTGTCTCACCTGATCCCAATTGTTTCCACCTGTGCCCTGTTTCCCTCATGTGTTTATAGTCTGCGTCTTCCCCTTGTCTGGTGCCAAAGTGTTCTCGCCCATGGTCAGGATTACTACCGCCAAGCCCACAGCTTCGATCGTCACCACCGTGTGTATGTTTTTGCTATCCTCGTTACGAGTGATTCTCAGTTTAGTTCTTTTTGTTACGAACTGTTTCTACTTTAGGTTTTCCTCCGTAAGGAGTGAGTTTACGTTAATACTTTGTGTCCTCCGTTGGAGTGTTTTTGTTTCCTCTGGTAAGAGTGAATTTACTTTAATACTTTGTGTCCTCCGTTGGAGTGATTTTGAGTTTATACTTTGTCTGAATAAAGACCGTTTTCTTGACTCCGCTGCATCTGAGTCCTATTTTGAGTCCCGGCCTGACACAGACATTCCCAACGACCCTTTATGGAAAATGTTTTCCTTTCTATTCAATCTGTTTTCATTTTTCTTCAAGGTAACTGAATTAGGTTTCCTCATTCAACGGTTTGTATTTCTTATGAAAACATATTTTTCCTTTTCCATGCGTTCTACGAAGGTCGAGCAGCACAAGCGCTCAGTGCAGTGTTCTTATTACGTTAAAATAAGAAATTTTGTTACCTGCAGTGCACTGAATATGCAAATAATACTCATGTTGAAAAACTGTATATCAAGTGTCAAAGGGACAGGTTGTTGAAATACAAACAGTATTGTCAGTATAGTCGCAAATCGGGTAATAAATCATCAGGAGGCAGATTCAATCAAATAATCATGATGTCACATACAAGCTTCACGTTATACAAGAGAGGTCAAAAGGAAATGGCAACTTCTCGAATGAGCCCACTTCCATGTTTTCCTTTGTGCAGAACAAGCTGTGTCATAAATATACAGCCAGAGTAAATGATATTGTCTAAAAAGAGAGGAAGTTAGCATTGGAAAGGCTTGGAAGGGCCAAACAAACACAAGACGTGTACTCAGGTGACCACAGTTCATGTCCCGAGTAAAACTAAAAGTCAACACTGAATTATTTTGTCACACTAAGCATTGTAATTAACATGCTGTTCTCTGACATTAAATACTAAGTGGTATTGTGTTCATATTGCATATGAGAACTTTTGTTCCCAGTCATTTCAACGCCATTTAATTTTGAACGAAAAATATATACATATATTAACAAAACTACTCATTAAATAGGAAATAAGTCAGGTGTTCCTCCAACATACGGTGCTTTAGATATTCTCATTGTGACATGTTTATATAGAAACGTAAATATTGTAGTGAAATATACATTTACAGTGAGATAATGTTTACTGTTGCCTGTATGCTGGCTGGAGGGTAGTAGAGTTGTTCTTAGTGTTATGGCTGCTAGAATAATCACACAATACCAAGCACAAGCAAACTATCAACACAGTGTGTCCGTGTGCCAAAGGATGAGCATGCATTTGTACAAACAGCACAACAGATGGCGGTTCTGAACGGGAGCCATACGTAAACATTATTCACAAATGTGATGGAAGCTGTGGGTCTCGTGTCATGCTGACACAGCCGAGTGTCTCTGTGGGGATCGCAATACTGCACACATTAAACCAACTGTACCAACTGTCAGCTCCAATGTTCTGTACTCAAACTGATGTGTCACTAATAAATGGGGCCATAATAAGTGTGATCTGGAGGATTTTGGGGACAATAAGGACAGGTCAGAGGTCATAGACTGCTAACAAACACGACTGTACTGCTTGCTTTTGAGGTGATGGCTTCTTACAATTAGGGATGCAACGATACCATTTTTTACAAACCGATACGAGTACGAGTATTTTTATTTGTGTACTTGCCGATACCGAGTACCGATACCGATACTTCTTAGATTTGGTCTCCATGAAAGTGCAATTAATTTGGAGGCAGATTTTATTTTATCCTCTGCAGATTATGTCAAGCCTATAGTACAAAATTAACAGAAGGCTATCCCAAGCTTTAAACTTCTTGTGGAAGTCCCTCTAATGTCGGACCATAAAACGCCCCGTGTCCGGGTTCATAATGTAAGCGATAATATTAGGGATCAAGCAATTATATAGGAAGCTGTGTTCCAAGTTATGTTTCCGGTGCTTTTATTGTGGAGGGAGAAACGGAAAGGAAAAGAGGAGTGGAATTGTGGGATATACGTGTGTGAAGGAGATAAAAAAGTGGTTCAAGTTACCCTGCAGCGTGTTTTCATTTTATTAGAATTACAAATATAGACACACAACAGACCCTCAGCTACAATAATATCATCCGTAGCCGCACAACAGCGTCTGAATGAGGCCGCTGCCAGCGCTACTTCAGGTGGATCAGCAACAGTTTGATTCAAACCGGCAGGACGGCAGTCATTTTTTACTGTGTGAACGCGACGCACATTACTCTACACACCTTGCTGCAAGAGCCGCAAGAGAGCGACGAAAGAGCCGTATGCGGCTCTGGATCACGGGTTGCCGACTCCTGCCCTAGACGTTGAAGTCAGGTAGGACAACAAATCTTTTTCTCCACAAAGCGCGACCAGTTTGTTGTAGTGAAATACTGTTGAGTGGTATCGGTTCTTGGTATCGGCAATTGAAACCGATACGAGTACGAGTATTTTAACGCAGTATCGGCCCGATACCGGTATCGGTATCGGTGCATCCCTACTTACAATGTTTAAGCAAAGCAACACAAACTAGTACAATGCGAAGGGCATTTCTAGGTTGGTACTTAAATTGTAGGACATGATAATAAGGTCCATTAGAGACACCCACTAGGGTGCATAGGTCTGCATTTGTTAATTTATACTCCTAGTCCACCAACATTAGCTATACATGTGGATAAAAATAAAAAATAAACTGGAATACCTGCTAAAAATAGGCAATAAGCTTCTTTCCCATCTCCAGAACACATCACGAATGCCCTGGAAGGTTTTTTACACCTTCTTGTACATATTGTATCTGCCCTCGTAAAGTACGGACTGTTACATGCAATATGCATTCAACTGGGAAAAAGATTCTTCCACATAACACATTTTGACCCTCTTCCTCAAATCTGCTGCTCAAAGGTTTCAAACAGCCAGAAGAGCATTCTGGCTCGCAGGCTGCAAAATGCAACAGGATGCAGTAGGACATACATTACATTACATTACATTACATTTCATTTAGCTGACGCTTTTATCCAAAGCGACTTACAATAAGTGCATTCTACCGTTTACAACAAGAATCAGAACAAGAATCACGAAGGTACAATTTCGACAAAAAGTTCAACTACAAAGTGCTATCAGTAAGAGCCGTTTCAGTGCTACTAAAGTGCTACTTCCTTTATTCAAGGTATAGTCGGAAAAGATGTGTTTTTAGTTTGCGACGGAAGATGTAGAGACTTTCTGCTGTTCTGATGTCAATGGGGAGCTCATTCCACCATCGAGGAGCCAGGACAGAGAACAGTCGAGACTTTGTTGAGTGTTTAGCTCACAGTGACGGAGCTACAAGCCGATTGGCAGAAGCCGAGCGGAGCGCACGAGTTGGGGTGTAAGGTTTTACCATGTCCTGGATGTAGACTGGACCAGATCTGTTCGTAGCACGGTACGCCAGTACCAATGTTTTGAAGCGGATGCGGGCGGCCACCGGTAACCAGTGAAGGTCGCGGAGGAGCGGAGTAGTGTGGGTGAATTTCGGGAGGTTAAAGACCAGTCGAGCAGCTGCATTCTGGATGAGCTGCAACGGTCGGATGGCACCAGCAGGTAGACCCGCCAGGAGGGAGTTGCAGTAGTCTAGACGCGAGATGACCAGAGCCTGGACGAGAACCTGTGCTGCCTTCTGGGTGAGAAGTGGACGTATTCTCCTGATGTTGTGCAGCATGAATCTGCAGGAACGAGTTGTTGCGGTAATGTTGGCAGTCAGGGAGAGTTGACTGTCAAGGGTCACACCGAGGTTCCTGGCAGTCGGGGTCGGGGCCAAGACTGAGTTGTTGAAAGTAATCGTCAGGTTGTGAGTGGGGGAGACTTTTCCTGGAAGGAAAAGTAATTCCGTCTTGTCAGGGTTAATTTTCAGGTGGTGTGCGGACATCCATTGTGAAATGTCAGTCAGACAAGCAGAGATTCGTGCTGCTATCTGTGTTTCCGATTGTGGAAACGAGAGGATCAGTTGGGTGTCATCAGCATAGCTATGGTAGGAAAAGCCATGCGAGCGAATGACGGAGCCAAGAGAGTTGGTGTACTGAGAGAAGAGGAGAGGACTGAGGACTGAGGACCGAGCCTTGAGGGACCCCAGTAGTGAGAGGACAAGGTTCAGACACAGATCCTCTCCAGGTTACCCGGTAGGTCCGATCACTGAGGTAGGATGAGAGGAGGGAGAGCGCAGTGCCTGAGATACCCAGGTCCTGGAGGGAGGAGATGAGGATCTGGTGGTTCACTGTGTCAAAGGCAGCAGAAAGGTCCAGAAGGATAAGGACAGAGGAGAGAGAGGCTTCTCTCGCAGTGTGAAGCTGCTCTGAGACAGCAAGGAGGGCAGTCTCTGTTGAGTGGCCTGCCTTGAATCCAGACTGGTGAGGGTCCAGAAGGTTGTTCTGGTGGAGGAAGGAGGAGACTTGGTTGAAGATAGCTCGCTCCAGGGTTTTGGAAAGAAAGGGAAGGAGAGAGACAGGTCTGTAGTTGTTGACTTCTGACGGGTCGAGAGTGGGTTTCTTCAGGAGAGGGTTAACTCTTGCCTCCTTCAGAGAGTTAGGGAAACAACCAGTTGAGAGGGAGGTGTTAATTAGATGGGTGAGAAAGGGAAGAAGGTCAGGAGCAATAGACTGGAGGATGTGAGATGGGATGGGGTCAAGGGGGCAGGTGGTTGGGCGGGCAGAGGATACCAAGGTAAGAACTTGGTTGGGGGACAGAGGGGTGAAAGAGGAAAGAGAAGGGGAGGCGGATAATGTTAATGGAGATGTAGTTATGGGCAGGGGATCAGTGAATGAGGAGCGTATGTCATCTATCTTTTTAGTAAAGTAGTCGACAAAGTGGTTAGGTAGAAGGGTGGAGGGAGGAGGAGGACAGGGGGGGTCTAGGAGGTTGGAAAAAATGGAGAAGAGTTTTTTGGGGTTAGAGAAAGAAGATTCAATTCTGGATTGGTAGAACAGGCTTTTGGCTGCAGAGATAGAGGCAGAGAAGGAGGCGAGAAGAGAGTGATAGGCGTGCAGGTCGTCTGCGTGTTTGGATTTTCGCCATTTCCTTTCCGATGCTCGCAAAGTGGCTCTCTGGGCACGGACCGGGTCTGACAACCACGGAGCCGGAGAGGAATTGCGAACCTTACGTGTCGTAAGAGGACAGAGAGAATCAAGAGAGGAGGACAGAGTAGAGAGGAGAGTGTCTGTGGCACAGTTAGGATGCATGAGGGAGAAAGAGTCAGTTGAAGGAAGGGCTGACAGAACAGACGAGGCCAGAGAGGAGGGAGAGAGGGAGCGAATGTTGCGACGGATAGGTGCAGAGTCTGTTGCTGTGGGAGGGTTGTCAGTTCCCAAGAGTGGGAGAGAGTAGGAGATGAAGAAGTGGTCTGAGACGTGAAGTGGAGTTACAGTGAGGTTAGATGTTGCGCAGTTTCTGGTGAAAATGTAGTCAAGATGATTTCCAGCCTTGTGAGTCGGAGGTGAAGGACTGAGTGAGAGAGCGAAGGAAGATAGTAGGAGCACCAGGTCAGATGACTTCTCGGTCTGGATGTTGAAGTCACCTAGAAGAATGAGAGGAGGGCCGTTTTCTGGGAAATTTGATAGGAGGACGTCTAATTCTTCCAAGAAGTCTCCCAGGGAACCAGGTGGACGGTAGAGAACAACAATGTTCAGTTGAACCGGATGGGTAACCGTCACAGCATGAAGCTCAAAAGACAGTGGTGTAGACAGTGGAAGCGGGTAGAGAGAAAAACTCCATTTGGGGGAGATGAGTAGACCAGTACCACCACCCCGGCCAGTGGGCCTAGGTGTGTGGCTGAAGGAGAAGGCAGAGGAGAGAGCGGCAGGGGTAGATGTGTTGTCTGGTGTGATCCAGGTCTCAGTGAGAGCCAGGAAGTCCAGAGATTGTTTGATAGCAAAGCCAGAGATGAAGTCAGCCTTGCGGTTAGCTGACTGGCAGTTCCAGAGGCCTCCTGTGACGAGGTGTTGGGTTTGTGTGGAGCGGGTGGGATGAAGAAGCACGGAAGGATTTTGATGCAAGTAAGAACGAGTCCGAGGTCTGAAGTATCTACGAGGTGATATGTACACGGGTATGGGAGGGAAGCACATTTTCACAGGGAAGTGGTAATGCTCAGCCGCCCCCAAAGACTCCAACGAAAGACTCCTAAGACATCTTGGTATTTCTGGCATACTGCATGTGACAATGGCTACTATGTATTGGGACATACTAAATGTTTGTCCCGCATACAACGTATTATGATAGGATGGGTACTGAAGCACACGCAGGGTTAGTTAACAGTAGAAAGCAGCACGGAGGCCATTCACGTCAGTAACTGTCAAACTCGGTGCCGACTAATTTGGAGAGTTGCTCGAGCGATGCTCGGATGGAGACGGGCGGCATTAGCCGGGACAAGTTCTTCCTGCACACTTTAACAGCTTACACGGAATTTGAAATGGCTTCTCTCATATAAGTATTAAATAAACGCTGTGGGAAAGAAAAACCCTTACAGTGTGACACCACGCCAGATCCCCAAAACCAGGGTTGGTCTAGTGTACAAATGTGTACAAGCGGCAGATAATCAAATAGTAATTACAATAACAAATATGGCAGATGAAAGAAAAGTGGTTAGAGAGCTATCTGCTGTCCTTATCCACTATATGAGCAATGAGTCACACAGAGAACACCCACCAGTCAGCATCCCGTTACATATCCTCTGGCTGACACACCACCGAGGAAGAATTAATCTCAGACATGCCAAAAAGTATGGAGAGCTCAGATTATATTAATAAACTTGAGCAAACACTCATCCGCTTTTCTAACTTTCAGAAGTTATGTAATATGTAAATGGAACATGTGATACGCTGAATCATATCTGCAACTCCACGGTACACCTACACATACAGACACACTACAGGGCCTTCTTAGTTAATATTCAGAATACCATAATGTATTATATTTCCTCAGTTGTTGATATTTTGATATCTTGCTGTGCTATATTCTGGTAATTGAATCATTATTTCCTCATGGACATTCACAAAGTGAAACTAACCCATCTTAAAATATCATGCTAACAGCTAGCTTAGGCTCGTCCAGTCTTGTAATAATACTTGTAGCTGGAGGGGAAATAGTGAGTCACTGCAGCGTCCAGCCTGTCCTCAGTCCACTGGAGGACGAAGAAGAAGAGCTGCACCGTCGACAACACAGGTACCCACACAGATGCCCTCGCATAGGGCCACAGCACAGGATGAGGGACCAGACCCAGCAGAAGCACAGAGACTGTTGCTGCTAATGGTTAGCTCTGACCAGCAGCTCCACTGCACTGCCCACGCTACACTGAGCGGGGGTCAGACTGTCTCCCCGGTGTCACTTCATTATAAATGGGTATAGCTATGGTTATGTCCTGAACATAGTTGCACTCAAGTAACAGAGAAAGGCTTTCTGAATAATATATCCTTCTTAGGCAAAGAAAAGAATGTCTGAGCTAAACATGTGATTTCATGGTTATTATATTGTGTCAACCAAATGGGCTGCCAATAGAAAGCCTCCCTGCCCTCACTTCACTGGCATGTGGGCACCAATTAGTCAGCCTACTTGATTTTTAAACAGAGGAAATCACAAAAAGACACTGAACTTAATGCTTCTAAGACTTGAGTGGAAATGGAACGGAGAATAGGAAAGAAATAGCAAACAAGAATCATCCATTCCCATTTGACTTCCTGCCAGAAGAAGAACAGACAGCTCCTATGTTAAAAAAGGAACTGATGGTAACACCCTCACATAGCCATCCCTTCTCTGTCATATTCATGTATGTAACAACGTGGCCTCCTTCCAAAGACACACAACCCTCACGCACAACCTCAGGGCACAACGTGTTTACAGCAGATAGATCCACACACTACAAACATCTGTGCTTCCTTGCTGTCTATAGAAAGCAACGGAGAGGCATCCCTGATGGCCTCCCATCCCCCTCACTCCTGCCTCCCATCTCTTCCCCTCCCCTCCTCCTCTCCTTCTTCCTCCCGTCTGTGTGAGGCTGCAGCATCCGTCACTAAAGGCAGAAAAACACAGGCAGAAAAGGAGGGATTGCTCCAGCTTTTACCTTTCAATGTAGGGAGAGATGTGGGCTTTGATTCAGCTCAGATGGTGCTGCTCTTCAGCCTCGGCTAACAACATCATGTGACCAGACCACCTGCTCATGCTGCCTGGTCATATGACCGGATTAGTCCCGGCAAGGATCTCTGGGATTTGTAGTTCAGGGAATGGAAAGAATGGGATTTCATCAAAATAAGATCCAATGTGGAGGTTAAAAAACATAACTGAAATTATAAGTGTGAGGTGTGACTTCACTTAGCTTAGATCTTAGATCATTGATGAATATTTCAAGATATTTTAATCTAATTTAACCCTCCTGTATGTAATGTGACTCGGTGCATGTTGAATCATCTAAAAGTAAACCAAAAAATCCTAATAAATATAGTTTGTACCTCATCACCAACACCATTACTAACAATTCAATCAGTTTTTAGTGGAATGGAGTTATTCACCCCTCCATATGATAGTTAAATTAGGATAACTCACTCGTTTTAATGAAAAATACATGTTCAAACTATTGTTAAGGTACATTGGAAAAGCCTGGATATAAATTGCATTGGTTTACCATAACATTTATGTTTTATTAAATTGTATCCGCATTTTGAATTTATTTTTGTTTAAATGGGGTGATGTAGATAAATAGAGAGGAGACACCTCTACTGTTCAGTGTTATATTGACTCGCTCACTCAAAACCAAGCCAAATGAGTCATAAGGATTTGTATTGAAAGTAAACTTTAGTTATGTTTATTTATAGTGTTAAGAAATCTGAATTGACCTCAAGACATCTTCAGACACATCCTCTATTTTACTGCCGTGATCATGGGGTGGGAGGCGTGGTTCATCAGGGATGAGAGCTTGGCCATCATCCTCCTGTCTCCCACCACCTCCACAGTATCCAGAGGACACCCCAGCACGCTGCTGGCCTTGTTTATCAGTTTGTCCAGTCTCCTCCTGTCAGCTGCCGTGATGCTGCTGCACCAGAAGACCACTCCATAGAAGATGGCTGATGCCACCACAGAGTCAAAGAAGGTCTTCAGGAGTGCTCCCTGCACCCCAAAAGACCTCAGTCTCCTCAGCAGAAAGAGTCTGCTCTGTCCCTTTTTATAGAGTGCATGTGCGTGGTCGGACCAGTCCAGTTTATTGTTCAAGTGAACACCCAGGTACTTGTAAGATGTCACCATCTCAATGTCCAGTCCCTGGATGCTCAATGGTAGCGGAGGAGAGCGTTTGCCCCGGCGGAAGTCCACCACCAGCTCCTTGGTCTTACTGGAGTTTATCTGGAGGCGGTTCCGCTGGCACCATCCTAAAAAGTCCTGGTTCAGTTCCCTGTACTCCCTGTCATCATCGGCAGAGATGAGGCCGACGATTGCAGAGTCGTCAGAGAACTTTTGCAGGTGGCAGTTGGCAGAGTTGTGTTTAAAGTCCGAGGTGTAAATGGAGAACAGGAATGGAGCCAGAACGGTTCCCTGTGGAGCCCCCGTGCTGCAGGACACCCGATCTGACTCGCACTCCCGTATCCGCACATACTGTGGACGGTTGGTGAGGTAGTCCAGGATCCATGAGTTTGCTCATGGAGTTTGCTCTATATGGTGGCCTGGCTCAGCCTGAGAGATAGGGTTTCCTCTATATGGTGGCCTGGCTCAGCCTGAGAGATAGGGTAAGGAGATGTGTACCTCTGTAGAGTGGCCTGGCTCAGCCTTAGAGATTGGGTAAGGAGCTCGGAGCAGCTTGGAGTCGGGTCGAAAGGAGTCAGCTCAGGCGATTTGGGCAGGTGGTTCCTAACAACACCCTTGACCAGTACATTATTGACAATACAGTACTGCCTCTCGTACCTTATTCCTTAAATATGTATAGCTTGTTTATTGTCATTATCCAAGTTTCCATTAGCAGAACATTATGCGGTGGTCGAACATAATGTGTTAAAATTACATTTTGCTGGCCATAATGTGTTAAAATTACATTTTGGCATCACCCAAACAATGCCAATGAAAAGTCAATTTGGAAATGTTGCTGTGGTGGACAAGTGAATTGAACACATGCACCTGAATATGCAGCCCCAGAGCTAGTGACGGAGCATTAACAGTGAGAGGCCAACATACACAGGCCTATCAACAGTGTTTGAGACCGGTGTTTGTGTCCCAAGTGTTGTTGCTTTATTGTGAAGTTCAAATACCTATAATACATGCGTAATATGTATGTTTACACATTTCACATAGTTAAAATACTTATTTTAATCTCAACTATGATGCTTTTCCTTATCCAAACTAAGTGGTGTGAGATCAAATTGTATAAAAACCTAGTTTTAAGGAATAGATTTGTCAGAAACTGAGGCTTACCTGCTGCTTTTCTAGTCTGGCCCACCACAGCACTGAGGCTAAAAGCTTTAACAAAATCCTTTTGCGCAGTGGTGCATTTAAAATGTCAGTTCTGATGATACTTGTTCTCAGGGCTGCTTTTGACGCAGTTGACCATAAGTTACTGCTCGACAGACTAGAAAGGTGGCTGGGACTTTCTAGCTCTGTGCTAATTTGGCTCAAATTTAATTGTGAAGATGGGGACTACTTTGTGTCAATTAGTAATTAGAAATTTGAGCGAATACAAATCTAATGTTGAGTTCCTCAAGGGTCCATTCTCGGGAATCTTTTGTTCAATATCTACAATATTCTATAATATCTTCAATATCTTCAATATTCTCCCTTCCTCAGATTATGGGAATTATACCATCTCCAACCATACTTATGCAGACGACACATAACTCTACATAACAGTGTTTTTGTTGTCATTGTCTTTTAAATGTATTTTACACTTTTTCTTAAAATCTGATGTGTTTTCATGCTCCTGGGATGCACTTTGGATTGCATTGTATCTGAGTAGTTCTATAAATAAAATTGCTGTTGCTTACATAGATATAAGATCACAACTCCTACAGTTGTGGCTCTCTTTCTCCTCATTTTAAACTCCACTGGGTGGGGTTAGTTACCC
Source organism: Cottus gobio (assembly GCA_023566465.1). Classification (NCBI taxonomy): domain Eukaryota; kingdom Metazoa; phylum Chordata; class Actinopteri; order Perciformes; family Cottidae; genus Cottus; species Cottus gobio. Next base: position 3,210,593 of record CM042221.1, read on the forward strand.
TTTAACAGACAGGAAAAGTGCAGGAAATAATTACTATGTAAGAGTAATAGTGAGGAGAATATTGTGTGCTTTACGAGTGTCTGACTTGTCAGCAATCAGGTTTTAAGATTCTATGAGTAAGTGGTGAAGTTTTGTATTTCACTCGGTGAGCTATTCAAAATTTGAGGAGCTCAAACAGAGATGTAAGACTGATTAAAGGAGGGATTATACAGCCTCCTCTGGAGCATACCTTGTTCCCCAGCTGTTTGATCTTATTCTGCTAAGTACTAAGCAGTGGGGAAACCACATCATTTAGAATCTTAAACATAAGGGCAGCTCATATCTCATGTATTGGCCTTGTGTGTAGCTTACATCGTGTGTAAATGGTAACCATGTCCATAATGAATATTTTATGCTTTTACATGATTTTAATGGTTTAATGTGTCTACCCCGTCCATCCAGACCTTGTAGCATCTCAACAATTTGTATTATTATCTTATTATTGCATGCAGACAACAGAAAGACCACACCACTCGTCACAGATGATGGAGCTAAAGACTGACAGTGAACCAAGCTGGACAGCCTGTCTGAGCCAAACCGGACCGTTCTCATTCCAGATCTGGACCACTCCCTTTCTGCCGTGCCTGGTATACATGAGCCATGTAGAGCAACTGGCCTAGAGTAGGACTTTCCCATCCGTAAAAGCCCAATCAGGGACAATAGTTGCAAATTAGCAATAGCTATGAATTTTCTGTTCAGCACAGACGTGTCATGCTCTGTATTGCAACTATGTTCAAATGCATCATCAATATCAAATGCAATACATTCAAATCTATATTTTACTCTTTTTTTTTTCTAGGATCTGAAACTCATGACTCATGTCATACCAATCAATGAAAAATAATGTCAATTTAAAATGATGAAATCCATTTCTTTTGTTTCTTTTATTACAGTCAAGGGACTATTAAGACAAAACACATCCAACCATTTGCGTCGGCATCACCTTAACATGTCTATTGCAAGGACTGAGTACGAGCATAAACTGTTGAAATTATCATGTAAAGCATAACTGCACTGCTGGCTCTGACGGGCCATTTAAGTCCAACAAATGTGAAATTTCAAGATGAGCGAGACCTTATTAGGGAACATATAATATTTCAGATTCTGCATTTAAATAATTAAACCAATAAAATAAGATTTTTTTTTTCCTGGAAAGATGAATTAATTCCAATATTAGTTCAAAAAGAAGCGTTTTAAACTGGGAAGTTTATTTTAATGTCAATATGAGCATCTTGCATGATGTAGGCCAAATAGTATGTATGGTTAGACATTATAGTTAAGTTATGAAAGAACTGTTGGCATTGTAGGTTTCCGCAATACATTGAAAGTGGAAGTTTTTTAACCTAAAAGATGTTTATATAGAGCTGATAAGGGGATCTATTGTAAATATACCTCCAAAACATGAGCAGAAGAAACTGAATAAATTCATCAACAATCACAATACAAATCAGAATTTTGTCTGTGGACTTAAACTCTTGTATACCTGTTTGATATTCATTTCCTTAAACACAGGAGGTTTTGTTTTAAGTGTTTAAGCGGAGGCATCATGTCAGCTCTATTAAAATTCCCCTCAGCTCCGTGCTGCGCTTTGTTGTGCAGTTGAACTCTGCTCTGCAGCTTTTTTAACCACAAACTGGGATTTCTTCAGAGGCACCGTGTCCACAGAGACATCTGCCTCCCTGACACCAGAGTGACCTTCACACCCTCCCGCTGTCTGATCTGTACGGTGCATATGGCAAGAAAAACTGCAGAGACCGTGGCCAGCTGTCCCATCCACGGTGAGACTGATACATCTAGTAATCGAGCTGTTAATGACATCTTTTGGAGCTCAGCCAGTCAGTGTTTTACTGGACGTGTGTGTGATGATGGACGATTCGCCTCTCTTTACTCAATCTTCATGCTGTCAGTGTGTGAAACAAGCTGCCAGCTCCGCCTTAAAAACACTTTGGCCTGTGACAGTGAGGTTTGACTGAGGCTCTGTCATTTTGTCACCGGTGTACGGCCCCTTTAAGTTTGAAGCACCTTGGAGAAGTGCTTGTCATGAAAACTTAATGTAGAGCTGAAATGTGGTGAACATGGTAAATACAGAAGCAGGCTCATGTTTTCTCTCTGTCTGTCTCTCTCTCTACTGCCAGCTGTCCATTAAACAAGTACAACATATTTTATATTAATAGGTCAAATCAACACATTCTCACTCCCAACTTATCAAATACTTGGTCAGTGGCCCTCATTCTTCACAGGAAACAAGTTTCCACTCATGTTAATCATAAAGTCTCTTTTTAAAATTTAAAAAAATAAAACTTCACAGTAAATGTACAGTTTACATGGATTGTGAACCGTGAACGCACCATCGACGGTAAGCGTATTGAATCACTTCCGGTTGCCACCGTGTGTGTTAGTCGATAACGTACTTCTCTTAGCTCCAGCAAACTGTGTGATATTCTTTAGTACAAGCGGCTAATTGCCTGCTGTACATCTTTAACGTTAAAAACACTCGACTCACTCTTTTAGCGACTCATCGCTTAAATCTAAAATCTTATTTTCACATTGTTAGTTCTGCTAACGCTAGCTACCTTGCTTTAGCTTAGCATACTAGCGATGTCTTCCTCTTCCCCCCTTGTATCGTGGCTGTCTGGATCGTGGTCCATGCCTACTACTCATTAGATGAATAATTTCTGTCATACTCATTGAATGTGCTGTAACTGTTACGTTGATTCTGGTCACATGACATCTATTGCTTCTGTCCATCCGGGGAGAGGGATCCTCCTCTGTTGCTCTCCTGAAGGTTTCTTCCCTTGTTTTTTCCCTGTAAAAGGGTTTTCAATATTGTTTGGGGGAGTTTTTCCTGATCCGATGTGAGGTCTCGGGACAGGGATGTTGTATGTGTACAGATTGTAAAGCCCTCAGAGGCAAATTTATATTTGTGATTTTGGGCTATACAAAATAAACTGAATTGAATTATTCAAGCCTTTATTCAGGGCCCTGGAGCCGATCCCAGCCGACATTAGGTGAAGGCAGGGCACACGTGCTGCAGACAACCATTCACGCTCACATTAACAACTACGGGCAATGTACAGTCCAATTAACCTGAGCGGCATGTCTTTGGACTGGAGAACCCAGAGGGAACCCACACCGCCACGGGGAGAACATGCAAACTCCACACAGAGGGACCGCCCAGACTGGGACTCAAACCCCGGCCCTGCTTGCTGTGAGGCCACCGTGCTAGCCACCACACCACTGTGCAGCCCAAGATAGAGTCTCTTTTCAAAATAAACTTCCAACATAGGCATTTGGTTTACTTGGTTAGATTACAGCAACAAAAAAAGACTTGGTTAGACTAAGAAACAATTGTAGTTTGGGTGAAAATGTTTGTTTTATAAAAAAAAAGTGTTTGTTACACATTCGTTTGTTGGCTAATTATTATTTCGCCAACAGATTATTTTGAATCCTATGTCTGTGTATGTTTGCTCCAATTATCCACACATCCTCCTCCCTAAGGGGACTTTCTCACTCTTTATGATAAGTTTCTTGTTTTGAGCATCCATTACTGACCTTTATTGTTTCGCATTGGAGTTAGTTTGGGTCATCTTGCACACCTAAACCTGTAGGAGACTTTAGAGAGGCAACTTTTTCTTTAAAAACTACAATTAGGTTAGTGTATGTGGTGCCATGCCTTTTGTGGCAAGATTCAGCAATAAAACAGGAGACTCATTGACAGTAGTACTTTAACAAAACATTTACTTTAATAAATAGGTTTAGGGTAAAGGGGGATGGGGTCAAACTCAGAGGATTCCTCGGGGTCTTTGGTCTCACGCCTGTTGTGAGACAGTACCTTTGTCCTGTGTGGGCATTAATTATAATGCCCATCAGCTAACTATAATTAGCTGCAGGTGTGACCAATGCCATGTGCCGATTGGCTGCAGCACCTACACTGGGAAGTGGACTCCCTCGATCACCTCCCCCAACTTGAGTTTGGGGATCCGCCCCCTGTGTGCTGTTTGCCATACTTTACTTTTTCAAACAATTTTGAATGACGGCTTCTCCGATGGTTCTGTATCACAAACCATCTGGAGGCTTAGGTTAAAAATGTAATTTAAAATTGAACTGCTCTCTTTCCTGAAACTATGTCCATGTTTATCATGACAACCAACAAAATCCACTGAAAACTGTTTTGAACGGAAGAACTTTCCACAAAATAAATATTCAAACTGCTGACCCTCCACTAATAGGAGTGCATTCATGCAACGGGCACAACATTGCGTTTCTATAGATCCAGAAGGAATAGAAAACATACCTTGATAAGCAAAAACATCAAATACAAAAGAATTTACAAAAAAAAACATTGACATTAAAATTGGGATAAGGCTTTTCTGAAATAGACAACTGAGCGAGCGCAAATATTTTAAGGAAATAATCAACATTGCAATGAAATAATGCAGCGCGGAGTCAAGACAGCATATGCCAAACACAAAGTGCATGAGAAGGAAGCAGCAGCACTGGGGAGTGGCAGCGCAGACAGCAACAGACGGACATTTAACTGGACAGATGCTTCAGACATTACCACAGTTCAGCTGCACAGGACGTTCAAGGAGCTCCAAGGAGGAATGAAGGAAAAAACTGTCCAAACACAAATTCAGCACAGCTGAAATTATGTGTTTTACACAAACAGTTGGGCTATATTAATTAATTTATTTGTATTTATTAATTTATTTGTTTTATTTTGGGAAGCCTCTAATGAATAGAGGAACATACTTAGTTAACTAAATTGTCTTTGATTTGGTTTTCCTATTATATCTATTTTTCAAGTCTAAACAGTACCATAACCCTAACCCATGACATTATCCTTTCCAAATGTAAAGCATAAACCTACCATACCACACACAACCATATTCTGCTTTCATATGCATAATCTGGATGCAACGGAAATGAAGGTTTAAATTGAAGTAGCATTGGCCAATAACGTTCAAGCAGGTTTTGCTTGAATGTAGATAAACCGTCTGTGTGGAGTGCAAAGGAGTTGGAACACATTGGGTCTGACAATGACTTAGCTTTTTATTGGCTTAAAATTAGCTTGGAAACTGGCTACTTGGGTCTTTCAACTCCATCTCCAGTCTTGCATCTTAAATTACAAATATCACTGTAAACAAGGAACAGCACTGTGTATACATAGCCCCCAAAGGTTTATCTGTCATCAAATCGGCAGCCGATGGGTTACGAGAATGTGTACTGAAAAGACGTTTTAATTTGTAAAACATCGACAATTCTGGCAGTAGATGTTTGAATACTATTTATTCTGCTACTCAGATGTATACAGTATAGTCAGTAGTATTAATATCATATCTATATATACGTGAGTAGCATGTGCTCAACTTCCTCAATAGTGGGACATCTAGAACAGTTGGTGCATTAGGCAATGTTGACCACCCACTGCAGTGCTTTCTGATCCGAGACAGGGCAGTCGCCAAACCATACTGTGACGCAGTTGGTGAGGATGCTATCGATGGTGCAGAGGTAGAATATCACCACAATCTAAGGGGAAGGATGGACTTTCTCCTCGGGATAAAGGGTGTGTCATCTTGATCAGGGTCGAAGTGTTGAGGGTCCAAAAGAGGTCCTTGGAGATGTGGACACCAAGAAACACGCAACCTCTGCGACGTTTATATGAATGAGGCCGTTTGTGCCACCTTTGGTCTTTCTGAAGTCTACAACCAGCACATAGTCGCTGCTGACACAGACCAGGTTGTTGTCCATGCACTAGTGTAATCTTTACAATGCTTGCAAACATTCACCTAATTACACATGCACATGCATACACTGATGGTAGAGGCTACCATGCAAGGTGACAATCTACTCATGGTTAGAGGTTAGGAGTTCAGACCTTGCTCAAGGACACCAGCTGACCAGCCGCTCTACCTCTTCAGCCCTGCAGGCCGATGCACCGTTGTTGTTGATGAGGCCCACCACCGTTGTGTTTTCTGCAAGCTTGATGAGGATAGTGGAACCGACTACAGATATGCAGTCGTAGGTAAAGAGGGAGTAGACTAAAGGGCTCAGCACACAACCCTGTGGGCTGCCAGTGAAGGTGTGGTCATCTAATCTAACAATAGACTGTAGAAGTAGCGGACATAGTCATCGTGATCACCTATTGCTTTGCCTCATGTTTGGCAAATTTGCTACCGCCATCTTAGAATACAGCCTTTTTTTTGCAACTGATGAACGGAAGTTTGGACTGTGACATAGTTAACCCTCTAAATGGACAATCTTTTACCCACATGAACATACTGTATTGAAGAAGACTTGAGATTGAGACCATAAACTCATGTTTACAATGTTTACTGAGGGAATAAATAAGGAAAGAAGTAGAGTCATTTTCTATAACACCTTTCGGAATCAGAGGTTCACGTCTAACACTATGGTTTTCTTTTTTGATTGTATATTCTTATTTTCAGTTGAGAGATTAACCCTCTGGACCCGGAGGTCATTTTCTCAATTTTACATAATTTCTTCAATTCATCTTTTAAAGGCACTTGCATATGAGATACATAACCATGTTTTACATAAAAATGCATAACAATCTCAGATCTCTATAGTGTAAAGAGAAAATATGCCTCTAAAGCTGAAAAATGTAATCTGTATTGACTGACCTGACATAAAAAATGTGCTTCCCTGAGTTTAAGGTTTGAGAAGAATTTTGTCCACGGAAGGTGAAAACCTCTTATTTCCATATCTCATCTTTTTTTCATAAATCAATGATATAAATATTATAAATAAAGAACCACTGAAGAGTAATAAAAAGAGCTTCTGACTAAATCTCGCTATTCCATCAGATACTCAAACCGTCGGCAAACTCTCATAGCTTCACCCCGCCTCCTCCTTGAATAAAATGTCGTCACAGCGGAGCTGAAAGTAAACAGTGCTAAACAATGACAAGGCATTTTCGTCTGACTTCATCTGAGTCAGTTTTCCGTAGACTTCCATACAGCAACCGGAGGAGGAACCCCGGCTGGTGAGTAAAGAGAAGGTTTTAAGACACTTTCACATCGGCTGGAAGTTCCTGCTTGAACTTAACATACTGGGGGCTGCTGGTTAGGAAGTACAGAACCAGTTCCAGATTGAAGTGCTGATGCCCAAGTCACTGAATGTGGGGATCATGGTGTTGAATGCTGAAATTAATTGGATCAACATTCGTACGCTTGTTCTGGTGGTTTGTAATTGGAGAGTTGCCAGTGTTTATGGAAGGCAGACTGCTGGGCCAGTGAGGGAAGGCCCCTTGTAAACCATGCTTCCCCTCTGTAGCCAAGTCCTGCTTTGTCTGTCTTTGGAAACAGTGATGAGACAGGAAAAGAAACAGCATGAAACTGCCTCCAGATTAAATTATGCATGCCTCCATCTGCTGACAGAGGACAAGTCTGTCAAGCCTCCTCAGTGTCACACACACACACACACACACACACACACACACACACACACACACACACACACAGCTCACTTTTCTCACGCTGATCTATAGTTCACCAGCCCACTGTGTCTGTAACAATCCCTCAGGTTAACTTCATTCTGCTGCACTGTTGTTCATCCTCGTGAACTGGGCTGATTTAAGGGCAAACATGAAGCATGCGTCGGTATTCCTTGCATTCTGCATTTTCGTTTTCTTTTAGCAGTGTTAGAGAAGCAGGCTCGTGACCTGTTGCTGATTCGGTGCCTAGAATGATGGACCTCCCTGATTAACATGAGAAATATTAGAAGACACGTTTGGATGTATATTGGCTTTTTTCAAAATGCAGCGGCAAAGTACACTCAAAACAAAATCATGTGGACCAGAGGCACATGAAGAGTAAACACATTATTAAAAGTTAATACAAAATGTATAGACAAATTAAAATTTGTACACAGTCGTTAAAAGATTTAACCGTAAATGTGATAATATAAAGTTACAATAAAATATTTGTACTCCAATAAAATATTAGAAGCTTACATCTCACTCCTGAGCGTCCCATAAATTAGGTAGATCGGCCCTTTTGTTTGGCCAGCCAAATCCCATCTTTAAACCCTTTGCACTGGCCTCAGTGCCGTCATTAGACAGCCAGCAGACCACTCATCAGGTCAGGACCCTTCTGATGCTTTCAAACGTAGTGGGTAGCCCACAGCACGTCGGACTATGACGATCCATGACGGTCGCAATCACGCATTTAACGTTGTGAATTAAAGAGTTTAGTCATAAAAACCAGTTAGACAGGTAGAGGAGAAACTACTTGGTTGGGCATAAATAAGTACATAGACTAAATAAATAAGTAAAAAGAGAGCATCATGACTACATACAACACAACTTCAAAGTAACAACACGGTGGGAACACATGTCTCCTGGTTTAAAGTTATAAGTTAACAATGAAAAAAAATTGAGTGTGTGATCAATTGCAGTGGGAGGGTCTGGGCCAAAATGCCAGGGCCAATCATTTTGTCCCAGTACCTCTGTGGACACTTCAGGATGTGATCAATGCCAAAACACTCTTTTTAATAAAATTAGTGTACGCCCATAGTAATGTTGCAGCTTAACCAAGTTATGATAGATTATAAAAAAGGTCATTTGAAAATGAGTTACACAAGACGACAACTAAATCAAATAAATATATTACAATATTGATCTATGTGATCGAAAGAAATGTGATAAAATCTGCGCTAAAAGGGTCCTTGCACACGACTCGCTTTGAAAAACAAACAAACTGAATAGGTGACTGAAAGTATGCCTCTTAAAGGCTGATAGTAAGCAAACACATTTAACATGCTCGTGGTTATTTTGGGTGTGGGGCTCACAGCTGCTCTCCACGTCTGCGTTATAGGCGCTCATGCACGCTCTGCTGTGGGATTGTGCTGCAGACGGCTGGCCGGCGTGATGGCTGTGCACTCCGGTCCTCCGACCCAGATGGCAGCGAGTGGAGAAATCACTCACACGGTAATCATCCTGGAGACACCTGGAGAACCAGAGCAAGAGCGAAGACAGGAAATGTAAACCAAGCACTAAGTGAACCACTCAGTCAGCCTAATAAGGACCCGAATTATTGCACAAATAAAGGGTGCGCACACCGTCCCTCCCACTCTCTAGAATGAATGCTATAAAGTAACAAGGTTCCACAGTGATTGATTATGGAACCTCAGTAAAGTCATTTGATGGACCTCACTCATTTTATTTTCTATTTAATGATAGCTCTCTGGTGCTGCCCACATTTTAATATGAATATGGGCAAAGTCAATTTGTATCCATCATTAAAATAACTGTGTCCATGTGTGAGCATATGTGCAGTTCACAGTCAATGCAGTATGGAACTCTTCAAAGAACTAAGCATGTATCTCTATGTTAACCATGCCAGTCTGAGACACTGTTTGCAGCGATGAGAATGAATGGACGATAAAGCCCTATTAGAGCAAGGCAAGTTAATTTGTATAGCACATTTCAACAAGGCGATTCAAAGTGCTTCACATAACCATTAAAACAAAAAAAAATTAAGAACATACATTAAACCATTCAGAAGTCAAAAAGCAAAACATTTTATAAAAGTCGCAGTGTAGTTTAAGAAATCAAATGCAGTAGTGAGATGCAGAAATGTATTAATATCCTCGAATCTGATTCAATTACAGGCAACAGCAAACAGGAAGGTCTTCAGTCTGGATTTAAAGAGGCTGAGGGTCTGAGCAGACCTGCAGCTCTCTGGGACCTTGTTCCAGATGTGTGGAGCAGAAAAGCTGAACGCTGCCTCTCCGTGTTTAGTTCTGACTCTTGGAACAGAAAGTAGACCCGTCCCAGACCACCTGAGTGGTCGGGATGGTTCATAAGGTAGCAGCAGATCACTAATGTATTTAGGCCCTAAGCCATTCAGTGCTTTATAAACCAGTAGCAGGATTTTAAATTAAAGTATTTGTTGGACAGGAAGCCAATGCAGACCTACGAACTGGAGTGACGTGATCCACCGTCCTGGTCTTAGTGCGGACTCGGGCTGCCACGTTCTAAATTCCAGCTCCAGCTTTCTGATTTACCTGTGAACACACCGTTATAGTAGTCTACTGAAGATACATGCATGGACAAGTTTCTCCAAACCCTTTTAAGTCTATTCAGGTGATAGTAGGCTGATTTCATAATTGTCTTTGTATGATTGTTCAGGTTGAGGTCTGAATCCATAACTCCACCTAGAATTCTGGCTTGGTTTGTGGTTTTTAACGTCAGTGATTGAAGCTGACTTCCAATCGTTCGTCCTTGGGACCAAAAAGATTACTTCTGTTTTATCTGTTACGTCCACGTTTTGGTCTAGGGTAAACGTGAGGGGACGAACACAGGTCAGTCAAACACAAAGGGAAAGAAAGTCAAAAGAAATTGTAATAGTGGATCAACTAAGGTTTATTCAGACTAATGATGAGGCAACACCAAACACACAGGTTTCCAAAACGGAGTGGGAGCGATTGGGACAGTTGTGGTCGTGCTAAACAAAATGAACCAAGGAAAACAAAACTATGCCTGACTGACTACCTCTGCAAATTCAGTAAACAAAATGGCTTGCCTAGCTTCTCTACAAAATGTGGGACAAAACATACAGAGGTAGCATCGACCAATAACCTAGTGTATTAGACAAGGAGTACCTACGAGCGTGCAGAAATGTATAGGGTACCCCACTCTTACCTACTGTCCGCAACCTTTCACCACAAACCGTTCAGAACTTCTGCCTCCACGAGTGCATAGCACAGACTGAAGGAAACACCCGTCTCCTCGGCTTCTCTCTCTTGGCTCCGCCTTCCTGCTTCCGGTGCCTCTCAGCCGCCTTCCTCTCCTGCGCTGTGTGCCCCCTCTCATGCGCCCTCCCAGTCCTTTTATCCTGCACTCGCTCAGCTGGGCGGTCTTCACAGCTGGTTACCAGTCAGCTGATTAGGATCTGTGGACAAAACAATGGGGGAAGGGATACCCCCAACTCTGGCACGTAACACCCCCACCCATATAAGCTCAAACAATACACGCTAGGGATTTGTTTGAGACTACACCGCTCTTAACCAAGGGTGATCATGAGCGAGAGCCAATACCTGGGAACGATAGGATGTAGGCACTACAACCTGGTATGTCTCACTCCACTCCATCTCTTCTGGACCTTCCTTTGTCCATCGACGCATAAGTAGTCCATCCTCAAGGAAGTAGGCCATCTGCTTTTCTTTGGCTGCTTCCGGACTTAGTACCGAGGAATGACATCTTACCAGGGTGGCGTCCGCTCGCTGGGCTGCGATGTACTCCTCTCTGGATGCTGGCAGTTCCACCTCCCCGGGACTGACGAGAAAAGACCTCGTACTGGTGGACTGGACCTCTGGCTGACCTGTGGATCTCTTTAGAACAGTTTTGGGAAACTGCTCATTGGCTAAGAACATGTCAGCTAACTCAATGCCATATTTCTTGGCGTGGGCCCTGGTAACTACACACACTGGAAACGTGTCCGGCCCAACGTCTGACCTGGCAGGAGCTTCTGAGCTCAGATCCGGTTGGTCTACCACTTCGGGGACTGGCACTACTTGTCCCCCAGCTAAGTCATTCCCTAAAATAAAGTCCACCCCTTTAATGGGCAAAGCTGGCAGTACAGCCACTTTACACAATCCACTCACTAGTGGAGATTGAATATGGACAAAGTGCAAAGGTGCTGATATGAAACTCATACCCACCCCTTGAACTATTGCACTGGCTTTACATGACGATACCGAAGACAATGGCACGATGCCTTTTCGAATGATTGACTGGGAACCCCCTGTGTCCCTCAAAATCCTTATGGCTTTCCGATCCTTCGGATCTCCGGTAACTGATACGAAACCATCTGTTAAAAATGGCTTGAAACATTCGTCGGGCTCCTCCTCCTCAGGGAGTAGCATGCTAGCCTGCGGGGATTTCACATTTTTAACTAACCCCATGCCTTTTGGCTGTTGTGAAGTTGGGGAAACCTGCTGTTTCCTTCTAAGAGAGAAACAATCAGCTATTACGTGTCCTTTCTTGTGACAATAAAAACATTCTCGTTCACCCCGAGGTGGTGATGGCGGTCCTTTTGCCTTTTCAACAGGAGGCTGGCCGATACCTGGCCTCATGGAGCGCGTCACTGCCTCCTTGTCTGGGCGAAAGGAAGACACAAACACCTGTTTATGAGTGAGTACAAACTCGTCAGCTAAAACCGCGGCTTTGGATAAAGACGTCACCTTTTGTTCATTTAAAAAGACGACTACCTTCTCTGGTACGTTTCCCTTAAACTCCTCCACCAGTATTAACTGACGTAGCGATTCGAACCTGTCTTTCACATCACTTGCTGCACACCATTTATCGAAAAGGACGCTCTTCTCACGAGCGAACTCCACATACGAGTGCTCACCACTCTTCTTGTGATGTCTGAATTTCTGCCGATAGGCCTCTGGCACTAGCTCATATGCACGCAATATGGACTCCTTGAGTACTTCATATTGTAAGCTTTCTTCTAAAGAAAGTGCTGACACGACTTCCTGGGCCTTTCCTACTAATTTGCACTGTAGTAGAATTGGCCACATGTCCTTAGGCCAGACTAACGCCGTCGCAATTCGTTCAAATGCGTTGAAGTAGGAATCAACCTCGGATTCCCTAAATGTCGGCACTAAGGCTATGTGTCTGCTGACGTCAAAACCTGGTTGTCCATGGCTGGGACAGGAAGAGGTGGAGACCTCTGTGGATCGTTGTTGAGCCGTGATCCTCATGGCCTCTATGTCCAGCTGTCGCAGCTTCACTTCCTTCTCCGCTTCTATCTCCAACCTGCGTATCTGTAATTGAAGTTCATTTTCCGCACCATTTCTTTTTCCTGGGCCTCCAACTGAAGTCGAGCTAGGCGAACCTTCAACTTCGCATCCCCACCGGATACCGTGAACTCTGGGGAAAAAGCCTCAAAACGAGGTAAGGTTGCTGGAGGAACTTCAATTTCAACTCTTTCTCCTGGTTGCATTGTGGGCGTTCTCACTCTGCTACCTCTACCAGAGGAAACTTCCGGTCCTGAAAAAAACACATCATCACGCACGGGAGGTATTAGGACCTTTAGCTCCACCAATCTGTCTAAGATCCGGTTTTTTATTTCCTGTTTAACCCCATACTTTTGTACGGGTATATTAAAGTGAGTCGCAATATACAATAGATCATCCTTGCGGCATGAATCCACCTTTTCGAAGCTAGGATTTGCCACGAACTCTTGTAGGTCAAAACTCATGATTATGTCCAACACAGCTTCACTTGACTTTTCACCCTTTACTGACTTTTTTATTTTTATTTTCAATTTTCAAGGGAAAAAGATCCCGGACGAGCCCCCAATTGTGTTACGTCCACGTTTTGGTCTAGGGTAAACGTGAGGGGACGAACACAGGTCAGTCAAACACAAAGGGAAAGAAAGTCAAAAGAAGTTGTAATAGTGGATCAACTAAGGTTTATTCAGACTAATGATGAGGCAACACCAAACACACAGGTTTCCAAAAAGGAGTGGGAGCGATTGGGACAGTTGTGGTCGTGCTAAACAAAATGAACCAAGGAAAACAAAACTATGCCTGACTGACTACCTCTGCAAATTCAGTAAACAAAATGGCTTCCCTAGCTTCTCTACAAAATGTGGGACAAAACATACAGAGGTAGCATCGACCAATAACCTAGTGTATTAGACAAGGAGTACCTACGAGCGTGCAGAAATGTATAGGGTACCCCACTCTTACCTACTGTCCGCAACCTTTCACCACAAACCGTTCAGAACTCCTGCCTCCACGAGTGCATAGCACAGACTGAAGGAAACACCCGTCTCCTCGGCTTCTCTCTCTTGGCTCCGCCTTCCTGCTTCCGGTGCCTCTCAGCCGCCTTCCTCTCCTGCGCTGTGTGCCCCCTCTCATGCGCCCTCCCAGTCCTTTTATCCTGCACTCCGCTCAGCTGGGCGGTCTTCACAGCTGGTTGCCAGTCAGCTGATTAGGATCTGTGGACAAAACAATGGGGGAAGGGATACCCCCAACTCTGGCACGTAACATATCTTTATTTAATTGAAGAAAATTCTGGCACATACATCCAATGCATTTAGCCAGCCCTTGTATGGGATTATAGTCCCCTGGTGATATAGTTATGTAGATGTGTGTGTCGTCTGCAGAATATAATTATGAACACACTTACTAACATGCCAGTGGAAGCATGTACAACAGAAGAAGCCCCAGTATTGAACCTTGGGGAACACCACATCATACTAGTCAGCTCTTATGTGTAATTAGCTACAAGCACAATGTTTTGTCAGCCCCCCAAGTAGGATTCAAATCAGTTTAAGTCCTGCAACAGAGAGTCCTACCCAGACTTTCAGTCTGTCTAGTGGTATGTCATGATCGACCGTGTCAAATGCTGCCCTGAGATCCAGTAATACTAAGACTGAAGTTCTGGCACTGTCTGTGTTTAAGTGGATGTCTGACGAAAGCCGGACTGGAAGACATCAAAACAGTTATTTTCGGCCTAGAAGTTGTTTTCCATGATTTTACTTAAAAATGAGAGGTTTGATATTGGCCTATAATTTGTCATTATTTTGGGGTTTAAACTAGCCTTATTTAGGAATAGTTTAATAAATGCAGTTCTGAGGGCTTGTGGGAAGACACCTGAGAGAAGGGATGTGTTTACAATCTATAAAAGATCCGTGGTCATGCAGTGTGAAATATTTTTTAAAAAGTGTGTTGGTAGAATATTCAAGCAGCAGGAGGATGTTTTCAGATGTTGTATAATGTCTTCTAGGCTTCATTGGTTGATTGAATAAAATTGTGTCATGATATTTGAATGAATGTTATGTAAAGATGGGGACAACGGTGTGGAGTCACCGACTGCTTGTTTCTGAATTCTGTCTGAAAAAGGAGGCAAATTGATTGCATGCACAGGTGGATTGGAGCGTAGCAGTTACTGACACCGGAGGGTTTGTTGGCTTGTCGACGGTAGCAAATAAGGCGCGTATTGTTATTGTTTTTGGTTATGATGTCAGAGAAGGACTGCCACGCATTTCCATCCATCCATCCATTTTCATCCACTTATCCGGGGGTCAGGTCACGGTGGCAGCAGGTCCAGTAGGGTGACCCACAACATTTACCAACTCATTCTGGGGAGTGTCGAATCCCCAGGGTTTCCTATCAGTTGGAAATCAGTTGGTTCGATTCCCGGTCAGGGAATTCATATTTGTAGTTGGCATTGAGATATTGTTGTAATTGCTTCATTAACTCCGATATCATTTGATATCGATGTTATAATATTCAAGACAATTTAGGGTCACTGTGATGGTTTATTGCTGTCATTTCACATCAGTATTTTCTTAATTCCATGTCCTTGATGGTCTAGTGGCTACGAATCGGCACTCTCACTGCTGCAGCCTGGGTTTGATTCCCTGTCAGGGAATTCATAGTTGAAGTTAGCTTTGCCACAAGCGAAGGAGTTCAAGCATCTCAGGGTCTTGTTCATGAGTGGCGACTCAGTGGTTAGCTCCGTCTTTCAATCAGAGGATCGGTGGTTTGATCCCCGGCTCCGCCAATTGAAGTGTCCTTGAGCAAGACACTTAATCAGAATCAGAACCATTTATTGCCATGTATGTTTACACATACAAGGAATTTGTCCTGGCGGGAAGGTGCATACATTTAACATTTAACAATACACATTTAACAGTTAACGCAGTACAATAAATGAGGATGAATGGATGAATGAGTATTTACATTGAAACAGTAGCATATCAAAATACCAAAAATAAGATAAAGTGCATGGAATGTGCATGAGTGAAAGTGTTGTGTGAAAGTGGCAAGTGTAATGTTAAAGTGTCAAGTGTATTCAAGTATAAGGCTATGTGCAGGAGAGTGTCCGGTGGGAATTGTCTGGGGGTGACAGAGTCATTAGAGTCAGTGGGGGACCCGGGCTCTGTTGATGAGCCCGACGGCAGACGGGAAGAAACTGTTTTTGTGGCGTGAGGTCTTGGTCCTGATGGACCGCAGCCTCCTGCCAGAGGGGAGGGACACCAACAGTTTGTGTCCAGGGTGAGAGGGATCAGCTACAATCTTCCTCGCCCGCTTCAGGGTCCTTGAAGCAAACAAGTCCTGGAGGGACGGCAGATTGCGGTCAATCACCCTCTCTGCAGAGCGAATGATGCGTTGCAGCCTGGCCTTGTCCTTGGCAGTGGCTGCAGCGTACCAGACGGTGATGAAGGAACAGAGGATGGACTCGATGATGGCAGTGTAGAAGTGCACCATCATTGTCTTTGGCAGGTTGAATTTCCTCAGCTGCCTCAGGAAGACCATCCTCTGCTGCGCCTTCTTGGAGATGGAGCTGATGTTTAGCTCCCACTTGAGGTCCTGGGTAATGATGGAGCCCAGGAAGCGGAAGGACTCCACAGATTTGACGGGGGAGTCACACAGGGTGAGAGGGGCTGGGGCTTGGGGGGCTGAGATCTTTCTGAAGTCCACAACCATCTCCACTGTCTTCAGAGCGTTGAGCTCCAGGTTGTTTTGGCTGCACCAAGTCACCAGGTGGTCAGACTCCCACCTGTAGGCGGACTCGTCCCCACCAGAGATGAGTCCAATGAGGGTGGTGTCATCCGCAAACTTCAGGAGCTTGACCCTAATTGCTCACCGTTACTGTGTCTAGGGTCTACTGTATAGCATGTAAGTCTCTTTGGCTAAATGAAATGTAATGAGTGAGGGTAAAATGGAGCGGGAGATCGACAGGTGTATCGGTGCGGCTGCAGCAGTAAAGCAGGCGTTGCACCGGGCCGTCTTGGTGAAGATGAAGCTGAGCCGGAAGGCGGAGCTCTCAATTTACTGGTCGGTCTACGTCCCAACCCTCACCTATGGAAAGAACGAGGTCTCGGATACAAGCGGCCGAAATGAGTTTCCTCCCTAGAGTGGCCGGGCTCAGCCTTAGAGATAGGGTATGGAGCTCTACCTGTAGTTCATTCATAAACCTCTTTAAAAGGAACTGTATAAACTGCTTGGCCCATATTGTAAGGTTGGTTCGTTCTGCCACTCTGCGAGACAGAGAGACATGGGGAAACAGAGGGATGATGCAAGGTGAATTTTTTATAAACTAAGATGTCCAAAACAAATAAAACTAACAGAGCAGAATAAATTAAGCTGTCCAAAAGAAACAAAACTAACAGAGCAGTAGACACAGCAGGGAGCATACCGGGAATAGAAGCAGACAAACCAACACTGAGACATTAGACTCAATTAGGGGCAAGGCAGACAATCACAAAGGCGGGTAAGGCAGGAAGTGAAGTGACGACAGGAAACAAAAAAAAAAAAAACATTAAATTGAAACCCAAAACCGGGACACAGAATCTATGTAAACCAGCTTTGAACTGCATGCTACCTTGGACTTTTTTTATTTACAGCCATCCAACGATAAATCAAACACAAAAATGTGACAGTGATTTGTTTTCCGTTTTCCATGTTTAATAGTTATTGTTGTTGTTAAGATGTCAACTAACAATCCCCTGATGCATTTGATTGAATATGTCAAGAAATCAGGGACCTTGTTTTTGACCTCTGATCACAAACAATGTGTAATGGAATAATGTGAGATTAAACAATGACCTTATATGGTAATGATGTTTAGTATGGTAACTGATTTATATATGACAACGGTCTTGATCAGGGGAATACATGATCAGAAATCTTGTGTAATTTATTTTAGTACCTTCCAGACTTCTGATATAAAAAATAAACCATTCTGATTGATTTTAAGAATTATAACTTCATTATCACTTTTTCAATTACATAACAAGTTTTTGTCTCCTCAAGTAGATGATTATCCTCGTAAACGTTCACAGTTAGAGGTTTTATTGGGAAGTTTCCATTAGTTCATGATTGACGTAACCATAATTATCATATTTAGTTATTCAGGGCTGGTAGTAACATTATATTCATGCGTTACGATGAGTACTTGCTGCTTACTTACAGCTAGAGTATTTTTGAAAATCCAGAATTTTATGGTTACACAATAACAGTGTAACAGGAAAAGTGAAGAAAAACCATCAAAAACTGAGAATAGAACAAATGGAAGGTTGCAGATCAGCAGCAAGCCACGAAACTATGTTATTAAGTTAAACAAATTCACATCAAATTTAGTTTTAATTTCAAGTTAAACAATGTGTACTGTTCTCCCTATGTGTTTTACTTCCAAAGTGTTAACATAGATAAACAGCCAGCCAAACTCCTTTTCAAGAGCCAGGATGCGAGCGTTCCTGCTCCTTTATTGATTTCCAACATGAAATCATCTTGACAACGTTGAAATAGGGTGAAACTAGAAAAGAAATACAAAACATATTAACTGAATAGCAGATAAATATAAACAGCCTTATGTTCACAATTCTCCTAACAAAGTCACTATTCCTAATTATACAACATGTGAAGAATGTAAAACACTTACAGTCATTGCTTTCTGAGGAATACAGGCGAAGGATTACTGTGGATTACATATGGGGTTCCTCACAGTCACGACCACGCACTCTGCACTTTACAGATCTAACTTCCTACTTCCTGTTTCTCACTTCCTGCTTCATTACAGGTGTCAAAATAAAAGCGCTATGCATGAAACAATAAAAACGCATAACAGTTAACTTAAACACTTCTTTAACATATGCAGGGAAGAACACAATGTAATGTCGGGTTTATGCAACACAAATATGTTGTTATGTTCAACAATTTAAAAGGCAAGAAAACATTGTGATGTTGGTTGAAATAACGTTATTTGTTATGTCATTTCTTCCATAGCCTATGTAAATTAAAAAGATCAGTTTGTATTAAATTAATTGTTTGTTATCTTCTTATGAACCCTAATCCCTAATTACACAGGAAACAAACACCAGCCTCCTGGGTTAAAGCCTCATGTTGGACCCAGCCATCCACCACTGCAACCTGAAAATATAAATCATGATGTTTGTTATATTATTGTACATTCTTGTCTATGAAACAGTTCAGGGCGCTCAGGGCCAGAATAATAGTGTTATCATGGAGTCAGAGAGGTCCCTGAGGAACCGCTGACTGTTTAGACTAGATACACGCCGGGCACCGCCACAACACCCACATATGTTATTATTATTATGTTAGACCAGCTGCAGTAGGCTGGCCATGGACGTCCTAGCCTGGAGAGACAAGGAAAGGACATGTGTCTTCCCTCCTCCTTGAAAGGTTAGAGCCAATTAGATGTTAGGATGATGCGATGAAACCTGTGACGAGAATCTGTGTATAAAACCGCCGGACTTCCGGTTGGACGGGAGTTCAGTTCTGTTCTGATCTCAACCTGCGTGTTGATGAAACGAATCCCTGCTCTTGCAAGTGCAGCGCTTATACTTTGATTGTGACCAGAGAAATAAATCGACCAAGATGAGAGAAGTTGTTCGGCTGAATTCTTCCGGAGTGTCTACCAGGCATACAATTTGGATTGGGCTAACAATTTGGTGACCCCGACGTTGGTTGTTTGACCTGGGTAAAGAGAAAGAGCGGTGACGACGTCTGTTTCCCGGACCCCAGCCGAGGGCCAGCGGCTGTTTGGCGGTTGACAACGAGAGGCCTCAAAGGGAGGTGAGCAGACAACCTTTTGTTCAAATGAATAGAATGTCTGTGATTGGATAAACTAAATTTGTTGTCAACAGCACAATAAGCCCCTGTCCGTAGTTTAGAGATTGTTATAACATGGTACCTGGTCACAAGTAAAGTAAAAGCACATATTTCCACTGATGTTTATGATGTTATGTTGAGTAGGGAAAGAGAATAAGTGTCCACAGGGTTAGGGATTTAGTTAATACGAATAAAGAGTTTAAATAGGACAAAGGGATGCTCTTTGGAGCTACCGGAGGTCGACTCTTAGTCGGTAGAAATCCAAGTTGAAATCCTTGTGATACATTGATACCTCTGGTAACTGAAGTCACGGAGCGATATAGCGATGATGGTGACGGTCAGTTTAGGGTTTAGACAATGCCGCTGTGGTAGCGAGGCCGCAAGAGGCGAGGATAAGGACACAGGGAAAGATGTATTGTTTTTCATGGAATGTATGGGTTATATTTGTAAGTCTTGGTGAATTAACGAAACCTGAAAGCGTGGGTATCAGAACACGAAAGAGGACTGAGAATTCCTCGGGAGAAGGTGTTCGACTGCATATCTGTGGGGCATTGAAGGGGAATAAAAGGGAAAATTATAGTCTAGGGTACTACGGAGCCGGGAGAAATAAAACAATATTTGTGAGCTGGTGTTAGAAACCCCAGCGATCGAGCGCTGTATCCCTCTGATACAGTAGAAGGTTCTCGTTCGAGTTCACTGTATTGGGTATTGCAGCCTTTCTCCTGAGCTTCAAGGATACGTGTAAATAAATAGAATAAACTGTTGAACATGGGAAGAACGAAGAGAACAATTGAGGTATGGGAGGGGTGCCCGGAAGGTACACTGGGGCATGCCTTGGTGAGAACATATGAGAGGGTTATGAAGAAAACCCAATAATAATAAGATAAGGGGTGTGTAACAAAGAGATATGTGAAGTGGACAGAAAGCATGGGAGAGAGAGGCATGCTAGAAGGGGAGAAAACTCCCCAACCGACATGCAAAGGACTGGTAAGCCATCTGAGCATGGCTAGAAAGGGGAGAGAGCAATCACAGCTGGTACTAGCAGAAACAGGGAAAGGTAGCGGAAAGGAGAAGAAGAGTTTGGAGCAAGCAGAAGAGTTTTTGACCGACTGTAATCATTTCCTGGGGGAAATGAATGCTGCGATAATGGGTAAGACGGCAGTGCAGATGCCGCAAACAGTGGGAACAATACTTAAAACATCTGTCGAGCCATCAGGAGGGCTCCGCGGGCGCCAGGCCTGAGCGGTGCAGCCTTTGCTCTCTCGCAGACTGACCGATGTCCAAGACGCGTCTAAGGTTGGCAGAAAGCCTTTTCTAAAGTTTCTGCATTGGAGGTCTGTGAGGAGGAAGGGGGTAACGTGAAGGAGGGCCTCCCAAGGACGCCCTGAAAGACAGACACGACACCCAGTAACCATTTTATTGAACCCCAATAGTGTAAATTGTAATGTGCATTAACTATGATTGGACTGTGGCATAATTGTTGATAAAGGACATTATATTGTGTATCACATATAGATGAAGGTGGTAATACATCGAACTGAATGAGTGTTGGTTGGGATCACGAAGCGTAATCCCGGGGCACGTGCTGCATGTGTGAGGGAAATTCCTCCAAGAGAGGTGGTTTGAGAGAAAGTCCCCAGGTGTGAAATTCCTGAGGGTGGAAGTACTAAAATATTCCTGCAGATGAGAGTAACTTCTGCAGATGAGAGTGGTTGAGTTATCAGGGTGACGACTCTGGACTAAGAACAGAAGTGTGTTGTTTGCTTCAAAAGCGTTGGATATGTCTCAGCTGAGACAGAATTGTGTGCTTTGTTTAATGTACATGTATGTGTCATAGAAGAATCATAGATGAATGAAATAGTTTGAAAAGTGAAGGAATGCAACTGAACTAATAGTATTAACACAGTAGAAATATGAAGGAGAGATTCATAGATGATGAAGCAAGAGCCATAACTTCCTTACGAAAACCCTTTGTAAAGAATGATGAGCCTCTGTTGAGATAAAGAGGGCATTTGTAAATGTGCCACAAGCAGCCCAAACAATAAGAATCTCTCTTTGAACAAAGAGAGAAAAAGGCGGCCGTGCCTATTTCTGCTGTTGCTATTGATGAAGCCTAATTTGAAACTTGTGCTCTGCTTTAAGTCTACAGGTGCGTGATGAACTGCCTGCTTGTTGAATTGAGCTTGTTGTGAGTTATAGCCTTTTAACATTGTGTAATGAACTTTAGGGAAAACTGTGTGTTAATAAGAAAAGGATAAAAATATGGCAGATCCTTGGAAATTGGGGACAAGACTTACGTTGATAATAAGATAGATAAGATATAATTCTGGAGCTGAAGAGGTAGAATACATGTTCTGCTGGGAACTGTTAAGTAGCAATGTTTATATATATATATTGGAATAAATCAATGAGTATTTTGTGAACCATTCAATAATCAGTTGTAGGCAGATAACATATTAAGAATAATTGAATAAGAATAAAATTACTAAGGTAACGAAGTAAATTACAATAAATACTGAGCAAAATTGTTGACCCTGGTGACTGTGTGTGAGATCTGAGGGGGGTCAGGCAATGCTGGGGCGGAGCTGGAGAGAAGGAGCCTTCCTCTGATTTACGGTTAAAAGGATTTCCTATGAGGAGTTTCCTCATAGTCAGGGTGAATAAGCCATAAAAGGGTTAAATGGTACTATACTATAAGTAATGCAGAAATGATATTTGGAAAAGGAGATAGAGGGAAAATGATTAATCATATACGGGGAATTTAATGGGAGTTGGCCCTCCACTGATAAATGGTAATACTAAAATAAGAGTGGTGTGGGTCCGGGGTTTTTTGTTTTTGTTTTGAGGTGTGGCAGGTTTGTGTGCTGCAAAGAATAAAGAAGTCAGTGGACTGACGTTGCTCTCACATAGTTATGATTGACATATCATTTTTTATTTTAAGACTCCAAATATTGAGCCGAATAAAGTGAGCTTTTAAAAAGTTAGAGGAAAATAAAATAGGACTACGCTGGTAGTGTTGTGCTAAATAAACTTTGGATTGGAATAGAAGTATGGGTAAAAGTTGGAGCAGAGTGCAGCCTGTGCAGCCTGTTTACTAAGTCTTATCGTAGGGATAAGAGGTATTTGGGGAGAAGGACAGACAAACTGTCCAACAATGGGAAGAATGGATTCCCGAGAAAGGCAGTTTCAGCTGCAACAACTGAAGCAGCTCAGAGCGTGTGTGGAACGGAGAGAAGAGAGGAAACAGAAAGAAAGGAAAAGAGAAGATGAAAGGATGAGTATAATAAATAGATAACATTAATGTGAATGGATGGAAAAAGAATGCACTGCTAAACCGTGTCCTTCTTTGTCCGAGGTACATGGTCACGAGGATCCTGATCTGGACTCCGTGCCGCCGCCATATGCTCTAAAGGGGGAAAGCCGTCCAACCACCAGTCCAGAGAGGAAAAGAACCGACCCTTCACACGGAAAGCTAAGCTGGAACCATGCCAGGACACACCCAGAGCCTG
Organism: Cottus gobio; assembly: GCA_023566465.1. Lineage (NCBI taxonomy): Eukaryota > Metazoa > Chordata > Actinopteri > Perciformes > Cottidae > Cottus > Cottus gobio. Next base: position 3,233,761 of record CM042221.1, read on the forward strand.
CTTGCCCCTATCCGAACCCCAGGTTGAGATGATGCCCATGGGGAGGAAAAGACATTGAAGACGCAATGAATCGTGTGACAAGCCCAAAGAAAAACGGACTGAGGTTGAGAGAACTCTTCTCTATTCTGTTGGAGAATACAGGCCAACCAGGCTATCTGATGAGCAAAAGGCTCAAACTGGACAATGACAATATTGAAGTTGTGTTTTTGAACAAGATTTGCACCCAAAAGAGAAGAAAGGGGCGGCAGAGAAAAACTGAGGGCCAGAGACTTTGACCCACATGAACCAGAGACTTTGTGTGCCACTTGTGGCTAAGATGGACATCGGTGAAGGGACTGCCCACAAGCTCCGTGGGATAAAGACAGGACTGGTGGGAGGACCCGGCAAAAATCCAACTGAGGGGAGCGGAAGGTGGCGGGACGGACCCCAGGGAGGGACCACCTGACGCACACACACATCTCAGCACAGAGGGTGAGCAAATTCTGATGGGGATTATGACAAGCTTGTTTATGCAATACACACATTAGAAGTTAGGTACACACACACACACACACACACACGTGTTTGAATGAAAATTAAGGGCTTAGAAAATGACCATAAGTCATATTAATTAACTATTAGAGGTAAAGATGTTCCATTTTTGGTTGACTCGAGAGTCACTCAGTTTAGTTTCAATTAGTGCTGCACTATATAGATTTATCAGGCCGAGAATACTGCTGCTGTCTCTGTTTCTGTCTTCCACACAATCTGAGTTGTTCAAGGGGGAGTTTCTGCATGTTGGAGTGGAGTGAAGGACGTGGCTGGTTGGCTGAGCATGCAGACTCTACTTTCTGACTTGAGGCCTACAGAGGATCCTGTGAACCGGTACAGTGTAAAAGGGAAAGTATACAAAACAGAATGTACATTACTAATAGTAAAAAGAGTTATTCAACGTATGTTTAATCAAAACATAGACACCATGGGGTCTAATGTTCCATCTGTCGACATGGCTGAGCTGTCGGAGGTGCCCGCCTCTCTGTGGTCTGCGCATGAATAAGACGTGGGACCGATGAGGAGTGCGACACCGGTGGTGGTTCACCCAAAATCTGATTTCAGGTCAGGCATGAGGTACTATCCACTTAAGCAGGAGGCCATTATTTTTGAGCCTTTTTTGATGGCTGGGGTAATAGTCAAGAGTGATAATTATCTGGAATGCACCTTAATATATCTGGTAGAGACAATTGGGGAAAAGGGGGAGGTGATGAAGGCTTTACGGACTCCCTGATGGTCTCCATACATGTTGACCACAGTCAACAATCGTTTCGAATGTACAATTTAATGTATGAATATATATTCTGATGAATACAGGCAAACTAGGAAGAAGGCAGAGTAGATGAGGGTAGGTAAGAAAGTGAAGATGAAGATTAAATCATTTAAAAATGGCTGGAGGAGAGAGGAGTGACGAGATCCAATTTTTACCGAACCGGTGAGGAAGAGTCATTGCAGGTGAGATCTCTTTCTGTCTGTCGGAGGTTGCGGGACTTTAAAGAGCTTCTTTCACAACCCAAGGAGTCGTACTTTAAAAAGCTTGAGAGTTGGTGAATTGTAAGGAGTCCGGACCGGTAAACGCTTCATTTCGGCGGGATATGGAGACTGGGGGAAGGGCCCAGTTCAAGGGAACAGGGGGACCCGTTCGCTTTTAAGCAGGCTGATAGGAAGAGGTCTAGATCCTCCTGGTCTCCCACGGGAGGACTGGGGAGGAAGTCTGGACTCTTCTGTCTATTTTGGGAAAAAGGAACTGGAAGGGCAACCCGCCTGTAGTTAAACTCCTCTCTCAGAGGATGTAAGAAAGACACAGGGCAGAATCATTCAAATTAAAAAATAAAAAGATAAAATAGATTTTTTTTTTTTAGAAGATGGGAGCCAACCTCAGCAGAAGAAGCGACTCTGGGAGTTGATGTAAGATATAGGAGAAACAAAAATGAGAGAAGCGTTAAATACCTAAGGAAGTGGACGAAGGAATATGGTTTTAACGGGAAGCTGGCAGTCACAGGATGTCAGTTTTTGATTGCTTAAATAGAGCTTAAATGAAGAACAGCGAAAAAGAAGAAGGTTTAAATGAAGCCCGGCTGTGGGCAAAAGAAGCAGACATACGTAAATTAGGCATGGAAAGGGAGAAATTGAGGAAAGAACAGTATGAATGAAACATGACAAACTCTTCTAATCTGTTTCCAAGCGTACATTTCTGTGATAAAGCAGATGCTGAAGTGGTGTACGGGAGACGGCCTCCTCCGCATGTTGCCCCTGCTCCCGCTCCTCCTGTTGCAGTGACCTCACCCTCCAGCGTCTCCTCCAACACTCCATCCACCCTCTCCACCTGCCGCCGCAGCCCGGACACGCACAGCCGAAAGGCAGCACAGCAGCTGACCTCGTGTCTGCGTTGGAGAGAGCGAGGCGCCAAACATGTGGGCCCGTTGCTAACAGCGCACACCAGATCAGGAGTGGAATACGGTAAGCAAACCATACCAGTATATCCTGATTCTCCAGAAACCATAGGCTCAGAGCCCAACACTAATTTGCTATGATGATGATGAAATGATGAAATGTCTGAACCTGGTTTCCTGATGTGTATTCCCGAGATAACCAAAAAGCGCGGAGGCTTCCGTGGACGGGGACGTGGACGGAGGGGGGAGAGTGGATGGAGAGATGACTACACAAAGAGAGGAGCTTGTTTTCGCTGTGGAAGGGACCGACATTGGAGAGGAGACTGCAAGGAGGAGGGGGGCTGGAGAGAGGGGGACATCGGAGAGGGGGGGACGTCAAGGATCCACTTCGGCTGAATGCCCAGGTCATATACACACACACACACACTGATACACAAACAGAGAGTGTCAATGAACAACATGAGAGAGAAATATTAGAGAATAGAGAGTTAGAACAAATAGAGATGTGTTTGTTACAAGAGGAGAAACCGTTTGTGACTTTAAAGGTAGAGGGATGAGAGATAATATTTCTGTGTGATTCCGGAGCACGCAGGTCTGTTATTCTAACCTCAGAAGGAAAAATTAATGAAATGATCATCAAACACCATTGGGGTGAAAACAGCAAATGGGGAAAAACCTATCGGTAGCATCAAGGATCATGGATCCAAAAACAGGCGTGCAGAGAGGACAACAATTTGTGTTGCCTAATAAAATAAATAATAAAAAATAAATGAATTGTCTAGTTAACCTGTTAAAGAGGGATTGTATGTCTGTGGTGGGGCTAGGGGTGTAACCAACACCAAAAAGCATGAAAGTAGTTCGGTTACAAGCGAGTGACTGCTACGTTCAGGAGGGCGTGGGGTCACCAGACTAGACCTGGCCAACACAGGGACGCAATCTATTACACAGGAACAGAAAAGAAAAACTAAAAAAGTGAAGCAGCAACCAATGAGGGACATGCACTACACGATGTTCTTTCAATGTTCAGGATCGAACAAAAGATATAAGAACAGGTTCTTTAAAGCCTCAACGGCAAAAATAAACATGCAATCTCCTGGAAGAGAAGAAACTCTTCAGGGGTGAATGTGCGCCTCATCTCTCGCTAGCTAAACCACCTGATGCTATGAGGGGAGATGTGGGAGGGTTGTGTCCAACGCAGAGGACTGAGAGGAGGGGTGGGAACCTGTGGGAGGGAGTCTCAAGGTGTATTATTCCTCCTCAGTAAAACCTACACAACAACTGAGTTACTGTAGCGAAGAAATTAAAAAGGAAGTCTAAAAACACGGGAGACATCTTTTTGAAAATAATTGATAAAACCTTATGGTCAAAAGGGGAAGTAGAGCCTGTGACAATAAAAATAAAATAGGTTTAGGCCTTTCCAGAGATGCTATCCGATGCTGAGAGAATAACACCAGTAGCTGAATACTCTTTCTCTAGAGTCAGAGGTATTGTAAATGTCCTAAAGGCCCTTCTAAGAGAATGGCTGCTAATCTAGCTGATGTTGAACCTCCACAGTGGAGACAGATTTTACTTTATGTTGATGACATTCTGGTATGTTCCAAAACACGAGATAAGTGCAGAGAAGACACTCTGGCGCTATTGACATTCCTAGGGGAACAAGGACATAAAGTAAATAATAGATAATAAATTAACTGCAGCTGTGGAAAGTAGAAGTGAAATATGCTGAACTTCTGAAGCTGACAAAGTGATATGTAGGAAGATTTTAACTGAAACAGAGTCGTGAATTACAGAGAACTAATTCAGCAAACAAGACTATTATTACGCATAAAGAAGTAATGTTGCAACCAGTAGTACAATTAGAACGGTAAAAACTTTATATAGATATGCAGCTCTTTTGAGACATGGTTTGGACCATGTCTCAACAGGGGGGGATGGTGTCTATGATAAACCAGGTTTTTAGTGGTGGGCTTTACTACATTAAAAAGGTTTTTTCTAGATCTAATGAGTTATACTTTGTATAAACAGGAGGGGTGGACCATGACGATTATAATAAGTGCACCTGTTTTGCGAGGGAAAGTGGGATTGGTGCTCTGGTAGGTGAGATTGAGAGAGATTGGTGCGGTACCACATTTAACGTCACTAGTTGGGAAAATGTGACAAAATTGCAGTATGCCAGGGCAGATATCTATTGGTTCTGTGGAGGAAGACGACTAATTAATGTATTGCTCTCTAATTGGCAGGGCGCGTGCGCCTCTGTCTCATTGATAGTTCCCATTAGTGTAATTCAGATGAACGTCCAGCAGTTAGAAACCCGGGAGAGAAGGGTTGGTCCGTGGGAAAGGAAGAGGAGAACTGTAGACTTAGATAAGGGGTCCCCCATATATTTCGATGCGATAGGAGTGCCCAGAGGGGTCCCTAACGAATATAAGCTGGCCGACCAAATAGCTGATGGATTTGCATCCATTCTCCCGTGGATCATAGTAAATAAAAATGTGGACCGCCTGAATTATGTACATTTTAATATTCAACGCCTGACCAACCAGACTAGAGATGCCCTAGATGGAGTGCATGGACAGTTGTCTGCCACCTCCTTAATGTCTTACCAGAACAGGATGGCGCTCGATATGTTGTTAGCAGAGAAGGGAGGAGTGTGCTCTATGTTTGGCCAAACTTGTTGCACTTTTATTCCAAATAACACAGCCCCAGATGGATCTTTCACAAGGGCCTTAGACGGTCCGAGAGCAATGTCCCACGAATTGGCAGAGCACTCAGGCATAGTAAGCCCCCTTAACGATCGGTTAAGTAGTATGTTCGGCAGGTGGAAGAGCGTAATTATATCTGCATTTCTCTCCATAGTCATAGCGAGAGTGGTGATGTCGTTATGTGGATGTTGTTGCATCCCCTGTATTAGACAGTTATGCCTGAAGTGTATTACCGGCCTCCACTAACCCCGCCCCAAAGAAGATCTGCAACAGCTCATGCATCCTTTCTCCACAAGGTGCTAGTAACCTGATGCATGAGCGGCCCTCTACTGTGCGTAAAGTGCATTGGCCAGAAGATTCAAAGGAGCGATGAGATCTTCTGTTTCATGAGTGATGTTAGTCACTCAAGGAGGAGTATGGTGAGGATGGTTTGGTAAAGAATCAACATCCGAAGAAGAGACCGAGTCAGACCCCCTTCCTGTATGAGTAACGTTGCTAATATTTGACCATATCCCATGTAGCATACGCACACACGTAGACGGCGTGAGATTGTGGGCCTAGGATGATTCTTTACTGTTTTGCTTGTGCCATATTATGCTCATGTGCCTAGGTGATGCCGGAGGGAGGAAAGGGGGTTAGCTTAGCTTCATTATAATGCGTTTAGACATTTTTGTGGTGGAATATATGTATCTGTTAGGGATTTCCACCCTGTGAGACAAGTAACACCCACATAGTCATGAACTGATTTAGCCATCTTGGTGGTAGAATATATGTATAGATGAGGGATTTCCACCCTGTTACATAAATAACGCACACATAGTTAGGAATTAATATAACCTGTTTCTGTAGCTGATTCATATTGTTTAGTTTACATAATGAATTATGTAAAAAGGGGGATTGAAAATATAAATCATGATGTTTGTTATATTATTGTACATTCTTGTCTATGAAACAGTTCAGGGCGCTCAGGGCCAGAATAATAGTGTTATCATGGAGTCAGAGAGGTCCCTGAGGAACCGCTGACTGTTTAGACTAGATACACGCCGGGCACCGCCACAACACCCACATATGTTATTATTATTATGTTAGACCAGCTGCAGTAGGCTGGCCATGGACGTCCTAGCCTGGAGAGACAAGGAAAGGACATGTGTCTTCCCTCCTCCTTGAAAGGTTAGAGCCAATTAGATGTTAGGATGATGCGATGAAACCTGTGACGAGAATCTGTGTATAAAACCGCCGGACTTCCGGTTGGACGGGAGTTCAGTTCTGTTCTGATCTCAACCTGCGTGTTGATGAAACGAATCCCTGCTCTTGCAAGTGCAGCGCTTATACTTTGATTGTGACCAGAGAAATAAATCGACCAAGATGAGAGAAGTTGTTCGGCTGAATTCTTCCGGAGTGTCTACCAGGCATACAATTTGGATTGGGCTAACAAACCTCCCTGTGCACACTTGGATTTAAAGTTTTTCTGTTGAACATGGGAGTCTTCAACAGTTACACCCGGCCTAGGGGAAACCTGAGCGCAACATAACCATTTGTATTTATTGTTTATCTTGGTAGCAAAAATTATCTTTAGGGTGAGCCCGGGCAAAAAAAAAAAAAAAAAAAAAAAGAGGAAAGCACGGAAAACCATATAACAGCACCCCCCTCAGGCAGGGAGGTGAACAGCATTAATGTTCATCGCCTTCTTATGAGTCATAACGGTGTGTCCTCCAAGGAAAAGGATCCTTACTGACTTCCAATTGGCATTGTTACTGTGGTGCCCATACATTTACCACAGTCTGTGCCACCACCCTGTAATGTTGTGAGCAGGTCATGTTCATTTCATGTATTCTTGTGAGATGAAGCTGGTTCAAGCTTGTGTAACCTGGTAACAGGTAAAGAAGGTATCTACTTAATCGATTCCTGACTTAATGCATCCCCCGCTGAGCATGCTTAGTATCCCCCGCTGAGCATGCTTAGTGACTCAAAATCAAACACACCCACAGTGTTGTGTGACCAACAGAAGCATGCTGGGTCTGGCTAAAATGCTCATGATTGATCCTTCAGAAGTAGTTTATGCATCCACCGAGGTGTGCACAACCTTCCTGCTGTGTTTGGCCGTCACAGTTGAGACTGCAGAGACACTTTGAGCTCAAAATTATTGAAAGCTTTGAGGAGCTCTGTACTACAAAAGAAAAATAAAAGAATGAACTGGCTAAGAGGTTGAATAACTTGCCCTTTCCACAACGTTGACAGCTTCTCCTTCAACTCAAGCAACATCTTAACATTTACCCATGTCTAGTTCTAAGCAGGAGATCAACGTTGAAGCTGCAGAAAAGGGATCAGCTCCAAAGACATCCCATTCTATATTTCCTTTAATGCAACTCGATAGCCACGGCTGGAAGAAGTCTCAAGTAATGTGTAAATGGGTATGAAGTGTCGTGTCAAGTTCAAGTCAAGCTCCACCCTGTTTCTTAAAATAGTCATTATGCGGAACTTCACATATTATAATGTGAAGTGTACTGTGTCCTTCATGTGACACAGTCACACTCATTAATAACCAAATATTTTGCATGCTGCTGTCTTTTTTCTTAACCACACAAAGTATTTACAAATTAATGTGACAACTGGTCCTGATAAATGCACCGTTCCATCTTGTTCGAGCGCTGCGATTGGCTGCTCCAAGTCCCACTAAAGTCAGGTTTGATTTTGTCAAGTCAAGTCCACAGTCATCGGGTTCATTGACTGTAGTCCCCTGCAGGCTTGGGCAGGAACACAATACATGACTAATGACACCAACGCCTCACGGGACAAAATGTCAACGTCTGCTTTCTGTTTCACAAGGAACATGAACGCTGATCTCCTGGTTGAAGTCCTGTGACTCATCCACCTCCTGTGTGGACTATCTCCCTCTTCATACTAACGAGGACAAAGCTCTGTTCTCTGAGTGGACCATCAACGGGCAGCTAAGCAGCGGTGTTTGACGCATTGGGAGCGAGAACGTTGAGTAAAAATGAGGATTAGCAGCAGGATTGCTGTTTATTACTAGCATTACAATGAAAAAATGCATTCACTGGGTGGAAATTATATGTAAAGCAGGTCACAACAACCTCTACTTTTTATCTGGCTCCTCACTCTCACAGCCTTAAGTTTGAATAAAAGTAATTGTATTGATATGTCTTCTCTCTTGTCTTTATTTGCAAATTTGGTATAGAGGTAGTCCTTTAGTAACAGAAAAAAATGAAGGTATGCTACTTACATAAGAAGATTATGTAACTGACCAAATCATTTCACCAGGTGATTAGTTATGGTATCCTAATAAATGTTTCAATTAACCCTCCGAACTTTGGTCCCCTGTGTCAAATCCTCATGTAATTTGTCATGTTGAACTTGACAAAACTAAGTGCATGTCCCTGAAGTACCGTTCATTTCTATTGCATGTCGAAAGACGGCCTGTCGGTTTTTGGGGAGGTGGTGAAGGTCAGATGGGAGTGAAGGTCAGATGGGAGTGAAGGTCAGATGGGAGTGAAGGTCAGATGGGAGTGAAGGTCAGATGGGAGTCGCAGCTGCTTCCTGTCCTGCTCAGACAACGGGGATAACAAGGGGCAGACGATTCCATTACCGGCCTCCCCTCCCCCTCTCAAGGTCTCCTCTGGTCCGGACCAAACCAGCAGGCAGAAAATCGATACACAAAACACAGGAATCCTGGCAAGATGTATGGATGCAAACAAGGACGTAAAGTGGGAAATAGATTTTTAAGTCACCCTGCGAAGCATTTTCAAAGTGGCCTAAGAGGAGGACCAGAGTGCAAGAGAAGCTCCAGCTGGACATCTGTGGTAACGTCATGAGAGCCTTGAGCTCAACCTGCAACGCTGGACTGATGAAGCTCTTACGTTAGGAAACCTGGAGTTCAGTTTCAAAATCAGGCTTGGAATTTACACGTTTCTGCATGATGGCCGTTTTCAGTACCTCTGCACAACGTCCCTATGACACTTTACTTACTGCTTACATTGGAACGACCATCATATGGAAATGCTTGCTTCTACATTTGTGTTTACATTTATTCATTTACATACTTTAGACGTACTTTAGACAAGCTCCTCTTTATGTTCAGCTCGTGCATGTGTAATAATGCTTCGCAGTGTGTTCTCGTACCGAAAAATGATGGACTGAAGAGCACATTTTTGCTAAACATGCAGAATGATGACAACATTGGTTCATAAAATAAATATCCGGGTCAAGGCAGGTCACTTCTGGTATTGACATGACATTCAACTGGACGGCAGGGTAGATCTTCTGCAGGCAGCGGTGAGTGCAGTACTGGTCTGTGCAGCTGGCTTAACTTTTAGCTTGCTCCCGCTAGCTTAGCAATGAATGAATTACATGTACGTGGACGAAAGCTGCAGTCGAATAGTCCTTTTTGGAACCTTCCTAACTGAGTGAAATGACCCGGAAGTACCTAAGTGAACGCCATGATAAGTGCTGATCGAATTCTCTAAATGCAAAGGAAAGGAGCTTCAATGCTTCTTCACTTAGCTCCTTTAGCATAGGAACCACTGGACCTTGCTTTACGAAAGGAAAGGACATAATGCCGCCCCACAATTCCTTGCGGCAGACACATTTAAACTGGCGCTCCATTCGGCCGTTCACGAGAACAAACGGTCATGACCAACAAACGCAGATCATGTAAATAACTGTTGCTATATCTTGGAGAACTTTTAATAATCTGTTGAACCTGCTGGCGAACTACGAATGTTACATTGCTGTTGCTGAAAACTGCTGTAAAGAGATCAAACTGCTGTAAAGTGATCAAACTGCTGTAAAGAGATCAAACTGCTGTAAAGTGATCAAACTGCTGTAAAGAGATCAAACTGCTGTAAAGTGATCTAACTGCTGTATTGATATTCTCTCTGATGATGTACTGCATATCAGCCCTCATTCTTTTATTTGACTACAGAAGCTTTGATGAAAGGGTTAAACTGGACGAGCTCTTCAATCATGTTTCTGATTATCATATCATCTTTTGTCACATTACAATACAACACTATCAAGTCAACACTTCTCGGTTAAACTGAGTTGTTCCATAAACTATTGTCTGCATTTCTTATGATCAGATCAGATTATAATCTGCATATAAACCATAACAACATAAAGGGATATGACACATTGTTAGTGGGAGAACGTATTTAATTCAGCCTGTTTGAAACTGAACAGACACAGTTTAGTAGCTTTGTACTCTCTGTGCTTTCACTTTCATATTCCTTCTTTCAATTCCAACATCATTAATAAATGAATACTATGAACCGGGTTGTTTAAATCATCTTTATAAAACACTGTAAGAACACGGACAAAGTATTTAAGATGCGCTTTATTGTGGTCCAGATGGACTAAAACATTGTAGTTTCATCGCTGCAGACCGACGTCACTAACATGCGCCTGCTGTGGCGTCATTACTACGTAGGTTACTGAAAGTGGAGTTGGATGCTCTAAACAGCACGGTTGTCTTTTCTTAACTCCTCATGGATTCTTCTTCCCATCTTTTTCCACAGAGGTCAAGGAAAAGTGGTTAGGAATAAATGTTAGGTAATTTTTTGACTATTCGACTGTAGCCATAGTCTAGTCAGCTGAGATGGTTTGGGGATCTAATTAGGATGCCTCCAATTTACAATAAGTGCATTCAACCATGAGTACAAACACGAATTTGTAAGAGCCATTCCAGTGCTACTAAAGTGCTACTTCATTTATTCAAGATATAGTCGGAAAAGATGTGTTTTTAGTTTGCGACAGAAGATGTAGAGACTTTCTGCTGTCCTGATGTCACTGGGGAGCTCATTCCACGATCGAGGAGCCAGGACAGAGAACAGTCGAGTCTTTGTATCACGAATCAATGGATCACGCTGATTACTGGAAAGACATTAGATGGTAAGCTACAATTGAAGGAAGAGAACCAAGCCACCCCCTACTTGCCAAAAGTGGTGTGGTAGAAGTATGAACCTTTTCTGTGGACATGAACTAACCCTCATGAACTAAACCCCATGAACTAAACCCTTCTACTACCCCCTATAACGTGTATGACTCCTAATGGGCTACACAACATCCACAAAGTTTCATTATTGTTGTTATTTTGTATCAATGTATATTTTGTTTGTATGCATTGCATTTGTTTTCTTGGAATTTAACACAGTAAAATGTATTTGCCCTGTTATTTTCCACAACAATTGGGCTCCGTAGAAGAACCTAGTACCTGGGCCATAACTTTAGTTAACATTATTTAAAATAGAATCACAGTTTTACACACAAAATGGAAACAGGAATAATATTGGAACATTTTTTGTATTGTCTATTTCGGAATAATGGTGAAAAACAGAATAATGTGTGCATTTAAATGTATTAAATGACACTGATGAGGTTGGCTAACGTTCGCCTCCATCTCGGTCTCTGCTGGCTCTCATTGGCTGGTCAACGTCAAGCTTTGATACGAGTGATGAACAGTAATGGCAGCATCCACCAGAATAGTGAGATTGTTGCCAATGTCCTGGTCATTTGTGATGAGATGCGCCAGATCAGAACTCCACACATGCGTGTCCACACTGGATGCTTCAATGCAACCTGCCTGATCAGATATATCTCGCAATTAAAAGGAGTGGCTGTAAAACAATGGATTAACAGATGTATTGTCCTTTAATTCTTCACAATAAAAGCGCCCCACCCCCTGTTATTTTAGCTGCTTGCTCTTCCTCCCTGCAGTAGTATACTTCTTTGTATTGAAGACAAGCAGGTAACAAAGCTCTGCTAAAATTGTGATAAACATGTTTTCCTGTAAATTCTTCACAATAAAAGTCCCATTTTTTTGTTATGTTAAAGCTTTTATTTTATATCAGCCAAATCAGGACATGTTGGGTTTCCATCAGCAAGTGATTCCCTTTGCTCTCCTCAGGAGAGGAACGCCCATGTCGGGGAAGATGATGGATCTATAGGATAAATTGCCTGGATTGTGTCCACATGTTGTTCACACTTCACTGGAGATCCAAACTCAATGCGAGCCGGGCCACCTCGGCATGTGGTCTGGCTGATCGGTGATCAGATTCAGATTTTTTATGCCAAGAAAAGGTTTTACACATCAGCCTGTCACTTTATTTGGTGAAGGAACGCCATTAACGTCTCTGGGGAAAAAATGGATTTTGTGTGATTTCACTTTGATTTTACCTTTTTTTCAACCAATTAATCCTTCAAATCAACGGGTGTGTTACTGACAAGCTGAAAAGAGATCAATTCAATCTTCTCCACCAGTGTTGCCATCCAACGCAGAGGAACCTCCTTTTTCAAGAGTCTGACCTGAACAAGGGCCCTAGATTGTCAGGGATAATCCCCAGAACAGTATAATCAAGTGACAAGTAAACATTAGAAGCGATTGAAAATACATTAGTATTAGTTAGTAATTTTACATTAGTAAAAAAATTACATTCTGGTCATACAAACTTTTGAGTTAGTTTTTGAAAAATTGCTTTAAAATATTGTGGCCACTTGGAAGTACTTGTGTTGTTGTACATTGTATCAAAGAGTTGCCTTTGAACACATCCAACAGACTCAGAGCAACATTGATATCAATTAATTTTAGCATGCAGGTGTCTGCCTGACACAAGTCTACTATTAACACTCTGTCTAGCTCTTGACTGAACTCCTGAGGGAAATATCTGAGAGTTCCACTATGTTCACCAGCTAGACGCTAACTTTGTCTGTACTTTGAGTTCATTATAAGCAACCCCCTTGTTTGCCTTTTGAAAGTTTAACCATCGTCAATGTAAAAAGATGGTGAGTACTTTATCCGTCTCTATCAAAAATCTAGTTTTGGGCTGAAAGAAAAATCAGAACTCCAGTGAAAACTCCTGGAGTCATCACTTCTTAAAGAGGAAGAGAAAAGGCTCGACATGACAAGTCAGCTTCACTTTGCTCTCTTTGTCAAACTCAGAAGTGTCTTCTCCTAGACGGAGGTCCAACAGCAGGCAATATAACGTTTGCATTTAACTTATTTATTATTAGCGAGCTTCTCATGTGTTAAACCCTCATAAAGTTTTCATTCTATTACATTTGACAAAAGCCGGAAAACAAAGAGCTTGTTAATTATTGATTAAGACAGAGTTTCCTATTTAAAACAATTCAAAGAGCCGGCACCTCCGCTTTACAACACAGACAAAAGCACTTAAACACCCATGCGTGCGCACATTCATTTTCTCCACTACATCTCCCACACACACACACACACAGTTAGTAGCGTTCTAATTCTGGCTCGGTCTGCTCCAAGCTATCTCTGCAGGATGGCCAGCCAGACCCAAGCGTTGGTCGTTTTCCACACACACACTTTCAGCTATACGATCAGGTAAATCACACTGCTGGCACCCCTACCACTGAAGAGTAAAACCTTTGCATTATGAAAAGAAAAAAAAATCTTTTCATTAATGTCATCTAATTTCCTCCTGTCCTGTTTCTTATTGGTGTCAGCATTCTTTAGAGAAATTACAAAGTACTGGCGCAGTCAGAATGTTCTGCCAGACACAATTTATGTCCACCGACCAATGATCAGTGCCAGTGTTGGAAGTAGCTTTTAAGGTAAAGTTGGAGAGGTTGAATATATCGTAGTGTACCATCGTTTTACTTTGTCGTATGTGATCTGTGTCTCAAAGACAAATCAAGAATAGCTTTTAAAACATATTCAATAATCAGGGAGTCAGCTTTCCCTGATTATTGTCAGCTTTCAACCCTTCAGTTTGTCAGCAGGGCAGTGCAGAGTATTTGTGCTGTACGACACATTTTCTGCAGACAATGCATTTTTTTGTATTAATAGTGATATACTTAGTAGTTGTAGAATCACTGGCTGTGTAGGATTGTTTGGATTTGTTGTTGTGATAAACATTTTCAATAGCTCAATAGCGTTTCGGAGCATTGAAGTGCAAATATGTTTTCAAACTAAATATTCAGCTTTAATAAATTAAAATGTAATACGACCATTTAAACTGCAATATGACAGTTGCAATATGGCACACCTGGGTAATAGGAGATGATACTGTTATTGGTTTGATTTATGTTATGCCCAAAACACATATGTACATTCAAAATGCATAGGATTTTTCTGTTGAACAAAAATAAAAACCCCAATGGCTTAAACATAAACAAAACAAAAAGTAATTGGCAATGATTGAAGCTGGAGTTGCCCTGTTAAGAGTTTTTCAGACGTCTCTTGAACAATGGTGGTCTATGGGGAAAACACTTTTGGGCCACAGGGGTGTTTGTTGCAATACCACAGGCCACCAGTTTTTCTTCAGTGGCCACCACTGAAGAAAAGAAAAACTGGAGGCAATGCTGAGCGGCAGTATCCATGTATCCAGTTCTAGAATATGCATCCATAGATTTCAAGGTAAATGCTAATGCCATCATTTTGACCTGCTCCCAATAACTGTGTTTTTGTCCACCTTCGAAAAATAGTTGAAATATCTACAAGTGCAACAGAAACAGACTCAGAGTACAACCTCATGCAACCCGCTGCCCCCAGTATTGGGTGTTTTGGGGTTCAGCGGATTTGGGGGAACAGAGCTTATTAATAAAATCAAGCCCAAAATTTAAAAAAAAATATATATGGCACAGCCTGGCCTCAAAAGTCAATATGAGTTAATTTGTCATCTTTAGAACAATATTACACAATACATATTAACATAAAACATAAGTATGACTCAAAGTGACCCCCAAACTGACTCAGAATGCACCCCAGGTCTTGAAGAAATGCCAATTAAAAAAGCTATCTGAGACAAAGCATCGCAAAGATAAGTACGAGAGTCTCCTTCGCGAATCGCCACCTTAACGCGGTGAAGGTTTGAGTGGCTCAATGATCCTGGGAGCTATGTTGTCCGGGGCATCAGCCCCTGGTAGGGTCTCCCAAGGCAAACAGGTCTCGGGGGAGAGCCCAGACTAAGAGCGGTTCAAAAAACCCTGATGAACAGCAGCCCAAGGATTGAAGCTAGAGAAACCAGAGAAACCGGGGCACCCTACCGGAGCCAGACACGGGAGGCGAGCTCGTTGGTGAGCGTCTGGTGGCCGGGCCTTCACCCAGGGGGCCCAGTCGGCCCAGTCGGGCTCAGCCCGAAGAAACAACATGGAGCAGCCACCTTGTGGACCCACCACCTGCAGGGACAGACATCAGGGTTGGATGCTATGCAGACCGGACGGCGGGCCGGGCAGGGGGCCTGGGCGAGCCGATCGCCGGCGGCATAGACTAGCTCTGGGGACGTGGAACGTCACCTCGCTAGCAGGGAAGGAGCCGGAGCTGGTGCGGGAGGTGGAGCGGTACCAGCTAGATATAGTTGGGCTCACCTCCACGCACAGCGCTGACTCTGGAACCAAACCGTGGGGCGGAGAATGTCAGGTTCGGGGATCTCGGGATAGCCTCTCTGCTGTTTGCAGATGATGTGGTCCTGTTTGCCTCCTTGGACCATGACCTCCAGCATTCACTGGGGTGTTTTGCAGCCGAGTGTGAAGCAGCGGGGATGAGAGTCAGCACCGCGAAATCTGAGGCCATGGTGCTCTGCCGGAAACCGGTGGATTGCTCCCTCAGAGTGCCTACCACAAGCGAAGGAGTTCAAGTATTTCGAGGTCTTGTTCACGAGCAGGGCCGGCGATTGCTATAGGCGAACTAGGCAACTGCCTAGGGCGACAAATGGGTTGGGGGCGCCCTCTAGTGTCGCCCTTAGACCTACTTCCCATTAATCATAGTTAGAATAACAAGCACATTAAAACATGTTTATTAATCATGATCATCCTAGGGCGCCCCTTCAGCCACACGTTTACTTGTCAACCTGATTTTTAGATTGAATTGATGGTTATTGTCGATAATTTCCTAATGTGGGGCGGTTGCGTTAAATTACGTTAAGTTACGTTAGTTACGTGAGGGCTCATGCACACTGCCTGCGTGGGGTGGGCGTGTCAGCTACGTGACATTTGCAAAAATGAAGCGGTCTAAACCATCTGGAGTACAGGGACGAAAACGAAAAAAGGAAGAAGAGGAAAAGAAAGTCAAGTATAGAGGTAAGTCTTCTCATCTCAGCCATTAAGGTGTCAAACGAAATACATTTAGTATTGTGCATCACCTAATGGACGTTTCATTGCTGTCACTTAGGCTAGCTATAGCTAGCTAGCGACTGTTACTTTGCTAATTTGCTACGTAGGCTATTACTAGCAAACGTAACTTCACTGATAACCTACATCACATATGTCAAACTCAAGGCCTGCGGGCCAGATCCGGCCCGCCACGTCATTTTATGTGGCCCGCGACGGCTTGAAAGGCATGATCACAGCGGACCCGTTTTCAGTTCGTCGCGGACCCGCTTTCGGTTCGTCGCGGACCCGTTTTCAGTCGGTCGCGGACCCGTTTTCGGTTCGTCGCGTACCCGTTTTCAGTGGGTTGCGGACCTTTGCATGGGCAATATAAAAACATTGTGCTTTTATTTTGAAGGGAATTTTGAATGCAGTAAAGTGCGTCTATTCACGCTCCTCAGTGCTGCGTTCACAAAACACTTTGCTTGCATGAGTTTACACACGCACTATTTGTGATAGTTCACTTCATTCCCGACCTTTTTTTATGTTTGTGCATGAAAGCACTGCTGAGTCTGTTAAAAAAGACTGAAGTTATAAAATGATTATGTGTGTTGTATTACTTTGTGTCCTTAAGATGCACTTTAGGGTTTTTAATTGAGTGTAAAAGTGAATATTTCTAACTAGTTTTGTGTTGGCATGTGAGATTCTGTACCATTTCAGGCTCAAACTGCTCCATCTTTTCATTAAATCCATTTGAGAAGTTGAACATGTTCCTTGCTTTGGATCTCGGGTCATTCAGGGGTGATGGTGCAGCCAGACCAGTAGAACCACTGCCCCAGACCACATGCATGTTATTATTGGCTAGTTATGTCCTTCTCTACTGTGACAAAAAAAGCTTTGAACAAAGTTAATATAACAACAATTATATATATTCGTTATTCGATTATGTATATGTGTTTTTTGTTTTTATTTTTGTTTTAAATTGGCCAGATGCACTCAGGCAATTTTTGCAGAGGCCGGCACCTGCTGGAGAAAGGACGCCTGATTCGCCTCCCTCTGAACTTTGTAAGTAGCCTACACAACTAGTACTATTGTTGCTGTTTTTGTTATTGTTATTATTATCAATTATTACTTTCATAATCACATCACATTAATACTACTAATTGTAATCAGTAGCATTATTTAGCCTTGTAGCAGTGGTGGCAGTAATTGTAATTTATCTACTACAAGTTACATGGTCAGATAAAATTTATTTGTACAATGCAACTATGTGGTAGGATGATAGAAATGACCAAATGCAATTGTGTAACGAACAGCATGGATGAACTCTGTGTTTAAATACAGCTGCAGAAGGGACATCCATTAATACTCAAGGGGCCAGTAACACACAGGCCAGGAACACACAGCCTGCATCAGGTGAGTCTATTTAATAGTATTTATTCAAGCCACATCCATACTTTAGTACAATAGAAACATGTTAGCATGTATTAAATACAATAGCTTGTTTTCTTAAGGAAGTTCAACCACATTCATGATCATTTCACTTATTATATTAAACACCGCTTGTCTGGCTATACAATTTGTTTGAATACAGGTGAAGGTGAAGGGACATCCAGGACCACATCAAGCACTCAGGGCACCAGTGAAACTACACTGCCGCCTGCAGACACCTCACCCTCCGCAATTCCTGATATCCAGGGAGAACCTATAGATTACTTGAAGGAGAAGAAACTTGAAGAAGTTTTTCCAAATATGTGGGTGGCCCTAAGAATTGCTGTCACACTACCTGTGACAGTAGCTTCTGCTGAAAGAAGCTTCTCTAAATTAAAATTACTTAAGACCTACCTGAGGTCAACGATGAGTCAGGAACGCCTCAATAGGCTTGCGCTGATGAGCATCAACCAAGAGGTCTCAAGTAAAATATCATTTGATGATACCATCAACGAATTTGTCATTAGGAAGTCCAGACGAGTCAAATTTTAATGCTGTGTCAATTTAGAAGGTGAATAGAAATGCCAGAAACAACTATTCATCTTCTATTATTTGAGATGGGGATATAACTACTAAGAACTTCAATCTTTTAATTTTGTATTGGTACGTACAGTATCTATAAAAGCATGTTTGTAGAGGGTATAGAGGGTCATAATTTGCTTAAATGTCCTTACAGGTGCTTAAGAGTGTTTTGCACAGTTTATGGAGTTAATTTAATCTTTGAGTATGTAATAAAATTATTTAAAATAATAAAAAATAAAATGTTCTGAAACTATTCTGGTGTTTGTTGTCCATGCACCATTTATTGTTGAACTGCAATATAGAATAGTAGAATTATAAGTGGGTGAAAAACTGCTATGCAAAGTAAAGCAGTTAAGTTAATATACCTGTATGTCTCTTCAGTGATGTAAAGTATTGTGTGAGGGGGGGGGGGGGGGCGCAAAACTCAATCTCGCCTAGGGCAACCAAAGGGCTAGAGCCGGCCCTGGTCACGAGTGAGTGTAAAATGGAGCGGGAGATCGACAGGCGCATCGGTGCGGCTATGGAAAAAAGAACGAGGTCTCGGATACAAGCAGTCGAAATGAGTTTCCTCCGTAGAGTGGCCGGGCTCAGCCTTAGAGATAGGGTAAGGAGATGAGTTTCCTATGTAGGGCTCAGCCTTAGAGATAGGGTAAGGAGATGAGTTTCCTCTATAGGGCTCAGCCTTAGAGATAGGGTAAGGAGATGAGTTTCCTCTATAGGGCTCAGCCTTAGAGATAGGGTAAGGAGATGAGTTTCCTCTATAGGGCTCAGCCTTAGTGTCACCAGTGGAGGTGGCCAGCCAGCCACGCCCACCTCATCAGACTCACTCCATTCACCTGCACCCACAGCGGGTTCCAGTTGTCCATAATCAGACCTGTACTTAACCATCACTCTCACTCTCCTTCTCTGCCAGATTGTTTCGATGCTTACTCCAAACCTTCCAGCGTACCTCCCTGATTACCCGAAGCCGACCTTGCCTGTTCTCGACTACCCGACTCGCCTAATCCTCGTCTATCCCGAGCTGAGATCCGAAGTTCCGGTGCCGACCCTCGCCTGTCCCTCACTATCCGTATTGTTCTCTGTACCATCTGTGTTGTTTGTGATACTACACGCAAGTAAAGTTCACGTTCCTGATCTACGTTGCTCGTGTCCTGTGTTCTGCACCTGGGTTCTACTCTCACCCGTGATACTTAGAGATAGGGTGAGGAGATGAGTTTCCTCTGTAGAGCTCAGCCTTAGAGATAGGGTAAGGAGCTCGGACATCAGGAGGGAGCTTGAAGTCGAGCCGCTACTCCTTCGTGTTGAAAGGAGTCAGCTGAGGTGGTTCGGGCATCTAATTAGGATGCCTCCAGGACGCCTCCCTTTAGAGGTTTTCCAGGCACGTCCAACTGGTAGGAGGCCCCGGGGAAGACCCAGGACACGCTGGAGGGATTATATCTCCCAGCTGGCCTGGGAACGCCTCGGGATCCCCCAGAATGAGCTGGTAGATGTTGCGGGTGAGAGAGAAGCCTGGGTCAGCCTGCTGGACCTGCTGCCACCAAGACCCAACCCCGGATAAGCGGGTGAAAATGGATGACTCAAAGTGACCCCCAAACTGACTCAGAATGCACCCCAGGTCTTGAAGAAATGCTGATTTAAAAAGCTCTCTCAGACAAAGCATCGCAAAGATAAGCACAAGAATGTCCTTATTTTGATATTTTTACAATATTGAGCTATTTTTACATAAAGATAAAAAGTGTTCGTTGATATAGTTTAGATAAAAAACATTAACTTTGAAATGTCTTTTTTCTTTTCTGTGTACAATTATAAAGTAATATACCACTAACACATATATGGCCTTATTATCTATCTTCACAAGGGTGTTCTGTATATTATAGCTTTTTTAATTTTTCAAATAGACCTTGTGAATGAGGAGTTAATCCGGATAATCCGCAATTTTCGCCAAAAATGGCTGGGGTGCAAAAATATGAACCATGTGACTTTACCGTCACTGAAGCTCCACTGATGATAAATCACAGCAGATGAAAACATCAGATCTGTGTGATGCGATGAGGAGACTGTAACCTTCCTCACATTCATACATTAAACAAACATAAATGTCTTATTAGCGATTTATTTATCACCTTCGCTGGTTGGCAGTGTTTCTCTCTTTTGTTTCGGGAGGTTGGCTGAGACCTTGTTAGAGATGCAGTGGAGTCGGCTCGACTCAGGAGTCTGTAAATCAGACCTGCACCATCCTTTCAGTCTCCTACCCTGGATTGCCAACTGACATTGTTTTTTATTGCCTGTTAGTATGCTAATATTTTCCAATTAGCACTCAGCACAAAGAACAGCTGAGGTTGATGGGGATGTCATCAACAAAGAATTAGAATTAACACAGCTGCACCCGATACAGGTAAATTATAGGGTTCTGCCTATGGAACTGTAACTGTAATTATACAGTGAATACAATAGTTATTTTTACAGGAAACCTTTAATATACATTTTCCAGGCATCATGCACTTTACAATGACATTAAAAAACATGATTGTAAAAGGAAATTGGAGAAAAAGTATTGTATAAAATAAATATACATATACAATAAATATTCCGACTTGGAATTTCATCTTGCATGACCGCTCCATTTTTCTGTGTTGGAGGTGTGTGTGTGTTGTTTTTTTTTTCGAGCTCCGAGTACATTGGGTTGCAGGACAATCAGCCGGCATAGTTAGCTCGTATGGATGGGCGGATCGATTCCGTGGTATCAATACTTCCATTCTGGAAGGCTTCTCAAGTGGTCTTGATTCCTTTAAGAAATTAAATGTTAAAATACTGGTGATGAATTTATACAAACATCGGTGTGCTGCATCAGTTCCAAACGGTTTCCCTACTTTTGTATAATGTGGACATAATTAGCTGTCCCGCGTCACATGACTGACACTTCCGATTCAAACATGTGAAAGAATGCGACATAACGTTACTTTTCACCTGTAGATAAAAATACAGAAAAATGCACTTTGTGTGACATTAAATGCAAAAAATATCTCGAAGATGACAAATGGGTGCATCATGGTAGCGCTGAGCCAGACTGCACAAGCTGCCATTACAGCAGTGCTAATGAATGCCTTCTGCAGCCACGTCACCCCGTGAGAGTCATTTCCTAACAACACTGTTGGCGGGGATAAAAAATAGATGTTAGATGACACAGCTGAGGAAAATGTCTCACCCTCCAAATAACTGTCCACCTGGTTCATGCAGTGAACTCTAACAGTATTGGACAATATATTAGGAGGGTAGACAAAGCTGTACAGGGTGCACATGAAACGCTTGCTGGAGAGCTTGGAGGAGATTTCAACTATTAAAAAGATTCGTTGGGGTGGCCTCAGGCAAGCAACACGAGTCTTCACTATTAATATGAAACTATAGTAAATCCTGACAGGGTAATCATGCATTTCTAAACATACACTGTAAAATATTCATTAAAGTTTAACGGAGTCATATTTTATTGATATATGTTTACATCAGATGAAGCTGAACAAACCTGTTTTCAGCTTGTATATTTAATTTAAGTTAAAAATGTGCATACGATTATATAAATATTGCATGTAAACAGCTTGCAACATTGTAAATAATATTTTTGAACATGATGTGAGTGACATGATACATTGGCTTAATTTGCTCTCTAGTAGTTTTCTGCATGTCAAATAGTTCTAAAGAACATAAACCTCCATTCCATCATTTGTTGGGCCTCTTAGGGACAACGTTGTGAATGTAGAAAGCTAGCTAGCAGAACTCAGTAGGAGTAAGAACAGTTCAGGCTGAAACATAAGAGAAGTTATAACATTTTTAGTGTTTTGCTTGGTGCACACTCAATGGCTGAAGGAGGAGAAACGGACTTGGTGGATTTACTGACAACGCCTTTCTCACGGAGGGTTATGGACACGTTTGGCGGTGACGACCCCAACATCGACTGCCACTGTCGCGCGCAGATTTTCGCGGACACCCTTACGGCGTCAAGCCGGGGCTGGTCCCGCTACCTTCGGTGGTTGTCGGGGAGCTAGCGCTGACAACACTTTATTTTTGTGCAGAATTTTCAGTGTTGTTTACTTGAGGTCAAACAGTGTAGCTGGCGGCAGCAGCGCCTCTCACCCTGCCACCCCACTTGGTTCTCCACCGGAGCAGCTAGCTGCGCCGGTGCATGCATTGTCCATTAATGACGTGGCATTTCGTCATCAACCGGCACTGAGGGCCCAGGTAGAAAATGCATCTCGAGAAGACACAACCAATCAATTATCAATTGTTTATAGATACCACATAGACACATCAACTGCAATTAATCTCCTGGACTAGCAGATGAGACACAAACATACAAAATATACTGTCACATCCAAGATGAGGTAATAAAACTTAGAGGAAGAGCATAAAATCAAAAAGCCGTGAGGTTGACAGAGCCTATAAAGATGAAATTTCATTATCCAAACCGAAGACAGAAGGCAACAAGTAGCCTCAAATACAGAGACAGTGTGACCTCAAGCATTCACATATCACACAAAGATGAACTGAATTACCCTCTTCTCCTCTTTTCTCCTCTTCATGCCTTAGCAGGAAGACCTCACTTGACTCACAGCTTTCCATCAGTCTTTTATTCAGGGCTTGCAGCCTCTGACGTCAACATGACCTCCTGACGTCCATTTGAGATGTGGGAGTCCAGGTGGACTGATGGTTTTGGTCCAGACCTTTCTCCGAGAGGACTCTGTCTGGCCCTGTAGCCTACAAGCAAACCCGTTGAGAAAAGAGTGTCTGACCTATTGGAGGGTTATACAGGCGATGGCTACAACCAGACAGACCCACCCAGGGGAGGGGAGGGGAGGGCTGTCCATCCTGTTTCGAGGCTTAGACCCTGGTTCATTCAAGTCCGCTTCGTAGGAGGTCAGTGAGTAGGTCACAGGACTTTCACCCAGGAGACCTCTGTGTCCTGTCTGAAACCAAAAGTGAATGTTGATTTATCTTTATTCCGACAAATTAAATAATGTTACAAACATACTTATTCGAAGCCATACATAATATTTATACTAAAGTCAACCAGGTAGTCTTATTGACTTTTCATTTTGTTTCAATTAACATTGTTAACTTTCATTGTAAGAAGATATGTTTCCCTCAAAACATGTGGATTCAGTTATTCAGGGTTTAGTAGAAGACCTTTGTATTCCTTTGTTAACCTTTGGTCAAAAATACACAGGCAGCAAGGTTTTAACACCAACAATCTGAAGGACCATTTGGGTTTTTATATTGCAAATAACTGTTTAATAGTGAACTACAAGCCTTTCAGCCCACACCGTTTCATCAATGTGTTGTTGATGTTGCCTGGAGCCTAGAAAGTCCTAAAATAAAACGTACAAAATTTCTGATGCTTTATTCCTCTGACCACACCACGGTCATATCGACCACAGTTACCATACTATATATTATTTACAAATAACGTAATTGTTCATGTTATTCTTTGAGATCACAAATTGTTTACATTCAGGAACAATACATTAATTAATGGTCATTAAAAAACATACAGAGACCTTTTTGAAATGGCATTAGAAGTCAGAAAAAGTTGCTGATCCTGCTCTATGATCTGTGATATTTTGTGTGTCTCCCATCATGTCTAATAATTTCATGAAACAGATACCAATGTCGACGGCTAAAGGGAGTGTTAGAATACCGGTGGTCCAAGATTTAATTAATTTTCAATTAGGAGTTGTTAAACTAGCTATGGTGTGTGTGTGTGTGTGTGTGTGTGTCATGTTAAGATGGATATATATTGGACATGTAATATTGTGATCCTGTTTTTAGTTTTGTTTTCGTGTCCTGTCATATAAATGCCAGTTTTGTTATATTTTCGTTTCTTCTCTATATAAACTAATTGACTGGACTTCTCTTGAATGTACATTTAGCATTTTACAGCATATTTTTTTACGCATGTCCGTACATTTTATAGTCATCTGTACTGTGTGTGTGTGTGTGTGTGTGTGTGTGTGTGTGTGTGTGTGTTGCTCTGGAGGCCAGTATTGAGCGCCACCTCAGCTCCTCTATGGCCTTGATGAAATATAAAGCAGGAGTGTTTTCCCCGAATCAGCATGCTGGTAATTGCATGCGACAGAAATGGATTTCCTGTCACTCCTGGGCTTTATGATGTGTTTTGATTCTCGGCATCGCAAAAAGTGATAAATTAGCAGACACTTTTATCGGCCGTCAACTCGGACATGACAGAATCGATCACTGCCCCAAAACAAGACACAGTCCGTAAGGGAACTTGGCCTCCAATGCTCCTATTGTTTTGTTTTGAGTGGAGGGGTTTTCCACGAGGTTAGCCATCTGTAGTAAGCCCAGAGATGAATCGACCAGAAGAATCTTGCCACCGTAATGTATTCCCATTTAAGTAATCAAAGTGGAATAACTTGCTGATTTGATTTGATCGACTTGGCATTCGAATCTGATGAGAGAAGCATTTATAGAAACGCATTAAAGTTTCTGTTAAAATGGAAAAAAAAGTGCTGCTCTCCATCAGTCCGGTTCCGTCAGATAGATTTTTCATTTTCTAAGTCATGAAACAACATCTTGTTTTGCAGCTTTAGTTCACATGTTTGGAAAAGACAAGAGGGGGAAATGAAGCAGAAACTTTGAGGGATGAGAACGTGCGAGTGATCTCTGCTTGCACGTTCAGTATTCTTCCAGCTAACTTATTTCATGCTGTTCACACACTCAGGCTTGCATGACTGGTCCTTTGGAGGGTCAGTTAGTGAACCGAGACTTATTGGTCCGAACAGAGCAGCTGGGCTTGCTCGGATTGGATTGGATTGGTTTCAGGGTGGAGGAAGCCATCAGGCTCTCTGAAGCTCTGCAGCTGCTAGTCTTCAGCAGCTGATATCATTTTGAGACATATGTAATCAGATCATTAAAATGTTGAGTACCAAACCCTGTAACTATTCCCAAACACACCCATTAAACTACCGTCATAAAGCTATGACCCCAGAACAAAAAGAATACATAAATCCCAATGGTGATATTAAGATTTAACTGAGAAGAGTGGAATGGAAAGTTTTGACTATGATATGAAAGGTGTATTAGCAAATCACCGCCACTGATGATTGCCTCCCTGACACTTCGCATTAGAGAGCTGGATTTGAGGAATTGGTAGTTAGAGGTGGAAGCTATGCACCTTAGGGTGAGAGCCTTAGAACTGGAACGCCAGCCTGGTGGCCCGCCCCAGTCACCTACAGTTAGGTACATAAATATTTGGACATTGACACATTTTTCATTATTTTGGCTCTGTACACCACAACAATGGAGTTGAAATGAAAAAATCAAGATGTGCTTTAAGTGCAGACTTTCAGCTTTAATTTGAGGGTATTTACATCCAAATCAGGTGAACGGTGTAGGAATTACAACAAATTCAAATGTGGCCACCCTCTTTTTAAGGGACCAAAAGTAATTGGACAAATTAATATAATCATAAATCTAATTGTCACTTTTAATACTTTGTTGAAAATCCTTTGCAGTCAATGACAGCCTGAAGGATGGATGTA
The DNA here is from genome assembly GCA_023566465.1 of Cottus gobio. NCBI lineage: Eukaryota > Metazoa > Chordata > Actinopteri > Perciformes > Cottidae > Cottus > Cottus gobio. The sequence goes on from CM042221.1 coordinate 3,259,516, forward strand.
AATACCCTCAAATTAAAGCTGAAAGTCTGCACTTAAAGCACATCTTGATTTTTTCATTTCAACTCCATTGTTACTGTTAGGGACCCACCAGCCTGCTCGCAGCCCGGGCGCGCGGAGGCGCCCGAGACTTCGGCGCGCGCGGCCAGGGAGCTGCGCGCCAGGCGACGGGGACGAGCAGGGCGCGTGCCGGCGCACACCTGAAGACAATCGGCGCTCCTCGCAGCTGGAGCTCGTTAGAGCGGCTGCCGAGAATAAGAGCAGCGAGCGGACAGAGTTCGACGTGAGTGCGTTCTTGGAGGTAACGCTGCATGTGTTGGAGGACTGCAGAGGAATTCCGGTTTGAAGGAGACTCGTGAGTAAGCCACACTGCCATTTAAGGAGGCAGGTGTGGCCGGGAACATTTGTGTTGGACTTTACTTCCGGTTTGGAGGAGACTCGTGAGTAAGCCACACTGCCATTTAAGGAGGCAGGTGTGGCCGGGAACATTTGTGTTGGACTTTATTTTCCTGTCGCTGTTAGTTTTGGAACAGTAGTTTTTCGTTCTTTGGTTTGGACTGTGATTACCTGTGTTTATATAATAAACAACGCCAGCTCACTGGCTAAACTAGACACTGACTTTGTCGTGCACTTGGGGTCGGAGAAAACCCGTAACAGTACGCACTCACCAATGGAGGCCCCAGCCGACATAGACCCGAGGATCCGGACCGCACTGGAGCGGCAGTATCATCTAACTGACGGTCACTCTCACCAGCTGGAGGCAGCCGCGACCACCATAAAGACCCTCCAGGACCAGGTCCAGAGCCTCAGCACGTCAGTGGAGAGCATGGCGCGACTCCAGGCGGCGTCGGCGGCCCAGCACGCGGAATTAATGTCACAGCTTCGGGGGCTGACGGAGGCCCGCCCCGCTCCCCCACGGGAGCAACCCGCGCCGGCGTCGACGCCTGGGCCACCCCCGGCCTCTTCTGAGCCATGCCTGGCCAGCCCGCAACCGTTCGGGGGGGACTTCGAGAGATGCGGCATCTTCCTGATGCAGTGCGAACTCGTCTTCACCCACCAACCTAGCCGGTTCGGGTCGGATGCCGCCCGGATCGCATACATCACGAACCTGCTCACCGGCCGGGCGGCGCAGTGGGCGGCCGCGTCTTGGACAAGGGGAGTTGGGTTCCGGCACTCATACAAGGAGTTCGTGGCAGAGCTTCAATGGCTGTTCCACCACCCGGCCCGGGGCCCAGAACCCGGAGCTCAACTGACCGGCATTCGGCAGGGGAATGGCCGGGTAGCGGATTATGCGGTGGAGTTTCGGCTGGCGGCGGCAGAGAGTGGGTGGAATGACCCGGCCCTGCGGGTCACCTTCAGGGCAGGGCTTAGCGAGGCAGTCCGGGACCAGCTCGCAACTCGGGAGGAGCCCAGCTCTTTTGAAGAACTCGTCGCTCTCGCCCTCCGCATCGACGAACGTTTCGAGGAGCGGAGGCGGGAGCGGACGCCCAGGAGGAGGGCCCCGAGTCCCCAGCACTCCAGAGCCTGGGAGAGGCCCCCCGGGGTTTTCCGAGCGGACTCTCCGAGCCGGGAGGGTTCATCCTCGGCCCCGGCGACGACAGGGGAGGAGCCGATGCAGCTGGGGCGCACGCGTCTCAGCCCGGTTGAGCGGGAGGCTCGATTCCGGGCGGGGCTGTGCCTGTCATGTGGCCAGAAGGGCCACCTCCGCCGTGACTGTCCCGTCCACCCAAAAGCCCAGGCTCGCTAGGACCATGGGAGGGCCTAGTGAGCCGCCTCTCCGACTCCCGAGCGTCTGCGCCACCAGTCCGGCGAGTGAGTGTCAGCCTAGCCTGGGCTGATCGACACCTTGAGGTGGGGGCCCTCATCGACTCTGGGGCTGACGCCTGCTTCATGGACACTGAGTTCGCGGCACGGGCCCAGGTCCCGACCATGGAGCTGGAGGAGCCGCGGGAGGCATTTGCGCTGGATGACCGTCGGATGGCCCGGGTCTCCCAGTGTACCCACCCCATCGCCCTCACGGTGGCAGGCAACCATGTCGAGACCCGCCAATTCTACCTGCTTCAGTCTCCGGGGGCTCCAGTGGTTTTGGGCCATCCCTGGTTGGTGCAGCATGAACCCCGCATCTCTTGGGCTTCCGGGACCGTACTGGAGTGGGGAGCTTCCTGTCACGCCCAGTGTCTCCGGTCCGCTCCAGGTAGGACGCCCCAAGATGTCCCCCAGGGGCCGCCCCCGGAACTGACAGCGGTTCCTGCGGAGTATCATGACTTGGGGGAGGTCTTCAGCAAGGCCCGGGCGCAGTCTCTTCCCCCACACCGGCCGTATGACTGCGCCATCGACCTCCGTGCTGGGGCCCCTCTGCCCGGCAGCCGCCTGTACAGCCTGTCCATACCAGAGAAGTCGGCCATGGAGGACTACATCTCGGAGTCACTGGCAGCGGGGTTGATTCGGCCTTCGTCCTCCCCGGTGGCGGCAGGATTTTTCTTCGTCAAGAAGAAAGACGGCAGCCTCCGCCCCTGCATTGACTACAGACAGCTGAACGATATCACGGTCAAGAACAAGTACCCTCTTCCCCTCATGAATTCCACCATGGAGCCCCTCACTCAGGCGACCGTCTTTACCAAGTTAGACCTCCGAAACGCCTACCACCTGGTGCGAATACGGGAGGGCGACGAGTGGAAGACCGCCTTCAAGACGCCCCGGGGGCACTACGAATATCGAGTGATGCCGTTCGGATTAACCAACGCCCCGGGGATCTTCCAGGCGTTGATGAATGACGTGCTCCGGGACATGCTGGAGGAGTTTGTGGTGGTGTACCTGGACGACATCCTGGTGTTCTCCAAGACCCTCGCTGAGCACGTTCAGCACGTTCGCCGGGTGCTCCGGCGCCTTCTCCTGAATCAGCTATACGTAAAGGCGGAGAAGTGCCTGTTCCACGTCGACTCGGTGGACTATCTGGGGTTCATCATCGAGAAGGGGCAGGTCCGGGCCGACCCACGGAAGATCCAGGCTGTGGTGGACTGGCCCACACCAGCCTCACGGAAGGAGCTGCAGGTCTTCCTGGGGTTCGCCAACTTCTATCGGCGGTTTGTTCGCAACTATAGTGTCGTGGCGCAACCCCTGACCAGCCTGACGTCCCCCGCCCAGCCATTCACCTGGACCTCCGCGGCAGAGTCAGCGTTCCGGGACCTTAAGCGGCGGTTCACCAGCGCCCCGGTGTTGCTGCACCCAGATCCGGCGAGACAATTCATCGTGGAGGTGGACGCCTCGGACGCCGGACTGGGGGCAGTCCTGTCGCAGCGCGCGGAGGCGGACCAGAAGGTGCATCCCTGCGCCTTTTTCTCCCGACGCTTTCTTCCCGCGGAGAGGAATTATGACATCGGGAACCGGGAGCTGCTGGCGGTGGTGGCGGCCTTGGAGGAGTGGCGCCATTGGCTAGAGGGGGCTGAGCTACCGTTCGTCGTGTGGACCGACCACCGGAACCTCACGTACATCCGGGCGGCCAAGCGGCTCAACGGTCGACAGGCACGGTGGGCCGGCTTCCTCAGCCGCTTCAACTTCTCCTTGACATATCGCCCGGGGTCCCGCAACACGAAGGCGGACGCCTTGTCCCGTCGGCACCAGGAGGAGGGCCCGACCGAGGAGGAGCCGGCGCCCATCGTTCCTGAAGCCCAGGTGGTCGGCCGGGTGGCCTGGGGAATAGAGGCAGCAGTGAGGAGGGCACTGCGCGACCATCCGGCACCAAGCGGCGTACCCACGGGAAGGCTGTTCGTCCCGGAGGTGGCCCGGGCCCGGGTCCTCAAGTGGGGGCATGCCAGTCAGTTGGCCTGCCACCCCGGGGTCCACCGGACTTTCTCCTTCCTGGCCCGGCACTTCTGGTGGCAGGGCATGAGAAGCGACGTGAGGGTGTACGTGCAAGCGTGCCCTGTGTGTGCCCGCAGCAAGCCCTCGCACCAGGCACCGGCCGGGCTGCTACAGCCCCTTCCAGTTCCGAGCCGTCCGTGGTCCCACGTCGCTTTGGATTTCGTGACCGGGCTACCCCCCTCCCAGGGTAGGACCGTTCTGCTGACGGTGGTGGACCGGTTCAGCAAGGGGGTCCACCTGGTGGCCCTCCCCAAACTCCCCTCGGCGACGGAGACAGCGGAGCTGCTGACGGCCCAGGTGTTTCGACTCCACGGCCTCCCGCAGGACATCGTGTCGGACCGGGGCCCGCAGTTCACCTCTCAGGTATGGCGGGCGTTCTGCAAGGGGTTGGGGATCTCAGGGAGTCTTTCTTCTGGTTACCATCCACAGACCAACGGGCAGTCGGAGAGGACGAACCAGGTCGTGGAGTCGGCGCTCCGCTGTATGGTGGCCAGGAACCCGTCCGCCTGGAGCCGGTTCCTCCCCTGGGTGGAGTACTCCATCAATTCCCTGGTGAGCTCCGCCACAGGTATCTCCCCGTTCGAAGCGGCCCTGGGGTACCAACCACCGCTGTTCCCAGCGCAGCACGCCGACGTGGCAGTCCCGTCCGTACAGAACCATCTTGATCGGTGCCGCCGTGTCTGGGAGACCACCAGGACCGCCCTTCTTCGAGCGGCGGACCGGAGCAGCAAGGGAGCCAACCGTCGCCGCACCCCCGCTCCGGCGTACCTACCAGGGCAGAAAGTGTGGTTGTCCACCCGGGACCTCCCCAAGCAGCCGGATGCCAAGAAGTTGGGTCCTCGGTTCACGGGGCCGTTCGAGGTGGTCAAGGTGCTGAGTCCAGCGGCGGTGAAACTGAGACTGCCGGCGTCCATGCCGATCCATCCGGTGTTCCACGTCTCCAAGGTCAAGCCTGTCGCCCACAGCCCACTGGGGTCGCCGACCCCGGACCCTCCGCAACCCGTGATGGTGGACGGACACCCCCAGTGGACGGTTCGCAAGGTGCTGGACGTCCGACGGCGAGGGCGTGGGTACCAGTTCTTGGTCGATTGGGTGGGGTTCGGCCCGGAGGAGAGGAGCTGGTTGCCCCGCCGGAACATCCTGGACCCGAGGCTGCTGGAGGCCTTCTACCGGGCCCACCCAGGGAAGCCTGGCAGGTCGCCAGGTGGCTCCCGTAGACGGGGGGGTACTGTTAGGGACCCACCAGCCTGCTCGCAGCCCGGGCGCGCGGAGGCGCCCGAGACTTCGGCGCGCGCGGCCAGGGAGCTGCGCGCCAGGCGACGGGGACGAGCAGGGCGCGTGCCGGCGCACACCTGAAGACAATCGGCGCTCCTCGCAGCTGGAGCTCGTTAGAGCGGCTGCCGAGAATAAGAGCAGCGAGCGGACAGAGTTCGACGTGAGTGCGTTCTTGGAGGTAACGCTGCATGTGTTGGAGGACTGCAGAGGAATTCCAGTTTGAAGGAGACTCGTGAGTAAGCCACACTGCCATTTAAGGAGGCAGGTGTGGCCGGGAACATTTGTGTTGGACTTTACTTCCGGTTTGGAGGAGACTCGTGAGTAAGCCACACTGCCATTTAAGGAGGCAGGTGTGGCCGGGAACATTTGTGTTGGACTTTATTTTCCTGTCGCTGTTAGTTTTGGAACAGTAGTTTTTCGTTCTTTGGTTTGGACTGTGATTACCTGTGTTTATATAATAAACAACGCCAGCTCACTGGCTAAACTAGACACTGACTTTGTCGTGCACTTGGGGTCGGAGAAAACCCGTAACAGTTGTGGTGTACAGAGCCAAAATAATGAAAAATGTGTCAATGTCCAAATATTTATGGACCTAACTGTATAACAAATCAAACACCGCAGTCTACCCGAGATAGCTTCGATATCAGCAGGCATATAGCACTGGTACCACCGTTCAGGGAGTCGGAAGTAGATTCGTACTTTAATGCATTTGAACTCATCGCATCCCCTTTAAAGTGGCCGAAGAATGTTTGGACTTTGCTGCTCCAGTGTGAATTGGTGGGTAAAGCTCAGGAGGTGTGTAACGCTCTGACACTGGAGCACAGTTTGGACTATGATCTGGTTAAGGCTACAGTGTTACGGGCATATGAACTACTGCCTGAAGCATATAGGCAAACGTTCAGAGATGGTGGAAAGGAGGGGAGCCAGACATACGCAGAGTTTGCGCATGGAAAAGGCATGCTTTTCGATAAGTGGTGTCAATCCAGTAAAGTTACTGAGTTTGCGTAGTTGCAGCAGTTGATGCTTTTGGAGTTCAAAAGAGTTCATAAAGTGGCTTCCAGAGCGCATCGTCCTGTATTTGAATGAGAGTAACGATAGTTGCTAAAGCAGCTGTCCTGGCGGAGTGTTTTTCCATCTTCTATGCAGTGCAAGCCGCCAGTACCTATGGTAAATACATTTTTTCCCCTATTTTCCTGCGCAGTAACTTTTCGTCCCAGACTGAAAACCGTCAGTGCCTTTATTGTCATGAACCGGGCCACTTCGTTGCAATGTGCCCGGTATTACAGCAAAAGGAAAAAGCGGAGAGAAAAAGCCCTTCTGTGGTCGGTCTAATTCAGAGTGCGCCAAAAAATAGTCCGTGTGAGCTTTGGACAGAGGAATTGCCAACGCGAGAGATTGATGATTATTTTAAACCCTTTATTTCATAGGGTTACTTATCCCTCAGTGGCCGTGAGGGGGACAAGGTCCCAATTATCATTTTAAGGGATACTGGCGCTAAGCATTCTGTGGCTCGACGTGGGGTGGTGCCGTTCTCTGACCAGTCCTACTGTGGGTCTAACCTGTGGGGAATTAAAATGAGTGTTTTACGTGTGCCACTTCATGCAGTTACATTCTCCTCCGCCTGGTTGTGTCTGGTCCAGTGCGAGTGGCCGAGAGAGATCGGCTGCCCATCGCAGGGATTGATCTCATTCTCGGGAATGATTTAGCTGGGGTTAAAGTTTTTCCCACTACTCTCGAAAAGACCGTTGGCGCCGCCAGAGACAGTCGGAGCCGCCAGAGACCGCCAGAGACTGTTGGAGCTGCCAGAGACCGCCAGAGACTGTTGGAGCTGCCAGAGACCGTCAGAGACCGTTGAAGCTGCCAGAGACCATTGGAGCTGCCAGAGACAGTTGGAGCCGCCAGAGACCGTTGGAGCCGCCAGAGACCGTTGAAGCCGGCAGGAACTGTTGGAGTCGCCAGAGACCGTTTGAGACGCCAGAGACCGTTGAAGCCGGCAGAGACCGTTGGAGCTCTTCAGAGCCTTTAGAGACCATCAGAGCCGTCAGAGCATCTTTACTGTATATCAATGATTAATTTAAGAAAGATGCAATTCTTGCAAAATCTCCAAAAATCAAAAGTTCTCGATCCCAAACATGTCTTTTTTGCCATTCTCAATTCATGAGAGGTACCAAAGGTTGTGGCGGATGCACAGGGTGTTCGATTGACTGGGAAGGACTGTATGATTTTACTGGTTGGTTACAAGTTGTGACCACCAGGTGGCATCTATCAGAATGCACTCCAGACAAGATGTTCCTTACAGAGGTTTATTCATAACTTTGTAGAGTAGTCGTGTGTGTGGTTCTGAAACAGACGTACATTACATAATAATTAGTAAAACTCTTTATAAAGTAACTTGTTGTTTTAACAAAGTCTACAGTGCAACTACACATGTCAGCATAAACGTATGGTGCCTAATATGAACAAATACAAAGCTGAAACAAGATTAATAATAAAGGCTTCATTTCTGTACAAACATTGCATTGCTAGTGACTAACAGACACTGATAAGGCGTGATGCTAATAAGGCTGTACATCGTATCTTCTACGGTCGCCACTTAGCAAACAACGACCTAGCAGCTAAATACAGCAGACTGCATTGCCGAGCAAACACAATATAAATCGTATGGTGATATTCAACAAACACCGAACTTTATATTTACTTACTGGTTGTTTGCACGCACGCACTGAAACTCCCAACAGCTTCCTAAAACACGTTAATCTATTAACACGGCCGTCACTTTGCACCGTCACTCTCGTCCGAGCCTTTTTACTAATTTAATGCTGGTGATATTAGTCCGCGAGCAGCTGACTGCCGTCCTCTTCCGCCAGGGGCGTAGTACGGTTCCTGTTCGGCTCTATAGAGGCAGTCCTTCGTCACACAGTGTGTTTTACAAACATTTCTTCAGTGGGAAGAAATGGTTGATCTTAGATGGGGGGTGTTATGACCCAGAGTGCATGGGAGGGCAGTGTGCCTTGATGCTGTTCGCCTCCCTGCCTGAGGGGGTGCTGTTCTGTATTTTTGCCATGCGTTGTACTTCTGTTCATTGCAGGTGATAGGACGGCGCTATTTAAGAGAGAACCTGTGGAGGACGTCTTCCTCTCCCGTCTCTCCAGCTTTCAACCGGGCCATGCTCATGTCACAGATTCTTGGTTCATGGGGTTAGCAAGGGTGTCGGCGGTGGTAGTGGTGAGAAGCCTTTTTTGTTTAACCATGTTTTCTCCTGTTTTGGGGTAGGGAGATGGGTAAGATACCTGTTCTTTGTTTTGTTCCTTTGTGTGGTCTAGGGACGTTAGATGACTTGCATAGATTGTTTTATTGTTTTGAACCAGGCTCACCATGAAGAGAACGTATGACATCGTGTTCAAAATAAATAACAATTGTGAACTATAAACCCTGCAGCATTGGTCCTAAATTGACACTGTCTCTCTGGACAAGCTTAGATGGACAAATGTTTACCAACTTTATTTGACACATTTTGTTTGACCCACACCCTGAAGCACACTCTGCTTTATGGTCTATTCTTATAGACCATAAAGCAGAGTGTGCTTTATGGTCCAACAGTTCAGACACATGTCCAACAGTTCAGACACATGGGCATTTCTTGTGCAGGGCTCTTCGAGTCAAAAGTTTAGAAATAAAAAAGCACACTATAATATGAATAGAGATATAAAAACACTATACATAAAGGTGGTAATAAGTACAAGTATTATGAGATACAGTAAGGAGAGGGCAAATGTTAAATACGAGTAATAAATAGGCCATAATAAATAGTTAAATGAATTATACTATTTGTTTTTAAGATGTAATGCATTGTCTCAATTGCATGAAAAGAAATTCAACAATACATTTTAAAGTTCCAATGTGTTTTATTGTTTCAAAATGTTGCATATAAGACCTAGAGCAGAGGTGTCAAACTCATTTTCACCGCGGGCCACTTCAGCATCATGGTCGCCCTCAAAGGGCCGGTTGTAACTGTAACACTGTATAAATTTAACTACTACCAAACATATTGTTAAATAACTGTCTTTGTATTGTTTATTCAAGTGTAACAATATTGTACATGCATTTATATACATATATATATATATATATATATATATATATATATATAAACCCACATTACTCTATCAAAGATCAAACTTAAAACAGAAGAAAATAACAAAGACAAAGATCAAACAATCGTTGTTATATTAACTTTGTTCAAAGCTTTTTTTGTCACAGTTGAGAAGGACATAACTAGCCAATAATAACATGCATGTGGTCTGGGGCAGTGGTTCTACTGGTCTGGCTGCACCATCACCCCTGAATGACCGGCCGTGACCCAAAGCAAGCAACATGCTCAACTTCTCAAATGGATTTAATGAAAAGATGGAGCAGTTTGAGCCTGAAATGGTACACAATCTCACATGCCAACACAAAAAAAACTAGTTTGAAATATTCCCTTTTACACTCAATTAAAAACCCTAAAGTGCATCTTAAGGACACAAAGTAATACAACACACATAATCATTTTATAACTTCAGCCTTTTTTAACAGACTCAGCAGTGCTTTCATGCACAAACATAATAAAAAGGTCGGGAATGAAGTGAACTATCACAAATAGTGCGTGTGTAAACTCATGCAAGCAATGTGTGTTGTGAACGCAGCACTGAGGAGTGTGAATAGACGCACTCTACCGCATTCAAAATTCCCTTCAAAATAAAATCACAGGATTTTTATATTGCCCATGCAAAGGTCCGCAACCCACTGAAAACGGGTCCGCGACGAACCGAAAACGGGTCCGCGACGAACCGGAAACGGATCCGCGACAGACTGAATACGGGTCCACGGTGGTGATCATGCCTTCCAAGCCGTCGCGGGCCACATAAAATGACTTGGCGGGCCACATCTGGCCCGCGGGCCTTGAGTTTGACACATGTGACCTAGAGGGTAGGGAAGATGAGAGCACCTTCTTGTCACCTGATGAGTGAAAGTCAAATATTCATTAATCTCTTTTATGGCCTGTTGTCCACCTGCACCTGTGGAAAAAAAGAGTGATTGGAGGATACTTGTTTTAATTCAAGACAATTTCACTTTTCCAGTAATGTAACATAATGTAATAATAATCCTGTTCCATTTTATAAATGTCATAAACTTGTTCCTTCGAGAATTTTAAAACCCAATTCAAGCTACTTAAAAATATACAGACTGAAAGGCAGGTGTCATTGCGCTTTCACGATCTTAATGTTAATTCAACCAGAATTCATTCAACAATTGAATGCATGCTGTACAAATTGGCTCTCTTAAAATGTAGGATGTCTTTTAGAAGGACACCACATGCAGTCTGTCAAACTATCACCCACCATGTGGATACTGTGGCAGTATGTGTGTGGATACATCATGTTGCATTGACGTGATGTTTACAATTCAAAATGCATGTCTGATTTTCAGCACTACCTTAAGCTATCAAAACTATTTGCGATGCTTCAGAGCATAAACACCACCTGACCCAGGTGTGACCCTAAATGAATGCAGGACTGGACATGCCTGAGTGAATGAGATGGGTCTGTAAAAACTGCTTTTAATATGCTGCACCATTACAACGTTTAAGGCAATGTTTTAAGCGTGGCAGCTTCCTGCTGCCAGCCTCATTAAGAGGGGAACATCAAACACTCCACTGGCAGATAATCCCAGCCAGTTTTAGCGATAACCAAAGAATACAGGTAGATGCAGAATAAGTTAATCCTGCAGATTAGTGGGAGTGCATACAAATGAAGGAAGATGAATGGGAACAGAAGGAGGAAGAAAAACACTTCAGAACACGGTGGATCAGAAAAAAAGAAGAAAAAAAAAACCTGTGGACCCGGGAGAGGAAAGGTTTCCTGCTGTTAGACCAGTGCCTCCTGTGAGGTAGCTGCCCAGATCAATACCACAGTAATCCATACCTCGATACACAACTCAATGCTCCACTCATTCGGCATCAGGACCTATTAAAAAATATTGATTACATAAAGTTTAATGCAGTCACAAAGAAACCGTCTGCATTTAAACAGCGTTGTTTGTGCTAGCGATCAGACGCAGTGACACAAGCCTCCTCCTTCAGACGGCTTCTGTGATCACTGCAGTTACAAAGACTTCTAGTACAGCGGTAACTTAACAGCCAACAGATGGATCACATATGCAATGCATGAAGTGCGTCATGGCTTTGGGAACTATGAACACAGGATTACTTTTTTAAATGATTTAGATCTGAAACGTGTGTGTGTGTGTGTGTGTGTGTGTGTGTGTGTGTGTGTGTGTGTAATTGGCACAATTCTGAGGAGATATATCTCCTCAGAATTGTGCCAAGTCGGGCATATTTGTCACATAATATAAGATAGTGTTTAGCATTCAAAAGCAACCACCTCATCAATAAGAATGAATAACCAAACTACCACCAAGTAACTAAAATGAATTACAACTGAAAAGAAAGGATCATACTGACGACTATCTAAATTAAAATTTGGTCCTTGTAGTTTTTACAGATGGAACAATGGTGAGCAATGATCTCTTGATATTTTGAATTCTTGTCAATGGCGCTGTGCAAAACCATTACAATTTTTGATCGACATAACAGAAAACATCAGGGATAGACACTCTTTACCTGCTTTTGATGTCTGTGCTGTATGTGTATGCTGTTTGTTTTTATTAATTCAAGCCTGGAGACATGTAGGTGTTTACATGACCCAGGACCACACAGAGTGGACCAGGTTCATGCTTACCCCTTCGAACAAGTATGGTACAGCAAAGTCAGTCGGATTGTCAGGAGTATTTACTTAATCCGGGTAGGATGGAATGATTAGTTTCAAAATGTGCTCACTGATCTCCAGCCAAAAAACTAATACTCCACTCAGCTGGGATCTTCAAGCAAGACATACACTTGGATGAGACTACTTCAGCTCTATGTGTATAATGTCTGCAGAGACCCATCAATGTTGCTGTAAGTCTTTCTGGTCAAACTGATGTGGTTACACTATATATCCACCAGTATATGGACACATCCCCCTCTCGCATTGCTCACAGGTAAATCAAATAGTCCCACTAGAATGGGTCGTACTGGCAATGTTGATGACTTTTCCATCTTGCATTGCTGGTCATGTTAGGGGGAAAAGCCATATGCACAGCAGGAGTGTAAAAAGTGTTAACCCTTGGTTGTGACACAACAGTGGTTCGTTAGGGGGACATTTGACGTGTTTCCATGGCCGAGCAGCAGTACACGAGATGAAAGGTGCTTTCAGACAGCCCGGTTGCCGTCACGCCACGGCAGCCAATTGGACCTCAGCGGCAGTGAGGCCAGGAAGTTGCAAACAAGACTAGGTTTTTGGAGAAACAGATTTAAAATAATCAATCACTTTCTCCAAAAGGGTTTGTTTTAGATGATACAAAAAGCCTAATATTAGATGGACATACTTTAATATCATTTGCAATGATTAATTACCAAGCAGCTGTTCTTGATACCTAATATCTGTGAGGGTGAAGGGGGGATGCAGAAGCCCAGAGAGGAAAGGCAGAGAAGAGCCTCCATCGTTAACTATTTCACCAGGGAGTCCTAAAGTTACCTATGAGACGATGACGATCACGGGTCCAGCAGGACAAGGGAGAGGCTGCGAGCTGATACGGCAGAAACAGAGAGCAGGTGCAGGCGAGCTTGAAGAAACAGCTCTGTCTATAAGCTAAGTGGATGTGCGAGTCTCTCAAATGATCAGGAGATTAGCTGAACAGTTGGCTAGCGCTTTAGCAGCTCTCTGTTATTGACATCATTTTACTGTTTTGTCTGATTGCTTTAATATCTCTCTTCGTCTCTCTTTGGCAGTGCCTCTGGTGTACCACCATCTTTTTCTTAGGAAGCTCTGGTAATTTCAACTCAGCAAGCCTCTTTCACATGGGATTTCTTTACCTATGCTGTTGTCCGCTGGGGCCAATCTAGCATGGGCCTGACTCATCAGAGAACCAGAAGGAAGCTCTTGGAGAGTTCTGTCATTGGACGATTGTCCTCCTCACAGCAACCAGCTCCTATTGCCAAAATGCTCCACCGATAGGGTCTGAACGTCTTTTGTTCCTGCAGTTAGGCTGGGTAATGAACAATGTTGACACAATGTCCTTCACACTTCATTCACTCATCCTATGGCACAGTTAGTTATGCTTTTGTTGTCTGGGAAACCAGTTTCCCCTTTAGATGGGATAATATGGGCTTTATTAATTCCCCTGGGGTCCTTATATATAATCCACTACACAGACCGTGCCATACTTAACTTAACTGTCACCAATCTTCTCAGTTAGCTTTTCAGTCTCAAGTGTTCCACTGCAAATTAACCCCCAGTTTAAATAGTAACCAGCCTCCATTAATCCTTTGCCGGTGTGTCAGTGTTGTTGATTGTCTCTGTCCATTTCTGGCTGGTTTCTACACCCATGTGTTGGCATCCTGCCCTCTTTTCCAGTTCTGTTTGCCTGTTTGCACTGCCCCTATGTAGCTGTCTGTCAGCCTGTATTTGACCACAGTTAACTACCTGCCAGGTCTCTACTAAGTCAGTGTCTGATTTGGGTCCATAGCATGTTTACCTGAACTGTGACAGGTCTGGGAGCGCTTTGCACACAGACTAGATGCAGGAGGAAATATCTAGCCTAGCACTGGCAAATGGGACTCCTGCTTTTTTAACACAAGCTGGAAAGAAAATGAGACGCTGGTTTTACAAACATATTCATGCTATGAAGCTATTTCTTTACTGACAAAGGTTGTAGAAACATGTTGTAAATATTGTTAGTGGTTTGCTAAAGTACCTTAAAATGTATTGTTTTTAAGGAGCTGTTGTAAGGACTGTCATTGTTTTGTCATAATTAAGCCTGGCTCTAAGTTTGCCACTCTTAGTGCTAACCGAGGCAAAACACATTCCAGACAGGAGCAGGGGGAATGATTACTGTAACAATTACCTCTCCATACACATTGCAAGTGAATATTGTATTAAAATAGACACAATTATTTAAAAATTAAAGAATTTATCTGCTCATTCAAATCCTGAATCTATGAAAAGGCAAATATTGTGATGTCACAGTGTGTAACACTAAGTAAAAACGTTGCCCCCTCAGCAGATTATTAATGTGAGACCAATCTGCACCCATTTAAAATGTTATCAGTCAATATCCACAGGTGTCAGGAACATTTTAATGTGTGGTCACTGCTGTTTTCTATTTGTATAATGCCAATATTTTGGATTGACAACTTTCTTTGTCTTTACATGTAACCATTTCCATGCCATTTACACCCCATACAGTTGTCATGAACAGTGATATTAGCTAAAGAGACCATATGTTTATTTCTGTTGTAACGCTGGGCATTATAACATGAGAGTCTATGGGGACCGACTCACCTTTGGAGCCAGCCTCAAGTGGCCTTTTGATTAACTGCAGTTTTTTCCGCATTGGCTTACATTTTTTTAGCTTTGGAGGTTGTTGCTTGCGTTGACCTTAGAGGTATTCAATTATAAATGATTATATCTGAATTAGTCACACGGGCCTATTTTTTACAAAACACATTGTGCTCTCTTGATAGGCCCCTCCACTCCAACGCCTCTAGTGCAATTGCACTACCTGCAAAGTATATATTTACGTCCCTGAGCTGACAGATGTATTGCATCAAACCAAGTGTATAATACTGCGTGTGACACACTGCACATGATGGAGCAGCAGAGTTGAAATCACCTGCATTACTTTGCAACCAAAAGTAACATTTCAAATTTGTAAAACCACCTGAGACATCACAAAAATATTTCAAAATAATGAATCAAGGCCAAGAACAATCCATTGAAATCCCCATCGACAATCACTCAAACATCCATCTATCCATTGGGGGAGCCTTGAAAAGTTTCAACAGGTTTAAACTCAGCCTAAGTTAACCAAATACGTGTATGGCTTGCAAATTAAAGTATTTGACAGAACCGTGATGGGGGAAAATTGTGATCTCAAAGTTGTGGACAACACTGTCTGAACCAAATCAAAGGTTAATTAGAGGATGTCGGCATATCTTTAATTTGTCAGCCCCTCTGTGTAGAGAACATTCTGTAACATGCACTGTGTGCGCACAGTTAATACACAGAAGTGACTCAGAGGCATGCACAAGCAGGACCATGCATATAATCTAGGGTCTTGTGGCGAAGAGCAGGCACCTTGAAATGAGAGCAAATTACCTTCCACTCCAGCAGACCTTCAAAGCACCTTGGAAAATTATAATTTATTCAGAAGTTGTGTTGCAGTTCCCAGACTTCAAGCAGACACTGATGAAAAAAAAATGTAGCGGTAATAATCAAAAGAGGCAAAGCACTCAAGGACATAAACGGCCCACCTAATGTGACCCAGCAGGCATGGTGGTGGAGAGCATGAACCGGCCAATGTCATGGTGCCAGTACCACCAGTAACTATTATTCTAGTTTCTAATTACCTTTAAAACTTCCATTACCACAATATTGCATGACCTGGGGTCAATATTCCACACTGCACAGAGAGTGGGAGTGATGAGGAACGCAGCTTTTCTTTGTACCACCTGGACAATATTGTTCACGTCTACATGTATGGCAAAGGCTGAATTTGCTTGGTCTTGTCTTTCAATATGGATAAGTGGAGTATTAATCTTAATGTGTCGGCCATCTGCTCTTCCTTCTTTGACAAAATTAAGCCAAAATTTAAATTTGAAACACAAATATCATCATAATTTAATAAACATACTGCCTTAAATGTACTCCAAGAATTGAGGATCCCCTGAGGATAAACACAATGCTGACATACACAGGATGTATCATATATCATAACTGACTGTAAAAAAGTTTCATGTGAGGCTCATTAATGCTTCAAAAGGTAAGATTCTGAGTTAAAGCGACTAACAGAAACGTTCCTTTTGTATTGATTTTGTCGGTCCCTGTGGACAAAAGCGGTAGTGTTTCCACCAGACTCCCTTTATAGAAAACAAACGTATTTTACTGCAGCAGGGTCTGACGCCCCACTCAATTATGGTTCTGGTTCTCCTGTTCCCTCCAGCAGGCCCAGCAGTACGGCCTGGGTCACCGGCAGCGTGGTGCTGTTGGTTATGATGAACCAAAATGGTTTTGACTGATTTACCGTGAAAATATCTGACCCGGTGGCACGAATTTGAGGCTAACTATATAGAAAAAGTACATTTTTATTTACTTTTGTTAGTCATATAGAGGCATCGGTATTAAATTGAGACTTTAAAAGTCTCTCATAGTAACTCATCTTTATCTTGTACCATCCTATGGACACTTCATATTTTCAGTTTCCCTACTTGTAAAGCTCTCAAAGTATGAACATACTGCTTCCATTTTCGATAAAATGAAATCCATAGTAACCACTTGGACTTTAGACTTTCACTTTTGAAACATATTTAGAGCTGCATTGTATGCTATGCACATTCAGAGTATACGGTCTGGCACAAACACTGCCTGGAAACCTAAATATCAGACAGGATAATGGAGAGAAAAGCGGCCCATTTTTTCCCCATTTCACACACAAACTTGAAATGACAACATTGCAAATATCGACTGCTTTCATCTCGGTTGATGCTATCATGCTGATGGAATTATTAACCTTCATAGGAATGGTAGCACCAAGAGGCGGCGACCAACACATTCCTGAAGTTGTATCTATGTATAGGCCTGCCCTCATTCAGTGCATGAGTGCAGCAACATGGCGACGCAGTCTCTTCACACACACACACACACACACACACACACACACACACACACACACACACACACACTGGTGCGATCACATTATTCAGTGTATGCTCCATAAGCTGACACATATTCACATCTCTGGCGCCCATTTCTTCCTCTCTCAGCAGAAACATGGCTGGGGGATGAGATGTGAGCGGTGATGATTTCTCTGGCTTGGATGGTCCCAGCCTCCCCCGCACAGTTAACACCCTAGTCACAGTGGAAGTGGACCAGGGCCAGATCCCAGCTCAGCACACTGGGCTCGACAAGGGCCCAAATGTATCCGGGCACTGAGGATCAATGCATCACTTTAAATAAGCCTTGTACCAAAATCAGCCTTTTAAAAATAGCACTGGGTGATGTGTGATTAAAGACACAGAATATCTAGCTGCGTCCAAATGTAAAAGGTTATTAGGCTTGTGTAAGTGTACGGTTTGGACAATTTGGCATATATTAGGCAGGGACAAAAGCTAATTTATGACTAGCGAGTGAGCAGATTCATGAAGAAATCCCGACAATGAAAGAGGCCGCCTTCTGCCCGAGTCCTTTAGATAAAACAGCTAAAAAGGTCACACTCAAATTGGGGTTTAACTTCCCTTACAGTGTTATCCAGCATGAGCTGTACAAATTCAAATGACAAGGGGCTGCATCCACAGATTAGATAGCGACAAGAGTTCACACAAAAACAAACAATCGAGGCCAACAAGGCAAATCAGGACGATTACATGTGTACACAAAGGATGATGAGCCAGCATGGTTCACATTGTGACATTTCTCTGTGATAGTGTACATGCATTTGTTAAATCCCACAGTACACGTGACCAGGGGGCAAATCTCAAATATAGTAAGATTTAGCCGTGAGAGCTACAGTGTGCGCAGGTACAGTCGAAGCACCGAGCTTCCACCGCTTTGCTACATAAATGCTGCACAGAAATGGCCAGAGAGAGGTGGTAAATATTTAATTACACATTTAGAGTCTTTAGGCCACGTGCTGAATTAGTCATGTCTGATAATGGTGTGCAGTGCAGAGGACAGGCCTCTGCAGTCTACAGAGCCCCACAGCGCAACCTGCTTGTCCACATTACCAAATAGAAGTTCAATGTGTTTGTTATTTTTTTTTTTTTTTAACAATACTTAAAAGACCAGAATGGAACATGAACGCTTTAAGCCACATTTAAAGGAAATATGCTGGTTTGCCGTAATACCTGGTCACAAAAGAAAATCAATATCAGTTCCATCTGTGTGTGCAGAGATGGCTCCAGGATGTGTTTAGCCCGTTGGAGCCTAGCACAACAGCTGGAGGCTGAGAGAACTGCTCGTCTGGCTCGGTCAGAAGATAATAATGGGCCTCTTGAAAGAACATTTTGGTCTTCTTATTTTACCTTTCTCTTTCTACGTTGGGCTCGTACGAGTGAGCCATGTCCGATTCAGCAAACCCTCCCGATAACTGGGTAAATGAGCATTTTAGACGAAGGATGTGTTTAATAAATGTGCATGAGTATAAAAGAATTATTAATAAAAATAATTGAGAGACTGTATCCAGCTCTGGTAGGGGGCAATAAATGGGCAATGATGTGGGCAATAAATATGACGTAATAAATATGACGTATAAATATGACGTAATAAATATGACATAAACTGATACAAAAGGCATAAAGACAATTATAAAGTGCATAAAAATCAACTCATGGTGATGGGAGACAAGTCCAGTCTACTATATAATTTAAACCTTTAGTCCAGTCTACTCCGTAACTTAAACCTTTAGTCCAGTGTACTCCGTAATTTAAACCTTTAGTCCAGTCTACTCCGTAATTTAAACCTTTAGTCCAGTCTACTCCGTAACTTAAACCTTTAGTCCAGTCTACTCCGTAACTTAAACCTTTAGTCCAGTCTACTCCGTAACTTAAACCTTTAGTCCAGTCTACTGCGTAATTTAAACCTTTAGTCCAGTCTACTCCGTAATTTAAACCTTTAGTCCAGTCTACTCCGTAATTTAAACCTTTAGTCCAGTCTACTCCGTAACTTAAACCTTTAGTCCAGTCTACTCCGTAACTTAAACCTTTAGTCCAGTCTACTCCGTAACTTAAACCTTTAGTCCAGTCTACTCCGTAACTTAAACCTTTAGTCCAGTCTACTCCGTAATTTAAACCTTTAGTCCAGTCTACTGCGTAACTTAAACCTTTAGTCCAGTCTACTCCGTAATTTAAACCTTTAGTCCAGTCTACTCCGTAACTTAAACCTTTAGTCCAGTCTACTCCGTAATTTAAACCTTTAGTCCAGTCTACTCCGTAATTTAAACCTTTAGTCCAGTCTACTGCGTAACTCGATACCGGGTCTTGGTGGTCATATCAACAGGTCATTTATTCTGTTGCAAGAGAGGAGCAGATACAGATATACAACGTATTACTTCACTAATTGTACATCCACAAATGCTCAAAGAATAGATGAAAACCTCCCTCCTTATATCCCATACTAGCAGGTCATCATGACGTCTTTGTACAAACAATAACGTTCTGTCCTTAGCAGCTGTTGTCCCACATGATTGTGGTGACTGTGGACTCTCTCCTTCATAGCCCAAACATATGATAAGTACTTCAGTCATGGAAATGCAGATCTAGTTGGTTTGCTTAGTATACAGGACATAAGACACCCTTGGGGGGGAAAGTTCATCTAGAAGTCACAGGTCATAATAGAAGAAAGAAAACAATTTTTCCCCAACAGTAACTTAAACCTTTAGTCCAGTCTACTGGGCGACTGTGGTTAGCAAGTCTGTCTTTCAATCAGAGGGTTGGTGGTTCGATCCCAGGCTCCGGTAGTCTATGTCGATGTGTCCTTGAGCAAGACACTTAACCCTCATTGCTCACCGTTGCTGTGTCTACGGTCTACTGTATATCATGTAAGTGTAACGGGTGGTGTACGGACCCAATCGCAGAACTGAGGACTCAAGAGACAGAGAGCTGAAGTTCAACACTTTAATCAAGCTCAGGTCCGGGACAGGCGAGGTCGGAGCCGGGAAGGCAGGCAGGCGGGTCGGAGACTCGGGAGGCAGGCGAGACGGAGAGTCAGGAACAGGCGAGGTCAGATCCGG
Organism: Cottus gobio; assembly: GCA_023566465.1. Classification (NCBI taxonomy): domain Eukaryota; kingdom Metazoa; phylum Chordata; class Actinopteri; order Perciformes; family Cottidae; genus Cottus; species Cottus gobio. The sequence continues at coordinate 3,279,514 of CM042221.1, forward strand.
GAAGACAAGCAGGAGAGTGCTGGAGAGACGAGGCATAGCAACGAACAATCTGGCCATGAGTGAGTGTGAACCTGGTGCTTAAATACTGGCCTGATTGCAGGTGATGTGAAGCAGCTGGGTGCGCAGGTGAACGGAGTGAGCAGACGAGCTGGGTGTGACTGACAGGCTGAGTGGAGCAGACTGATGAAACTGTGACAGTAAGTCCCTTTGGATAAAAGCGTCGGCTAAATGAAATGTAATGTACTGCATAACTTAAACCTTTAGTCCAGTCTACTCCTAAACTTAAACCTTTAGTCCAGTCTACTCCTAAACTTAAACCTTTAGTCCAGTCTACTCCTAAACTTGTTTCAAATATGATTATTGGGAAACACATCATGCAGCAGTGAAATTGGCAATTGACATCAACATGTTTCCTTTTTCATTTCACAAACAAAAACAAAAGAGAAGACAAATGTAAACAAACACCACACACCATACCAAAAATAACAAATAAAAAAAATAAAAATAAAATAAAACAAAAAAAAACTAACCCAAAACAGACACCCTCCCCCCACAACCTCCCTCCCTTCCCTTACCATAACCCACCCATCCCTCCCTAGGAGTGCATTTTGCTTGGGTGTCAATTTGATTCTCTATAAAGATGAGAGATCAAAGGTTGCCAAATTTTCTGAAAGTCCCTCAGCTTGTCTTTCAGAATGAATCTAATTCTCTCCAAATGTAGAGTATCTGTCAAGTCAGTCAGCCAGTGTTTAAAGGAGGGCACCTCTTTCTTTTTCCAGAGGAGTAAGATCAGCTTTTTTGCAGCTATTAGACCATATGCCAGGAAACGCCGTTGTGCTACATTTAATTTCCTTAGCTCTTCAGATATTCCCAAAATTATTAAAATAGGGTCTGGCTCTATCTGAACCTTCAAGATCACAGAAAGAAACCGAAATATTTCACCCCTATAATCTTGAAGTTTGGGGCAAAGAGCATAATTATGTGATAAGGTAGCCTCCGTGGACTCACATTCTAAACTTAAACCTTTAGTCCAGTCTACTCCATAACTTAAAACTTAAGCAGGATTTGAAACAGAGTAAAGTTTCATTTTTGGGGTAACGTATCACGTGCCACCGCACAGATTGATGTATCTGGTCATTTTTCAAAATAAAACATCTTCCCAACCTTGATAATCAATCCACATTTTTTTCATTAATTTGTTCTGTGTGGCTCGGCACCAAGGGACCCACGGACCGGTACCAAGCCACGGCCCGGTAGTTTGTGATCGCTGGTCTATTTTTTACATTACATTTAGCTGACGCTTTTATCCAAAGCGACTTACATGATATACAGTAGACCGTAGACACAGCAACGGTGAGCAATGAGGGTTAAGTGTCTTGCTCAAAGACACAACGACATGGACTGGCTGAGCCGGGGTTTGAACCACCAACCCTCTGATTGAAAGACTGACTTGCTAACCACTGAGCCACAGTCGCCCCTATTTGACTCTAAATGGACCATAATTTACTAAATGAACATCATGCTGTATTAGAGATGACTTGAAACTAGAGGTTGAGACATAAACTAAATCCAGTGAGAAGTAGAATAAATTTCACTTCACTTTTCAGAAGCGAAGATTGCCGCCTAAGGATTCAAAAAACACAAAAGCAAATAAAACCAATATGCGAACACAGCTTATGAAATGTGGACCACATCCATCAACAGAAGCAAAACATCAATGCGTCACCACAATGAGGTCATACAATTATGTCACAACATGAGGCAAGCTGTCAATTAAAGCCAATGTACCCAAATTTACAACCTTATTTTCTCTGCAAAAATGGAAAGACAGGCATGATTTACAGCCCGGCTCTTGTACTGCCTTAAATGATGTTGAATAGCGAGACTCATTCATGCCGAGCATTAATGAATTCCTGAAAACGCAGCGATCGTTATTCCTCCGCATCACTGTGAGGCATTAGGAGACGGGGTGTTTCTGTTTAAATGCTCTTGTATTAGTTCAGCTGCTAACACAGCTGCTTCCCTCTCATGGTCATCCCAATGCTCTCCTTGCGCTCTTGGACTCTAGCTCAACATAATTCCAACACAAAGAGGCTGAGAAAATGCACCCTCAGCCTCCTGTAAACGCAATTCATGACGAGGCTGCGTAAGACTTTGATTGTGCCAGGAATTTGATTGCTTCACGAAAAGAGGGGGATGTTGGCAAGCGTTTCAGGAAACGCTGTGGTGTATTCCGCAGCCTGAAAAGGAAATATGTTTGCAAACATAATCAGACATCGCAATTCTAAAGAAAAGGTTTGGAGGCATCAACGCTTCAACCCCAACATGAAATATTCATATGTGAAACAGCTTGCTCATACGCACCCCCTGACAACACTGTTTGCTAAGTGGCCTCGAGATGGATTTTTGTGTGTACGCGTCCTTGTGTGCACTCGTACATGCCCGCTTGTATTTGATTGAAGTGGAGACAATGACAGTCAAGGAGGGAAGACGTATTTGTTTGTTGTGTCGCCTTGAGAAGCCTCTCAGATCTCTCTGGCTTGCACATCAGAAGGGTTTCCCAGCTGTGTGGCCGTGCCCAGTGGCAAAGCTAAAAGTGTCTGTGGGCGGGGCGTGGTTAGCGCACCTGCGACGCAGGAGAGAGAGGCGCGCTCATTGGAAACAGCCGTTCTCATTAGTGGGAGAGGCTGGTTCTGATGAGCGCGGGGATGGGGTGCGGATATAAAAAGCCGCACAGTGGGGTGCACGGGGCGGTTGGTAGGGATAGCATGAGAGCAGAGTGTCTATGCATGCCAATAAACACCTGTGAACATGGAGCGCACGGCGTCCGTCTTGTCTATTGAGCTGGTTGAGTCCCCGGGCAAGCAGGTGCCTTGCCACAGTGGCGCCCAACGGGGTTCGCGAACCCGGAAGAAGGAGAAGGGGAGACAGCCGGCGGAGGAGGATGAGGCGTGGGACACGCTATTCATGCGGCTGGCGGGCATTCCCGAGAGTGCAGGGAAGGGGCCGGCCGTGGAGGAGTGGCTCAGCACCAGGACCGTGGCTCAGGGGGAGCAGGTACCGCCAGCCCAGATCGGTGGGGAGACCGTGCCGCCACCACTGACCCCGGAGCAGCACCGGCAGCGGCTCCGCATAGCCCAGCAGGAGCCAGGTGAGCCGCTGCTAGCCTTCGCTCGGCGGCTGCGCCGGCGGACAAAGCAGTGGCTGCAGCCGGGAGGAAGGGGGGACATGGCAGACGCGTTGGACCAGGTGGCCACCGAGCAGTTCCTGGGGGGGCTGCCGGTCCAGATGGCCGACTGGGTCAGAGAGTGGAGGCCGACATCGCTAATCGGGGCCGTCGCGAGAGCGGAGGACTTCCAGCGCCGGGAGCCGAAGGGCGGCATGGCAGCGGTCCGGGCCCGGCCGGGCAGGGTTGCCCTCGGGCAGCCGGGGCCGGCGGCGCGGAGGACCGCGGGTACGCAGACGGTCCCGGACGCGGCAAGGCGGCGGACCACGACCTCGGCCCAGACCGACGCGGCGAGGAAGAGGGTGACGGCCGCAACGCAGACGGTCCCCGACGCGGCGAGGCGGCGGACCGCGGGCGCAGCGACGCAGACCGCGTCAGAGACGGCGACGCGGAGGGCCGAGTTTGCGGCGGCGCAGACTGCGGCGGAGGCAGCGACGCGGGGGGCCGAGTCCGCGGCGACGCAAACTACGGCGGAGGCGGCGACGCGGAGGGCTGAGTCCGCGGCTACGCAAACTACGGCGGAGGCGGCGACGCGGAGGGCTGAGTCCACGGCGACGCAGACTACGGCGGAGATGGCGACGCGGAGGGCCGAGTCCGCGGCGACGCAGACGGAGTCGGAGGCGGCGACGCGGAGGACCGCGGCGACGCAGACGGCTTCGGCGACGGCGACTCGGCGGCCCGCGGCCGGGGCAAGGCAGACGACGGCGGAGGCGGCGGGGCGGAGGCGGCGGGGCGGAGGAGCGCGTCGCCGCCGAAGGCAGCAGCCCGAGCGGACCCGGACCCGGAGAGGCGGCGGAGAGCGCGGCCTAGGCGAAGGGCGCCGGGGAACCAAACCAGGGAGTGGCCGGAGCCGTGGACGGTTCCCCGGCGCCCCGAAGCGACCTGGAGGGACCCCGGGCGGCCCGCCCCGAGTCCGGAGCCGGAATGCTGGACGTGCGGGCAGCCGGGGCACCTCCAGAGGGACTGTGACCTCATGGAGGTGGACCAGGTGAGCCGGGTCGGAGCAACCCGGACCGACGGACCAGGGCCCGGAGGGGCCAGGAGGGCGCCGACCGGTCGGGGCCCCCTGATGGCCCAGCCCCAGCCAGGGGCGGGGAGACAGAGAGGGGGCAGGAGGTGGCGGCTGCAGGAGGAGGTGGCGCGGCTGAAGAGCCGGCTGCGCAGCGCCGACGAGGACCGGCAGCGGGCCCAGGCGACCGTCAGGCAGCTGGGGAAGAGACTCCGGGCCGAGCGGGAGGCTCGGGCCTGGGCGGAGGCCCAGCTGGCCGAGGGATGGTCGCGCTCATTGGAAACAGCCGTTCTCATTAGTGGGAGCGGCTGGTTCTGATGAGCGCGGGGATGGGGTGCGGATATAAAAAGCCGCACAGTGGGGTGCACGGGGCGGTTGGTAGGGATAGCATGAGAGCAGAGTGTCTATGCATGCCAATAAACACCTGTGAACATGGAGCGCACGGCGTCCGTCTTGTCTATTGAGCTGGTTGAGTCCCCGGGCAAGCAGGTGCCTTGCCACAGTGTCGTTATACATCTGTGTGTGTGTGTGTGTGTGTGTGTGGAGGAAGGGCAAGGCCTGAATCATCTGCTGCTTGAAGGGAGACTGAGAACGTGAGACTGTGGAGATAGATGCAAAGTACAACTGCGGTTGGTCCAGGAGGATTCAGGCTGCTACAGTGGGCACTAACTGCTGCTACACTAACTCCTGACATGAGATACTCCGACCGACAGCCAGAGCTGAACGCATCACCTCACAGCTAAAACTCTGCTCACTGTGAGCAATTTGAAGATTCTCCGCTGCTTTGGCTCAGCTTCTCAAAATGCTGCTTTGTCTTTGGATAGTGAGATCAGTGAGCCGTACAATCTGCTTTAGATAGTCATGGTCCCCAAAAGATCATTTGTAGTAATTTTGGTAACCCATTGGGCCTCATGCAGGAAGTGATATAATAACTAGAATTCTCTTATTTTTGTGGATATTCTATTCTCGTAACCTTTGATTTCTGGGATTCACCAATGTTTTTTTTTATTTGTTTTTTTAGCTCTCCTCATAGCTAAACACTGTTTTACAAGTAGTTAAAAACATTTTTTACAAGTATAAAAACGTTATCTTGAAAAATCAAACAAAAATTCTAAATTTGATGAACATAAAAACTGCATTCATATCACAGAATCAAATGCAGATTAATATATGTTTTAGACAAATTATAATAATGGGATTGTTAAAATAAATACAGTTGGTCTATATTGATCCATATTAAGGCTATAAAAACCTTGGATGATATTTGTGCATTCAGCTTCTGAACGGCTTACATACAGCTCTCCCATGTTTCTTGGTTTTCCTGTAGTGACAGTACTCTGACTATTTGTGTAAGTTTATTTTACAGTAACTCAGTTGCCCTTCTGATGGAGTTCTTCTTTTTTTTGGTGGCATGTGCCAGAGTATTTTCACACGGCCCAACAATACAACCATTATATAATGTTTAGGGGGCGATATGCTCATAATAAACAATCAGCCACACACCTAAAATGTATATCAAGTGGGATTGATCATTCAGTATAGGTTCATAGGTTCTCCTAGAAACACTTTTGTACATTGGCTACTTTATATCAATGAGACTGAGAGGCGACAGACATACTATGGCATGCCAACATGTTCACAATGATAATGCTGACATGGTAATGTTCAGCATCTTAGTTTATAATGAAACATGCCAATGTTTAATAATTAGCACCAAATACAATGTACAGCTGGGCTGAGACTTGGGTAGTCAGATGTTTTCCAGGTATTTGGTTACCAATATTAAGATAATTCATCCTGTCGGGAACATGAATACCATCCAATAATTGTCAAGACTTTTCAGCTGGTGGTGCTGGATGAACAGTCAGGGGTAAGAAGAATAAAACTACTAGCCTACTGACATGCCATCATTGCACATTCGTTGTGTAAATCTTGTGAAGAAGGACTTGCAGAGCCTTGACACTTAATTTCATTAAACATAACTATGCAAAGTAGTTATTACATTACATTACATTTCATTTAGCTGACGCTTTTATCCAAAGCGACTTACAATAAGTGCATTCTACGGTTACATACAAGAATCAGAACAACAAGAATCAAGAAGGTACAATTTCGACAAAAAGTTCAACTACAAAGTGCTATCAGTAAGAGCCATTTCAGTGCTACTAAAGTGCTACTTCCTTTATTCAAGGTATAGTCGGAAAAGATGTGTTTTTAGTTTGCGACGGAAGATGTAGAGACTTTCTGCTGTTCTGATGTCAATGGGGAGCTCATTCCACCATCGAGGAGCCAGGACAGAGAACAGAGTTTTATCCTCAACCCAGGACTCAGTGTTGCCCACCGGAAAGCATTCAGGAGAATAATCTGAAACTGATTTAAAAAATGAAAGACCATGCACTGATGATTTCAATTGAATATATTCTGTCTGATCAGACCTCACACGGGCTGAAGTTGGGCAGAGGGCGTAAGTGAGTTTCAATAATAATGCTAAAGGTGTTAGTTCTCTCGCCCACAGAAAGTCAGTCCTGAGAACAGGTCTAATCAGACAACATAAGTGAAAACAGCTCTGTGGGTGGACTGTTGGGTGTAGAGCCTTAAGATTATCCTCTTAAGAGAAATACATTACAAAGCCTCTTTCTCCAAAGTAGTACATCTTCCAACTGTTTGAACACAAAGAAATGTACAATAAAAACAAAGCTATTTCTCACAGCAGAGAGTAGTATCAACTCTTGCTGGCTTAAATGTGTTTAAAATGAGTTTATTCTTAACCTTGGAAATAATAGTTTGACAAAAGACAGTGACAGCAAAACAAAATAGTAGGATATGGTTAACATCTCTGGAGAAACTGTTTTGTCAGACTACAATTTCTAAGTTCAAATATTACCTTTGAAGCTAAGTCCAATGCACAATTTGAGCTGTCAAACTTGACTGAGGACATACAGCCTCCTGTAGTGTATTAGTTTTGCAACATTTAAAAAGTGGGGCTAAAAATGAATGAATAAATAACAATAAATAATAAACAATATTTGTATTTGTCGTAACTACAATATACCATTGTTTTTGACACATGTAAAGATAAGACTTCTGTGGGGTCGTGAAGACAGTGGAGCTGTCCATGGTCCTGATCCTGTGGTTGTCAGCAGCTATGGAGCTGCTCCCTCCTGTCCACACCAGTGGGACATTCCAGCCAACCACTATCTGTGATATACATCTTGGGTTTTGCCTTATAGTCTGCCTTGGCGTCTGCAGTTTCATGCCTCTGACTGGAGCTGGGTCCTCCAGTTAATTTCCATAAGCTTGTGAAATGAGCTGAATACGTGGGAGTATGGAAAGTAACTCAATCTCTTACCGTAAGCTTTTAAGAGTTATTTCACGATATACAAGTCAACGTTTAGGACTGAAACATGCAATTAAATCATGCAAATCTGTGAAGACTCAAGTTGAAAGTCTCCCACTATTCAAATAAACGTTTTCAAAGCTTGAAAAGTGGAACTTGGATATTTTTCAACCTGGACCCTATTTTCCCATGTTTTTGTGTCTACTTGATGAATGGGAACCAACAGTTTTTTAAATATGTCCAGTATTGAGGGAGAACGCTGTCACCGGTTGGTCCCACAAGCTGCGGTATTCTTTCTCTGTGGTGCCTTAAAGGGTCACAGGCCCCACAGGAACACTACCAGTCTCCTGAGCTTTGCTGCCTTGCAGCAGCTGGTTCACCATCCTCTGCCTGTTGCCAGTCTCTCTCTCTCTCTCTCTCTCTCTCTCTCTCTCTCTCTCTCTCTCTCTCTCTGCAACTCTTGTATTTGTTGGAGTTCTCCATCCGTAAACTCTGGCTCAAGTAAATATGAGCGGCCATCGAGTGGGCACCTAATCTACATCGTCGGACTCATCAAAATGTTCAGCCGTGACATTGAAAATCTTTTAGATAACTTGAAGCTTCGCTTTCTGTACTCCAACACAACGGACTCACATTTCCACCGCTGTCTTCTGGCAACATGTCAACAAACGGGATTTCAGAATGAGATCTCTTTGAGTGAGACTCTTCCCATGATGTTTTCAGCCACTTATAATAACCATCAGACCCTGTCAGTGGCAACAACATGCAATTTTAGTGGATGTAAATAATTGCCCCCGACAGGATCCCATTGCAGCCTGTGAGCGGCTGCCGTCTCCAGCGTTTTCCCTCAATACTGGACCAGTTTTAGAATGTGTTGTCCCCATTCCAGGTGTCCAGGTGGAAACACTACAGATGTTACCCTTTATTGAAGGCTGTATTCCATTTAGGTGTGTCCATTAATGTTCGTAGTTTCAGCTGTGCATTTTCATATTACGAGTCAAAATGTCTGCTGCGACAAAGTTCTGGTAGAGAAGACCATTTGGGACCAGTGTGAGTGGTTGTATCTATTCCATAAAACTCCTACAGATTTTATAATTATTATCCTGATAAAAGAAAAATCATAAAAAAATATGAAAACAGAATAATAAAGGACAATTAAGAAAATGAGTTGACATTTGTTGATGACATTTGTTTCTTCACACTGACATTAAACTCTGTCGGAACCATCTGAATGCCAAGCATGACCATCTTGCCTTCAGAGTGCGGCGAGCAGGAATCTTCATTCAGGAGAGCAGAACACAGTGATGTGGTATTTTCCATTTACAGCTCTGGGCCACATGGCAGCGCATGATGTAATAAGATGACTCTCCTACGACGGTCACCGCACTTCTGTTCAAGGTGAGATTCAAATCGCTGCACATTATTTACACTCCATCTATTCCAATGTGGCATAATGACTTCTGCATTTGGTCTAAAATACACTAACCAGATATATAAACCTCTGCTGGACACTGGAGGGGAGAGTACACACTCGTGGGCCTCAGATGGTTGGTCCAGGTGAAAGAAGCAAGTTGTCTGATATTTTAACATTTAATTTATACATTTATTTCACTTCACCAATATAACGTTTTATAATGTGCAAAGTAGGAAAAGTAAGCGCGGTTTAACAACAAAGAGATGGAGGAGGGATCAGACAACATCCCGCCCAGTCTCCAAGTCTATCCAAATTGTTTTATAACCTTCATAGTTGACAAATCAAGCAAATCAAGCAAATTGCCGAATCAATATTTCAACTACAAACTTCAAACTTTCAGAAGTCCAAATCAGAGAATAGTAACCATAGACTGTATATTAGAAGTGAACGTGGTCATCGTGGCTTTCCCCATTGGTTTGTGGACTGATGTTTTTCAATCCTCGAGTTTGGCTATATGGCCGTCTCCATCTTTAAATTATTGCCACACAGAGTTTTGGACTGCAATTTAAATCACTGAAAGGAAGACATTTATCTTAATAAAATGTAAAAGACTCAAAAATATTCAAAAAGGAATTTAGAAATATGTTAATTCTGGAAGAGAAAAAAGGTTTTTACAAGTCTACTATATTTATTCAGGCCAGTAGTGGTTGTGGAACTGGCAGGCCCTTAGCAGCTGCTTCATTAGTATATGCCCAAGGCCAGAGAAGAAAGCGAGAACGGGCGCTGACCCACAAGCCAGAAAGCATCAGTCAGACGACACATTTGTTCCTAAAAAAATTATACAATTTGATGGAGCAGGAGGAGTGACATTAGCTTCTTTGATTCTACAAATTCTTCCTAGTTTATACTACGTTTCTTTACATATAGACTTCCTCATTCAGCTGCCCTCCTGTTGTCACTTGCCTCATCAGTCACTCACTACACCCAGCTGGCCATTTCCTTTGTTTACCTGTCAGATCATCATTGTTGCATTGCAGTTTTATGTTGCCTGTTCTCTTCACACAATCGGCCAAAGATTTTTTAACTTAACAATACCAGGCGGCACCCTCCTGTTCTAGTGAAGCCCGTGCAGACTTGTATTAAAGCTGCCTTCTCTCTAAGATCCATCAGGGGGCAACTCCTCTGGTTGTATAGAAGTCTATGCTTCATGTGTTAAAGCTGCATTCTCTCTCCTGACCACCAGGGGGTGACTCCTCTGGTTGTATAGAAGTCTATGCTTCATGTGTTAAAGCCGCATTCTCTCTCCTGACCACCAGGGGGCGACTCCTCTGGTTGTATAGAAGTCTATGCTTCGTGTGTTAAAGCTGCATTCTCTCTCCTGACCAGGAGGCGACTCCTGTGGTTGTATAGAAGTTTATGCTTCATGTGTTAAAGCTGCATTCTCTCTCCTGACCACCAGGGGGCGACTCCTCTGGTTGTATAGAAGTCTATGCTTCATGTGTTAAAGCTGCATTCTCTCTCCTGACCACCAGGGGGCGACTCCTCTGGTTGTATAGAAGTCTATGCTTCATGTGTTAAAGCTGCATTCTCTCTCATGGCCACTAGGGGGCGACTCCTCTGGTTGTTAGAAGTCTATATAAATGACTCTTCTTCTCTATTGATGTATTCCCTCAGTAAACATTGTAAACATGAGTTTATGTCTCAATCTCTAGTTTCAATTCTTCTTCAATACAGCATGATGTTCATTTTCATGCTTTAGGGCGGGGCTACCTTCTGATTGACAGGTTGCTGTTGCAAGAGCTGTACCAACGTGATTACCAACTGGGCAAAGTGGACAGCTGCCCTGGGGAAAGAGGTCCTGGAGGTAGCCGCAGCAGCGCCCTAATACCAATAAAGCCCAATTTGAAGTGTTATGGGTTTTTCATCGGCATGACAAATAAATAACATGAAAAATGCTAAATACTGGTAATATTTCGCAAGAAAACTATTGATACCGGCAGCGATGCAAATTTGCAATAGTTGCAAAACATGTGCGATAAAAAGTTTGAATAGATTAGTGCAGGCAGAAGACCAACTACCAGGATCATATTGAATCAACTGCATAAAAAATGCCTGCAGTGTGTGAAGCATTTTATGATTTTAAAATAACATTTTATAAATATATTACAATGATAATTATTAAGAGCCTGCCTTTGTATAATACATACTTCTAAAATAATCAGAGTTTCATAAATTCACCAGAAACTGAGACACAGCAAACCTGGGGCCAGTTCACATTTAGCACTGGAGTATTAGTTGGGTTCTGGGTCTCTCTGCAAGACATGTGTCTGTTGTGTGCTCTGGATGCTCAAAGGCAACTGGATGCATACACAATGTACACAGAGTAGGAGCCTCGTAGTGGCCCAGGGCCCCTTTCCTGGTGCCTTATACAGGCTTTTATTCATGGTTATTTATTACTTAAATCAAAAAATACAACAAGTAGCCTTCAAAACCCTCCTCGTGTAGTGTGCTGTACTGTGTGGGTTGTTATAACCCTGAAGTCACAGACACCACATGATCACATGACCTCAGGGGTCTCTATCCGCGGCCCCACAGACACCCCAACTCTTCTTCTGGTTAGGATATGTGCTTAATAACTTTGAGATATTGGCTGACTTTCCACCACAGAGACTGGTGCATCACTGACTTCATTACCTGAATGTTGTTCTACAGCCTGAAAAAAGCCCTGTGTCGGGGCTATTTATTCTTTACGTGTCCTCTTTGTGTGGTGAACGTAGGTGGTGCCACGGACCTGACACGACATCCAATTGACGCTGTTTGACTCCAGAAGAGGGGGCTGATGGGTGAAGAGAGGAAGCCCATCAGCTTTGGCCACAGCAAAGGTAGACTCTGGCAGGAAACATGGGCGATTTTGCCTTCAAAATAAAAGCAGTCCCAGAGAGAGCCTCTATTTATTGAATGTTGTTTCATTATAGTTTTTTTTTTAGAACTGCTGACATGTACAAAAGACACAAGTGATTACTTTAACACATTTAATAAAACACAAACAGAAATGATTTTAACTTTAAGCCAACCTCGCTCAGTAAACGAGCTGGCTTCATTGTGTCGATGCACGTGTACGGTGGTTATGAAAACATACATTGCATTTTTAAATTCATCACGTATATTCACTTGTACACATCAACATTTTTACAGTGTGAAAGGCTTTTAAAAATAATAATTAAAATGCTTTTCTTTTAAAGCAAATACACACACACACACACACATATATATATGTGTGTGTATATGTGTGTGTGTATATCACTGTATGTCCTTTGTTTAAAATATTTATCCCAACTATGATTTTTGAATAAACATTATTTATGGTTACTGTAACGTTTAGTGCTGCTTTAATCAAGAGCTTCTCCAGAACTGCGTTGCAGCGCCTCCCCCTCCAATTAGGTTTTTAATTTTTTTTATTTTGAAAGATTTAGCTGGAAGTCTTTTTGCTACAACTCGACTCTCTTGACAGCAGCGCGAGCCCCGGGCTTCCAAATAAGGAATCCGGCTGTTGCTGCGCGCGGTCACACAGACAGACAGGACGCTCCAGAGCCGCGAGCTGGGGACGGCGGTTCCCGAGACGCGCGCGAGCACTCCCCGATTTAGTCTCTCGGTTAGACCTTCGCATTCACCTGGAAGACCGCGTCACCTGGAAGACGAAGATGTGGAGAATAACTTTTTTTTTTTAAAAACGAATGTTAGAAATTCTGGAATAACAAACACAGCAATTACTGCGAAGAAGAAAAAAAGGAGTTTCCCTTTTAGAAACAAAAAGAGGAGCGGAGGACGTGTCGTTTTGGAACAATGTAAGAGAATAGCTATCGGTGAATACATTGGGGATTGCCCCGTGAACGCACCGGGCTCTGGCCGCAGACAGCATGCATCAAAGGGACCGCTAATTTACTCAAGGTAAATGCTCTTTTTCTATCTGAATGAATACTCTGGACTCGTATTGACCTCTCACTGACACCAGTGCTCAGCTTCCAGTTTACTGCACACACGCTTCTGTTTTGGTGAGCTCGTGCTACTGCTGCCTCTGTTCTTAGGCGGTTTTTAGGGGAAGAAAACAAAGCGCGAGACCGATATCAAGTTATTGGGCTACATTTTCCGGAGATGTATTCTGCTCTGTTGTGACCCCCAACCCCCCTTTCATAATGTGCCCTGCTGTTAGTTCTGTTTAAACTGTCACGCACGCACCCAGCCGGTCCGTCTTCTGCGAGTCAGTCGCTGTCTCGGGCTTCACGGTTCAGCCCGCGAGGACGGAGAACGGAGGGCAGAGAGCGGCGTGTCCACCCGGGAACAGTGTGCCCGAACTTCAGTTCCAAATCATGTGATTTAATACATCTCTGCTCATTCGAGTGAAATACGCGCATGGGCGCAATTTCAGACATGCTTCGTCTTCCTTCTGAATGAACAAGCGCAACTCATTAAATCTGCACAAATGAAACACACCCAGCAGAATTTATATCAGTAAAAACATACATTTCAACTTTTTCAAATTGGTTCCTCAGACCCGTTTCTGGTCAGTCTGTCTGCAGCCTCCAGGTGACGGGATTCTTTGGGTGAAATACCGGTTGATAAGATGGTCTAGGATGCCCTTTCACAGCAGTGTGGAGGTTTGGAGGCAAACACGGCTGCATTTCAATGCAAGATTTATTTTTTAAATTGTGTTTGACTTTTGACGTGTCGGAGTTTGTCACATTATAACTTAATGGACTAGATATTGATCTTATTCCTTTATACTGTCCTAACAGTCTGAGCAATGAGTTATAACAGAGCTGGAGTAAAAAATAAAAATAAAACAAACACCTTTGTATCATTCTGTATTGCGTCCCCCTTTTGGCCATACGGCCACAACTTTAAAGCTGGATATAGTGATTAACCTGCTGAGATGCTGAAGCATGAGCCCGAGCGACACCCTGGTGATGCTCGGTGAGGAGGCAGGCGAGGCTGCTGGGAGAGACCACAGGCACGCAGATGATTCCTGTGCATTGGAGTAGGCAGATGAAGGCTCTGAGCCTATTGCTATGGCGCACTTTCAGTCAGCCTGGTATCACCCACTGAGGGCCAGCACTCTCATTGGCCACAGGATGGGCTTGTCATTCACTGTCCCCTCCTGGTGCAAGGAGCCTCCCTCAGCTCCCCTGATGCTGCAAGACTCAATGACGGAAAATGGTGAAGATGAGTCAGGCGGGGTGGGTTGCTGTTTGAGAAACTTTAACAACAATGTTGTTCTTGTTGTAGTTTTCTTCATCTTGGTAATGATGGAGTTCAAGTTACTAGATCATACTATTGGGGGCGCTGTAAAAACACCGGAGCAGACCGGTTCAATTCCCATTAGCTTGTGCTGAACTGACCATTGCACTGATTTATAGCAGAATAATGTGGCTTTCCTTGCAAAGGGACAGAGCTGAGAGCGCAGTCTTATGGCGCGTTCTCATGGAGAAGGCGTTTCAACAGGTGAGGACGTGGCTTTTAAAAGACTATACAAAAAATACGCAAACCAGCTATTTCAGCTCTTGACAAAGAATGAGCAGAAGCTGTTGTTATCGTTGTTGTTTGGATGCATGTACGCTTTCCTTCTAATGTAGGAAACTTGGTATGTCAGTGTTGACTGATTTTAAAGGCTGATGCCAATATTTACAGACCATCAAAAGCCTGAAGATATTAATGGAAATATTTTGTGTTAGCACATATTTAAAGCAGTCCAGATGTGCATAACTATTCAGACTGATGGATACTTTATGTATGTTAGGTCAAATTATATAAAAAACACCGTTAGGACATTTTTCATAATAGCTATCTTGTTTTTGCAAACAAAATAAAATAAATTGCAATCCCCAAAGTACCACATTTTTAGTCCACTGGTTTGAACCTATTTTTGACCTCTCATTCATATTTACATTTTTAAATGAAGGTAATGCAGACGTTAGTCCCACATCAACTTAAACACATGAGACCACCATGGAAACCCCCTCACCGTATCAAGGGAGATTCAGTGATGTTTTTCTTCCAACAAATTTTTTTTTTGTCACGGTGCCACTTAAAATCCATGCAAGACCTGCCACGAGACTCTGAGGAGAGTGAAGCGTACAGGACTTGTCTGCTCTTGTGACAGGACATGCATTTCTGGGACAGTGCCAGGTTGAGGGTCTGAGAACGTGCCCCTCACCCCCTCCTCCACCCCAGGTATGAATATTAGCAGTCAAATGTTTTATACGCTAAGAAAGAGCGCGGAGAACATAAATAGACTCAACAGTAGTGCCCTGACAGGCACGGCTGGCTCCGAGTCACAGGGATGAGACAAGCAACACAACACAGTCCTTTTCAGAGGCATTCATGCATGTTTTTTTAACCTAGATGTCCTCCTTTGTTTCTGCGTCTTACATCCTCCCGCTGCTTTCGGAAAATACCCATCACCCCTCGCCTTTCCCTCCGCCCTCCCTCTCATCCCTCTGATCATTCCTCTCCAAACAAGGCCGCAGTGTCCGAGGCTGTGTGCTATCAGAGGACCTCATATCTGGATTTGTGACATCAGAGGGAGGAAGAGGAGACAGTGAGGGGGATGGTGAGTAGGTGGGGGGACAGAGGGAGTCATTGAAAGAAGGGCTGATGAATAGATGGGCGGCGAGGAGACGGTCGGCAGGATGATAGAAGATGGATTAGAGGCGAGATAGAGAGGGACTGTAGACACAGGGCTGTGTGACATAGATAGACAGAGCTATCCTGCTGCCTCGGAGCTCCACACACCGCTTTGTGTGTGACACCCGGCAATACACAGCAATCACTCACTCACTCACTCACTCACTCACTCACACACACACACACACACACACACACACACACACACACGTAAGCACTTTGAAGGTGAAACATGCCAATACCCCGTGTCCTGAAAGTGCCTAATGGCTTGTCGACAGTACTGTGGGGAGAAGATCTCGAGGTTGTCCAGATCCTGCAACACCACCAGCTCCCCTAATTAGAGGCCAAACAAGGAGCTTGGGAAGGGTGCTTAATGAGGCTTGGCCTATGTGCCGAGTGAGACGGGAACTTTGGCTGACAAGCATGTAACAGACACAAAGCTCCTCGATGGCTACATTCACACCTCAGCCCCCGACTCTTGAGTCGCAGTTTGCTTTCAATGATATTCGTATGGAGGATGCAATTGGTGTCTGATGCTAATATAGCTCATATTAGCATCAGATGCAGGTTGTTGGAACCGTCATGCAAAGTGCTTGTGTCAAAACGTAGCAGCTAATTGCTTTATAGGCTAGTCATCTAGCTAATGCGGGGGGGGGGGGGGGGGGGGGGGTACATTCAATGATACAATTCAAACGTTGCTGGCAATGTCAGTTTCTATCTGTGGTTTTAGTTTTTTCTTGTGACCTTCATTCTGAAGTTGCATTTCCCTGCCTCCATGAGTCATTTGTTGAAATGTCTAAACACAACCTATGTAGTATTAGTCAGGCCTGTAGCGGCTGTGTAAATGTTAACTCTTGCCTGCTGAGAGCAAATGCAGAAGTAGCCGGACAAACGCTAAGTCTGATTACAATTACAGAAAGAATTCCAGTGGAAAGTCAGTTTGGATCCTTTGTTGTGGAACTAGTTTTGGATCAAGCTGGTCAAATGTAGGACTCTCACCCAGGAGACTGGTCTTCATGTCCCGCAGGGCACCTAAAGTCAAAGTCATTATTTTAAATTTTTACATTACATTACATTTCATTTAGCTGACGCTTTTATCCAAAGCGACTTACAATAAGTGCATTCTACGGTTACATACAAGAATCAGAACAACAAGAATCAAGAAGGTACAATTTCGTCAAAGGTTCGACTACAAAGTGCTATCAGTAAGAGCCATTTCAGTGCCACTATAGTGCTACATCCTTTATTCAAGGTATATAGTATATAGTATACATTTATAGTATAAATTTGATGTTAGGATACTAGCAGACTGGAATTCTGAAAGGCAGGGCGACATAGTATACGGGGAAGACCACGTGGGCGCCAAGACGCCCGAGGAACCGATTGGATAGTTTGTTGCTGGGCTAATATTGGCACTTGACAGGAAGTGGGAAGTGACAAAAACATTCAATCCAAAAGGTAAAAATATGTATTTTTCCACAACAATTCATTTTTCCTGCTCACTCAGGAGTGAAATGACAGCAGTGGGAGAAAACGTGTGATCACGTAATCGGTCCTGCTGCTAAAGTACAAAAGCTGGGGCAGTTGGTACACAAGGCCCTTTAGTTTGGAGACACATGTCCAGAGAGCAGCCGAGCATAAACGTAACGCTGGCTGGTTGACAGAAGTATTTATAAGCATTGTAATACACACCTTGTGTAGATTGAACACTCTAGATCAGACCTCTGACATGAGAATAAAAGCACAACCTATATGTGTGTATGAGTAGGTGTGCGTGTGTGTGGGTTAGTTCAAACAATAAGGAGAAGGAAAAACACTCAATCCTCACTGCCACAGTCAAGTACTGCAACTAAATACTTTATCACACAGAAACCCGACCGCGGCACTGGACCTTTAACTAATAAAGTTGTAGTTACCAACCTTACTACAGCATGGACTAGCACTCCTTCAGATCCTGTTCGACCAGCGAATGTAGAACTACTACGTTGTGCAAATACAGAAACGGTTTTTCGCACATTGTCCTGAGACTCTCTTTACGACATGTCCCAGGGATGCTGTGGTTGGATGGTCATCTCTTTATATGCAAAGATCAATTCAACGCCTGCCATTGTTTTAAAAGACCATCCTGAGGTTGTCAACTTACTTATGAGTCTCTATGGCTCTAGTCTGTAGGCATCAGTGGTTTAAGGTAAAACAAAACATGTTCTTCCACTAACCCTAACCCTTAACCTAGATTTAAACTGGAAAAGGTCAAAAGTAAATAACTTTCAGAAAGACTCAAGATACATTTGACTATAACACTGACTATAGTGAATAATGGCCCTTTCTTATTTTACTATAAAAACCTTTGTGATGCTGTGTAGTGCTGGAAGGGTTCATTCTGTAACGTAGTGCTTTTACACAATGAACCCGTGTCGTGTGCAGGTCTCCCCTCTAGGTGAGGTCGGGGTGTCAGTGGGTTTGAAGTTTCACGCCGTTTCTCCCTTTTAACATTTAACTAGTTCTGAAAATAAATTTGCTCTCTGACAAAGGTGGAGCCTTCAGGTGAAAGTGTCTGGCCAAAAATACATGCTGGTCATAAATACTGGAGCACCACGGAAAAAAAAGGTTAATTATCTTCGCAAGTGTAGAAATAATTTAGTTTTAGTATGGTAGAAGAGTCTGGGTCAGTTTTACTCCAGACATAATGGATTTGATGCTACTTAACTGCTTTTAAATATATATATTAGGGCTGCAACTAACGATTATTTTAATAATCGATTAATCTGTCGATTATTTTTTCGATGAATCGGATAAAAAGCATACTTTCCAACCCTTTATTCAAAAACAGAACTGACGGTGCAAAAATCTTAAGAAAGTGCATAAAAAGGTTGCTACTTGAACATCCCTAAGCTGTAGTAATAATAAAAAAATTAAATAATGGACTAACACAAACATACACATGTATGCTTTACAACTGCCAAATATATAGGCTTTTATTAAATAAAGTGCACAAAACATTTTGCTCTAAATTTTGTTTAATGGGACCTGAGCTGTCAGAACAATAAATAACTTATAAAAAATAAAGAAAAATACTAATCAGAAAACTTAACAGGATTTGTTTGAACGTCAGAACTTGTTCTCTACACTACACTCAGATACACACACTCACAAACACACACACACTCACTCACAAACACTCAGACGCACACACATACAAACACACACACACACACTCACAGATGCACACACTCACAGACGCACGCACACATTCACACACAAACACTAACAGACGCACACACACTCACAGACGCACGCGCACACACACACACACACTCAAACACTCACAGACGCACACACACACACACACACACTCAAGCACTAACAGACGCACACACACTCACTCAAACACTCACAGACGCACACACTCACACACACATACACTAACAGACGCACACACACTCACAGACGCACACACACACACACACTCAAGCACTAACAGACGCACACACACTCACAGACGCACACACACACACACACTCAAGCACTAACAGACGCACACACACTCACTCAAACACTCACAGACGCACACACTCACACACTCACACACTCACACACACATACACTCACAGACGCGCGCACACACACACTCACTCACTCACTCCCTTTGTTCAGACACATTGTTCTTACGAGCTAACGCTAACTTGTCCAGCTAATAACGAGTAAACAGCAGAAAGCTGCTGGAGGGACGTTACGTCTTCACTTCAAAACAGAACACAACCTGCCGACTAGCCGCAGCACCGGAGCCTCAACAGGAAGTGCCTCTACTAGCTGCCTGTTGAACGGCCTTACCTCCACTATGTGTTTCAGTCAACGTTACGGTCTCAGATGGTCTCTCCTTTACCTCCACTATGTGTTTCAGTCAACGTTACGGTCTCAGCTGGTCTCTCCTCTACCTCCACGATGTGTTTCAGTCAACGTTACGGTCTCAGATGGTCTCTCCTCTACCTCCACTATGTGTTTCAGTCAACGTTACGGTCTCAGCTGGTCTCTCCTCTACCTCCACGATGTGTTTCAGAACAACGTTACGGTCTCAGCTGGTCTCTCCTCTACCTCCACTATGTGTTTCAGAACAACGTTACAGTCTCAGATGGTCTCTCCTCTACCTCCACTATGTGTTTCAGAACAACGTTATGGTCTCAGCTGGTCTCTCCTCTACCTCCACTATGTGTTTCAGTCAACGTTACAGTCTCAGATGGTCTCTCCTCTACCTCCGCGATGTGTTTCAGTCAACGTTACAGTCTCAGCTGGTCTCTCCTCTACCTCCACTATGTGTTTCAGTCAACGTTACAGTCTCAGATGGTCTCTCCTCTACCTCCGCGATGTGTTTCAGTCAACGTTACGGTCTCAGCTGGTCTCTCCTCGACCTCCACGATGTGTTTCAGTCAACGTTACGGTCTCAGCTGGTCTCTCCTCTACCTCCGCGATGTGTTTCAGTCAACGTTACGGTCTCAGCTGGTCTCTCCTCGACCTCCACTATGTGTTTCAGTCAACGTTACAGTCTCAGATGGTCTCTCCTCTACCTCCACTATGTGTTTCAGAACAACGTTACGGTCTCAGCTGGTCTCTCCTCGACCTCCACGATGTGTTTCAGTCAACGTTACAGTCTCAGATGGTCTCTCCTCTACCTCCACTATGTGTTTCAGTCAACGTTACGGTCTCAGCTGGTCTCTCCTCGACCTCCACGATGTGTTTCAGTCAACGTTACGGTCTCAGCTGGTCTCTCCTCTACCTCCACGATGTGTTTCAGTCAACGTTACGGTCTCAGCTGGTCTCTCCTTTACCTCCACGATGTGTTTCAGTCAACGTTACGGTCTCAGCTGGTCTCTCCTCGACCTCCACGATGTGTTTCAGTCAACGTTACGGTCTCAGCTGGTCTCTCCTCGACCTCCGCTCTGCTCCGCGCTCAACTCAACTTTTCTTTTCATACTCAAACATCTCCGTGACTTATTGAGTGGCGTAATAATCGCGCGACACAACGAATCGATAATGAAATTCGTTGCCAACGCTTTTAATAATCGAATTTTATCGATTTTATCGATTCATTGTTGCAGCCCTAATATATATATATATATATATATTGTGGTGTCCCTAGGGAAAAGGGGGAGTCCAGACGGAGGAGTCCCCGGCGGCAGCTGGGGAAGGTAATCAACGAGCGTTACTTCCCCGTACAGGTGCTGCAACCCCTCGGGACCTGGCGGTGGACGCACCTGGAAGCAATTCCCCATCAGAGCGCTATATCTACGGGGCGGAACCAACGAGAGGGGGGAAGGGAGCCTACGGACCGCTGAGCTGACGGACCGACCGCCGCCGCTCGGCGTCACACCCGGAAATATCTCCAGATCGTAACGTCTCGCTTCTGCTCTCCCACAGGACTGAGGACCTGAGGATCCACCGGCGCGAGGACGCCTACCCCGGACGGGAAGAACTTTAAGTTACAGTTATTCGCCCTTTCTTTCTGTTTCCCCCCCCTTACGGACTATTAAATACTTCTCTTTTGAATGCACTACTCTGGTCCTGTGGTATTATTTCGCCCGGAATCTTGCCTCCACGCCTGTAGGCGCTACATTTTGGTGGAGAACGTGGGCATGAGCGCTCCGTCGCTATAAGATTCCGGACGGAATAAGAGCCACGTGACCCGCCGGACCATGGAGAATGCGCTGGCTCAGTTGATCCAGACTCAGGTCCAGCAGTCCCAGAGTCTCCGAGCGCTCCAGGAGGCCATGACAGCGTTGGGACAGCATCTCGGGAAACCTGCGGCGAGGACGCCGCCTAGTAAGGTTCTTACCAAACAGACGGCGGAAGATGACATCGAAGCATATTTAGAGATCTTCGAAAGGACCGCCAGGAGGGAACGCTGGCCAGAGCCGGAGTGGGGGGGGATCCTGGGGCCGTTCTTGACGGGCGACGCCCAGAAAGCTTGCCGGGACTTGGGCCCCGCCGACGCAGAGGATTATGAGGTCTTAAAAGCCTCCATCCTCGCCCACTATGGCCACAATCTGCAGACCCGGGCGCAACAGTTCCACGCCTGGGCCTATGATGCCACCGGCCCCGTGCGACCGCAGGTCGCGACCCTGATGCGGCTGACCCGCAGCTGGTTGACCCTGGGGGAAGGACCCCCAGCCCTGGACCGAGTGGTTCTTGATCGGTGTGTCCGAGCCCTTCCCGGAGAGGCCCAGGTACACGCCTCCCGTAGCAGCCCCAAAACTTTGGACGACCTGATAGAGCTACTGGAAAACCATCAGGTCACGGTAGAGCTAGTGCGGAGCTGCCACTCGAGCCCCGCCGGAGACCAGCCTCGGGGAAAAAGAGGCGACCCCGGAACCACGGCCCCCCGCCAGTCTACCCGGGCCGGGCGGCCAGGGACCCCTCCCCGGCGTCGGCCCCTGGTGACCCCGGACCACCGGAAATGCTTCACCTGCGGACAGGAGGGCCACTTGGCGTGGAATTGCCCCGGGAACGATGTGCCGATGCCGTCCGCGGGACCGACCGACGCCCCCCGGCAGACCAGCAGCTACCTGATGTCGGACGAGACTCCCGGGGCCGCCCGGGCTCCGAAGTTCCCCGTTCGGGTGGGCGATCAGGATGCCGAGGCCCTCCTGGACTCGGGGAGCGCGGTGACGCTCCTGCGGCCGGAGCTGGCCACGGGCCTTCCCCGGGGAACCCCGATTCCCGTATCCTGCGTCCACGGGGATTCCCGGACGTATCCCACCGCCCCCATTAAAGTACAGACCACCAAGGGGACATTCGAGGTCACGGCGGGGATAGTGGACCACCTACCGGTGGCCGTGCTGATTGGCCGAGACTGTCCCATCTTCTGGCGGCTGTGGGCCCACCGGACGACGGAGGACCAAAGAGGGACCCCCACCCGGCCCCGGAACCCCCGGGCGGGCCGAAAGATACATGCCTGCGCCGCCCCCTCCGGGCCGGACACGTCGTCGGACGCCGAGAGGGGGGAGGACGGACGGACCTCGGCAGGGACCCCAGGAAGGACGAGTCAGCCGGGGACGGCGGGCTCGGGGAGTGATGTCTTCTCGGAGTTCCCCTTGGCCGAAGGCAGACATACGGTCGGACCCGGGAGGTTTGGGACCGCCCAGTTGGAAGACCCCACCCTGGACCAAGCCCGGAGAGACGTGGCGGTGATCGAGGGGAACCCGGCCCAAGGGGTGAGTGTTACCACCTTTCCCCATTTCGAATTGAAGAATGGTCTGTTCTACCGCTTGGTTGAAAGGGGGGGCCGGGTCACGGACCAGTTGCTGGTCCCGAAGCGGTTTATCCCCACTGTCTTGTATTTAGCTCATTCCCACCGGTTGGGGGCGCACCTGGGGGTCGAGAAGACATACGACCGCATCCTGGACCGCTTCTATTGGCCAGGGGTGAAGAAGATGGTCGAGGACTACTGTCGAAGTTGCCAGGAATGCCAGAAAACCGCCCCTAAGGTACACTATCGCAATCCCTTGATCCCATTGCCAGTGATTGATGTTCCGTTTCAGAGGATCGCCATGGACATCGTGGGGCCCCGGCCGAAGTCCACTCGAGGCCACCGCTACATCCTGGTCATTATGGACTACGCCACCAGGTACCCGGAGGCCATTCCCCTACGTTCCGCAACGGCAAGGGCGGTGGCCAACGAGCTGTTCTTGCTCTGCAGCCGAGTAGGGATTGTACAGGAAGTTCTGACGGACCAGGGGACCTGCTTCATGTCCCGGGTAGTGAAGGAGATGTGCCAGCTGTTGAAGGTGAGCCAAATCCGGACCTCGATCTACCACCCCCAGACGGATGGCCTGGTGGAACGCTTCAATAAGACCTTGAAGCAGATGCTGAGGCGGACGATCGAGGTAGATGGAAAGAATTGGGACCAGTTAATCCCCTATGTTTTGTTTGCCATCAGGGAAGTTCCCCAGGCGTCCACTGGCTTCTCCCCCTTTGAATTACTCTACGGGCGGAGACCCCGGGGCCTGTTGGACCTGGCCAAGGAAGCTTGGGAGAACCAGCCGTCCCCCCATCGCTCCGTCATTGAATACGTCGGGCAGATGCAAGAGAGGATGGGAAAAGTATGGCCCCTGGTGCGGGAGCATATGGCGCAGGCCCAACGGGTCCAGGCCCAGACCTACAATCGTAGGGCGCAGCTACGAGAATTCCAGCCGGGTGACATGGTCTTGGTCTTGCTACCAACCGCGGAATGTAAGTTCCTGGCCAAGTGGCACGGGCCCTACGAGGTGACGGAACGGGTGAGTGACGTAAACTATAAAGTCAGACAACCGGGGAGGAGAAAGACCTGTCAAATCTACCATGTCAACCTGTTGAAGAAATGGCAGGTCCCGGACGTAGTTCCGGCCCCCGTGTTAACCCTTCTAGGTCCCGCGGCCACCCCGGACCCGGTGAACCTGGGGCCCCAGTTGGCGCCGGCCCAACGACAAGATCTGGCGGAGCTGACGGGTCACTTCCGGGATGTGTTCTCCGATCTACCGGGCCGCACCACGGTGATACAGCACGACATCATCACTGAGGTCGGGCGGAAGGTGAGGCTGCGACCCTATCGCATTCCGGAGGCGAAGAGGGAGACCATCAAGGCGGAGGTGAGGAAGATGCTGGCCCTGGGCGTCATCGAAGAGTCGAGGAGCGCCTGGTCCAGCCCGATTGTGCTGATCCCCAAGCCCGATGGCACCGAGAGGTTCTGCAATGACTTTCGGAAGGTCAACGAGATCTCAAAGTTTGATGCGTATCCGATGCCGAGGGTCGACGAGTTGATAGAGCGACTGGGCCCGGCACGGTTTATCTCCACCCTCGACCTCACGAAAGGGTACTGGCAGGTCCCCCTCACCGACCAGGCCAAGGAGAAGACGGCCTTCGCCACCCCCGAGGGGCTCTATCACTACAAGGTTCTGCCCTTTGGGATCCATGGGGCGCCCGCCACCTTCCAACGGATGATGGACCTGGTCCTCCGACCCCACCGGGAGTATGCGGCGGCATACCTGGACGACGTGGTGGTCCACAGCCCAGACTGGGCCACGCACCTCGGACACCTGAGGGCCGTCCTCGGAAGCCTGCGGCAGGCGGGGCTGACGGCCAACCCTAAGAAATGCCACCTGGGCCTGGAAGAAGCCCAGTACCTGGGCTACACCATAGGGAGGGGCAGCGTCCGGCCCCAACGGCGGAAAGTGGAGGCCATCACCACCTGGCCGAAGCCGGTCACGAAACGACAGGTAAAGACATTCTTGGGTCTGGTGGGGTATTACCAGGGTTTTATCCCACATTTTGCCACCCTTGCAGCCCCGCTGCACGAGATGACCCGGACCAGCCAGCCGCATCACGTCGTCTGGACGGCCGAGGCGGACGACGCATTTGCGGCCTTGCTGACCGCCCTGTGCACCGAGCCGGTGCTGAGCACGCCGACCTTCAAGGATCCCTTCGTCGTCCACGCCGATGCATCGGGATCAGGGTTGGGGGCCGTCCTGTCCCAGGTCCGGGGTACGGAGGAACACCCGGTGACCTATATCAGCCGGAAGTTCCTGAAGCATGAGCGGAACTATTCGACCATCGAGAAGGAGTGTCTGGCCATTAAATGGGCCTTGACCCGATTGCGCTACTACCTCCTCGGCCGGAGGTTCACTCTGATAACTGACCATGCCCCCTTGAAATGGCTGTCGACGGCGAAGGACACCAATGCTCGGATCACGCGGTGGTTCCTGGAGCTCCAGAACTTTACCTTTACGGTGGAGCACAGGGCCGGGAAGGCGCATGGGAACGCCGACGCCCTGTCCAGGAGGGAGGAGTGCGGATGGGTGGACGCTCCCAGCCCCGGCATGGAGCTGGTGGTGGGGGTATGTGGTGTCCCTAGGGAAAAGGGGGAGTCCAGACGGAGGAGTCCCCGGCGGCAGCTGGGGAAGGTAATCAACGAGCGTTACTTCCCCGTACAGGTGCTGCAACCCCTCGGGACCTGGCGGTGGACGCACCTGGAAGCAATTCCCCATCAGAGCGCTATATCTACGGGGCGGAACCAACGAGAGGGGGGAAGGGAGCCTACGGACCGCTGAGCTGACGGACCGACCGCCGCCGCTCGGCGTCACACCCGGAAATATCTCCAGATCGTAACGTCTCGCTTCTGCTCTCCCACAGGACTGAGGACCTGAGGATCCACCGGCGCGAGGACGCCTACCCCGGACGGGAAGAACTTTAAGTTACAGTTATTCGCCCTTTCTTTCTGTTTCCCCCCCCTTACGGACTATTAAATACTTCTCTTTTGAATGCACTACTCTGGTCCTGTGGTATTATTTCGCCCGGAATCTTGCCTCCACGCCTGTAGGCGCTACAATATATATATATATATATGATGTGCTTAACATTTTTATAAAATCTAAATTTAGAAAACCGGTCAGAGAGTTGAGAATACAAATAGTTTACTTATTTATGCAATCAGAACAGAACTGTGTTTGCATTTATCACATTCGTTTCACACACAACCTCAAAGCACTTTCTCTGCAATATAAACCCCAATCTGCTACAAATCTTTGCATTGATTGCTATTGAGAAAAAAATCAATCAATACAGTGTTTTTGAGAATCAATGCAGTATCCCAAAACTTTATATCGCAATACTCAAGCGTATCAATATTTTCCTCCAACCCCAAAGCTGGTGGAACCCTTGTATAGTAGCAGTTTCACCATGTTAGAATCCCAGCTGCCCTGCTGGGAGTGAAGGATCTTCAATTAGCAGGGTTCTCCTCTCCGGTTGCTATTTCTATCTTCACGGTAGCGAGAGTGTGAGAGAAGCAGAGGAAACACCTTCACACCTCAGTCTGTTCCTCTGGAAACCTCTAATGACAAAGAAAGGCCCAGCAGCCCGCAGATTATTATGTGAGCTGCATGTCTGCATATGCTCATGTACATGTATGATGCAACATATGTGAAAGGTTATTCAACACCTTATGTGACCGATATGTCGGCGTAGCATATGTGTTTGCACGTGGAGACGTACTTCCAGAACAGTTATTGGCCCTGTCCGTATGCTTTTATCTTATGAAAAGCATACGACGTAACAGACACTGAAAGACATATAATTTCACAAATGCATTAACACATTTGCAAATAATATAACCATAATATTGGCCATGTATATTTCCAGTTATCCAGTGCTGTCTTACTCTCTACTAATTACTTTAATATAAACTTGACTTGCCATTAGTTTGGTTGACCATACATTGAACAGCCACTGTCACACCTGAAGGAGGAGTTGGACGTTACTCACAGTGAGGCGTTGTGAAAGACAGTGGGATCAGAAGATAGCAACGGCTTGCTTCATCTTCATCATCACTCCAGTCACGAGCGGGGGAGGCAGGGCTTTTCAGAGCTTGTGCTGTGGCAAATCACAGAAATTAATATATCTTTGCTGCTTGTGATTGTCAAACAATGACAGACCCTGGATATTGGTAAATCTAAATTTTAGATTTTTACAAATGCCAGTCTCTCTTATATTATTCTTCTATTTGTAGCTTCTTGTAAAATCCTTTTTAAAATGCAAAATCTGAAAAAACGGATTGCTGCTGTTTTACGAGCTACAGGAATTACCCTCAAAGCTACAGTCGGTGCTTTTGATAAAAACAAATGGTCTTGCTTAAACGGTCAATATATCCTGAAACCAGGAAATGCAGCTCATAATATATATAATATATGCCTCCTTTTAGTTCTCCTATTGGCATTAGTAAGATTCCACTGCACCCAAAGAAAAACAACCAATCAGAGGCAAGAAGCTGTCTAACACAGCTGTCAATCACTGGCCGAAACCGCTCACCGCCCGCAGAAAACATTCTCATTTTACAGTTCAACCGTTACTAAAATACCTTTCTGAAACCATCTGCTTTGATCAGATTTTACATTTTTCATGAGCTGCATGAATCAACGCTGCGTGAGAGCCTCCTCGGCTCTGATTGGTTGATTTTCTTCGGGCGAGGGGGGGATCTTGTAAATGCCACTAGGGGAACTAAAGGGAGACAGAGGAACCTAATGATGAACCTTAATGTTTTTTTTTATATTCAATCCTTGTTTTTTTAACCCTGTTTTTATGTCTTTGTATGTTTTTATGTCGTCACATGTTTGTGTTGTTTTTTTGTTAGGCCATCACTGTAAATAAGAACTTGTTCTTAATGATCTGCCTGGTTAAATAAAGGTAAAATGAAAAAATAAAAAAAATAAAAACCTAATGTTTTCACAGATTATCTGTTTTGTGTCCTACTGTCAGGGTAGGGTGAGAGTTTGAGAAGTATTCTTTACTTACGATACCAACTGTACCTTGAAGGGACGAGGTATGTTCAAAGGCTTCCTAATTAGTGTACCCTATTGACGAAATTCTCAAATGAAGACCAATTTCTCATCACGACCCCACCGGCTCTGGCACTCGACAAGATGAAGAAATGCCACAGATATTAGTCACGTGCATGTAGGCATGTTCACGGCATTCCCCCCCACGCACGGACTGTAGCTGCACGGACACCTTGCTCCAGAATAGGATCGCAGATGGTTCTCCTCCACGGCGTTCTCATTGGTGTCGTGACCCTCTTTCTGCCTGAAAATAGGAATTCTTGTTCGCACATTATTATGTGATTTCTTGCATTTTCTCATGAACTCATGACACTTTATAGATTAATTCATTAAATAGTCATAGCTCCATGCATAACCAAATAACCATTTTCACAAGACTTTGGTTTTATAAATCATCTCAGCAGTTTAATTTGTGTTGCCTCGTATAAAATGATATCCGTGTGGGCATTGATCCGCACATATGCATGCTGCCTCTGTTTAATGGCGGTTTGTTTGAGTGCAGACCTCCCTGCTGCTCCTTTCAGATCACCTCGTAGAACAGACACAGGTAGTTTCATAGCGCGGGGTGAAATTATCTTTTCTTTATCCTCCGTGATGAGACAGAGGGAAATCTTTGATCTGGAGTGGCTGGATAATCATCCGTAGCTGAGCCCTGATTTCCATCTCTATTCAAGTCTCCCCTGGAAGCTCCATCAACACTGGAACTAATCAGAGTTATTACCACTCTCCCCACTGAACGGCACACTTCTCCAGATGTGGAGTCGGCTCCACCGCTGCTCTTGTTTTTCATGCTTACATTGTGCAGGTTCGCTATATCTCTGTTTGCTGATGCATCGGCCTGAGACTAGCATTTCCTTTATCACCAAGTGGAACATTTTTAGCACGATTTGGAAACATTCAGATCTTTTTTTTTTTTTCAACAAATGTTTGAAGAGAGAATTCAGTGTGATTTCACATTTGGCCTCTAGGAGCTGCTAACCCTCCTTTTTAAAGCAGAGAAAACACAAGTAAAGAACAAGCTGCTGCCATCTGACTTCTGCTTATTTCCTGGAGGGATGGAAGGTACAAGATACTTTAATTTTAATTAGTGCATGTCAGTCCCTTCCCCTTAAACCTTTGGCCCTCCCCGTGTTCACGCCCCACCTGCTAGCTAATCGGCGTACGCAGGAGAGCGGCGCTCACACGGTGGTTACCGCTGATAACCGGCACCAAACCTTTCACACAAATGTACTCGGATCAACGTTGCGCCGATGAACATCTTCAATTCTCGACTTTGATTGTCAATCAAACCTGTGAGAGCCATGTGGAGGCAATCCCGACCCGGACTCAACCTTTCCTTAAAGCAGCAGTACGTGAAAGTCAAAACTCAAGTCAGTTGGAGGGCATTTTAAGACAAGTCTCATGTTAGTCAAGACACAGATAAGTCAAAGACAAATCTCAAGTCCAAGTCTCAGGTCCACAGCTCCAGTGAGACTGAAGACAACTCCCTCTGTCCTTTGGGAGGCTATAACTAGGTGCCATCTGTTGAAAGAGACAGCTCAAGACGGATGGTGGGATGATTGAGCTTCTGCTTTTTGACAATCAGAATGCTGATCAGTAGTGCTGATCTACAGTAATATCTAATGTAGGCCATGCTCATTATGCTTCTCCTGCAGTTAGTTTCTCCCCAAACAGATGTTTGCGCGGGCTTGGCTGTCACTGTCACGGAGAAAGGCATGGGATTTCTCCTAACGGAGGTCCATATATCCAGAACACATCTGGTGGCAATTTGTCTTCTGCGAGAAGAAAACCTTGGTAAACTTTTTGTCTCCCCAAAAAGGAAAACATGTGGCCCCGAAGTGCTGACTTTTCAATCTGCCGCTGTCAGCTGTGTTGCAAAACGGCTCTGCTGAAGTGAGGCTTCTCTTCGTGACCCCTCCCTGTTCCACCTCATTACGTCTGCGATGTTGTTTTCCTCCGCTTAGATGACATTGCAGCTGGATACTGAGCTTGGCATCTTTGGTCTACTTTAGCACTTGTTAATTTGCCGTGATGCTCTTTCATGTGGAGCTAATGGTAATAAATAAATAAAAAACTAGTGAATGCAATTTTGAGAGACCAAATGCCTGAGCACTCTTGTTTCTTATTTTTTCATTTACTTCTACTTTCTCCTCTTCTGCATCAACTCCTGCTCTTTAGCTTCCCCATATCCTCCTTCCTCTCTCCTCCTCTCCGCCTGTCCTCTTAAATCTCTTTGTCTCACGTGCTCGCTCTTCTCCATTCCATCTCTTTTCACTTTTCTTCTCAGTTCCAGCCAGCTCTCCCTCTCTCTCTCCCTCTTTCGTCACCTCGCCCTTCATCATCTCAACTTTCGTTTCCTGTGTTATTTTCCTCCCGGTTCCAACGTTTTAACTCCTCTGTCCCGTCCTCCGCTGCCCTTTCATCCTCTCCTCTCCTTTCCTGGATGTGATGGATGGTTTGGGTCAGTGTGCAGTCTCTGACAGTGATAGCCTCTGTCACTGTTCAGTCGGTGGCTGTTAGCGTTATCTCCCTGCCCCTCCCCAGCTATATCAGCAGTCTACTCATGTCATTGACTCCAGTCTGCAGGAGCGGGTGAAGCGTTTTCTTTTGGTGCTTCTCGTTAACTCCTGTCCTGAAGCAACAGGAGACCCGGTCCTGACGGAGACATCGCAGCCGTTAAGGGGTTGAGCTGTCTTAAAAGCTTCTTTTTAAACAACTTTTCCTCAGATGATTCTATATTTTCTCCCTGCCGCTAACATACAACCATGAACTCAGTAGAATAAAAAAGCAGCAACATCAATAACAACAAAATGTTCAGGATTAATGTAATAATCTGGGAATTTATGCAACTTTCTATAATGTGTACACTGCATCGATCTACATTACATTTCATTTGTGCTTTATGAAGATACTAAGGCCATAAATCCATTGTTATTTATTATCCATTGTGGTTGCTTGTTTAATCTAAGCTGGAAATGTATAAATCAATAAACAACAACAAATTAGTTTGTATAAAAATGATGTATGAATAAAAAAAAGACATTTGCTCAATTCACTGAAAAGGGTACGAAGGCATTTTCGTCTGCATTCAAATTATTCCCCAATGGCTACATTACTGTTTTGCATTATTACTGTAGACTAGGGTTGTCACGATAACAGAATTATGACTTTGACACGATACCTGCAATAATTATCACGATACCCGTTACTTATGATACGATACCAGAATTCAATACAATACCACAAATATGATATGATACTGGTATATTTATCTATAATAGTAATAAATAAAACCTTTTGTATGGATCCCTTTTTTACCAGCTTGTTCCTGCCCAGCTTTTTAAACACCTAACAAATGTCATTAATATTAGTGTTAGCCTACAGCAAGATATTAATGAAAACTACATGGTGCCATCATAGCATTGATTATACACGGATATGTAGGCCTATTGAAAGGTGCTTTGTCATGTCTGACGTGTCCCCTCTTGGTCTGTTAGACGGGTCTCTTTGTGTCAGTCTGCAATGCAGCCAAAGTACTTCCAGATTTTATTATTTTGTTCCAACATGCCATGGACGGTCAGCAGGAGCTCCTCCACTGAGGTCATGTCTCCCCTGATCACTCACACTGCCTGTTGCGTGTGTGAGTGCTGGGCAGCCCCGCCTCCTTAAGCCCCGCCTCCTTACACCCCGCCTCCTTGCAGGCAATGTGTGCAGGCAGCATAACAGGGAGCAGAGCAGTGAGTGCCATCTGATCGCGCGCTATTTTAATGAAATATCAATATGAAAAATATGCAAAATTGCTTTTAATGTACAGGTACCGCGGTACCTTTTTTAGTATCGATAGACCGTTCAACATTACAGCAGCCCACATATAAGAAGTGGACGTAGTCACTGTGATGCCACTCATTGGTTTGTGGACAACAGTTCCGAAGCCTCTAGTTCAGCATTGAGGGCCGTCGCCATCTTGTGCTTTTGGAACCAGAAGTGACACAAGAGGGCGGAGCTGAGTACAACCCAACGCTGAGTCAGACATTTAGGCCAAAACAGTTACAATTAACTTCCATGAAGTAAAACCATTCTGTGAAATGGTTCAAGTTGGTTCAAGACGGACAATTCTAGACAGGCCAACTCTGTGGTAGCTACCTGTCAATCACAAACTAGCCCCACCGTATGCTGGTTGACTCTAGACCAAGGGTGGGCAAACTACGGCCCGCGGGCCGGATCCGGCCCGTTGGGCGTTTTGATCCGGCCCGCCGAGTATTATGAATTATAAATTATAGTAAAGACCGCTGTAACACTTCTCCGTTCCCGACTTGAGTTTCCCGAAGCACGATGACGGCAAAAGACCAGCATCGATGTTTCTTAACTCAAGTCGGGAACGGAGAAGCGTTACAGCGGTCTTTACGTGCCGTGCTTTCTGCAGCGCATCAGGCTGCGAGTCCAGCTGCTGCTGTCTGCTCACCTCCACCCCTCCCCCACAGGCCAGCGCGCCACGGAGACATGGTCCGTTTTATACGGCATAACGAACGCACATCAGACCCACGGGACTCATGTGACATATAGGGTTCTGCCTGCCAGCCTCCTGCCAGCTTCCTGCATTGAGCCCCTCTGCAACAGGGGGGCTTTTTTTAGACAAACTGCTAGTCAAGTATCAAGCACCAAGGCAAGTTATTTGCTAGCATTTAAATTAGCAAAAGCCAGCAAGCCTTTCTCTGAAGGGGAGTTTTTGAAAGAATGCATGGTAGAGACAGCAGGTCTCTTGTGTCCAGAGAGCAAAAACAAATTCGAAAAATGTAGTTTATCACGCAGGACAGTGACTCGGCGTGTAGAACTAATTGACGAAGACTTAGCCAGCAAGTTAAACAAAAAAGCTGAGTCATTTAAGTTATATTCGTTAGTAAGTAATGTAAGTTCTCTTTACTTTTTAGTTATTGGCTTTTACTTATAATTTATATTGGTTCACACAAACACTCTATCCATCTGATACTGGCCCGGCCCGTCTGTCAAATTTTAAAAGTCAATGTGGCCCCTGAGCCAAAAAGTTTGCCCACCCCTGCTCTAGATGGACCATAGTAGTAGGATATTATTAGAGTGTAACTACCCCAGATCAAGTCTTTTTTGCCGAGTCTTTAAACCGAGTCCTTCAATAATGAGTATCTGCCAATTCTGACCTGATACTTATCTTAACCTGGTTCTAAAATGTTTACGCTTATAAGCTTAAATCTATATTGTGACAAAAATGTATAACTACTTGTTGGTACTATTCCGTACTCCTCTGTTGGATATTTTGTATCTACAGAAACACTCCAGAGTGGAGCTCCGTCTCTCACAACACATCTTTGGCTGAGCGCAGACATCTGCTGCAGGGAGCACTCTGACTGCACAGCACACAGGTTTCCTTTTGATCCGTCATCATATTTCTAATGGAATAAAAATACTCTACTGTAAAAATGTTGTCTTTATGTAAACCCATACCCACTCATTTACATATTATAATGGGTGATTTAGGGTAATTAAGGGTTCAAAGTGAAGCCCTAATTATTCTGGTGGTTGGCTCTGCCGTCGCCGTGTAACTGTGCGTGCAAATGGGTGAAAGACCTGGCAAAGGTCTTTGAATTCAGCCCCTATAAATGTAGACTAGTTTGATAATACATCCTTGACTCAATGATTGAGAGGCCAGCAGGTTTATTTGGCTGATAAAAATGCTAATGAATGTGCTTTTCCTTTCACTACTGTCATGTGCATATAAGGAGT
This sequence comes from Cottus gobio, assembly GCA_023566465.1. NCBI lineage: Eukaryota > Metazoa > Chordata > Actinopteri > Perciformes > Cottidae > Cottus > Cottus gobio. The sequence continues at coordinate 3,313,291 of CM042221.1, forward strand.
CCATTTATCGCGATAAACAGATGGTGGTGCAATCGGCTGACGTTATATAAATGCAGCAGGAGAAGAGGAAGGAAAATAAAATACAAAAGTTGGATGGACTCTTGTTACAAAGATTGGATTTGCTAGTGGTGTGGTGTGGTGTGGTGGTGGTGTGGTGTAGTGTGTGGTGGTGTGGTGTAGTGTGTTGTGGTGGTGGTGGTGTGGTGTGGTGGTGGTGTAGTGGTGTGGTGGTGGTGGTGGTGGTGTGGTGTGGTGGTGGTGTAGTGGTGTGGTGTGGTGGTGGTGGTGGTGGTGTGGTGTGGTGGTGGTGTAGTGGTGTGGTGTGGTGGTGGTGGTGGTGGTAGTGTGGTGTGGTGGTGGTGTGGTGTAGTGTGTGGTGGTGTGGTGTAGTGTGTTGTGGTGGTGGTGTAGTGGTGTGGTGGTGGTGGTGGTGGTGGTGGTGGTAGTGTGGTGTGGTGGTGGTGTGGTGTAGTGTGTGGTGGTGTGGTGTAGTGTGTTGTGGTGGTGGTGGTGGTGGTAGTGTGGTGTGGTGTGGTGTAGTGTGGTGTGGTGGTGTACCATTTTTCTTTGCTGCAAAAGTTGAGCCGGTTCTGTTTTGTGCCCATACTTTGTGCCGGGCAGCCCCACTCAGTGAGGCTGGGTTTTATACTGGTGCTACTGGTAAGTGTATGTGAGCATTTCCAAAGTAGTCCAATAATCTCTGTCTGTAATGGAGTGAAAAGATCCCTTTGACTTTGCCCCAGCATCCCGCCTCTAGCCGTGGGAGGCCAGATATTTTCATGTGTGTCAGCTGCAGGGTGTGTGGGGTGACACTGCACATTTATAAAATTGTGTTGACGTATATTTAGTCCTTAAATGTAGGCTTGTTTTGCTGGTGATATTCAGTACATTTCTTCATTCAATCTTCATTTGAAAGACATTTTAATTGTGTTGCCACATAATAACATTGTTATCACCTTGTAGAGCTCAGATGGGAAAGGTGTGTAGAAATACATTTCTCTGATAAAAACCCAGGCTTGGTCACCTTTTGTCCACCTTTCCCACCCATCCTAAGCGGACTAGTTAAAAGCTGAAGGGTGCCGAGCTGGGAAGAACGTACATGAGTGCCAGCATAAGCTTATCACAGTTTGTTTCTTTTTCTGGAGTCCATTGTTCCATCTTGTTATTAGCAGCTGGCGGGTGAAAAGGGGCAACGGTTCTTGTTTTATGGAGTCCTGTTGTTGACACGGTAAAGGTTCAGAACCGCAGGCTGACTTCAGGTCTTGTAGCTCCTCGGGGCAGCGGAGAAACACACCTTCCGATGCTCTGACTCTGCAGGGCAGAATATCAGGCGGCCAATCGGAGCCATTGTTTCGCTCTGGCTCGGGGTCAAAGAGAGAGCGGTGGACACAAACTGACAACAGGCAAATACCAAATCAAGTGTCACTTGTCCCACCTCCCCCGCCCGGTTGTCTAATGAAGAAGCTAAACGTGTTGGAAGCGATTGTGGCTGTTGGCCTTTAATTCCCCCTCCCCACCATCTGCCCTTTCTGGATCCTCTCAAAGCTCCATCTCTGCCTGTAGCTACAAGAACAGATTAGATTATTTGTTGATGAAGTTTGAGTTTCCGCAGCTGGCACTGTTTTCATTGTCTGCTCTGCTCTGCTTATGCTAACCCGAGTTTTTAAATTTTTAAATTTTTCTGCCAAAGAACTGGGGAAACGCGTCACGCTTGGCTGGGCCGTGCCAGATGATCTTTCCTGGTAAAGACTTCACAGTGACGGTTTTCTGAACACGAAATGTTCAAACTTTCATGAACTAGCTAAACTTTTGCTTCCATCAGTGCGAGAGCAGGAATAACAGGCATTAATGGAAATGGAAACGCCACAGCCCATTACTTTAATGTAGGCTTACACAGTGGAAATAAAATATCTGTTTTTGAAAAAGAGCAGAAAGTTTGAAAAGAGACAGAATGTGTAGTGACTAAATAGGAGGGTGGGGGGTGAGGGGGGGGGTTGGTCATAGAGCAGGGGTGTCAAACTCATTTTCACCGCGGGCCACTTCAGCATCATGGTCGCCCTCAAAGGGCCGGTTGTAACTGTAACACTGTATAAATTTAACTACTACCGAACATATTGTTAAATAACTGTCTTTGTATTGTTTATTCAAGTGTAACAATATTGTACATGCATTTATATATATATATATATATATATATATATAAACCCACATTACTCTATCAAAGATCAAAATTAAAACAGAAGAAAATAACAAAGATCAAACAATTGTTGTTATATTAACTTTGTTCAAAGCTTTTTTTGTCACAGTAGAGAAGGACATAACTAGCCAATAAGAACATGCATGTGGTCTGGGGCAGTGGTTCTACTGGTCTGGCTGCACCATCACCCCTGAATGAACCGAGATCCAAAGCAAGGAACATGTTCAACTTCTCAAATGGATTTAATGAAAAGATGGTGCAGTTTGAGCCTGAAATGGTACAGAATCTCACATGCCAACACAAAAAAACTAGTTTGAAATATTCCCTTTTACACTCAATTAAAAACCCCAAAGTGCATCTTAAGGACACAAAGTAATACAACACACATAATCATTTTATAACTTCAGCCTTTTTTAACAGACTCAGCAATGCTTTCATGCACAAACATAATAAAAAGGTCCTGAATGAAGTGAACTATCACAAATAGTGCGTGTGTAAACTCATGCAAGTGTGTTGTGAACGCAGCACTGAGGAGTGTGAATAGACGCACTCTGCTGCGTTCAAAATTCCCTTCAAAATAAAATCACAGGATTTTTATATTGCCCATGCAAAGGTCCGCAACCCACTGAAAACGAGTCCGCGACGAACCGAAAGCGGGTCCGCAACCCACTGAAAACGGGTCCGCAACGAACCGGAAACGGATCCGCTACAGACTGAAAACGGGTCCACGGTGGTGATCATGCCTTCCAAGCCGTCCCGGGCCACATAAAATGACGTGGCGGGCCACATCTGGCCCGCGGGCCTTGAGTTTGACACATGTGTCATAGAGGCTTGGTCCACGGTGATGAAGCAGGCCTGTCAATGTGTGTAATCAGCCATGTACACTGTGGCTCCCCGCCAGGGACACACTCCGTCTCTCACTGCGACACAGCACTCACACACAAAAGCCCCATCCTTTCTCACAATATCCAAAAATACATTTGACATATTCAGCGTTTGCCAAGTGTTTCCTGCATCATGAACGTGTAAAAGTATTAGACACACACTGTCATCAACCCAAACACTCACAGTAGGACCACGTCCACCTAGGTTCAGACACACACTACCAAACTCCATAGATCATAGAATCATAGAGACCATACAATCATAGAGTCTTTTGAGACTCTATGATTGTGTTTAATTATGTGAATTTATGTACTTCGTCATCTGTTCATTTTTACATAATTTTGGAAAATTGTCATTTCACCATGTGAGATCTAAATGCTGTTTCAAAGGGTTCTTCAAATTGTCAGGAATATAACGATTTGGTTTCTTTTGGCTGAAAACAATATTGGGTCTAAAAATACTGAAGATCATAAAATAACCAAAACATTTTAGAACGTGATGCCCGGCGGTCTCCCACGATATACAAATTCTTATGAAATATGGAGAAAATTACATCATTATCGAACCGTGTCTCCTAAAAATAAGGTTCCTGTACAACAAAACGACATTCTCCATTAGGTTTCAAGGGAAACCTTTTGACGACGCGGCCAAGTTTATTTTTTACATAAATAACTGTTTGCCTTTCATCAGTTATTCTGAGTGTCTCACAATGACAGTTGATTATTTAAGTTACGAACATAAACTAAAATAAGATGACCATCAAAATGGGACGGTCATGCTTAGAAATATGATGAGTCAAAGGGCCAGGTGAGTACAACACGCTAGCTGTAAACCTCCACTCTGCTGTAAAGCAGTATAAAGGTGGATTTTTCATTTCAAGCCGTTTTAGAGATGATTGTCTTTCTCTCGCTGTCAGTCTTAATCTTTATATGCCGAGTTGTAAAAAACTGTGTGCATGGCCCCGTAGGAAATGCATATATGCTTTAGGACAGCTTTGGTTGAATAAGTCAGAAGGAGTTATGAACATATGGGTGCAGGAAGAGAAACGCTCTCAGGTTGTGTATGTATATTTGGCCGTTGGCTCCATATGGAGAGGGTGATATCATAAATCCATTACTCGGGGGAGTAGGGAGGTGCTGTGTTGGCTGCATGGCCGCTTCCCTCAGGGAATGATTGTAGAGGAACCACAGTAATAGTGGCTGGCATTGGGTAGTTGTGCCCTGAAGGCATATCATGTGTGTTTTTTCTTTTTTTTTTACTTGCATTGAGGAATCACACCAACACCCAGAGGCATTTCAAATGAGCGTGGGTTAGATGGTAACTGAGGGAGATAGAGAGGACAGAGAAAAGGAGATGACACAGATAGAAAGGAGAATCTTGTGTCATGTCAGGTTTACAGTCTACAGGGAGGCACTTGAGGAGCCAGCTGAGGAGAAGCAGGTATTCACCCCCTAGTGGTCATTAGAAGTAGGGGGGCTCTGAAGTCTGCCTTTTTAAGAAATATTAATAGATCGTGTTATTTACAAAAAAAAGGCGCAGTTCAAATCTGTAAAGCGGCTGGTTCCTTTTGTTTTTATCAGGCAGAAGGATATGAGGCATATATATATATATATATATATATATATATATATATATGTGAGTGTGTGTATATCAGGCTGTGATACCTACAACACTTGTTTGTATACATTCTCTGTGTTCTGCACATTTGGTGACAATAAGGAAAAATATTATAGATGAATGAAGTTCATATGAATAGATGTATGTGAATAAACCATAGCTATCATTGTTGCAAGTCGCTGGTGGCCGTCAAAGGAAATTAAACAAATTAAAACAGGAATAGAAACACCGCATAGACAGAAACAGAAATAGAGCCTTATTTGTGTCACAAGTTCATTGTGATATGTATGGCAAACTGCTTCAATAGACTGGAAAACACACATATATCAAATCCATCCATGCCATTTATTATTTTGTGCGTATGCGGGCTGCTCACAATCTTCAGTCCACAGGTGCCAGCTGTAAATTTCCTCCATTGATTTGTAGTATATATGGATTTTTGCTCCCCGCCCTACAGCCCTGGACTAAAATAAGCTTTGTTTGGCAGCTTATGCTCTTGTAAATCTCCCTGTGACATTTTGATAGCGGGTGACACACTGAGGGAAGTGCAAATATCATTAGAATGGGACAGGATTAAAATCTGTCAATCAAAGAGTCTATTATCGACAAAACCAGTGTACGGCGCTCGGAGCCAGCGCCGGTTCAGGCCGAGGAGCGATGGGAGACGGAGAATGGAGGGATGCTTTTAGGTAAAGTGAAGGAGGAGCTCTGGTGGTGGGGGGAGGGGAGGGGCAGGACTGTCAGTCAGGACGTCCCCGGTAAACAGAGTGGTAAATATTTCAGCCGTCACGGCCGAGTGTGGGCAGCTGGTCCCCTTTTGCATGGCAATGAGAGGAAAACAGGAGAGCCCGTCTCAATGGAGCCCTTCAACCCTGGGAACCCTCCACACACTCAGGACAGTGCAGGTCTGTGCTGCAGCGCTGGCCCCTGTCTTTATTTCCCACACTCAGACTCCAGCGCAGCTCCTCGTCCAACCCTCTACAACCACGATTCCAACTCGGTTTCAATGCAGCTGTCAATTCTAAAGCCAAAGTTACACTTTCGGTCACTTAGGGGATGTACATGCAACGTGCCGGCTTGGTGGGTTGACCCACGAGCATTAGCGTAGTGATCTACTGCACACGTGTTGAACGCTGACACGGGATTAGCTGCTTCGTAATGTCAAACACAGCAGGTACTAAATCCTTTTGTTTATGAAGAAAATAAATGCAGTTGAGCTCATCGTCAGAAATTAGCTATTGAGTCGTGAAAATTAGGGTCCGTTAAATTACATGATTGCAAATGCAAATGAGGCTCGAGCTTCATGTGGTTCCTCAACCTATTCAACGTCTTATTTTGTGAACCATCTGAGTCACCAGGCTGAGGTCAACGTCCCCTTATAAGCTGTATGACTGAGGTGTATTACATACAGCAAAGATGTAGTGGCCCTGCTTCTGCTGTGTGAGTGAAATACAACAGGACTACTCTGTCTGTATGTGTCTTTACAGACAAAGTTCAGTGCTACAGTTTGACAATGAAACTCACAGCTCACACACACATAACAAGGTCTCATACACTTACACAGTCAGGGACTTGAAACACACCTGGGTCTGTTATATTGTCGACTTATTGTGCAATATGATGGTAATTATGATCACGGTGATGATCTTTTTCTATCTTATAGAGTATATGGACATCAATTGATCCTTTATGGCTATTACAGTACTCTTTTTTACATTATATTACATTACATTTAGCTGACGGTTTTTTATCCAAAGCGACTTACATGATATACAGTAGACCGTAGACACAGCAACGGTGAGCAATGAGGGTTAAGTGTCAACAACACGGACTGGCTGAGCCGGGGTTTGAACCACCGATCCTCTGATTGTCAGACCTGCTAACCACTGAGCAAGTAACTGTATGACTTGCACATATTTCATATAGTATTTCGAGAAGTATTTTTTGAGAAAGTTTACTGTGCAAAACTATAGTGCAAAAACCTTTTCTCAAGTAACTTCCATCTCTAAAAAATAGAATAAAACCAAGCTGCACAAATAAAAAGGGAGTTCAAGTTCAGCCGGATGGTTGGTTTATTTAGATTTATCAATCTAACACAATGAAACTCTCAAAAACACAAATTAGTTCAAAGAGATTACTCTTCAGTGAAAGTATTGCAGGATTTGGCGAGATTGCTGGTGCAAAGACCACAACAACGTATGGTGGCTTGTTTACTTGGCCTCATGCTTGTACTGGTAAATACAACACAATCTGGCAGCCAATGCATTGCATTGAAAAGTAAATTCAATAACAGCAGGACAAGACCTTTATTTCCAAACCAAAAGACACAATACAACATTAAAATCGGAAAATTACAACATAAGTATAGCTGCTCTATAGTTACAGTATCTCAGGATTTGCCATTATTGCAAAAACAGTACAAAAGTGAAAAGGAGCAGATCTGAGGCAGGTCCCAATGTGGCCACTAGAGCTGAAGGCCTCCTCTGAAGGGCCCTAGAGTACCTTCCTTAGCCTAGTGCGATCTCCACTCACTCACTCACTCACTCACTCACTCACTCACTCACTCACTCACTGACTCACTACCAAGCCTCGGTGCCAGCAGGCAGCTCCTGACCAACACGTGCCACGTTCTTCAACATTTGTCTTTGTGGATGAAGACACCTAGACTTTGCTTTGCCTCCTTTGGTGTCACCGTCTTTGCAGCTTCCTCTGCAGTACCTCCTTCTGCAGCTTCTCTTGTCAGTTGTGTTGACTCCTCTATAGATGTGCTCTGCCTTCCTAGCAGTGAAGGAATCTCCACTGCAGCTTTAGTTTAATCTTCCCTGGATCCAGGATGGAGGCCATGTCTAGCAGGGTTTGTATTTATTAGCTATTACTCAAACGGTTCATCAAAAACATTCACTACAATACAATGTAACACCTGGCAGACTTTGACCTACATGGCGAGTCGAAGCCTTTGGCCCTGCGGTCTTGTTCAGTGCCACTGCTTGGACAGCGTTGGCGCCATTGTCTGCGGTTATGCATACTTGACACTTTTCTTCGAACCCCGGTGTCCCCTGGAGCCTTGGGCTACCAATCCTCCAGTGAGGTGATCATGGAACGATGAAGTCCCACTGGTGGTTGACAAAGTGGATGGTCAGACTAATTGGCAGCTGTGGCTCAGTGGTCGAGCAGGGTCATTCTTCAATCAGAGGATAGGCGGTTCGATCCTGGCTCCGCTTGTACATGTCGATGTGTCCTTGGACACTTACCCCACATTGTGGCTGTGAATGTTAGTTAGTCCTGATGGGCAGGTGGTACCTTCATGGTAGCTCCTCCCATCAGTGTATGAATGTTAGTTAGTCCTGATGGGCAGGTGGTACCTTCATGGTAGCTCCTCCCATCAGTGTGTGAATGTTAGTTAGTCCTGATGGACAGGTGGCACCTTCATGGTAGCTCCTCCCATCAGTGTGTGAATGTTAGTTAGTCCTGATGGACAGGTGGCACCTTCATGGTAGCTCCTCCCATCAGTGTATGAATGTTAGTTAGTCCTGATGGACAGGTGGTACCTTCATGGTAGCTCCTCCCATCAGTGTATGAATGTTAGTTAGTCCTGATGGACAGGTGGCACCTTCATGGTAGCTCCTCCCATCAGTGTATGAATGTTAGTTAGTCCTGATGGACAGGTGGCACCTTCATGGTAGCTCCTCCCATCAGTGTATGAATGTTAGTTAGTCCTGATGGACAGGTGGTACCTTCATGGTAGCTCCTCCCATCAGTGTATGAATGTTAGTTAGTCCTGATGGACAGGTGGTTCCTTCATGGTAGCTCCTCCCATCAGTGTATGAATGTTAGTTAGTCCTGATGGACAGGTGGCACCTTCATGGTAGCTCCTCCCATCAGTGTGTGAATGTTAGTTAGTCCTGATGGACAGGTGGCACCTTCATGGTAGCTCCTCCCATCAGTGTGTGAATGTTAGTTAGTCCTGATGGACAGGTGGCACCTTCATGGTAGCTCCTCCCATCAGTGTATGAATGTTAGTTAGTCCTGATGGACAGGCGGCACATTCATGGTAGCTCCTCCCATCAGTGTATGAATGTTAGTTAGTCCGGTGGCACCTTCATGGTAGCTCCTCCCATCAGTGTATGAATGTTAGTTAGTCCTGATGGACAGGTGGCACCTTCATGGTAGCTCCTCCCATCAGTGTATGAATGTTAGTTAGTCCTGATGGACAGGTGGCACCTTCATGGTAGCTCCTCCCATCAGTGTATGAATGTTAGTTAGTCCGGTGGCACCTTCATGGTAGCTCCTCCCATCAGTGTATGAATGTTAGTTAGTCCTGATGGGCAGGTGGTACCTTCATGGTAGCTCCTCCCATCAGTGTGTGAATGTTAGTTAGTCCTGATGGACAGGTGGCACCTTCATGGTAGCTCCTCCCATCAGTGTATGAATGTTAGTTAGTCCTGATGGACAGGTGGCACCTTCATGGTAGCTCCTCCCATCAGTGTATGAATGTTAGTTAGTCCTGATGGACAGGTGGCACCTTCATGGTAGCTCCTCCCATCAGTGTATGAATGTTAGTTAGTCCGGTGGCACCTTCATGGTAGCTCCTCCCATCAGTGTATGAATGTTAGTTAGTCCTGATGGGCAGGTGGTACCTTCATGGTAGCTCCTCCCATCAGTGTGTGAATGTTAGTTAGTCCTGATGGACAGGTGGCACCTTCATGGTAGCTCCTCCCATCAGTGTATGAATGTTAGTTAGTCCTGATGGACAGGTGGCACCTTCATGGTAGCTCCTCCCATCAGTGTATGAATGTTAGTTAGTCCTGATGGACAGGTGGCACCTTCATGGTAGCTCCTCCCATCAGTGTATGAATGTTAGTTAGTCCTGATGGACAGGTGGCACCTTCATGGTAGCTCCTCCCATCAGTGTATGAATGTTAGTTAGTCCGGTGGCACCTTCATGGTAGCTCCTCCCATCAGTGTATGAATGTTAGTTAGTCCTGATGGACAGGTGGCACCTTCATGGTAGCTCCTCCCATCAGTGTATGAATGTTAGTTAGTCCTGATGGACAGGTGGCACCTTCATGGTAGCTCCTCCCATCAGTGTATGAATGTTAGTTAGTCCTGATGGACAGGTGGCACCTTCATGGTAGCTCCTCCCATCAGTGTATGAATGTTAGTTAGTCCTGATGGACAGGCGGCACCTTCATGGTAGCTCCTCCCATCAGTGTATGAATGTTAGTTAGTCCTGATGGACAGGTGGCACCTTCATGGTAGCTCCTCCCATCAGTGTATGATTGGGTGAATGATGTCATGTAGTGTTAAAGAGCTTTGAGTGGTCAGAAGACTAGAAAAGCACTATCGTCCATTAGGCGCTGCAGTCCATTTACTAATGAATGGCTCCATGGTACGACTTGACCACAAGTCAGTGGTCGTTGTCAGTGGCATTGTGTTGAGTTCTTTGTCCACTTGCTGACGGACCTCTTGACTGTTTGGAGTTCCTTGATCATGTCTTCAAAGCCCTTTCTATACAGCATCTGAAAAGGAACCATGTCCTTACACTAGCACCGGTGAGTGGATTCTTTGTTTCACGGCTGACTTTTTCTCGTAAAGGAAAGCTTTTATAAAAACCACACGTTTTAAAGGAAGGCATCCTGGATTCTGCCCCGATGTTGGATATGTGTTTTAATCATCCATATGCAGGCATTTATGTGAAGCAATGCTACTCATGTCATCTATATAAAGCAAGTATATTAAGAGTCATGTTTACCTAAAACACTGCAACACGTTGTGGTACAGTAGGACCCCTCAGACCTGGAGCAGCACTGGTCTCGTCCCCTCCACGGAACAAGGACTTGCAGGCAGAGGGTGAACGTACTGTAGCAGTAATGTTGCCGTTTCCTCTGCCACCAAGAAAGAAGCTAAACGCTCCTTTAGCTCTTTAACTGTTTGACCTTTTTCCGGTTGTGGTTCTTTTGCCCAGTTTTTATTCATTTATTTTTTTCCCAGTGGAACAGGAGCCTGCTCTGAACAGCGCGCGGCCACATCATCGATGATCAATGGAGCTCTTTTTTTCTGAAGCACTACTCCGGCTCCTTGTTTGTTACTGCTTTCTGTGTTTGCACACCTGTCTTACAGTAATAGTCTGCCTTCCGTGTGCTTATCACTGTGCTCAAGCAGAGCCGAGCTCACCTGCACAGATGCTTCATTCTATCCACTGTAATTACTAATATAGATCGTAATGCTCCTGTACGTCAAACTGGTACGACGGCGGAGAACAGCAACATGTTGTCTCCCTGTATTTGGTCGACAATTACAGTAAGCTAGAGGACACTGAATGCGTATGTTCCAGTCTCGGCCATAACGGTAAGATAAGGCTGCGAAGACAGGCTGAGAAGATAAGCAGCTTCACTTATTGACACATTCACTCGGATCCAAATCACATTTCCTTTAAGTACGTACTGTTGCATGCAGTTTGCATTGCTTTGACCCTGTTGCTCACATAGATCTGCTGCGCAAAGGATTGTGGGTCAAATAGCCAGAAAAGCATGCTGGTTTGCAAAATTTGACCGGATGCAGTAGGACATCCAGGTTTTTGGTGTTTTAGGAGTGCAGAGGATTATTATTATTATTATTATTATTATTATCTGAACTTAGGACTGACTCCCCAGTAGAATTCAAAGGATCCTCAACATCGGAACAGTCGATGACGTAGCGTCAAACATGGAGAATTGTGTTTCACTGTGAAAATACGTTGTTCATAGTCAGTAGCCAGGAAGTTGCTCAGGGCCAGTTATCTTATACAGTTACAGTCATTCAATGTGTTCAATTAAATGTGTGGTGCAGTAATACATGTCAAGGGAAAGGGTGAGGACATAAGTCGTCTACCAGTGAATTACAGTGATTCATCCCCCAACCCCAAAATAGACGGGAGTGTTTTAAAAAAAAAAAAAACAGGAACACAACCTGTGAAATCAGATTTCAGCGCTGGAAATAGTCTGCGAAAGAATTGAGCCCGAGTGTCTGCTCGCTCAACACAGTTTGGTTCTCACGGGCTCTTTCATCCTGCTATGAGCGCTCCGACGCGTGGCGGTGAGAATCCCACACTCTCACTCCGGCTGCCGGTTCCACTGTCAGTTTCTCCTCTAACTCTCTCTGGCTCCGGCTCTTCCTGAGCAGAGACGTACAGTGAACGGGTCTTTGAACGCCACTCGCTTCTGGAACGACAGGCTGATATTTCAAAGGTTTATTCAAAATGTGTCTAAATTGTATAATTTCAAAGACTACTGCTGCACATATTCAGTCTTCACACGACTTAGTAATTCTGCTATAAGCACTAAAAATACTTGAAACAATATTCACACAGTTAATATGTATAATATTGACCAGTTAAAACCAAACAAATGTAACCTATAATACATTATTAATCAATTCTCTAATGTTGTTAAAGTGCAGGACATGAAGTGGTTTGTATTTGTGTAGACGGTTAGAGTTCATTCCCACTCGTAATGCGCTCAGTGCTGAAGTCTTATACTTTGTCGATATACACACTTTACCTCGACTGCTTCTGTCAGCTGACTTTCTCATAGTGGAGATTATTGACCTTAAACAAAGGTTGAAAAATACTTACTTATGGTGCTTAACTCTAAGGAACTGTGATTACAGATCTAGATTGTAATTATGATTTAACACGAAGTATGGCCCTCTTATAATTGAGTCGCCTGTGTTAATAAGATAATAATAACAATAATACACACATAATACAGCTCTTTTCTTCACAATGGTACACAGGTCTTGGGTGCAGGATGTGTGGGCGTGTCCCAGAACACCTGCTGCTGGGTTTGAGCAACAACAAAGAGCATAATGACTTTGTGAAGATGAATACAATTACAGACTGCTGATGAATAAATCCACTCTCATCCCTCTGAGACAGCTGAGCCAATCACACTCAAGCATGAGGCAGCAAACAGCAAAGAAACAATGATGTCATAATTCTACAGTTGTTTGTGCCGTAAACGGTGACATCATATTTTAAAATGTGACGCATATTCCATAAGCTGTTAAGCACAACATTTATTTTTGTGTTTCATTCGCAGGTCAATATGTATATATAATATGTCTTTATTTATGCATTCATTAATTTGTGAATCTATACATTTTTATTATTATTATCATTACTAGCTAATAATAAAGCTATAATACATAGCTGTGAGACACCAGAGAGTGTTTGACATGTTTGGTTGATGACGTAAACAAGTGACTAAAAGATTAATCAACAGAGATCCAGCACACAACATAATAACTGTGAGCATAATACAGTTTAAAATGAGCCGACTAATGATGATACAAGTGTAATTAAAATAGTATAAAGGGTTAGTTGCACACAGCAGCAGCGCCGAGCGAAGGTGTTCAGGATTACAGAGTCTTCATCGGACTGTGAGGTCATGTGCGGATGAAGAGGCGCCACGTCATCCTCTGAGGTCGTTTTCACAAATGGCTGCTCAGCTGAGTCATCGCTGCCCTTTGTGTGTGTGTGTGTGTGTGTGTGTGTGTGTGTATGTCACGTCCACGCACAGCACTGCTTTGGACAAATAAATATGTATTCCTTTGCACTCACTCACGTGTGTGTGTGTGTGTGTGTGTGTGTGTGTGTGTGTGTGTGTGTGTGTGACTTTGTGTGTGTGTGTGTGTGTGTGTGTGTGTGTGTGTGTGTGTGGTACAAACAGGTAATGGATAGAATGCTGCTCCACAACACTTCACCTTCAGCTTACAGGAATCAGCTCTATTGCCGTGGCAGAGACCCATCACCTATGGCAACATACCAGTTAGTTGTAAAACTGAATGGACGATGAATAAATTAAGCCAATGTATCAAAAATATCCAAATATAATTTAAAGTATTTCAGCTAAAGTGGAGTTTATTTTTTCTTCATAAATTAGAAATCAAAGAGGGACCCATACACCTTACTAGGTGACTGCCCGTTGGAGCATTTCAACTGTTTGACGAACATGAAATTCTCCTGATTGAATCATCCATGCAAACAATGAACAACATCGTCAACAAAATGTAATTTGAACTCAAGTTTGCATTATAAATCAGCAGGGTCCAGTCCGGTGCTGTGTTTTGTTACCGACTACCTCAGAGCTCCATATGTGTTAGAACTTCGACACAAAGTCGGCTGACGTGCAGACGGCAGGCCAATAAAACAAAGAAAGGGCCGTATTAGATCACGGGGGTGGGCTGAGGTTCTCCGGTGGAAGTCAGGTGGTCTTGACATATTGACGTCGTGTTCATCTAACCTCCTCCCCTCCTGAATTAATGTCAGTTTTGTCCCGACCAATCAATAGTGAGTGACATAATCATTCCGCTGATGTCACTTTCAGTTTCAGAAGCGGTGGATCTGTTTCCTCTCCATCAAAGAGATGTGCAGATCCATCCGCCCGCCGGCAAGTTGCTTCTTTATATTACACTACAGATAATATATCCTTTTTTGGAAAAATTATAATACAGACATCAGGGCTCAGCAATAATGTGCCTGACATGCCCGGTGTCGGGCTAGTTAAGCTAGCGACTGGCTAGTCCAATCGGTGGTGTAGAATCTGACAGAGTGACTCTTCTTTCCGGAGCTGATGATTGAAGTTGCTGAGGCGTGGGCCTCTTCGCTCCCCTCTCGCACAGAACCGCCGAAATGCAAAACATTTTGTTTGTTGTAGGCAACAATTCAGACCTCTGAGCCCAGACTTAGCTCACACTGCCAACAACAGAAGGATCCAGGGTGTTGTTAAGTTGTGTCTGCTGTTGCAATAAGTAGCTGTCGATGAAGAAGAAGAAGTAGATGATCCTCCGTGGGCAGGAGGTCAACACTAGAATGAAGCTCACATGCTCGTCCTCTCTCTCTCTCTTCATCAAGTTAAACAATTCCATCCCTCGTCTCGTCTTCCCTGCTCGGCTTAACCTCGAGTCGGACAGAGAATTCTAAGGGGACAGATTTGAGAGTCTTCCATTGGTGAAACTCTCCGATAGGGATGAACAGCATTCTTCTGAAATATATTCCCATGTTTAGTGTTGAGATGATGGCGATGGAGAACACAGTCTGGACTACAGCGTATGAGTCACATGGTTTTCATGCTCATCAAAGCATCCGGGGAGGGAACCCTGTCAGCTGGAAACACTCATTTCTGCCTGTAATCTACCGCCTGTACGTGTGCATCCTCGTACAGTCGTATGGAACACACTTCATCTTCATCGTTGTACCGTCTGAGGCAAGCACACTGAAGACACGTGTAGTAGTCAGAGGTGTGCGTGAAATGTGTTTTTACAGTCGGACAGGAAACGGAGCTGGAATGACATTTGAAAGCAGCCAGTTGCGTATGATGTCCCCTTTCAGTTTTAATCCCCTTCCCTTTGTGCAAACACATAGCTTTTCTGATTAGCTCATTTTCATCTGAATGGGATCTGACTTGATTTGATTTGCTATCCAGAGCAATTGCCTTTCATATTAATAAGATTACGTCTTAGAACAAAGTGGCCATTATACAGAGACTTATGGCGCTAGTGGGGGAAAACAGGACCATCACATTGCCATCAGTAACATCCCTACTGAGAGATATGGGTATTAGGGGGGAGAGATAAAACACACACACACACACACACACACACACATGCATCGTGACTCTAATCTTGCTGTGCCTTCTCTTCTGGCTGTGGGCTGAGCACACTGTGACCGCAGCCATGAGACTTAGAAGCGAGAGTTTGTCATCATCAGCCCATTAATGTGTTTGTAAAACCACTTGTGCTGTTTGCTCCATATGTGGCAAGAGTGTAATCAGAAATCACACATAATCATAAACTCTCATCTCGGTGAAAGCCAATTACGGCTGTATTAAACTCTGGATCCACTTAAACACAGCTGTCGCCTGTTGTGTGTGGAACACTCGTTGGGCTGCGACGACTAATTGATTAAAAGCGATTATAAAAAGCGGTTGGAAGGGAATTTGATCATCGATTAGTTGGGTCTATGTTGTGACGCAAGACATGAGCCACAGCATCGTCTCCGTGAGGGCAGCCGGCCAGCCAATGATGCGGCTCGTGTAACACCTGATGAATTACAGGGAATGGCGCCGTCTCCTTCTCGCTCAGGAGCAGGCAGTGACCTCCGCCTTTGAGGAGTGAAGCCAAGGCGGAAGTGCCTTTAACGTGTGTTCTTTCAAACGTCCACCAGGGGGCGACTCCTCTGGTTGTATAGCAGTCTATGAGAAAATGACTCTACTTCCCTCTGGATTTATTCCCTCAGTAAACATTGTGAACAATATGGTCTCCATATCTATATATCTAGCATTTGATTACCGATACAGCGAAGGAAATGCAAACACATGGTTGCAAGTTGTAATTTATTAACAAAGTTAACGGACGGAAAAACCTGCCGTCTGTTTTTTTTTCCGTTTTGCGACGCATCACCGGAGACGAGACCCTGGAGAAGCTCTTCTGAAGCTAACGTTGAATAAACGCGACGCTGGTCCATCACCACGTGGAGAGGAAACAGACTTCTGTCAGTTACGATCGGTTTCAAAGGAATCTTCTTTCTTGCATCTGTCGGTCAAAACAGACACGAATCAGAATCAACACTGGAGAATACAACATTCCAGAACTAACTTGACATTCCAAATATGTCCCGGTGACAGGAAGTAAACATGGATCCATGTTTTTGCCTAGAATTGCAATTCTGTATAAACGGCCTGTTACGTAACATTTTTTATGGAATATTTCATGCCATCAGTCAGAGAAGTGAATCCTTTCAATCTGATCAAATGTAATAATGAAAATAGTAATGATAAACTGTGTTCATAGTGCACTTTTCATAACTCAAGAATACAGAGCGAATAGATAATTAAAAAAATGTATCCAATAAAAAAACAATTGATTTAATAATCAAGTATCAACATACTGGTTGGTTGCAGCCCAGTAGAGCTCTCTGTGTCTGTTTCCATGTCACTCAGTCGGTACAGTAAACCTAATAATACACATGTTCAATTACACTCACGGTGCTTTAGTGGCTCCAGTGTTACGGCACTGTAATCAATGCTGACGTCCGTTTGCCGTCTGCCCAACACACACACACACACACACACACACCAGCAGCAGACCGCTGCTCCCCGAGCTTGAGCAGAGGGTTCCTGGTCCATCATTCCGGGTGTCTTTGGGGACCCGCTTGGTTTGAGCTGTCGGGCCAACACAAGACTCATTCCAATCCATTGAGCGTATGCCATGACATTTATTGAACAAATGTTTGGCTCCCAAGAGGACGAATCCTTTCCATTTTGATTCCACCTTCAGGACCAAATGTCAACCTAATGGAGAGGTTTTAATGAAACCTGCGGAGCACATTCTGAGGCCCAGGCCCGATGGCACTTTCTCCAGCTTCATTAATTACAAATCAGGGTATTGAAACCTGCTCTGTTCCATGTTTGCAGACCTCTTATCTGCCTCTTAGTGGTACAGTGTCTCGTTGAAGTGATCTCCTCATCAGTGGAACAGCAGCAAACTGAGGGATGTCATGGAGCCTGTTCCCCTCCACATGTAGGCCTCCTCCACTTCCTATTATCCGATGAACAGTCTTATAGTTAGAATATTATTTATTATGCCAGTCTATGAGAAAAGGCTTCATAGGCAATGCTGTCCTGCAGGGATTGGTTACCTCCGCACAATGTCATTTTCATTGGATGTTGTATAATTATAGATAATACGCTCTTTAGTAAATAAACCTTTTAAAGTAGTTACATGTTTTGTTCAGCGAGATAATCTTTACAAATGAACTACAGTCACATGACTTGTGACTTCATAAAGAGCTTTCACCGACACAAAGGAACAGGATAAATGCTTTCAACACACAGAGATGGAATCAGGGAAGATGAAGTGACCACGTGACCGTCTTTATGACACGTGAAAGCTTCTAAAAGTGAGATATTTACTAATACTTCATAGCCATCTGCAGATTGTAGGACTCATTCCTGCAGGACCCTTTAAGGGACTAAACTAAATGTTTATTCATACTCATGTCATTTGAAATAAAAATAGATGCTTTGTAGGTAAAAGAAAAAAAACATATTTTCAGTTTGGCAAACAAACGTAAATAAATACATAAATCATAGAGTGGAATAATAAAATAAAAAAAACTTCAAAGAAACAGTTTTTAGGTTTGTACAAATTTACAACTAAATGAGCCCAGCACCGTATCACTTAGTTCATCTACAATAAGAAAATCACAGGAGCCCATTGGTTTAAAAATGTGTGTGTGTGCGTGTGCGTGTGCGTGTGCGCGCGTGCGCGTATCGTCTCATGTGCTTCCTGCAGCACACGTTGGCTCCATCCTTTGCGGTTGGTAGGAATGTGCATCGCGTCAAGAACAATGTTTCTCTGTCGTGTCAGCAGTGGTCAAAAACCCCTTCAGGATATGTTTGTCTCTTTTCCTCAGTCATCATGGGAAATAATAAGCGTGGCATCTTTGGAGGCGTTTTTAACACTCTCTCTGCTGATAAGCTGTATTTTGTGCTGATGTTCAGTGCAATGGCTGTAAATGAACTTGTTTTCATTTTTAAAACTCTCCCAGCGTTGGCTCCTACAGCTGCGGTGCTGTAGTGGGGGGAAGGCCTGGGAAACAGCACGCTAACCATCACTGATGGTTGCGGGCCATTTGGATGTTGTTCATGGTGGCTTAATGCCTCCTCCTAGACATGTTGCTTTGCAGAATGATGCTAATTCCTCCCACACATTGCTGCTATGAATCCTCTCTTCGAACACTATGTAAAGCCTATGGGCTCTGGTTCCACAGAAGAAGCTCTGGCGTGAAACAGAATGTACGTTTTGAATTGTGCACGGCTTCATTCCTTTTACAGTCCTTTACTGTTTATTACTGTACTGAGTCGGTTCTCATCAATTAAACATCCCCCACTTTCACTGGGAGACTTCCCATTGAGCTCTGTGGGACGTGTAATGAAACTTGTATCCGAAAGATGGTGAGCGTGTGTGTGTGTGTGTGTGTGTGTGTTTTGTCTTTCCTCCTCTGCCTTTGACATGGCTTTGACATTTACCGCGGTAAACACATTCATCAGCAGAGACAGATGATTATCTGTTTCATTTTGGAGCCTCGCAAGACGTCGCGGGTGCTGTTGCAGCTGTAGAGATGCAGTGTGAGGAGAGGGGGCCGGTGTCCCCCACAGCGTCCCTCCATCAGGGGGCACGAGTCCCCTCGTGGGTTCTGGAAGAGGAGGGGAATGGAAGGCAATAGTCATGCAAAAGGAATATCCACCATTAATTATCAATTTACCATTAATTCAACTTAAGTTAATAGTTTTTTTACGATGAACACCATGTTAATTAATAATGTTGACTTGTTATCAGTACTGCTATAATGGTATTTTTTTTATTAGTTTGTGTAATTTGAAATAAATATTCATAAACTATGTCATAGCCGGTAAGAGACTATAACAATTAAATTGATATATTAACAGTTTATTATTGAAACCATTTGATATACTGTAATAAGTATTTGCTAATAATTAGCAAATCATCAGCCCTAACCCTAACCCTTTTAATCAATTGTTTGTAAAACATTTATAATCATTACACCAATAGTACCAGAAACATTGTTCTCATTTTCTTTGTGTTATGAATTATGTTGCTTTAACAAAAAACACTCATAACATCCGTCCGTCGTTGTGCATATTCTCATAATTACATCGTGATGTTTTCCATCAAAGTCAAGGACAAGTGGTTGAATGGGACATAGGTCAGCAGCCTATAGTTAACCCTTCCCCATCCTAATATCTCTGAAACTTCTATTAAATGAACATATTTATTCATTATTCAGTTATTGGCAGGTTGTGAACACATTCCTGCATTTTCAATATTGTTGTTTTATTTGCTGTAACTTCTACTGTCCTTAATTGGCCTGAAAGAGGGCTTAAACATTTCTAGTTTTCTCATTTATAGCATAGTAATTTTTGTATTATTTATTTATAACATAGTCATTTTTGTATTATTTATTAATAGCATAGTCATTTTTTTATTATGTATTTATAGCATTGTCATTTTTTATTTTTTAAATATTCATAGCATAGTCATTTCAATTTGAAATATTTCATTTTACAGCATAGTCATTTTATTTAAATGTTTTTAATTTATAGCATAGTCAAAAAGATGATGGGCAGTTTGAAAATGGTCAAACTGTGATTTCTTCATTTTAGTTCTTATAGATAAAACAGCCCACTCATTTCAAATTGCATACATTTGACTAGCTTTCATAGAGACACATTGTGACCCTTGATGACATCTAGTTTTGTGAATATTACACATTTATATATAAAACATAAATACATTGCATCACCTGTATGAGGAATCAATTGTCAGGGTGTCCGTAAAACAACGACCCTAACCAGGCACCATTGTTGCTTCCCTCATCCACGCCTCATTGTCTCAGTCCACGTTTTCTTCATGCCGCTACATTGTTACTAACTAAAAATTCAATTAGTCATGTTTGGCTTTACGTCTGTTTTTTGCTGGTCTGCTCTTTCATCCCTTTCTCTCCTGCTCACCTGTTCACCCCTCAGCTCCTCCGTCCTCTGTCGGCCGTCCCTCGTTATCAGCGTTTAGTTCGTTACCTGCCTGTCTCCTCAGATTGTAAGATCATCCTTTTATTAAATCATTTTACTCTAATGTAGCTTTACAAAATGAATTCGTTCATTTTAGCCCTCACCTCACACGTGTATGTAGAAATAGGACATGTACACCTCTCAGCTTCCTGTAAAGCTTGTAAAGACTTTTTTTTCACCTGTGAGTGGAGCAGTGGGTTAGGCTCCTTAATAGCCAATGGGATGAATTATTACCTGAATATCTTGTTTTTAATTGTCAAGGTTGCCAAGCAGATAATTCAGCAGAGGGTTGAAAGGAACACGGCAGCTGCGGTTCATTCAATTCAATTCAATTCAGTTTATTTTGTACAGCCCAAAACCACAAATTACAAATCTGCCTCAGTGGGCTTCACAATCTGTACACAAACGGCTTCCTCTGTCCCGGCACCTCACATCGGATCAGGAAAACCTCTCCCAGAAAAGAAACCTGGCAGTGTGGTTGGGTTTAGGCAACACAACTAGTCCCTCGCCTCGCTGATGGGCTTGTTTACCTTGGTGGGTCATACATTTATTACATCGAGGCTCACGTGGCTTTATAATAACTCCACGTTGACCATTTGTTTCAAAGGGACTCACACAGTGGTCCAGTCTGACGCTCTTCATACTGCGTCGCCTGACTCCCTCCTCCGTCTCTCAATGTCCACCCGTTCAGTCGCCGTGTCTTTAAGCATGTGACCAGAAACAGGACCTTCAAAAGCCAATGACTTTGATCTTCACATTTATAAAACAGGAAAGGACATATCACATTAGGAATCAATACCTCTAACCAGGAGCTCTTTCTGTAAAATACTTGACGTGATGAAATCATCTGCATACTGCCAAGTTAAGAAAGTTTGCATACATTTCCTATAATAATGACCATAAAGGATGAGGGGCCTCACAGAGGCAGAAAGAGATGATGTAATCATGTAATTGATCTTCTCCTTGCGTATGTCCTCATGCTGGTGACATTGCAGTATTTCAGCTGATAAACAGTCTTTTATTTCATTTGGTTGTGTATTCGGCCGTTACATTACATTTCATTTATCTGAGGCTTTTATCCAAAGAGACTTACATGATATACAGTAGACCGTAGACACAGCAACGGTGAGCAATGAGGGTTAAGTGTCTTGCTCAAGGACACAACGACATGGAGTGGCTGAGGCGGGGTTTGAACCACCGACCCTCTGATTGAAAGACTGACTTGCTAACCACTGAGCCACAGTCGCCCCTATCGGCCACATTCTACGGTTAGTGTTTGAACGTCTTGCAGACAATAATAATGGATACAAATAATTTACTGGAACATATCTGCCTTTAAACAAAAAGTCCACCTACTCCCTTCTTCCCGCTCCTCAGATTGCCTGTCTGAGCGTCACATGCCGAGCAGCCTCCCCGATCACCACGCAAACCGCTCTACCTGATGTCTCCGCCAAACCTTTTTTCCCTGTGACAGAATTTTGATGAAGCCGAGGGGCAATTTTACGCAATTTGTACTTCAGAGGAGAGGGAATCCGTGTGCGCCTCGCACAGCCCCGTGGCTTTGTGCCTTGTAGTTTAATACGGCCGTATGGCAGCGGGGCCCTGTGTTGCTCTGCTAATCAGCCTGTAATCCCCGTGCTGCCGATGTGAGCAGTGATGCTCCGTGTGACTCTATCATTTTCTCATCAGTGCGTTCTTTGTCTCCGTCCCTGTCTCTCGCTCCCTCTCCGTCTCTGTCTGAGGGCCTGTTGCTTCTCCGTGATTGGGCCATTGTTCTGACTCGCTCACAGAGCCAGCCTGTTGGCCGTGTTTACATGGATCCATGCTTCTGGGCTGCTGGCTAATGCAACACCTTTGTTCTTTTAATTGCTTGCTGTTCCCGCCACGGGCTAAAAGGAATGAATAACGCCAAAGCTACAGAATATAGCAATTTCCACCAAGTGAAGAAGTTGCTAACTCTAGATATGAACGTGGTCTAACAGCCAGATGACAGAAATAACTTTTAAAAGAGCATCGGAGATCCCATATATATATTATCCCATTATACTATGTATAATATATATATATATATATGCACACACAGAGCCACATTTGCACTGGGTTGGAGTTGTTTCTAGCCACTTGGTAATTGAGGTGACTGAAGGTTTAATATTCAATCTCCTTTTAGCTCTGTTTTGGTCTCCACCAAACCCTGAGAAGCTATCTGACACCAGCAGTAAATGCTAACGTTGTGATGGCCACTTAGTGTAAACAGCGGCTTTGTCTGAGCTTTTTCACTAAGAACAGCTGCTGGCGGGAACCAGGTTTTATTATGAGAGTGTGTTGGCTGGAAAACCCCAAAAATAACTACAAGTGGCTAAAAATCTCCGTGGGCTAACTACTCTACTCGTAGTCCTTTCATCCATTGTTAATACTAGTGCAGTGCCCGCTTTGGAGCACATGAGGGTTTGCTCGGCTCCTGGTATGCTGCCTACAGTGTTGTGTCAGGAAGGTTACTATGAACTTTCCGCCCCCTCTGCTGCACAGGCCGGCATAGACTTTTTTATTCAAACTTAATATTGGCATCGTGTGTCCATATTGCACATTGCACTCTCTTTAGTTTACACCCAATACACCCGTCAAGGGTGAAGGAGTTGGGATGGACAGTTCTCAATATAGGTGAAGGACATAGAGACAGAGATTCCCTGCTTATTAGTTTAATACAATATTGATTAATGCATTGCTAGTTTTGGTTATTGAAACATTGTAACCGAGTGAAGGTTTTCTAGTTGAAACATCTGCTCTCCAGTGCTCTCTGGTGGAATGGCGTCGCTGTTTCCACGCCACCTTTGGCATTTCTATACTGCAATTGCTTCTTTCAGCATGTATTACATATATACACCAGCACAGATACCAACCATATAGACACATATTGTTTCTAAGCATTATTTAAAGGGCCGGTTGACACATTGGAGCACCTCGACATCACTTCACTCCTCGTTGGCAGGACGACTCCTCCCGTTACCCTACCAGCTTGGGAACAGACAGCCTGTATTACAAACTGGAATGTGGGGTTTTAAAGTAGTGGGTGTTTATCAGACAGGGAGGGTCGAAGAGACTTAACGGTATGGTTTCAAATGAATGTATTTAAGAACATGGATTCATGAGTGCCACCCCGTTCAGAGGAGCCTGAACTCACCAGCGTACGCTGTGCTTCTAAGATCCTGTAGCCCTCTGCTCCCGACAGCCTTTCAAAAGCCATAATACAACACATAACAGCAGAGATTCAAAGAGTTGGATTGATTAATTGACCGGGAACATCGAGTTGAATCTTCAGGTCGGATTTCATGCAGCAGACTGCCACTGTGCAGCTCTGGCTCGCCTCTCTTCTTTCACTGCCATCTCCTATTCTCCTCTGCTGCGGAGTACGTAACAGTGTTAATAGCTGCTCTCCATCTGTTAGCATCTGAAACATGATAGATCGATGATGGACGATGGGGTCTGTGTGTGTGTGTGTGTGTGTGTGTTACAGGGTTGGAGGTGGGGGTCAGTGCTCGGTGTTCGTAATGAGGGGAGCCTTGACACAAACAGGAAGCTCCAATAGAGTGACACATGTTGGGTGATCAGACTCCCTCTCGGCAGGTTAGGAGAGGGAGGAGGAGGAGTGGGTGTGGCTGGAGATAAATGATGCGGCGCTGTCAATAAAGAGTGGCTCTTTATCCTCTCTTAAAGCTCTATACATTTCATTACTGTCGGGCCTGTCTGCTGAAAGAGGCAGAGGTAGTTTTCCCTTGGCACTTGTTTTGGTGCGGGGTGAGTCCCAGAGAGCGAGGGTGAAACAGGGCGAGGCGGCTGAGATACAAGGAGACTGAATTACTGTACCTGAAGAGAAGCCCTTGGGTCGTGAGTGATATTGGATTGGTTATTTCAGCTTCACAAAGAAGGTGTTCCAACATGTTTACCGCATTCCCCCTCGAGAAGACTGCAGAGCTGGATGCTCCCTGGAGACAGGTTCGCTCCTTTCAGAAGTATGTTCAGCCATATCAATCCAATAGCAGACATACTCGCTACATATTTTATAAATATTTCTGCAAATACTCTACAAAATGTTGCACTTACTTTTTTTTTTATGTATACAGATTGTGGGCATCGTGCCCACCTCCCAATCTCTTAAGTAAATGAGGAAGTGACTTGAACTTGCATTATTTATAATGGCCACCAGGGGGCGACTCCTCTGGATGTATAGAAGTCTATGCTTCATGTGTTAAAGCTGCATTCTCTCTCCTGACCACCAGGGGGCGACTCCTCTGGTTGTATAGAAGTCTATGCTTCATGTGTTAAAGCTGCATTCTCTCTCCTGACCACCAGGGGGCGACTCCTCTGGTTGTATAGAAGTCTATGCTTCATGTGTTAAAGCTGCATTCTCTCTCCTGACCACTAGGGGGCGACTTCTCTGGTTGTATAGAAGTCTATGCTTCATGGGGCGACTGTGGCTCAGTGGTTAGCAAGTCAGTCTTTCAATCAGAGCGTCGGTGGTTCAAACCCCGGCTCAGCCAGTCCATGTCGTTGTGTCCCTGAGCAAGACACTTAACCCTCATTGCTCACCGTTGCTGTGTCTACGGTCTAATGTATGCTCTATATATCATGTACGTCGCTTTGGATAAAAAGCGTCAGCTAAATGAAATGTAATGTAATGTAATGTAATGTGTTAAAGCTGCATTCTCTCTACTGACCACCAGGGGGCGACTCCTCTGGTTGTATAGAAGTCTATGCTTCATGTGTTAAAGCTGCATTCTCTCTCCTGACCACCAGGGGGCGACTCCTCTGGTTGTATAGAAGTCTATGCTTCATGTGTTAAAGCTGCATTCTCTCTCCTGACCACCAGGGGGAGACTCCTCTGGTTGTATAGAAGTCTATATAAATGACTCTACTTCTCTCTTGATGTATTCCCTCAGTAAACATTGTAAACATGAGTTTATGTCTCAATCTCTAGTTTCAAGTCTTCTTCATTAATGATGTTCATTTAGTAAATGATGGTCATTTGGAGTCAGACCATAAACCATAAAGCAGGAGATGCTTTAGGGCGGGGCTACCTGATGATGATGATGATGATGATGATTGAGACAGATTGTGAAGTCTGGGAGTTTTCAGTGTTTTCATCTTAGAACTTTAACCCTTCCACAGTGTGCTTTTACTTGATGAAAGTTTATTGTAACATTTTGATCACCTAAAAATGATTCAGCGTTTGGTTGTACTCCATCTTCTTCCATCTCTTCTGGTTCTAAAAAACAAGGTGGCCAAACTCCTGACTTTCAAACTGTAGTCCACAAACCAATAGGTGATGATGACACAGTGACCACGTTCCCTCTCCATATATACAGTCTCTGATCGTGACACAACACCTTTTCTTAGCCCAAATTATACCTTTCCCATGGCCGGCCGAGACATATCTGTGAAAGTTCATATGCTGTAATCTTCCAATGTCCATGAGAGACGGCATCCGCATGCAGCAGATTTTTGGGAAAATGCAGACTGTATGCATTGACGGTCTGGGAGATACGTCTCTAACAGGCAAAAATAACAGAATAAACACCCAAAAGCATATAAATACTTTAATTGTTTCTCAAATAGAAACAGTTTTTTCTGTTCTTATTTGAGATATTAAAAGTTCTTGAGCTGTTTGAATGTATATCTTGAACAAACTTAATAACAACAAAGAAAACGTGTATTTTTGACCAGGCCAGATGCAGAGTTCAATTCAAGTTTGCTTAATTCACTTTGTTTGGAAAGCAACTTTCTTTCTGTAGAGGCGATACTGAGCAATACATTTTTTGTAGCTTTTCTGCTATTTGAAATACGATTTTGTTTAGTTTTGTTGATTGATTTGAACTAACACATTGCATTTATTCTGAATAAGTGTTGGCTACCCCACTCTGCCACTAAACAAGCCCTCATATTTGACTTTCATGGAGTGCTGCAGGGACGATGTGGATTCAGCCTCATGGGTACCCTCTATCATTTGGAGTTGTTGATTGATAAATGCAGCTTTGAATAAAATAAAACATTCATATATTTTAATGTCGAAGTACAAAGTATTAAAAAAACTAATCAAAGTCATTTGTATTCACTTTTTGTTTTGCATTTAGCAGTGGTATACCTGAAGGTTTCATGAAAGGCTGCTTTTCATAATATTCTGTTCCTTTTCTTTGTGAACCTGCACTACACATTCTGCTGACAGACGTGAGGACCTTTTTGATTTTCAAATAAGAACTTCAACAACACACGACAATGTCCCTAAAAGCACTCTTTTCAAATCAATCAGCGCACTCGCCTGAAAACGGAACAATTTTCACTCCAGGAGCCAGCTAGGATTGTGTATTTGAATGGTAGTGTTTACCGTTTCAAAACTATTTTCCACGTCATAGCTTTCCAACAAAGACACATTGATAATAACAACTTGAAACAGCAGAGCTACTCAATGGGAAGCAGCTCTGCATGTAAACGAGATGTGTAATAGAAGCAACGTGCATGAAAGATAAATATACTGCTCACATGTTATGAACCATATTTACAGGCAAAATATCCACCAATATTTTTGCCTTTAATAAGCCAAATTTGAAAGCACTATTGATCATGTCTGGGTCTCATCCCTGATAAAGTTGAGTAATGAATGGCTGCAGGTGTCACCTTTTGTAATTAATAGTCTTATAATTGGATAAATTAATGAGCTGACAGATAAAATATGGGAGCAGACATGTGAGGAACGCTGTTGTCTCTCAGGAAGAAAGACTCAACCACTGGCTCTTCTGCTTCTGTCCGACTTGTTGTCCCCAGGGCCTGAGTCACTCCGTTTACAAAGCAAACTATAACAGCGGATGGATGGATTTGTTGGTGTCCCTCCCCTCTGGCAGGAGGCTGCGGCCCATCAGGACCAAGACCTCACGCCACACCAACAGTTTATCCCGTCTGCAGTCGGGCTCATCAACAGAGCCCGGGTCCCCCTAACAGAGCCATGGTCCCCCTAACAGAGCCATGGTCCCCCTAACAGAGCCATGGTCCCCCTAACAGAGCCCGGGTCCCCCTGACAGAGCCCGGGTCCCCCTGACAGAGCCCGGGTCCCCCTGACAGAGCCCAGGTCCCCCTAACAGAGCCCGGGTCCCCCTAACAGAGCCCGGGTCCCCCTAACAGAGCCCGGGTCCCCCTAACAGAGCCTTAACAGAACTTCCATTTTATATTCTACTGTTCAATTGTAAATATTCATTCATTCCCATTTATTGCACTCGGTTTATTGTTAAATGTGTGCACCTTCCACCAGGACAAATCCCTTGAATGTGAAAACAAACATGGCAATAAACGGTTCTGATTCTGATTTCCCATCGCAGAGATAATAGAATCTGTTTAATTCCGTTCCGTTGTCTGATGCGATATGAACTAATTCGTATCTTATCTCCATTCCACAGGTTCTCGTGAATCTCGGGGTCGACTGATGCAGCCATGGGCCGATCGCTGGATCTTTGAGAGCAGCCTTCCTCCCCCTCCTCTTCCACCACGTCCTTATCCTCGGCCCCTCACTCCTCCCTCTCCTCTTTCTTTGCCCAACGCTGCTGCAGGTTGAGTCCTCCAAAGCCAGAAACCAGCCATCGACCTACGCTACCTTCTCCTTCACCATGACAAGCATTGTTCCGTGGAATCCTGGCCAATCACGGTGGCCTCTC
Source organism: Cottus gobio (assembly GCA_023566465.1). NCBI lineage: Eukaryota > Metazoa > Chordata > Actinopteri > Perciformes > Cottidae > Cottus > Cottus gobio. The sequence continues at coordinate 3,341,313 of CM042221.1, forward strand.
CCAGTGCTGCTCTTGTATTTTGCCCCTCTGCTCTTAATGGAGGGCTGTTGCCATGCAGCCCCCTCTGGCCCCGAGTCTGACTCCTGCTCCACCTTAGTCCAGAGCCGCTTTTTCGGTTTCTTCCTGTCATCATCGGTGTTCCCCGACATGCCTTGCTCCTGGACCCTGCAGAACCCCGATCCGCGGCGCTACACTATCTTTATCAAAGTCACAAAACCCACAGAGGACTGCGTGCCGTCACAGCTCCGCACTTTCCAGTATGAGTCCTTCCTGGAGACCACGCGCACCTACCTGGGCATGGAGAGCTTTGATGAGGTGTTGAGGCTCTGCGACACCTCTGCCCCCGTGGCCTTCCTGGAGGCCGGGAAGCAGTTCCTCCAAATGAGGAAGGGACCTCCTCGGGCAGGAAAGGCTATCTCGGACGGCGACGGGGATTTCAAAACTGAGTACCTGGTGGTCGGGAAGCGCAGCCCCAGCATGGCGGCCTGCCAGATGCTGTGCCAGTGGCTGGAGGATTGTCTGGCCTCCAGCACGTCCAGCCGGCCCTGTGGCATCATGCAGACTCCATGTTTGTGCTGGGAGCCGCCACCGCAGCTCAGCGAGGGAGATAGCTGTTATCACAATGGAGTTTACCTGGAAAACTGTTTACCCGGCATGAAAGCTGAAATAAATGGTGAGTAGGGACGCTTTTACCGACCTTTAACTGGGAAAAAGGTTGACTTGTAAAATATGATTTGCTGCGGCGATAACATACATAAACTGCTTCCAAAAGCATTCAAGTGCTGAGATTGTCAAGTTGCTCTGCTTCTCTGTACAACAATAAGTAGAGACAAGCTTTGCTTTCATGAGACTATGGGAAAAATATGATTATTTTTTGTTTAGTCTGACCTCAGAAGGTCACCCTTGGCATTTAGCATGCTCTCATAAGATGGCAGAAGAAAATGCATCTTTAGTAGCAATCAAGCCAGTGAAAATGAGTATGATTTGTGAAAAGTGAGGGTAATTGTGACATTGGCTCGAACGCAAGTGGAGTGAATTGGCTGAAGTAGGGGAGAGAGGGAGGGGGGGGGGCGGAGGCAAATGAAAGGTTTAGGGTTTCATCTGATGGAAGCGAGCTCTGACCTTGCGAGGTCGGCACCGTCTTCCATCTCTCTGCGGTCCAGGGAGGGACACTCGATCGGCCTCCGGGAAGCTTGTGGAAATAGAGGAGAATTGAGTGCTGATATCGGATAGCTCTGGGGATGGTCAGGGCAGGATGGGGGTTGGGGGGATGTAAAGAGAGACAAAACAGGATTGAGACGGCAAGAGGCAGAAATGCGATGGAAGTGGGGCCTGTGGCTTGAGGTCTAATTGTCTGCTGCTTGATCCCCGGCTCCCCTCCCCTCTTCTCGGCAGACAGGATGTGGCCTGACATCTCTATCCTGGCCTCGTCAGGACTATGGCCAAAGGGGATGGAACATTTCTCGGCTCAATTTTCCTCCCCCTAACCTTTCCACCATCTCTCCCTCCTTCCTCTGCCTCTCTCAGTCGCTTCCCCCGATCAGCCTGTGGTTTCATTCTCGGTAGTCCTCTTCCAAGCCACCTCCCCATCGTTCCCTCCCCAGGCTGATAGTGGGCTGACACTGAGCCAGTCGTGGGAAGCCAACTAAGCAGAGGCGATGTTGCGGTGGGTATCTCCTGCCTCATCCTCCTCCAGTCTCCAGAGCGGCTAATATCCCCTCGTCACCGCAGCCTCCTCTCCGCTTGTTACGGCGCTTATGTAATCCCACTTACGGTGCTCAACAGCGGGGTGTGGGCTGTTTGTGCCTTAAGGTGCGAGAAAAGAAAAAAGGAACATACCATCTACTGTTGGCTTGTGTAGAGAAGGGCATATCATAGCTTTTATTCTCCCTCTGTGTGCCTCAACCCACACGGGCGAAGCGTCTCTCAGATGATAATCCTGGTTTCAGAGTGAGCGAGCTACCCTGTGATGAGCTCTAAAGGAAGAGGCAAGCAGCCAGTGACTATATGGCTGGATGGGCGACTTAGTGATTGAATTGGTGGATGAAGGTAACAAAGACGATGGGGAGACGGAATGGATCCTCTGTGGAAATAGGTCGGCGGAGCCTAGGAGTTATGAGAGGAACAGAAGGGTGATGGTTGTGAGTGATGGGAGGAGGGAAAACAATACAGAGAGGAGGGAGACAGAGAGGGGGAGTAGATTAAAGGAGAGCGAAGAGGGGGAGTTGTCTCAGGTGGACCGGGTTTGATGAGGACAGATAGTTGTTACAGCTGGACCTGTTTGGTCTTAGCACCTTCAGTGACCGGAGAGTTCATAGATCACAGTCCGATTCCCCCTCTCCCCGAGGGAGTAAGGGCCCCCGCACAGCAGCAGCCGCAGGGCCGAGACCCGCTGCCGGGACTCTAGCTCTGCTCCTGTCCAGCTGTTGGGGGCTCTACCTGGACTTTGCCTCCTTACAGGCAGTGTGGGAGCTTTGCCCTGAGCTCAACCGCATGGTCCTCTGTACCCGAAGCTTAAAGTTAATGGAAATGTAACTTGAAAAAGGCCATTTTCTTTGGCCAAGCAGCTTATCAGAGAAAAGTTTGAAATAGGAACTTTATATCAAAACCACTATGTGCAAAATCTGAAAGCTTTTCTCCGTTGCTCCTCAGAAGTCGATAATCAGAGTGAATTGGCACTTTGTTTTATGCAGCCAGACATCATTTTAGCCAATTTCTCAGCCCAGCATTCCAAGTCATAAGTCTGTATTGGACGAAGTTAAAATGTACATTCAGTGCCAATGTTCGGTGGCACTGCAGGAAGCATCGTGCTCTTTATGTGGCAAGATGGATTGCTGAGAGGGTTGAAGTCGGGCGTGGATGCATGCGTATTACTGGTCCAGATCTCGTCACAGACCTCCAATTAACATTGTATTCATATCAGCCATAATGTCCTTAACCATACCATACACAGCATTTGACAAAAACAGGGATGCACAACTTCACACAACTACGAGTAGAAACACTAACACTTGAGTATGTGTCGATACCAAGGACCCACATGAAACTAAATAATACCAAATCAGGGTTAACAGTCATTTTGAATGGATTCATTTTTTTAATCTGACTGTAACAAATTATATATACCACACAATGCTGATTGCTGTAAAATGAACATTTAACTTTGTATTTTCCTCATACACACGGAGCATAGCTTAACTAAGTGATGCAGTGGAGGAGCTACTCGTGTCCACGATGCATGGGGTGTGGTGCAGTTGTATCAGTAGCATTACACTTACATCAGCACAGTGTTGTACCACATACTGGTGATCACTGCATCCCTGGAACAAATGTTGTTTTGTAACACAATCCAGGGTTTTGCAGGATGGTCCAATGTCTCCGTTCTTATCTGGCTATTGCTACGAGATGTCGTTTTGTTTGCTTCTTTTCATCCTAACCAATCAGCAGGGATGTATCCGCCTCTCAAACGCCATTTTCAGTCGACACAGACGCTGTGGTAAAGTTGGCGATGAGGATTTAACTTTCTTCATGATGATCAAAGAAATAGTCATTTCCTATGTCTGCTTCTGTTCTATTAGTTCTGAGCAGGCATGGTGCTGATTCCTCAATAATTATTTAATCACTGTTCATCATCAAAGTAAAAAATAAAATTATGAACCAACAATGTACGGAGATGCAATGGCAGCTTTAGTGCGTCGCCTTTAATAGTAAAGTCCACCCGCACTAGGACAGGCCCTTTGTAGGGTGAATGGTTAGAGTATTGTATTGACATTCAGATTGATGCGCAGCGTTATCCTTCTATTAGAAGTAATGCAAAATCCGATGTTGCCCGGCGAGCGGGGCCGACCTCTGGTATGACAGATATGGTACAGCTTGATTATCTGTTCCCCAGCGTGAATGGGATGATCAATAGGCCGCGCTTAACCTACACTGATTCTATGTGACCTTTTGAACAAATCTAAAGGGATGAATGGACGCGTCTACTGTTTTGTTGCTGTTTTTATCAATACCACTTTCAATTAAGAGTCTCAGGGTCCCTGAATAGTGAGAAGGAAATAAAAGCAAATATCCAAGAAAATTTATTTCATCACAAAAGATTTGCAAAGAAAAGCTTCATTGAAATGTCATTCAAAAAAGAAAAAATCAGCCTGCCCTAATATGGTGATTCCAATTGAGTCCGTGGTTTATACGTCCGTGGCTCACTGTGTGAACGCAGTGAGAAATCTTTAACCTTTAAGTTGAAGAGGACTGCTGATTTCAGGGCTATTTCTGGAACATTCTGACATTCAAATGGTCAAAGTTAAAGATTTTGGGGGGGGAAATGGGCTGTTGGTAGCTTCAGTCTAGAGTAGGGTATTTGCTGTGGAAATTAATTTCGGTAGATCTCCGATGTGGGCTCGTGCATGTGTGTGGACGGGTGTGATTTGTGTCATGAAATGTGGTGTGGCACGGTGCAGGAAAGGACTCATTTGTTAGCCGCCAGTGGACAGCAGGGGAGGCAGTGAGTGATTAAAGGATGGACGAGAGAGATGCGGGGAGACGAGAGAGCACATGACTCAATCTGAACAAAAGAGACACGTTTGAGATAGCTTTCAGAAAGTGTAGATGAGATGACCATCACAGTGAGGTGAAGGGGGACAGATACAACTTACCCACACAGCCGTGACCTCGGCTGCATCTCATGCACTCTCACGTTTGGCTTTGCAGTCGTTCTCAAGTGTGAAATATTTATTAAGGCTTGGAAAATCCCCACACAAGGACACAGTGTCTAAAAGCACTCACAGAGAGAAGGCCCAGCTGTAAGCAGCGTCTCGCTGAAATACAAAATGAAAACAATAAAGCCCAGCTTTTAGAAACCATCTTTGCTCTGTGTGGAATTTACATGTTCTTTCCACATTTGTGGGGGACATTTGAAAACCCTAAATTTGTCGTAGACGTGAAGGTGTGTGTATACTTTATCCCAATGAAGTGTGCGTTTGCCGACACCATGAAACACCAACCAGGTCTGGTCCTTTTCAAAGGCGGGGTCAAGAAACTGGGCTTGACTTTTAGTCAGAGATACTTACATCAAGGAGATGACCATTGATAGCAAAGTATTATGAAGACGACCCTGTACATGATTCATGCATGCACCTACCTAAATACTGAGCCAGTGATTGTGAGTTCTGAATTAATGAAATGCACCAAATATACTGTATAATTATACTTTGTCAGCATTTTAGACATGAACTCTAAATATCGTATAGGTCACTTGCGTTTTCTCCTTTGTACAGATTCAGTCTTCAAGGCTTTCAGATCTTTTAAATGGACTTATGTGTTTAATTCAGCGCACTAGTCCTGTGTCTGTACGAGGTGTACCCATAGACAGTTTGGAAGCCTTGAGTTCGCCGTCATTTTTCCCATCACCTGAATGTGGGATAAGGCATTTTTAGAATGCCAACATGTGAAAATTCACTTTCATGAACTGAAAACACTCTGAGAAAGGGTTAAAGTTGTGAGAAAAAAACACAAGCGACTACTGGAAACGGCATAGTAGAGAGGTGTCAATCACCTTGTAACCCCGCCTCTAAAGCATCCCCTGCTTTATGGTCTGTCTGACTCTAAATGAGCATAATTTACTAACAACACTTTTATTTACCAAACACTCACCAAAATGTTACATTTCACTTTTATTTGAACAGAAAACACAATGTGAAGGGTTTAAGTTATAAGATGAAAACATGGCCAACTCCCAGACTGGACAACACTGTGGTAGCGATCACCTTGTAGCCCCGCCCTAAAGCATCTCCTGCTTTATGACTGTTTGACTATGAATGAGCATAATTTACTAAATTAACATCATGCTGTATTGAAGAAGACTTGAAACTAGAGATTGAGACATAAACTCATGTTTACAATGTTTACTGAGGGAATACATCAAGAGAGAAGTAGAGTCATTTATATAGACTTCTATACAACCAGAGGAATCACCACCTGGTGATCAGGAGAGAGAATGCAGCTTTAACACATGAAGCATAGACTTCTATACAACCAGAGGAGTCGCCCCCTGGTGGTCAGGAGAGAGAATGCAGCTTTAACACATGAAGCATAGACTTCTATACAACCAGAGGAGTCGCCCCCTGGTGGTCAGGAGAGAGAATGCAACTTTAACACATGAAGCATAGACTTCTATACAACTAGAGGAGTCGCCCCCTGGTGGTCAGGAGAGAGAATGCAGCTTTAACACATGAAGCATAGACTTCTATACAACCAGAGGAGTTTCAGTTTATTTTGTATAGCCCATAATCACACATACAAATGTTCCTCTGAGGGCTTTACAATCTGTACACATACGACATCCCTGTCCCGGGACCTCACATCGGATCAGGAAAAACAAGGCCCTTCGATTCAGACCCGGAGGTTGCCATCCAGGTGACAGGATCCAGGAGAAGTGGATGTAGAAAATGGAGGGTTGCCAGTTTGTCGTTTGCTATTGTTACTGATGCTTGACAAAGATGGTCTTGTCCGGTCCTTTGACAAGAACTGCCAACTCGCCACACAGTATAGATATTTATTTTTGTTGTCATTGTGTTGGACCCTGGGGAACATATCCTCACATGACACACCAGATATTCTTTTCCTTTTTTTTCCTTTGAGCTTTCTTTCTTTTGCTTCTAGTTTTCTCAAATCCTGGTTCCTGGCTGAAACTGGAGTGTGGCCCTCGTAGCAGTGACAGTGACGCAGCTGTCAACAAGCGACTAGTTGCTGCGCGTGTGCGTGTTGTAAAGGTCTCTGTCATCGGGACGTGTGTCAGTTCTAGGCAAGAAGTACTGATAACAACTAGTGTGTGTGTGTGTGTGTGTGTGTGTATGTGTGTGTGTGATTGTGCTTTCAGCCCTGACACACAATCAGTGAATGTTGTTAACCCGATGATGTATATATGCTGTCATATATACATCTACCGATTAGTTAGCCCAGATAGGAGATTAGAATATGGTGGTAAGTGTTTTGGCCCTGCTGAACAGCTGATGTTGTGGCAAGCAGACGAGTAGTTTGTTTTCATGTCATGTCTGACCTGTTGTCAGTTTATTTCTGACCGCAAAAGTGATCTTTCAAATGTATATAATGCAACATTTTCAGATCTTCGTTCACAAGCCAAGACAAATGTAATCATGCTGTTACATTAACTTACTCCTCTCTGGTTTAATATATATGAACATGAAAGCTTTTTCAGGGCAAGGGGCGCTCAACAGAAGTGGGGATTATTCCTGCTCTGAACAATTGTTATTCTATCAAAAATATTAACTTGTATAGTTATTAGTAATCCCACTTACTCAGAGTAAGTTCTAGGTATAGAAACACAACTTCTTTGTCTCTTCTAGATTGTCCACCAGAGAGCACACACACATTTCTCACTGTAAAATGTCTGAAACATATTTTTAAAACTTCACACCCAGCTGGCTTCAGAGCAGCTGGACAACCATTTTGTTAATAGTCCTGATGGCAGTAGACCATGATAGACGTGTGCGTGTGTGTGTGTGTGTGTGCGTGTGTGTGTGTGTGTGTATGTATGTGTGTTTGGGGGGTTGGGGGGGGGGGGTACTAAACTGACAGCAAGGGAAATATGACTTGAAAACTATGCTTTTGAATGCCAGAACAGCGCTGAGATTTTGATCACAGCGTACTCAGAGCTGCCTGCCGCGCCGCTTGTGATGGAGGGGGGAAGAAATAACAAAAGACCAGTCGGTCCAACAAAAGTTGACAGCGTAAAGAAAGAAGGAGGAGGAAATGCTCGTGAACCCCCGACTTGCACTTTGCTGGCAGCCGGCTGCTTGAGGAAGATGAATGTGAGCGCCGACCGGACCACAATGCAGCTAAACTGAGGGCTCCAACCGCCTCCATGAGGGAGCGCTGAGGAATCCTAAAGCAGGTCCAACGCATTAGCACACACACACACACACACACACACAGAGACATGTCCCACTAGAAAACAGCGCACACACACTGGTCCCTCGTGACCGGGTGTGGGTGGCTGTCCGAGGGAGAGAATAAAGCATGTGGAGGGAGCGAGGCGCGGCGCTCGCCACAGGGGGCGCCGTGTGGGCAGGAGTGAACCGCAGAGAGACGGCACAGGAATGTGTCGCGTTAGAGCACCGGGGAGCCCCGCAGCCTGTTTGAGACGTTTTCATATGGAGTTCTTTTGGAAAACAATTATCAAACGCTTGTGGTCATCTTCATCGGTGTGATTATTAGAGATCGGGGCTGCGATCACAGGCATCAAAGGGATTTCTACCCAAGTCAAGTCAGTACGACCATTGTCATTGGTGTATTTGAGTCAGTGTTGAGCAGATCGTGGGAGAAGGATTCTGACACTGAGCCCAGCACTGCACCATGGGTAAACTTTTAAAAGGATGGAGCTGTGCCGAGCATTCAGCATCATTACCGCTCTACTGCTGTGCTTCCTGTTAAAGGAGCTGCTTGTTTAGAATATACTGCTGCTGTAGTTGTTATACAGAAAGAAAATGGCGGTTGTAAGCATAGACAGGCCCAGCATCCAGCCTGTAGCCACAGATCTGGGCTCAGGCATCCGCTGTTCGGGCAAAGACACCACCGCCTCTATTTCAATCAGGAGAGACAGTGAGTGATTAGTAGTTAACATTATTATGCCAGATGATGCGTTCATGAGTTACACAGAATCTGTTTGGCGCTTGAACTCAACGAGGAGATTTGAGATCGTGCTGTGTTTGTCCTGAGCGGCAGCAATCTATGGATCCCCCTCGAGGAGTCCAGACACTGGTGGTGGTGGCTGGAGGTTCTGCTGGAGGTTCTGCTGGAGATGCCGATGGGGTGCTGAGTCTGAGGAGGTGGATGATGCTGGGCAGGTGGACGAGGGTGCGGCTTTCACTATTGGCCGGAGGCGCCCAGCTGTTGAACAGCTGACGGAGTCTGACGCTCTTGACACTCCTGATGGAGACGTCCGGTATAGCATGTGTGCTGCTGGTGACAGACGGTATGAGGCCTACGAGCCTGGCGTGAGGGGATGGACTTCCTGTCTGAACTCACACTAGAGCTTCACACGCTCAGTCCTTATCCGACAGAAGGCCTTCCAGCAGCCCGCGGCGGCTTTTTGCCCTTGCCTTGATGAGTGCCTCGCTTTTTTGCAGCAGCGCCTTGAGTTTGAAAAGTCTCAGAGCCGAAATGCGGTCGGCGTCATTAGCGGTTTCATTATTGGAAGTGAACTGTTGCTTGATCCCCGGAGCTGCAGCACTTCCCCAACCGTAGTCACCATCATCTGAACAGGAAGCAGCAGGAGGCAAAGCAGGTTGCTTTCATTGATTTAAACTAGTAACCGTGAGGCAGTGTAAGGGTCACGGTGCTCATGGTTTGTGGTAAACTACCGTTAGCTCTCATTCAGTGGTTGCCTAGAAACACACACTGCAACAGACACACTGCAACAGACACACTGCAACAGACACACTGTGATCAGGTGACCGCGTGCCTTCAGCAGCAGAAACAGGTGCTCTTCCAACCTGCCGGTAGACCTACAGGAGCTCACGCCGTGTGTGTGTGTGTGTGTGTGTGTGTGTGTGTGTGTGTGTGTGTGTGTGTGTGTGTGTGTGTGTGTGTGTGTGTGTGTGTGTGTGTGTGTGTGTGTGTGTGTGTGTGTGTGCGCTCCTGTTTCCCTCCTGCTGGTTGTTGGCTCCAGCACACAACAGCTCCCAGCCCCCTGACCCTTGAGCCGAGCCACAGCTTGTGAGGCGCTCAGACCGGATGCAGTTCCTCGTTACCTTCTCTTCCTTTCATCACCGATGAGACTGCAGAAAGACTTCAGGTGGCTCTTTTCTTAATTCCTATTATGATGAGGACACATCTCTGCATGTGTATTTCTTCCTGAGCTGATCAGCCACCTTCATCTCTTCGAGGGGAACACTGAAGACGTACGCAGAGTTCCAGTTGCATTCAGCAGTGTGCCTGATTGGACTGATTCATAATGTTTTATGATCATATGAGGATTTAGCTTCAGCTGTAACTCTGTTCCAAGCACCACTTGAAAGTAGCACCACAGCTACGGTAACAACGCGGGGCTGCTCGCGCCTATAAGACAAGCACATAAATCAGCTCGGTAGCGGAACGTTGGCGCTAATACACGCCGCAGAATAATGCACATTATTTCAAATCTCCAATAAGACCAATAGCTTTCAGAATCCTTCCCCTCTTGACATTTGTCTCCGCCGCTCACACACCTGTGCACAATCACTGCTTGTTCGGCCGACAGAGGCATATCATCCAACTAGTGCCTATAAGACATTTAGTGGCCGAGTCGGTACAAAGCAATCAAGTGAAGCCGCCTGGGGTTAAGGTTACTGCAGCCACTACGGAGCCTGGAAACAGTGAAGTCTGTGGCCTTTACGGCTCCAGCTGCTCGCTGTCAGAGGACTCACTTGAACTTAAGAGTCAGTGCGCAGGAGTCGAGGAATTGTCCGTCTCCTTCCCCGATGCTGCCCTGTCAACGGAGGCCCGTCTCAGGACCCTCTCCACGCCGCCTGAGGGTTTATTAAACATTCATGCTTTAATTAAGCAATTTTACCGCCGCTACTTACAGCGGATGATAAAACACACCACTCTGGGATGAGCACGGCGTGTGTGTGTGTGTGTGTGTGTGTGTGTGTGTGTGTGTGTGTCCAACGCGAGAGGCCATTCATTTCCTGCCATAAAGAACAGTGTGAGGATTAGAGGAAAGACACGTTGAACTTTTTTTACCTCCCTCATCAGTCATGTGTGACTGCAGGAGAATGGTCGGCGGGGATGTTACGGCACGATAAGGATCCCCGTGTCTTCTGACAGGCGGCCCGTCACCATTCGCCTGCTCGCCGCTGCTCTCTCTCTTTCTCTATTTTACACTTCATCACACACTTTTTCTTTTTTCTTCTATTTTTGAAATCTAGAAGAGCCGAGGAGAATCTAATCCCCTTTTCCTCCTCTCAGAAAAGTGCTCTATTATGAAAGACTGCTTTGTGTCTCAGAAGGGTGAAGGTGTGCGTGTGTGTCTGTTTGAGTGTGTGTGTGTGTGTGTGTGTGTGTGTGAGACCACAGTGTGTGTTCATGTTGCCAGTCTCCTTGAGTGACTGTTTCACTATTGATTTGATGACTTGGCAAAGAAGATGAATTACCTGGAGCACACTGGAACGTGAGGTTATTGCTGCTGTGCATCAGAGCTGGATGGGAAAAAAAACTGGCTGTTTATGTGTGTACATGTGTGTGTGTGCATGTGTGTGTGCATGTGTGTGTTGTTGCATCGGCGTGCCTCTGTGTCCTTGTTAGGAGCAGGCGGCAGCTCTGCGGGGCTGCTGTAAAGGCTGCTCCTCTTGGCGTTCACCTGGAATGACACCCAGAGGTGACACACTGTCAGAAACACACACACACACTCAAGACGTAGGACACACACACACACACACACACACACGCACACACACAATAAGCTGAGCAGATCTTGGCCAAAACCCTACCAGGTCCAAGAAAAGAACTCATTACTGCAGACGTGATCCAAACACTCTCGTAACAACACACACACACACTCACACACACACACACACACACACACACACATGCAGAAAACACACAGACACAGTCATCAGACCCGTCCTCCTGAACTGTCACTCTCTAAATTTACTGTAAGGGGTTGTGTCTTTCTCTTTTGGGGTAATTGTGCGACCACAGACATTTGCTTCTCCAAAACCTCGAAGTCGGTCCCTGTAAACTGGAGCTGCTCGTGAGTCACCTCCTATGTGTGTTCAGACCGGACGGATCCAAACAACCGGGCACTGACCGGGCAGAAGCTGGCTGTATAATCCATGAAATTCTCAGCTTCAATTCCTGGAGGAAATGTCCTCATTCATGTCAAGAAAACACCAAAATGCAGGCGCCAAGGATTCAGTGTATGATGGAACTTAATGGAGTGAGCATCTCAGGAGTTACCCCGTTTTATAACACACACATATATAGAACAACGTAGAGAACGTATACTATTTGTTAATTGCTGTTATATTGATTCTCCTGTGGATCAACTGGTCTCATTTGATGTCGACACAGATGTGTCCACGCATGGTTCACTCTTTTGTGTCGGTTGTTTTGTGGCACATGTTCACATCACTGATACAAGAATTCATTTGAATTGTTGCATGAACAGCTCGTATGTGTTCCAGCAACATTTCTGCTCATGTTTAAAGCTTTGTGCACATTTAAAAGATGTCCCACATAAAGTCATATGATTAGAAGGAAGTCATACTTCCACTTTGAGGAAGAAAACACAAGTAATCATCTAAGATAAGATGTCGCAGTTATGAGAGGAACATGAAAGCGTTTCCAGGACGAGGCAGCAGCTGGAGGCCAGCAGGGACCCGGTCTAGTCCAGACAGCTGAGACCAGGACTCAGTCCTGATGATGTGACCGCCAGCTGGACTCTAGCCGAGCGGAGGTGTAGGCGGCCAGAGGGAAGTCAAGCGGCTGGACTGTGAGGAGCTTTAAAGCATGGACCATAACTCTCTCTCTCTTTATATTGGGATTCCATTCTCACAATCTCTGACTTTTTGGGAACGTTTTCTCTCTCAAAGTGCGTCCGTATGTGTACTACAGGGAGATCAAGACGGTCTTTGGTTCAAACCTCGGCTGGGCCCTGTGATCCAGACCAGAATGTTGATGATTTATGATCCTGTATTTCTGTCTCTTCAAAGCTGGTTTGATATTGATCAACAAGAGCAACAAGTCCTTAAACCCAAACCTCTGTATAGTGAGCTGGATCATGACAGATGTTTCAGGGTGAGCCCCATGCATAACGTCTGGCTCGCTTTCTTACAATTACATTGATGTAATTACGATTCCAGAACGAACCCTGAGAACATGCAGGTTACTGAGATATCAGTATGATCTGTTGGTGTGATTATGAAAAGGTACAAACACTGAACCATAATTACGTATCAAAAGAACCAATCCAAATGTATTTTGAGATAAAATGATGAACTAATGTCACAGATATGTCATTCAGTTCAAATAGAAAATAGTCATTGGAACATAAATGTTCAAAATAATTAGCTGCAGAAGTAATTCTGACAAACTGTTGATGCTATTCAAGCTGTTTTTCATTTGCATAGTTCCACACCTCTACTTAAAAGTGGAAAGCCTCTCGACCCCGGCCGTGCACCAACACCACTCGTAGCCCGAGCCCACTCACTGCTCAGCGCCCCCCGGTGAGCAGTGATGGAGTGGGAGCCGGACGCATCGCTGCACACACACAGTACGGGACTTCTGCCCATGACTCTATTGCCCAGAGCCTGACTACTCAAGTTGCCTCTATTTCAAAGTAAGAGGGCATGTTGTCCAAGACGTTTTCATCTAAAATGTACAAATCAACCCATAGGACCGCGTTAGCTAGAGGAAAATAAAACAGGATTAGTTTAGCCTGAAAGTTTCATCTATTTTTTTTATTTGCACGTTAATATATATTTTCTATTACGCAGGAAAAAAGCAACATACTTTTTTCTGATCCAGATTGATACTTCTTTGCAGCGTGAAGAAAGGGATCAATCAATCACGTTGTGCGAAGTCGGGGGCGACTGTGGCTCAGTGGTTAGCAAGTCGGTCTTTCAATCAGAAGGTCGGTGGTTCGATCCCCGGCTCCGGCAGTCCGTGTCGTTGTGTCCTTGAGCAAGACACTTAACCCTCATTGCTCACCGTTGCTGTGTCTACGGTCTACTGTATACTGTATATCATGTAAGTCGCTTTGGATAAAAGCGACAGCTAAATGAAATGTAATGTAATGTTTAGTTCTGCTTATATTTATGGAAACACAAGGTCCTTTTATGACAGACAGCGTAGACCAGATCCACTCCTACTGCTCTTACCTTTCACAATAAAAGTTCCTTACTAAAAATATGTGTTTCTTTGTATTTAGCATTTTTTGCACATAATCATCAGTTCTATATCAAACCGATCCACGCCTCAGTCACACCAGTCACACGTATCACACACAACATGAGAGCGACATTAGAAATGTTATGCCTGCATCCCAACTCTCCTCCAGGAGCTGCTCCTCTGCTGCTCCGTCTCAGTTGGGATTGATTTATGTACTCTCATTTATTTCTCATCAAAGCATCACAACATGATTAGGTTGTTCCTTTTCACAGTTTCTCGTTCATGTGCCTGATAGAATGTTGTATCTTATCATTGCTTTCGTATCAGCTCAAGATGATAATGTGCAATCAAATGAAATGTGTTGAAATTAAAATTACAATGAATTACTTTCGGCTATTCCAAAGAATAGTCAATTATTGCAGCTCAGACGCCCAGAGGCCACTGATGGGGAGCTTGCTCAGTCTGTTCCAGCTCAGTCTGATTCTCCCTCCTCTCCAGATCTGAGCTCTTCTTTCTTCTCTCAGTGTACTGTGGCAGAAAGATGAATGATCTCCGTTTGAGGTGTTACTGTTTTGCTTAAATGTAGGAGATGCATTTGCTTTTAATGCCGTGATAGTTTGATTGTCGAAGGTTCAAAACTATCAGCCCATTTCCGTCATCTGTTCCCTGTTCAAGGAGGGGGGATTATGAGCTGACCACATGACACATCTCACTGTGAAAAGAACAGATCTGTTATAGTTTGAGGAGAGCATAAATTATTCAATAAACATATGTCAGTTGTTAAAGTGGGATTTGGCAGGTGGGGTTGCTCTACCAGCCAATTCACACAGAAAGTCATTTGAATCCGTTTTGACTGATAAAGGTTCTGTCACACGTCTCCCAGCAGCCAGGGGGTCAAGCCCCGCCCCTTTCTGAACTGCCACGACGCTCATGGACTTCCTTGAATTACAGTTGCTCTTGTGTTTTAGCTGGTCACAGAATATCACCAAAAACATGTGCAGTCCATCAAATGACTAAAACGCATTGTCACACAGCCGAGCGCCTTCATTGGTCCCGGGGGTCTGGGGAAAAGATCCTGTGCTCAGGAAATACACTGCCCACAGTTAGTTAAGGCGTGCTTTTTTAAATTACCATGATACTGAAATACTCATTTCAACATTTCCCATCAGACAGAATCATATGCTGGTGTTCCGGGTCCCCTTCTTGGGTTTTCAAGACCCGTTGTCACACGAGTGCAGACGGTTCTGTTGACTTTCACCGCCTGACGCCAAACATCTAGAGATGATTCCGTGCTTGCTTTTCATTTCCTTTTGGGAAGCGTCTTATTTCAGCTCCTGAAAAAAGATAACGCTCTATTTGAAGAATGAAAACTGAAATGGAATACAAACACTCACAGGGCCATCCAGGATGTGCTCAGTCTTCTGCACTATTACACTGAAATGTGTTTATTGTATTTATCTGTTATCACTGTATAATCACTCTTCATGCAGAGAACTGTTCGCTTCGGAAATTCCGACTTAGGCGCAGACTTCCTGTTTTGTTCATCTTTCAGCCTGCTCCACGTAGAAGCTAACCCGCCTACTGTGGTGGGTCCCTGTGTGGCACTAGAGCCTCAAGTACCAGAAGGCAGCGTAGCTCTTCATCTGTTTTTAAATGCTCTTTAATCGCAGGCGAAGGCCCGGCTGGTCCTGCTGCTGCTAGCAGAATTATCCTTAATGACACACTGCAACAGAGACAGGAGGGGTCCATCCAGGTGCGTCTACATACGAGCTGGATGTCTCCAGACACGAAGCGGGTCAATCAGCATAAAGCGTCGGGTGGCTCCTGACAGACTCCTCTAATAGGCCGCTCTTTTCATACATTTCAAAGGCTCTGTTCCGGCTGTGGCGCATTCTGGCAGCAGACTTGTCGCAGATATTAAAATCCCTCACCAATTAAAGGAAATGTTCCCCATACAGAGGATGCAAAGCTTTGCGTTGGTTTCAGACTGAAGTGTGAAGCACGGCCACATTGTTTCACACGCCTCCGCTTGACACTGAAATAATGCACATAATATATTTGGAGTGTTCCAAGCTTTCCGTGGCCATGCCGGGGGACACAGGCTGCTATTGTATGCTACACTGAGGACATCTTTAAAAAGCCCATTCTCACCTGATGAAGGTGAGAATGTTTCACAGGTTTTACTTCTTCAGCTAAAGTAGTTTTAGTTCTTAGTTCAGTAATTTCATAAAACAGCTCAGCACTGTGCTCAACACGAGGTAATGGTGCTTTTGTTCAGGACTATTTTCAGCTGCTGATCAATATTTATGGCCCCAGGATGATGAGCAGTATAGGAATGTGTGATAGTTTAACGTCTACTCCCATGAGCATTGCTGCTGCTCCAGCCTCCTCTCATCAGTGAGGTCCAGCACTGACGGTGGGGGATCAGGTCTGGCTCACGGTCCACGTTCCAGTTCACCCTCAAGGTGCTGGCTCTGTGCAGACCAGTCATGTTGTTGCACGCCAAACTGGGAACACCAGACTGGGAACACCAGACTGGGAACACCAGACTGGGAACACCAGACTGGGAACACCAGACTGGGAACACCAGACTGGGAACACCAGGCTGGGATCACCAGGCTGGGATCACCAGGCTGGGATCACCAGACTGGGATCACCAGACTGGGATCACCAGACTGGGAACAGCAGACTGGGATCACCAGGCTGGGATCACCAGGCTGGGAACACCAGACTGGGAACACCAGGCTGGGATCACCAGACTGGGAACAGCAGACTGGGATCACCAGGCTGGGATCACCAGGCTGGGAACACCAGACTGGGAACACCAGGCTGGGATCACCAGGCTGGGATCACCAGGCTGGGATCAGCAGACTGGGAACAGCAGACTGGGATCACCAGACTGGGATCACCAGACTGGGAACACCAGACTGGGAACACCAGGCTGGGATCACCAGGCTGGGATCACCAGGCTGGGATCACCAGACTGGGATCACCAGACTGGAAACAGCAGGCTGGGATCACCAGGCTGGGAACAGCAGACTGGGAACAGCAGACTGGGATCAGCAGGCTGGGATCACCAGGCTGGGATCACCAGACTGGGAACAGCAGACTGGGAACAGCAGACTGGGAACAGCAGACTGGGATCACCAGACTGGGAACAGCAGGCTGGGATCACCAGGCTGGGATCACCAGACTGGGAACAGCAGACTGGGAACAGCAGACTGGGAACAGCAGACTGGGAACAGCAGACTGGGAACAGCAGTCCGCCGTGGTGCTGGCTCTGTGCATGGAGCCATCGTCATGGTGGACAGTCACTGTGACTATACCCATTGGTGTGTGGAGGTCTTGAGCTATGTCTCCATCTTATTTTTTGCAACCAGAAGTGACATGAGAGGGTGGAGCTAAGTTCTCCAAATGCTGAATAAGACATTTTTAGGGTTCAGGACTTTGTTTTGTCCAAACAATTCTTTCTTTATTTCTCTCATGGCGTTAACACTAGTCATCATTTGTTTGGGTCTCCCACTGCACTACCACGACTGATACTGCCAAATTGTTTTTTGTTTTTTTATGCTGGACATGATTTCACAGTATCAATTTATTTTATTCTTTTTTTTGTTCAAATTGCGTCACAAATGGAGCAGAAGCAGCAACAGCATGTCGACATTCTGGATGCTCAACACTGATAATGACGCAGTGTCATGCATCTAATCTTGATCAGCTGACATATCTCTGATTGAGATGGACAATGTACATGTGTGCAGTGAAGAGAGTTGAAGGCGGATCCATTTTGGAACACTGGGAACCTATTGGAAAAATAAAGAGAGGTTCAGGAGTTCACTGCTTTGGAACTTAGAGATCTGGAACCCAAACCGTTTGTCCATATGTACACTGGCATGTGTCCAGCACACGTGGAACTACATGAAACTAAGGTTGCCAAGACGTAGTTCATAGATGCCCACCAAAGTGGAGGTGGATGCTGAGAACCTCCATCATGTATGTCCATCAGGCTCTTCCTCCGTAGCCCACCAGGATGAACCCCAGCCCCCCCCTCCACCACCTCATCCATCCCTCTCTCTGTTGCGCTCCGTCGCCGCCTCGGTCTCTGAGTCACAATGCAGTCGCATCCCACACTGTGTGGGGAGACGAGGGCTTCTGATGTATGAGAGTGTTCTAAAGCGTGGGAAGGGTAAACCGCATTGCTCAGAGATCTGTGTGTGTGTCTGTGTGTGTGTGTTCGCATCTGTGTGTGTGTGTGCCAGTGGATGCAAGGCGTACAGGTTAGCGATCCCTGGATGCCTGTGAATATATTTCACATACGCATGCCGTATGGGTTTTAAATGGAGCAGTTAACTGCATTTCCCAAAGTAACTTAGAAAAAACAGAGAGAAGAAAAACACAATGACGCACTCATCAACTGTGGAGTGAATGGAAAAAAAGCTGGAGAGAGTTAAGGACACACCAGAGCACAGCGGGGGCGATGTTCTGTCTTAATAGCCTTGTGGGGGGAGCGTGAGGGGGTGGGACTCCACTCAAGTCCATGGAGGAAATAGACACGGAGGTTCTGGCAGTTCCCATAGGAACACTGATGCCCAGTGCATCAGTGTTACTGGGAGCAAACAACACCCAGCTGCAGACAAAGTACTTCCCAGCAGCCGTCTTCAACACAGACTCAGAAAACTTTGCTGCCCGGCTAACGGAGACTCCTCAAACAATCGCACTCCACTGGCTTGACAAGCGTAAAGCACGTGGAGCTGAGCGGCCGCACGCCAAACTGCAGTCAGAGCACGGAGGCCTTATCAGCAGTCGTCTCCGCCAAAGATGGATGTGTGTTGAGAGGGACAAAAAACAATAAGACGCCTTATTTCTGTGAGCTGTCAGTCAAAGTGGAGAAAAAGAAAGAAAGCATCTGATTCCCGTGGTGAGAGACCTTTTGAGCCGTTTCTTATCGCTCCCTCTGAAATGGGGCATTCATCTTCGGAATTGAAATGTCTGGTTGGCTGACCTGCACCTGAAACCATGATATGTATTTATAGACAATGGGGTTTGGGGCTGAGCGTTGCGGAGAGGTGAGGGGTGTAATGGTTTGTCTCCTCGGCTGATTGGGCTGAAGAGATGACACAGATTTACGCTGATTCGACAATCTGCCGATCGCGTGGCATTAATAGTTTATATATTTCTCCCAATAGTTTGGTTGTAAAAAAGCTTCTGTAAAAAATGACCAAACAGCAGCAGAACTCGGCCAGGCTCACAACACGTTTAACTCCACTCAATTTGAATTGAATGGCCTCGTATAGGGAGGTCACGATACCTGCAATTTAGTAGTCAACACCAGAACTCAATTTGATAGCACGGGAACAAAAGAAAACACACACACTGACATACGTTGCTGAAGGTTTTTCTCTGGGTTTTTGGGGGATTTTTTGTATTTACTCCAGATGATCCGGCTGCTAGCTCCGTTGTTTAGCTAAGCAGAACTGTGCTGCTAACTCTAACACTAAAGGCTTCTTCCTGCCAGTTCCAACACGTATTTGTTGTTCACGATAGAGTATTGCGTCACATTTTTTATATTGGGCATCAACTTTGTAACAAGGTGTCGGTTCTTGTGACGTCCCTTTTGCAAATATTTGTGTTTAGCTTATGGAATACATTTTGGCTATTGGAGGCAAACATCATTAGCCTCCTGAAGCAGATCTTGGCAAAGGATGTCATCGTTGTTGTGGATAAGCCCAGAGCCTGAGCACGGCTGTACCACATTCATGTTACGCTGTCAAGCTTTACATGAAGCATATGAAACCTGTTACAACCTGTTCAGCAGAATTCAACATTCCGTCTAACGACGACATGACACGAGTTAAAGGGACCGAGCTCCTCTGATGCGGCTACACCTGAGATCAGTCTGCTCCCTTTATGTCTGTGTTCATCTGGTGGCTTCAGTCTGTGGACCAGGTGCCAAACACTGTGCAGCCATTGTGTCTCCAACAGCCGCTCGTTGTTCCATGTCTGAGACGGGCTTATTCAGTCATCGTTCCTCCCTGATTTCAGCTCCTCTCTGTGTTTTGATATTATCGAATATGTCTGGGAATCTACAGGGAAGTGTTTCCTGTGTGGTCGGAGGCCGTCGTGTAAAACCTGGTGAACTGCTAACCGGTGTAAAGGATGTCAGCGTTCAATGGAAGGGTTCAGTGTCTTTCTCACTGACAATAACACAAACAGGATAAGAACTTGCCATCTTTTTATGTTTCGTCGCCTTTGATTTGAACCAGGGACTCAGTGTTTTATTGAAGGTCATATATTCATAAATCTGGCCAACGTTTCTATTGGTAATAATAACATTGTGGAATTTCACTTTCCTTTTAGCATCTGCAATGACCAACTATTATATTTCAGTTGTTTAGGTTAGGTCGAACTTTCGCTAAAGTGGTTTACCTCTTCAATTATTAACATAGAAAATATGACGGCTTCAAAAAATAAATAGAATGGACTGGTTTATTAAAAAAATAAAAATAAACCAAGGTTACATCCAGCAGCAGGATGGTTGGCGTGATGAGTTGCTGAATGTCACCAGCGGCCCGGCGGGGGAGCGGGTTGGGGGCCGGCTGTTCGGTGGCGGGTTCAGCCTCAGGTTAAGCCCCCCGCTCCACAGGAAGAGGCTGATCGATGCCGGCTTTTGGTATTTATCTATTTATTTATTTACCTGGAACACGGAGAAGAAACTGCGGGGAGCGCATTAGACACAGTTGGCATGCAATAAAAATACAATTAGTATTTGTTCTACAGTATATGATTAATATTAACAGGTTTTATCATTCAACATGTTGGGTGTTTTAATACATGCACGTGTTATTGTGTTTACAAACAGAAGTTGTTCAAGACAAGAATGTATTAGTTATTGCAATTCCTGGGTTCAGGAGGTCAGTGAAGGTCTCATGGGCTGGGTGGCTGTGGGGCCTGTCAATCAATGTGGCTACCTATGAGGGTGGGTGGGACACATGGGTGTGCCTGTGATTGGAGAGCGAGTGAGGTGGGATGGTGGTTGGTGTGTGTGCGGCTACGCTGTGGGAGGGAGTCTATGTCCGGGAGCGGAGTGTGAAGCATGTTCAGAGGTTTCCCACAGTTTGACAGTTGTTTTGGCGTAGGCTACGGCCGACAGTAGCCTGTGTGTTGTTCATCAATAAAGCACACTATAAGCAAAGACCACGTCTAGTAGCTTTCCTGACCCAGGGTCGCTACAATATTAACAGGTTTTATCATTCAACATGTTGGGTGTTTTAATACATGCATTGAAATTGTGTTTCTCACTACAGTCAGTCTGTCGGTGGTCTCAATCATTTCCCCCAAGAAACATCCCACTCCATCTGTCACTGATGCAACTAGAATTAAATACATGCTCTCTATTGAACCAGGACACTACATGGTGAGTGATGTAGAATTCTAACACTCTGTTCACTTTGGAATAGGACTACTGCCCCCCCCCCCCCTTCATTTCCCCTCCCTCTTATCTGTCCTAACATTTCTTCCCCCTCTCTGTCTCCCTTCATCTCCCTATGTCCTCCCCCCGTCTCTCCTTTCACCGCCTGTTATCTCCACCATGCAGTTGACTGCTTCTGTCCTCTGGGTGTCAGCACTCGCCTTATCCTTCATTCAGCCGCACAGCTTTGTGCGGACTAATCACCACATTTCTGCCTGCATTTCATGTTTTCATGATTATTTCCCCCCCGTGCTCTTGTCTCTGTCTTTATTACATTTCCCTCTCTCTCCCCAGCTGCCTGCGCCTTTCCACAATGGTTGTCAACTCCAACATCATATTTCACCCATCCTTTCTTCCATCACAGCTCTCTCTGTGATGAGATACACACAGACACACACACACAGACACACACACACACACACACACACACACACACACACACACACACACACACACACACACACACACACACACACACACAGAGAGAGACACTGAGCTCTTGTATATAGGGTTACTGCAGATGTATTGATTGTCTGAGGTGTGTATGTGTGTGTGTGTGTCTTTATGTATTACTCATGTTGTGGGGACATGAAGGTATTTACACAGTGACATTGTGGGAGCCTTCGTTTGAGGACAAAATGTGAGTCCCTATAACAACATTTTTGGGTGAGGATTTGGTTTAAGGTTAGATTTAGGTTTAGGTTAAAGTTGAGGTTTATGTTCAGGTTACGGTTGAAGTTGAGGTTAGAGTTATGATTGGGATTAGGCGTAGTCAGGGTTAAAGTAAGTCTCCAGGAAAGGAATCTAAATGCAATGTTATCTAAAGTGTTGGAAACACAATGGTGTGTGTTGGATTTGGGGGGGTGCGAGAGGTGTGTGTGTGTGTGTGTGTGTGGGTGGGGTGGGGGTGTGGGGGGGTCCAGTGTTAGTGGCAGTTATTGATGATTTTAAAGCTGCAGAAACTGGAGCTGTAACAGGAGATGCCCATCCACTCTGCCCAGCACTCCAAGTGAAGGTGACTTTCAGGAAGTTCATTACATTCTCACACACACACACACACACACACACACACACACACACACACACACACACACACAAATGTAACACACTGTAAAGCCATGCAACGCACACGCATTCGCACACACAGTGTTACTGAAGGGGAATGTGTGTGTGTGTGTTTTAGAGAAAAGCTGAAGGTCAAAGTGCAGCAGGTGTTTTGGCAGGTGAAGCAGGAATGATGAGTTTTAGGATTATGGATAACTGGGTGGACTCAGGGTGCTACCAGCGCTGATCTGAGTATAGACCCTCTTTGAATTATTGAGAGCACAATGTAATGCCCCTGCAGAGAGAACAACACTGCGTTATTCTCCCCCCGCCCCTCGCTGAGTCTGATCATTCGGCAAGAAAAGAAGTCATAGTCCTGTCATTGTGTCTTTTTTTTCCAGGAGAAGAATGAATCTTATCTGTAAATGGACCCCGCCCCTCTTTTCCTCTCGCCTTGCCAGAGCCTTCATTTGACAGAAGCTGTGTCTGTTCTTTGCTCCAAACTGCAGTTAATCTGCCTCTATATTCACAAAGCATATCTGTTCACAATAGACCCAGAATCATCCCGCAGAGAAGCTGAAGGTTATTCGGCAGCATCCGGCTCCCTTTAGTCCCGCTGGACTGGAATCGCAGTAAAATAAATAAAGAGGCACGTGTTTCACAGTGGGAGGGCTGCTCCACGAGGGTGGGATGGAAAAGCAAATGGGAGGCTGTGGGGGATTCTATTGGTAAAAGGTGTGTACAACCCTTACTGGGGCACATTCATACAAATTATTTTTTCCAAATAGTTCCAAATTGAGTTTACACTAAGAAATGTACATGACATGATAATAAATCATATCATAATCTAGTATTGGTCAGCAGGGTCAGAAATTGACCTGAATTGTGCTTAAGGCCACTCAAAAGTTGTATTTCATCAAAGGTCCATATCTGAATTATACACGAGGTGTGGGCTCAATGCAAAGACATGAAGACCAATAGAGATTCAGCAGCTCCTCAACCCAACACCACCTAAAGACCAAAATGCACAGCGCCCCCCTCAAACGTCCTGACTTCCCACAAATAACAAAGCATACAGCTCAGTGATTTCCTAACACTGCTGGAAACTGTAATTCTCAGAAAACCCTTCCTGGGTCTGGCCTCTGGTCCTGACGCTGTGATTGATGGAGCTTGTTTGGACACATTCCGATGGGAAGAAACCGTGTCTCCCACATCAGGAAACATGGAATTACAGTCATAGTTTTTATATTTTTTAAAAGGCTCCGTTATTTCCTTAAACAGCTGGTCATTATTTATTTTTTTAATCAAATGTCATTCCAACTGGAGGAAATGGTGCATTTGTTGACTGTGTTCTGCTGCCAATCAGTCCACAGCTGGAGCTCCAGTGAGGGAAACGACTGTGCTGGTCTTGAAGGAACAGGGTGCGGTTGGTTTCTATAGTTTCTGAACTGCAATAGAGCGCTGTGGCACAGATGAACCAGATATGTCACACACGCAATACAGGGATTTTGGTCTGATAGTGAGCTTTTAGTCAATTACAAAAGCACAAAATACCAGCAGACTCACCAATGAATGGAGGGGGTGTGAGCTCACATGGAGTCAGCTGGAATGGATGTCTCTGTGCTCCTTTGGCTCCCTGCTCTCTTCATTAACTTTAAAAATGACATCTTTCTTTTGTCATTCACAATAAAGTCAGCGTGTCACTTAATAACGGTGACGACTCGTTGCCGTGACAATGGCGTTATGCTTCTGGTGACTGGACTGTTATGAATGTGAACAAAGGCTCCTCTCTGTAGTCCCGCAGTCTGAAATGCGAGTCACCTTCTTTAGACATGAAAACACAAGAAAAGATGTCATAAATCCCCCATTGATCCACATTTTGGCATTACATTTCACCAGATGGAAGAGTTCCACAGAACCATCAATCAAGAATCACCAATCAAGCACCAATGATTTAGTTCTCCCAAGAGCCTCGCTATACAATTATGTAAAGTTGGTCCTGTAGGAAGCATCGGGGTAATTTAAACTGGAATGGTTTATCCCACTGGGGGCATGGCTTTGCTCAAGAAATGTGATGACAATCTGTCTATTGGAGTGTGAGACATCAAGGTCAAGGTTACTTTTAATGTCCTCCATATGAGAAATGATCCTGGTTACCAAAACCTGCTCCATGAAACAACAAATGTCCATAAAAACACACAAAAAGTCAATAAATGCAAACAAATTTCCCCCTGGGGATGAATAAAGTGTCTATATATATATATCCATCTATCCATCCATCCATCTCAATCAAACTATCAACAAAAAAACATCTAAATTACAAATAGCTCAGCTCAAAATGGGTTAAAAGCAGTTTCCAAACGTAACTGATGGAAGGGTAATTGTATGTGTGCTACTGTGCTTACAGAGTGGGACCCTGAACCAGAATCACCTGAATCAGCATTACCTTATACTTAAAGTCATTGTTCCCTTAAACGAATGTTGCCAGCCGTCCGCCCTGACGTTTGGATTAGAATGTGCTCAGTTAGCCGCATGCTAGTCGCTATGAAGGATGCAGGCAAGCAGGCCGGGTGGGGAGAGAAAGAAGTGAACACATGAGCAGAGATGCAGACCCACGAGGATTCAGCTTTTGATTGGTTTAAAATGAGCGAGTAAACTGGCTACTCGTGAAACGACCCGGTCGTACACGTAGTTCCTCAAATCCAACTCCAGCCTCACATCTTGAGTTGCTAATCAGGCTGTAAACATGTGCAGCGCACATTCGGCCTGCTGGCTACACCTAAACCCAGGAACTACAGCCGCTTTCCTCCACAGGCTCATCCATAGTCGCACCGATAGCCAAAAGCTTCTGACATTGGTTCCATGGCAACCTGGACATTTTGGTCTTCTTTTTTATTTCATCATCGGGGGATCAACGTAATTACCACAACAATGTTTATCTAGAAGTTGTGGTTTTGGATGGACAGACCAACGGACCTAACCAAAGAGACCAAGAGACCAACCTCCTCACACATGCCGCCTATGGCAAGTCAAGAAAGATTGTCATCAAAGATTCAGCCCTCGCTAAAGATATGAACAAGTCTGAACCCAGGCCTGAAATAGCACGGTACTTCTTCTGTCAATATGTCAATATGCTGTAATGTCCCTTAATTAAGTGCAACAATAAACAGCAACATTTCAGACCCCGTCACTGAGTCCTCTTTCTTAATTGGGTGGGTGGTAATTTAGGGGGAGTTTTTCCTGATCCGATGTGAGGTCCCGGGACAGGGATGTTGTATGTGTACAGATTGTAAAGCCCTCTGAGGCAAATTTGTATTTGTGATTTTGGGCTATACAAAATAAACTGAATTGAATTGAATTAATTGGGGCCAGGACCTAAAATGGAACGTATGTGCAGAGGGCAATAATGAGCAAATGCAACCACTGTATTGACACAGTCATCTGCCCCTTATCGGTCGACCTGGACCCGATGTGCACAAGCTGCTTGGTTCTCCATAACAACATGCCACCCAGCAGACGGAAGCTCATTGTGCTCATTATGAGTGGGGTTATTGATATGTTGAGTTATTGATAGATAACTGGTAGCAGCATCATGTTTGCACCGCTGGCTGGCAATGCAACTGTTGCTTGTGTTGGTGGTTGGTTGCCCAGTGGCCACAGACACATTTCACAGCATCAAACCAACACTTGGGCCTTGCTCTGCTGACAGCAACAAGATATTGATTGGGATCACTGGGGCCTGCTAATTTCATTTCTCTAGAGAAATGTAATAATTAGGACTTTCTGTCGAAAAAAAGTCTGTTTCAATCCATAAAGTTTGAGTCATCACACAGACAGCTGTAGGAATGGTGGATGTGTGTGAACACGTGCATGTCTGACTCTTGACTGAATCAAGTGCCCTCGACCCCAAATTCAAAAGACTTGGGAGTAATTAAAAAACGTGTGTGTCTGGATTTCGGCCAACTTCATGTTCTATTCATGCAGATTAATTCATATTTGTCGTTGCCTGTGGGGGCTGAAAGGCATCTGTCTTTGCCATTAAACATTCACGAGTGTGCGGGACGAAGAGAAAGAGCCATTCAGAGCGGCTCTCGACCTGCCCCTCATATCAGCACATCTTAATGGAGCGCAGTAAATCAGAATGGCAAAGCACAAAGGCAATGGCATTCTTCACACCTCTGTTTTAAAGGACCACACACACACACACACACACACACGCCTCTCAGTGTTACATAGCATCAGTCTGTGTGGCTCAATGCAGGAATAGCATTCAAAGTTATTCATCAAGTCTACTTAGTTTGTGTTTTTGTCTTTTCTCTCCATATTATACATTCATATAGCTGCCAACATATGTACACAAGAATATCATTTAATTTGCAGTTGCCTGGTTTTAGTGGCACGGTTATTAAAGTGTGTGTGTGTGTGTGTGTGTGTGTGTGTGTGTGTGTGTGTGTGTGTGTGTGTGTGTGTGTGTGTGTGTGTGTGTGTGTGTGTGTGTGTGTGTGTGTGTGTGTGTGTGTGTGTGTGTGTGTGTGTGTGTGTGTGTGTGTGTGTGTGTGTGTGAGATAAAAAGAGGCTGAGATGAAAATGTATTGTTATTAAAATGTCTCTATATGATGCTTTTTTTGCCCATGCAATGGGAGATGGTCCAGGTAGTGGGAAAACAAAGACTTACACTTACAACTCCTCTGGTTGTATAGAAGTCTATGCTTCATGTGTTAAATCTGCATTCTCTCTCCTGACCACCAGGGGACGACTCCTCTGGTTGTATAGAAGTCTATGCTTCATGTGTTAAAGCTGCATTCTCTCTCCTGATCACCAGGGGGCGACTCCTCTGGTTGTATAGAAGTCTATGCTTCATGTGTTAAATCTGCATTCTCTCTCCTGACCACCAGGGGGCGACTCCTCTGGTTGTATAGAAGTCTATGCTTCATGTGTTAAAGCTGCATTCTCTCTCCTGACCACCAGGGGGCGACTCCTCTGGTTGTATAGAAGTCTATATAAATGACTCTACTTCTCTCTTGATGTATTCCCTCAGTAAACATTGTAAACATGAGTTTATGTCTCAATCTCTAGTTTCAAGTCTTCTTCAATACAGCATGATGTTAATTTAGTAAATTATGCTCATTCATAGTCAAACAGTCATAAAGCAGGAGATGCTTTAGGGCGGGGCTACAAGGTGATCGCTACCACAGTGTTGTCCAGTCTGGGAGTTGGCCATGTTTTCATCTTATAACTTAAACCCTTCACATTGTGTTTTCTGTTCAAATAAAAGTGAAATGTAACACACAATCATTTCACCTCCGATGACATCGTGAACCTTGCTGACCTGTCGAGATTAAAGCGGCCTCTCGCTGATCAACGGTTGAGAATAATAATGAACACTGCTTTATGAATGTCTGTGTTTGTCTGCAGGAGGCTGGAGTGCGTGGGGTCAGTGGGCACAGTGCAGCAGTGAGTGCGGAGGCGGGATTCAAACCCGGACCCGGATGTGTCAGTCGCCACCGGAGGAGCTGTACCTGTGTGAGGGCGTGTTGGAGGAGGGCCGGCCCTGCAACTCACAGCCCTGCAGCGCCGGTGAGCACCCCATCCTGTGTGTGTTGGCTTGCATTCATGTTTCTGCTCCTCCATGTCCGTCAGCGAGTTCCCTTCTGTGGTTAAATATGAGCATCTGGTGTGTGCAGAGTGTTTGTTTCCAGATATTTCTTTTATATTTTCCTTTTTACATGTGTTTTCATCCACGCTCTATAAGTCAGTGTGTTGACTTAAGGAGTGCATGTTGGAAAGGGGACTTTGATCGATGAGAAATAATAATGAAAAGGATACAGGAAATTAACATCTTAGCACGATTATGTAGAAGTTCTTTACAAAGAAGCTGAATTATTCATCCACTCAAAGCTTTCTTCATTTGTCCAGAACTCGTAGTATTTTTCTGTCCGACAAATAACTCAAACAGTAGATTGTCATTAGTACTGCGGATGTGTTTGTGTTTTTTGTCAGTTAGTCATGCCAGCAGAAGGCATGACTAACATCAAATCAAACATTATTATACTACAGCTGAACACATGAAACGAGCTCCGCACACATCCGCAGCACACCGACAGCGACAGCGCTACACAAGTCCCAAGTTTGGCTGATGCTGTTCCGGGTGACCAATCACGTCACGGTTGTGTCCCAAACATGAGCCGTTCATGAAGGACCTCAGGTTGCTAACCCCCCCACCCTCCCCCCTCCCCCCCGGCCTTGACTCGCCCCCTTTAGGCAAAGGTCGCCATCTCTCCCGCAGCCAGTCGCTTCGCTCGGTGGACAGCCGCAAGCGCGACGACGTAGACAAGCCCCGCGGCGGACAGCAGAGCCCGCAGACAGGTAAGACAACGGGACGCGGAGGGAGCCCATGCATCAGTCACTGTGGCAGCTTGGGTGACCACACCACACACACACCAGGACCGCAGCAAACAAGACGCTGCTTCTTTGAACGCACACATCTATCAAAATCTCCCAAAGTAGTGCCTCGTCCACAACGGACTAATTCCAACATGGACCCTGACTGAACATAGTGAAGGTGTATTTTTGATGTGAGGTCATAACGGAACACTAAGACGAATGGAGTCCTCCCTCTCTGTTAAAGTGATGCTCCACCCAAATCAGGAGCAGCAGGCAGTCGGTCCTCTGTAAGCTGAAAGACGTAGTTCAACACATCGGGGCGTGTGCGTATTCGCTGCTTTATCTCTCCAACTGTTTGATACTGGTATTATGTCTCTGTGGCAAATATGGAGCTAGAATCATGGGCCGGTTGCTCAAAACACCTTAATTTAAGGGCTTTCTTTAAGTTTCAATCAAGGTTTCCTTAACGTAAAATAATTAGCTGAAAGCACCAGTCATTTTCTCCTTACGTTTTTATACTTATCGAATCCCTTAAAGTTTGTTAAACCATTGCACAAAAGACCTTTGCAACCACAATACCTGAATCATATCTATATACTTATGCATGGTATCATCAGCTCCATCGGCATTGGAAAATAACAACTCTGTGTTTTTATTTGTTCCATTTAGTTCCACAAAGTTAGGAAAGCAATGTTTAAGTCAAGCCGGATGTTTCCTGACACAGAGCTCCCAGTTTCGTACTTAAAGCACAGACAAGACAGCGGTATCAATCTTTTCAATTAACTCAGGGCAAATCTGCAAACGACCCAAAATGTTGAACTACTAGCGTAGAAGGTGGCTGTATGAGGAGAGACAAGAGGCTGTGATCAGCATGGATCTGTGTCAGTATTTAGCCATTGTTAACAATTTGCAAATGGATTGGCCAATTGTGGACCGCTGGTCTAGATATTTTGACATTGGTCTACCAGAACTTATCGACTCCATTGTGACTGATATGAATCGAAGCTGACCACACCCAGTGCTCTTTGGAGAGAAGTCAAGTAGCAACCTTTCAGGCCTACGGGGTGTGCAGCTCTGATACAAAGACAAGGTTTTTGTGTGAAGCATCACTTTAATTTGCTGATCGATTCCCACCTCCTGTTTAGTTCTCTTCACCCTGCTTCCCCCCGGCGGTGACTGCCCAATTTCCCGGCAGTCATGGCCATTGAAAAGATGACTGACATATCCTAAGCCAGTGGCATTCACTTCAAAGGGAAGTGAATGCAAGGGATATGACATCAGAGCCCCACACAGATGAAGAAGGACAAGCAGAACAGTAGCGGGGGTCCGTTTCAGGGGCCGCCTCCTTTTGAAGGACGCAGTGTATGAAGTTGGACAGATCCTTAGATGGGCTGGACCTGCAGCCATGCTCCAAATCAGATGGTCTGCAGAGGATTTACGCCTCCTGGCAAAATCCTATCACTGTTATGTAACTGAGCCGCGTGCCGTGGTTTGGAATACTGAGGCCCATCAAGGACCACCAGCTACAACCACCTCATTCATCGGCCACATTTGGAGGGACCTGTGGAAGGGGACAGCCTCATCCACCTGATTGGCAATTTTAGAGGAGACGGCCCCTCAAACGTGGCACCGCTAGCATCGACCCTTTATCACACCACGACCCTTCCACAGAGGCTGCATCCTGCATGATAATTAGTTATGGCCCTCTCCTTTTCCCTTCTTCCTCTTTTTTCTCCCTCCTATCCTCCTGTCCTTTACCCACCCTCCCCTCCTCAGTAGACTCAGCTTCAGGGGAGGAGTGGTCAGCGTGGAGTGTGTGTTCTGCCACGTGTGGGGAGGGCTGGCAGAGTCGCACTCGTTTCTGTGTGTCCTCCTCCTACAGCACCCAGTGTAGTGGGCCCCTGCGCGAGCAGAGACCTTGCAACAACTCTGCCGTTTGTCCAGGTAAGCCCCCCCAGCCCCCTTCCCTCCACCCCCACTGCCACCTCCCTGCGCTCGCCCAGCCCTCTCCTGGACCCTGCCTCACCCATATAGGACCCACCTGACTCCCCTCCTCAGGCACTTAGCAAACCCGTGAGCCCCCCACGTTGATTTACACCCTCACTTTTGCCTGCAAATGACTCCCACCATCATAAGAGAGATCCCACGGTGTTCTCAGGCTCTCCTACATGCAGACAGGCAGGGAGACTTCCAAAGCAATATCATCCCAACAGCTCGGCATAGAATAACCCAGTTATTTATACCAGTCAGTCCAGTTCACAGTTATGTGTTGGTGCATTAAGCTGTCCGTCTTTAAATCATACCCCAGCTGCTCTGATTGCAGTGCACGGCGCTTGGGACGAGTGGTCGCCGTGGAGTTTGTGCTCCTCGACCTGCGGCCGAGGTTACAGGTCCCGGACGAGAACCTGCGCCCCCCCACAGTTTGGGGGAGATCCCTGCGATGGCCCAGAGAAACAGACCAAATTCTGCAACATAGCTGTCTGTCCAGGTAAGGAACACATGCATTACGTATTACTTGAAAACGATTAAAGATAGAAAAAGAATCAAAAAGTTATTTTTCAATGTGGCAGCATAAGGGTGCACATGAGGTGAATCTCCCCGTGTCGTGATGCTCAATCCAACACGTGTGACCGTGGGAACTGATCTGGAGGCCCCATGTAGAATAAACAGAGTGTGTCCAGCACTTCTGACGTGCACGTGGTCACCGGGACGTCTCCCACTGGTTTGGATGAATTTGACATTTTGCCCGTCGCCATCTTGAGTTTTGTTCTTTCCAGAAGTGACACAAGAGGGTGGAGCTAAATACAACTGAAAAATATAATTTGTCAGCGAACCTAAATGTTTGGAAAACACACTGTGAAAAGGTTAAAGACACCTAAAGCGTACAGCGCCGTGGTGGCCACCTGTTCATCATCATCATCATCATCATCATCATCATCATCAAGGTAGACCTTTGTCTAATGTGTACAGCCGTGCAAACACCAGCGAACCCTTTGAGAAGATCCATCTCACTCGTCCCCCTTCGATGGCAGGCTTCTTGCCTCGTCATCGAGTACCTTCGACTTTGTGAAGACAAGTTGGTTCTAAGCTCTCTGAACCCATAACTCTGGTCCATACATGTCCTGCATGTATTATATATCATGTATTACACATTCATAATGCAAGACTATTTGATGTCTCCAGGTAGAAATATTGGACGTGGAAAAGCGTTCATCCAAATGTCTTTGAATCAGTGCATAACGCACCACGTGTGCCGTCTCCTCTGCTTGCCTGTTGTGGGGACCAGTGGACGGAGTGTGGAACGAGTGGTCCGGCTGGAGCTCCTGCTCCGCCTCCTGCTCCAACGGGACCACGCAGAGAACCAGGGAGTGCAACGGCCCCTCGTACGGAGGCTCCGAGTGCCGGGGAGAATGGCTGGAGACGGTGGACTGCTTCCTCGGGGAGTGTCCGGGTAGGAGAGAGGCCGATCAGAAAGCTTTGCTCTGGTCCATGAATGTATAGCATTGCCAGTATTGCAGGTTTACATAAACCTATTGGATATTGGATATAAACTAGGTGTTTATTCATGCAGACAGCTTTTGTAACGTCCCCCTATTGTATGATGTCACAAAAGCAGCAAACAATACAACAAAGCAAAGCAGGGCCATTTATTCAGCTGCAGGATGACATTTAGACAGCAGATTTACATTTAAATGATTCAAAATAAAATAAATGTGAAAAAAAACAATGCCGATATTATGGAAATGTATAACTCCCACATATGTATGTACGTCATCAATATGTATAGTATAGAGACCATATATGTGGAAACTGTGAAGAAAAGAAAGCTTATATTGACTATATATATATAGATCGATATATATACATATATCGATCTATATATATACATTCTACATTTACTACAAATCACATAGACGTCACATTACTAGTATTTTTCTTTTAAATATTGCATTAGAAAAGACGGATGGAAATAAGAACATTTCAAAAACTCTAGATGGCCAATGTGACTTGTTGTTGTTTGTGGTTTACAACCTCCACGGTGCAGAGCACTAACGTCTGACCCAACAAACCTCCAAACCACTTCATAGAGATGGGCCTTATTTGCATTTATTTTCATTTCTAAAGTTTGCTTAATTTTAGTTTTTTTTAATTAAGCAAGTTTCAAGTATGTGCTTGTTAACTGTAATGCTGTAATACATTTTTAGAACTTCTGCCATTGCATTTCTCCCAATCTTCTTTTTAAAATGTTAATCTGATGATTATGACATTAAGGAAGGCCAGTGGACAGTCAGGTTGTTTAACTGTTGAAAAGATTGACATGTGAATTCCTCCTAAACCAAGTAGACAACGTGTATAATATACATGTGTAATATATCACACAATAACACATGCGTGAAAGGAAGTTTTGATTCATCAAACGTTTATTCCTTCTAAACGTTCCAAATGTTCACCTCTTCAAGGTCATTTAGGGTGATGTGGAAATGATGTTTGATTTAAAATATGGTCAGGGATGTTTATTTTCACACAAATGTGCTCTTCTCACGAGTTTAGCTGAGGCCCGTTGGGAAGTGGGTTGCTATGGTTTGCCATTCTTAAAAAGGGGGAAACCAGACAACAAGTTTGGGTCACACTGGAGTAGCATGTGGAGCCGCTGACCTGGTGAGGTGCTTTGTGCCTGAAGAAGTCCCGTCTAACTCTACCACTCTATGCATTGTGTCAGTGGACGGCAAGTGGCAGCCGTGGTCTCTGTGGACGGGCTGCTCTAAGACCTGTGGAGGGGGGAGCCAGCAGAGAAACAGGATTTGTTATGGGCCCTTTTTTGGAGGGCCGGCCTGTCCTGGAGAGCAAGAAGAGGTCCGCAGCTGTAATGAAAAGAGATGCCCAGGTCAGTGGATGGAAACAGAGTCTGCTTTGTCAGCAGGGCTTTCATGTTTGACCCCTACGTAACACACTGTCCAGATTATCCATCACACCGCGCTCATTGACTCCTTCTGTGAACAGAACCTCATGAAATATGTGGCGAGGACAACTTCTCCAATGTCGTTTGGAAGATGACTCCAGCCGGGGATACAGCAGCAGTACGCTGTCCTCCCAACGCCATGGGTGAGCTCACGCCTCGGCGCCCGGGAGACGGGAGCGTCCGCCGTAGCTTTGGGACACTTTGGTGATGTGGTGCTATGTGTCCTCACTCAGGGCTCATCCTGCGCCGCTGCAGCCTGGACGAGGAGGGCATCGCCTACTGGGAGAACCCCACCTACATGAAGTGCATTTCCAATGACTATCGCAGTATACAAACTTTGGTGAGCGTTAGCAGGGTCTTTTTCTTTTTACACTCCTGGTATCAAAATAACCATGCAGAGACATTATCATGTATCTTCAAATGTACCCGTCAGGACATTCATTGAATAGATTATTGCATGTTGTGTCAAAGGTGTTGATGTGACATAACGGAAGCCCCTTTCTCCACTAGACCCGGGAACACTTGTCCAAAGCACAGCGCGGCCTTGTGGGAGACGGCGTGTCAGAGGTGATGACCAAGCTGAAGGTGACGTCCAGCGACGGTACCAGCTACAGCGGGGATCTGCTGGCCATCGTCGACGTGCTGAGGAACATGACAGAGATCTTCAGGAGGGCATACTACAGTCCCAGCAGTGCAGACATGAGGGTGAGTTGATGGATCGTTTACTGACTGTGTGTGCTGCTGTTAGTAGTACCGTTTGGGAGTTAAAGCCTGGAGCCGTGCACGATCCAATGTCACTACTCATATCATGTATCAGCTCAACATCAACACGTGTCGGCGCATTTGGATCCCTACGTCTGCCGTCTCGCTTCTTGCTCATCACTGATGAAGCTGCACATGCTCAGTGGCGCTCAGGCAGGTGGGAGGGAGCGCGTACCGTCAGCCAGAGCCAGCATACTGTCAGCAATGTGGCAACCATTTCAAACGGAAAATCCATCAAACTGAATAATCGGCCAAAAAGTTTGATGGCATCCGTTGTTTTTGTTGCACATGCAGATGAATACACTTCCCATAATGCAATTCGATAGTGTCTTTGTTTGTCCTGAGTGGTGAACACCTCTGTCTTAAACCCTTTAGCTGGACAGAAAAACACCAGCTAACATCTGGCTTTTGTCCCCAGTGGGAAAGTTTGCAATTCCTTCAAAGTTCTGTGTCACTTTGCGGTGAAGTTAATATACTGTATAATAGATAAAATCATCGGGGATGTGGACCATTTTTATCATTTATTAAAGTGTAAAACATGCAATTAATATGCTCTCCTCAAAGCCACCAGACTCCATTCAGAAAATATTTTACCCCGCTGATTGTGGAGAGGCCCTTCATTCAACCTCGACAGAACCAAATTAAACGTGACAGTTTGAAAGAGAGACTGAATAACTATTGAAAAAAATATTTTTCACTGTTTAGTAATTCTGTTCTCCGCCGCGAAGCACGTGTTTAAACAATGATGCAGCTCTATGGCTCAGAGGAGGAAGATATGTCAGGCCTTGACACTCACAAGTGAGACATTCATCTGAGTCTTTTCATGAGATTTTGGATGAGAAGAAATCTACAGACTATCATCCTGTTACACCTTAAATCCTGACTTCAACAGTGTAACAGTGCAGTGAAAAAAATGTCTTTGTCTTCTTTCCAGAACTTTGTGCAGTCAGTCAGCAATCTGTTGATGGAGGAGAACAAGGAGAGATGGGAGGAAGCACAACTGGTTAGTATTAGTCCTCTCTTTCTCCAGTAAAACAGAATTCACACCGTCGCCTCGTCTGTAATTACACCTCTAGTCGAACAGTAAGAAAAACAACCCTGGAGCTGCACAATTGACGAGTTGGACACCTTGACAAAGAGGTGCAGGTGGACCACCGGCCCACCTGCACCTCTTCAGGCTGACAGAGGTAGAGGAGGAGGAGAGCTGCTGAGGGACAGAAATATCTAGAGCTAATGAGTAACCGAGTCAACGCGCACACCCACTCATCCATCTGCTGCACTCGTCTTTGCCTCATTCAGCAGCCCAGCTGTCCGTGCTTTTCTCGGCATGCGGGCGCCAGAACACGGCAAACAAACCAACCTGGGCGCCTCAGACGAGGCGGCGCCTTAACATGCAAGCAGCACGCTCTGTGCACCAGACGTAGCTCCTCCACCATGAAGGCACTACATGAAGGTTATTATTATTGTCCTCATCTGGCACCTCAAGAGCTTTTTATTGTCAGGAAGAGCTTCTCTTATTTACATGACTAAAATACATAGGATCAAGGTTGATCATTTTACAGCGTGACTAATGTATTTCGTATTTTGTAATGTGCACGTCCCGGCTTCTGAGCAGCCGGAGGTTTCCGTTTTATTCTCCTCGGCCAAATCATTAGTAACTTGCAGTGACTTGAAAGTTGGGACAGGGAATTGTATCCCAGTGGGCTCCATGTCTGCTTTTAATGGTAAGTTGTATCAAAAAGCCAAGCGCTCAGTCTTCAGCCCTTTATTAGGGACCAAAGATGGATTACCAAGCAGGTAAATCTGCCTTCTGGGATGCAGAACCACAAGGGGGGTGGCAATAACGGTGTCTGTGGTGAGTTTCAGAATGGTTCTTACTTCTGTTTCATCCTAAAGGGGAACACCATCTGAATGAAGAATAAGGAGTTACTCTTATAGCCGAGGCAAGTTCAATCCATCAATGTTTGAACTTGAGCTCCTCTCTGAGCCAGAAGTCTCAAAGTCGTGATGTCATCACGCTTTCCCGTAGAAAATGAACGTTGGTTTTCTTTGTTATACCCAAATGAGCATTATTCTATTGTGGTGACCAGTATACCCACACACTGGGTGCCAACTCATCCCAGTTCATTGTCTGTCGAGCAGCTAACATGAGTGTAGTTCTACAGTTTGAAAGGCCATTCTTTTCATAGTTTGAGTTGTGCTTATCATATTCCATTTCACGAGATAGAATTGTGCTGTTACATAAAGTGTGCAGAGTGGGATGAAGTGAGTAACCCGTCCCATATCAGTGTAAATCTTGTAAAGCGGA